>CM076580.1:1429552777-1430752777 GCA_034641835.2 Pinus albicaulis
AGCCATCGTCATCGAGTCCGTTAGCACTAACCACTCTAGGCCGAAATGAAGTAAAACTCAAGGCTACATCAAACCACGCCAACCCCGTAGCTAGCCCTACGAGGACAGGAGAGGGCTCTCTCCGGGTTAAACTCAGCGAAGGATCTTCAAAGGGGCTGAGATAACCGATAGTAAATGCTGATCTTAGGCTAGTAAACTGATATGAAAGGGTTTTTTGATAAATGATGGGGTTTTCTGGGCTGTGTGGGGCAAAGACAGCAAGAACAGAGATCAAATGTAAAACACAGATTATCTCCTGAGGCAAGGTAAGCATGAAGTTTAACATCAAATTGAGATTAAATGGAATGGCTGGACTGCTGAGGAGTTGACAAGGGCATAGAAGATGAATCCTTGTCAAACAGAAGAAAACATTAAATATGAACAAACTTAAAGGCAGAGCATATAAATTATGAATTCTACCTTAACACTTCATTTGTTCAAATGGAAACGATCATGAAATGACATAAACACATAACATGCTACATATGAAACAAAAGAAGACACAAATGTTAAATCTCATGCCACAGGAATCTCAGAAAACAGAGCTATACTTCTCCATTAAAATCTCTGTCTAAAACTGTACAATAAAACTCTATTTTTCTCCTACACTAGCTCTCAGAACTCTCCCCTACAAATGAATTTTTTAATACATTAAATAAAAATCTGCTAAGGGAAAAAACGAATCGGTCCAACAGCAAAGGTGCTGTTTCAACTGCAATTACCAAAAATAGGAAAGAGCGTTTTCATCTATTCTAAAACAGAACCGTGTCCCTAAAAATTCTCTGATCATTAAAAGATAAATGCTGGAGCGCAAATCTCCATAGGATCAGGATTGAAATCTTAAACCAACTCGCATTCTTTGGTTGTGTTACATTTGTCATTTTAATAAAACAACTTTAAACTAAAATCCTGTCCTTTCAGCTCATGGTGACAACTGTATTGAGCACGGTTGCATTCAACGTTTAATTTAAATTTATTTGCAAGAACGACCCAATAGGCAGAGCCACTCATCGAACTCCAACACATCCAACGCATCAACAATAACTCACAATCCGCCTTCTAAGAGCCACATCGCCCGTAATCCCACAAAATCTTCAAAGGATCCCAACAATCGCTGGCGGAAATTATGGAACAAAATCCTGTCTGTCTCAGGTTCTCCATGACTGAAACTCATCATCTGTTTCGCCATCACATTGAAAGTGAATTTCTTGGTTTCGGACTGTGCAGAGAAGGGGCGATGTTCCATCTTCGGGCCAAGCACAGGACTCATCTGGTAACACTTACAACAATTCTGCCGCACTCTGTCCAGAACAACACGCACACACCTTCGCACTATCATCCAGAAAAGACAGAAACTATACATGAATAAACTTGATTTGCAGAATGCCCACGATGTGAAGCTCGACACTTCCAATGAGAACCCTGCAAACCTGTGTAAATTTAAATAAACTAAACGCGACTACCACCATAGTGCCAAAAAGAATGGCAGCCAGAGAACTATAGAATATGGCAATTAAAATCCAATGCCAAAGCCATCGGCTTTATCCATGCGCTTGCCATCATTACGTGAATACAATTCTCCGCTCAGATACCAGGGCTTGTAGGACACAACCTGAATATATTCAAACATCACTGATTACATCGGTTTCCTTATTGTTTCACTGACTGGGACTCTCAACTTAACTTTGTTTCAGGGTTGGAAAAACTGGGCATAGGCAGTGAAGTGGGATTCACGCCATCTCTCGTGTGAACTTCCGTTCCCTTACGAGTGTTTCAAAGTATCAAAAACATTTTATTAAACCTGCGAATCTGTGGAACCTCCGTTGACGAGTGGGTCGCTCACCTCTGGGTGGGTCGCTCGGCCCAGGTGGGTCGCTCACCTTGTAAGTTCACACTGCGGAAATAACCCAGGTGGGTCGCTCTGCCCAGATGGGTCGCTCGCGCCCAGGTGGGTCGCTCGAGCTCCAAGACCCTGTCCACGATGTTTCAAAACGTGAATTCGGCCCTCCAACTCCAAATCCCGACTTGGGTGCTGTAGATTGGTGCAAATGAAATTGGTTTGGCTTTTATATATGCTGCAAATATCTTCCACAATCAGATTTGTTTCAAATCTAATTGAAAACCCATATTACAATGTTTTTGTAATTTCACATTTGGCTTTTTAAATACAATCTTCTTTTGGCTTTGGCCCAAATGTAACCTCTTGTAGATTGATTCCCTCTTCTTGTTTTGACTCGGCTCTGGCTTTCTTTGGAGAATTTTCACTGACATCTGCATTCCCTTTTCCTTGTATATCACAGGAGACCCAGCTGGGACATTTCCAGAATAGTCACGATGATCAAGTGGTTCATTATTATACACTGCACCTTGATTAATAGAAGCAGTTTGCTCAGACGTTAAAACCCCTCCGAGAATAAGAGAAGCACCAGTGGCACTTGTGCCCATTCTCTGTGCAGGAGTTGAAAGTATCCACTCACGAAGAACTGATAATACTGATCGAAGAAGTCGCAGCCGAAGTGCTGGTGATGGAAAGATCGCTCCACTAGATAATAAGCGTTCATATGCACGATGTACTAGAGTAGAGAGGCAGAAATAATTAGGCATAGGCACATCCTCCGTTCAATTATCCTTCAACCGGTCCCAACACCACCAAAAGTTTGCCAGAAACTTTTCATCTATGGCTGCCTTATATGATAAAGACAGAGAACTGATTTTGTTCAGCTGTTGAACCTGCACCAGCATGCTTGTTTACTTCAAACTGTTATATTATCAAAACATAAATGGATTTGAAGCAGATTGTTGAGTGAAGCTAGAAATGCGGGCTTGTTGGGCTCTTGCTAGCCAACAATTTGGCTTCTTTCTATAATCATGCATGGTCTAGTCCTTGTTCATCAGCTGCGGAGAATGTAAATCCATTTCTAACTTTTGCAGAGATTGTCTCACCATCCACATCAAAAACACTGTCATTTGAAGAACTGTAGAGCTTTGGAACATCATGACAAATTACATATTAATGATTTCTTCTTCAAAACAGTGTTTTGAAGAAGAATCAATCTCGCCTTATTTATGACGACATTCCTGAAATGAAGACTTACTGAAGCTTCCTCTAGCCTACCTCTGAAAACTAAACCCTGAACTGCAGAATTACTCTTTAATGACTGCAAATAAGGAGAAATGAACCTTGGTGAATTTGATTGCAATGTACCGAGAAAACAAGTAGTCTAACAGAGTCAAATGAAGTCAAGGATGTATAAATGATGAAACACAGTGTGTTGCAGGGCCAACATATCAAGGTTAATGGATCCTTAAGGTGATGTTTGAGGTGTAATGAACATAAAATTTGTGAAAAACTAAGAGGTCTTAAACATATATAGTTAAAAGCTACAACTCATGAGGTAGGGAAAACCATTGAACTCAATGAACAATACTTAAACTGATAAACATCCAAGATAAACATTCTAGTGAAACATAGAGAGCATAAGAGCTTCTAACTTTAGAAATTCACCTTCAGATTTTGGGAAAACATATAAGATAACACAAATAACTCCATTTATGGAGAGGGAACTCCTAAAAAACATATATCAAGCTATTGGGAACTCTGAAACAAGTTGGTAAGCATGGACAAAGGGAAAGATCGAATGAGACCTCTTTGACTTAACCTAGCAATCAATATTCCACAAAAAGGCTTCAAGATAGGGTTTTGAAAGCTTCAAATAAGTAGGGCATACCATGAATCATACTTGTAAGCTAGCATACTAACCATACATGAAACAAAAAAAACAAGTTTTGGTGGACCTAAGGAGCAATCAAGAATTCCTTAAGATGTCCAAAAGAGGAAAACATCAAAGCTATAACAAACAGGAGGATTGAGGTGCCTCAAAGAACATGTCTCAACCTATACTTTTTTTATTTATAACAGCCAAGAAGAATGAAACAAAATGAGAAGAAGAAAACATTAATAAGTTAAGAAGACATCACCGTTCACCAAGCTATGGAATCCTGCAAACAAGCTTCTCCATTGTCAAGCCAAACAAACCATTCATCCACTTCACAAAACCAATTTCTTCTCGAAGCTCATAAAACCATGTATATTACTCTTCAAGCTCATAAAATGCCAACAAAATACATAGGGGCCTCATGCTCTATTTATAGAGAAAAGGAGGACTAAAACCCTAAATGTGATAGGAAAAAGTCAAATATAACCATAAATGTCATTTATGGCCAAGAGACCATTCAAGGCCCAAGGCACATAATATCCTAAGAAATAAATGCCAAAATAACTATTTGCACCTAATTATAGAGTAATTTGCCTCAAAAAACTCAAAAATATTTATTTCAATAAATGAGTGTGTTTTTTTGACTTTTGGTCCAAAACACACTAGGTAGTCTCTGTGCGCAGCGCCACTTTAGCAAAAAATAGGGTCTCTTGTGGTTGAGTTTTGGACCCCTTCTCGACTGTGGATTTGGCTCTGTGATGGCTCGTTAGAAAGCATAATGAGTCTAATTTCCAGAAATATTTGATTTGTGCTAAGTGGATGCCATTTACCTATTCAAAAATAAATTTCCCCAACACTGCTCTGTGCACAACGCCTGGTCTGGAAATGAGGCAGAAAGGTCAAAATGTTGATGTGTTTTGACCTTTTGGGGGGTCAAAAATGCTCCAAATGATCTGAAAACTGGTGAGAAGACTTTTGGTGATGTGAGGAATCCAAAAATGAAAAATTTGTGAGCTAAGGATGGACCAATGTTGTGCGTAGCGCCTAGGGTGTTGCACACAAAGGGGTCAAAATTTGAAAAAGACAAAATTTTGTTCAAATTGCCTCAAAATTGGTGGAGAGGTCCCTCAAGAGGTTTGAGAAGCTTGTGGAAAATCTTGAGCCATGTCTCTAAGTTTTTCTTGGTCTTTACCTTCTTTGAGTGCTCAAATTTCAATGAAAGGGGCATCTTCATTTATCATAGGTGGATGACTAATGTCAAGATTGTCTTCTTGGCTGTCGTGTCTTTCACTTGTTGTACTATCATGGTCATCCTTTGTATTAATGTCTCCTTCTTCAAACTCTGTCATTACCATTACTGCTAAATCTCCCATCACTTTGTGCATCATTATATTTCTCATTGGGATAGCAGTGAGCTTTACTATTGTCTTCAAAACTTTCATCATTGTTACCCTTTTGTTATCTTTAGTACTGTTACCTTGATCTTGGAGTTTATCATCAGCCTTTGCATCTGCTTTAATTTGGCCTTGTACTCCATTGATGTCCTCTCAGTGGAATTCTTTTATCACTGTCCCCTTCATCAAACCATATTTGTGCCTTGTTGGTTTCCTCTTCTTGATATGCTATTTCTTTATTTTCACCTTCTTTTTCTTCATGTTCAATATTTTCATCCATTTTTACACTGCTTTCACTTTGACTAGGCTTATTTTCATGTTTAAGCACATTTTCCTATTGACTATCATGTTTATTTTCTTTGCTGACTACCACCCCCATCATTGTCTTCACTATCTTCTTGGGTTTCATCTTTTCTTATCAACAATACCTCTTTCTATACTTTGGGAGTGATTTATGTGTATGATCACCCTCCCTATCTTCATCCAAGTGCTCATTGCTTTGTGTATCTTAGAATAGAATGGTTTTTATCTTGGTGAAAGCCTTAGGTCTAGGGAGGATAGATGTGTGATGTGAGGGTAGTTTTTAGCAAATGAAGGCAAAATGGAGTGATCAAGGAGTGCTTTTCAGAGTTTTTAGGAGGAGGTTTGCTTTTATTTGAGTGTCTTTATGCTAATGACAACTTCAAAATGGTATTTCTTGCCTTAGAAGGTCAAATGCTTGATTGGCATGAAGATTAGGGTTTGGCCAAGTTTTTAGGTTTTCGAACTTCTCTTTTGATTATGCAGGTAAGAGAAAATCTTGGAAGGGTGAGAAGAGGGGAAACCAACCTTGTTTAACCCTTTGCAGGAGCTTGGAGGCAAAAAATTGGATTTTGGCCACTTTCTAAGAAAATTTTACCAATTATGCTCTATGCGTAGTGCCAGAGGCTTCTCTATGGGCAAGTTGGGTCTGTCTGGGCTTGTGCGCAGCACCTTCACATGTGTGTAGCGTCACCCTCCTGATGCACAGTGCAGTGTAAATTAACACTGCGACAACTAAGTGTGTAGCACCTCCGTCGGTGCTCAGCGCCTGAATTTTTTTGCCAAAGTTGCACAGAAAACCCTAAAAAATTCTTCAATGGCTCTCCTTCTTTTACAAAGACATTTATGAGTTTAGGAAAGAGGGATATGAGGCTTTTATACCCTTTTTTGAAAAATAATTTTTTGACAAAACTCACTTTCCCAAAGTTTATTTCTCTTCCCCATTTTACTGTCTTTTTGGCCCCTTTTGGTCCTATAGGTGGCAGAGACTCAAAAAATTTGATTTTTGCCTTGCTGGAAGAATTTTGATGTTCTTCTTGTACTAACAAACCTTTCATCAAGCTTAAACATGTGCTCTTTACCCATTTTGGAAAATGAACCTTCATTATGATGTTTAACACTTGAAAATAGAAAAATTGTGATCAATTTGACATGTTTTTACTCTGATTTACATTCTGTCATGTTTTATCTGTGAAACAGTGAGAAAAACTTTCTGTTGGGAAAAACCCTAGCAGAAATCATCAACAACAGTTTGGTATTTAGATGTGCCACCATAATTTGAAACATTTTTTCTTTGACCTTATCAATATTCCTGTAGGGAAACACTTTTGACAGTCCTGTAGAAGTGTCATTTATGTTTAGTCATCTTTTGCAGAATATTTTTTTTGATAAGGAAACTTTGTTGGAGGCTCTCTCTGCTTTATAAAACAATTACAGATTTGTTCTTTTGATCAGTTTGCCAGTGCTAATTCTTAGGCAAGGGGAGGTGAGTAATTTAAACTATTTTTGTGTCTTTCCATTGGCCACTTCTATTCTTGCAGGTGCCTACAAAACTTCTACCTTTGATCACTGCCTTTTGGAGTTTAACACCTTTCCTCTTCAATAGTGAAAACCATGCTTATCATAACTACCTCTTTAGGAACTTTTACCTCATGCTTGCCTCCTTTGACCATTTGATAATGCCTCTAACTCTTATTTTGAGAAGCCAAACCCTTGCACTAATATTCCTGGTTTTTTTTGTCCCTGTGGTGAAGTGGGATACAGTGCTTCTTGTCTGCCTCCTTTAATCTTTTAAGACCTTTGATTTCACCTTTTGAAACCTCATGCCTTTGTACTAATACTCTTTGCCTTTTGTACCTTTGGTGAGGTGGAGTCAATACCTCTTTGCCAAACCCTAGAAGGAAGCTTCAAACCCTTTGAAACCATCTGTTGTTATGAAGGAGGCTCTGTCATCACCTTTTTACCAGTTTGTCAATTTTCCCAAACTCCTAGGTTTTAGGGCTGCTTAGAAAAAAGTAAATAGTGTTGTCTTCTAAGTTATCAAAAACTTCTCAAAACTCATTAATTATTTCTAAAAGTCTTCAACTTGCATTTGAAGGAGTTGAGGTGGCCTTTGCCCTTGTAACCCTAGTACTGATTCCTTGCTTGGTCAAAACTGTCAAAAACCCTGATTCTCTTCAAACATATGCTTGTTGCTTTCTCTTTGTGGTTAATGATATTTTTGTGATGATTTTCTCATTACCTTACCTTTTTCCAGGCTGATGGCCATTTGTTCCCTTTGCAGAAATGTGAGCAAGGGGCAGTTTTCCCCTGCAAGTTTTGTGCTCTAGGCCAAAAAGCCTTCCTTAAATGACCTTTTTGATCAGTTTGGACAAGATCACCTGTTATTTTCTTCTTTTGATGCAATTTCTTCATGCAGGAAAAAAAAGAGTTGTCTAGGATACAAAATCCACCTTATGACCTTGTGAAACCCTAAGTGACCTAGTAGAAGCTTTCTTGGACTTGGATTTTGGACTGAGACCTAGGGTTTGAGATCATCAAGTGTAAGATAGAGTTTATGATAAACCGATGTGTTGGCGAAGAAACAGGTCTCGCAGGCAAGACCCAGGTTCAGGGGTTGGGGCCAACAAGGGAATCTGGTGTATTCTAGAACCACGTCGGCATTTTCACCCTACTCCGGAGAGTAGAGAGTCTCACCCGAGGCATGCCGCAACCACATGCAGAAGGGGAATAGATCAATAGTAGAGAAAGGATCTGCAACTCATGATTAACAGTGAATTGATTGCATAAACATCGTTATATACGCAAGAACATTCAGAGAGTGTACAGGGATTAAGCAAATAAAATTTTAAATCATCACAACCATCATGCATGCATGTGAATCACATAATAAGTCAGAAACCTGCAAGTATATTGATATCTTCGTCCAAACCCATAGTTACATAGCTTTCACAAGGAGAGCTTACAATTCTGATACAGACACCTTATAGAACATAAAGGTAGATAAGAGAAACCTAGGAACTATAGAGATATCATGCCCGATCTGTGTTCCCTCTGCAGCATCCACTTAATCTCCTTCAGTCGCTCTGCATTCTTCTTCTTTTTCACCCAGGTGACGGCTATTTATTCACCCACTATCACAACTGTTAGTTCCTCTTGCGGTCTTCTTCAGCTGCTTCCGGCTTCTCTCTTGTTGTCTGTGTGTTCTTCTCTCTGTCTTCTGTTGTATGTTCTCTTCATCTGTATTCATGCATCTACTTTCTTTAGATATGTACCTGTTCCCTCGTAACTCCGGTAGTTCCGCTACTTACTGTAGTTGCGACTTGGTTGCGACTGCCATTTGTCATCATTCTACAACCCAAAATCTGTCCTTTATTCAAAATTCAAAATATTCAAAACAAGTTTTCAGAACAAGGGCCCCAATAGGCCCCGACCACAGTTTCTTGACTCGTCCCGAGTCAATCACAAATCACAATCTCTATCTCCATCGCCCCGCTGGACCCCGTGGCCTGTTCTTGTTGTGCTCCTTCCGTCTGCTGTCCAAACAAGGGCCCCAACTCCGAGACTCTGCGGAACACTATAGCTTTAAGTTCCGTGAAGGTCGACATAGCTTGCTGCCACCCCTGCAGCAGTGAATCTATTTCTTCGGCAATCTTGGTGACAACAACCTCCTATATGTGCGCCAGTACAGCCCCGAACATCGTGCTAATCTGCGTCTCGGCCTCGGCGGCTAGCTGTTGCATTTTCCTGGCACTGAATTGGAGGGGCAGGCGGAGCTCACGAATTACCCGTTTGGCCATTGTTGAGTTGGCCTCTGTTTGTTGGATCTGCACTTCGAGATCATCTGCCTGGGCATATAGCTGGTCCAACCATGCGGGGTCCATGGCCTCTTGGATTTCCCTCGAAATCTGTTGTAGTTGTGCTGAAATTGACTTTGTTTTGAATGTAAGGGCCATTGAGCACTCCTGAAGACCCTTCAGGAGGTCGTGAGCCTCGCGCACCACAGAGGTGAGAGTTTCCTGCATGTGAGTGGCCTGACCCTGCTTTGCTGTAACTTGTGCTGAATAGAGAACCTGTGGATCGGGCAGCGCTGGCCGTGCGGCTAATGCTGCTTGAAGCTCCTTGTTTTCCCTGTGGAGGCCATTGAAGGCGATCTGGAAGTGGAAAGCCTATGCTACGACACTCGTCTCCGTGACATCAGTAGGCAGCTAAGTATAATGAGCCTCGACATTCGGCTATAACTCTGAAAACACCTAGGTGACGTTGGTTATCTGACTTTTCAGCTGCTTCTGTGCTGTTATGAGCTGGTCGCACTGTTCAGTGAGCGCTGAAATCTATTGATGTTGCTCGTCGCACCTCTGTTGTAGCTCGGAGTGAAGCCTTTCGGCTTTCTGGGCCGCCCTCTGGATAAATAAGTATAGCTGAGTTTTACCCCATGTTTCTAAATTGGTTATCCCCGAAGTGCCATAGTCTGGCCTCCTTTCTTACAAGGGTTTCCCACTGGCAACTGATCGATTAAAATGCTCTTGAGGGGATGGCGGCGGGGTCTGGTGGTGCGCTGAGTCAGCCATATTCAAGTCCGGCCATTCCTGCTGATCTTTCTGGGTAGTTTGTGGAGGCACAGTAGGCTCAGGCTGAACCTCAGCTGAGTTGGCACCAATTTGTGCCATCTGGATAAATGTATGAGATAAATAAACTTAGGGTTCTCCCGCAGGGTCAACCGGTGGTACTACTGCTGCAGTACTAGAGTCAACTTCATCCCCCTGGTCCCCACCAAGGAGTTCCCAGATGATTGGGTCGGACACGGTAGCAGATGAATTGGATGGAGTGGATGAAGTGGTAGGTGGAGGTGGAACGGTGCGTGGTGGCAGAAGGTGAATGTTCATGAATTCGGAGGGGTCAATGAGTGGTTCTTCCTGTATCAACACCCCTATACTCGGTGGTAGTGGTGGATCATCTGTAGTGAGGTCCACCACCGGATTTGCTTTGGTGGTGTGGGCCTGCTTGGCTAGAGGAGCTTCTAATTGATCTATAATCTTGCTCTTCTCTCCCATCGGGGTTATGATTGGGCTTGTCGAAGTAAATAGAACAGTAGGGATGGGGGAGGTGAGAGGATTTGTATGGGGGTGCGAGGTAGAGTGAGAAAGCTACAACTCGGAAAGTAAAGGGAAAGGGGCGACACCGCTTGAAATGACCTAGGCCACCGCATTAAAATTGCGTACCTGAGTGTTCAACTAGCGGACAATGGGGACAAGCGGCTCAGGGAGTTCTTATGATGTCGCCTTTGCATCTATTTCGGCAGGCTGTTGCTGCAGTAACATCCGATCAAAGTTGTACCTGGGTACCCCGTCGCAGATTTCCATCGCAACCCCCGGCCACGAACAGACCTCGTTGTGGAAGGCGGTATCTTCAAGCTGGAATTTCAACGGCTTCATGCGGAAGGTGTCCTCTGGTACGCAAGTCGGTCGAAGGTAAGTATGCCTGTGACTGACCCCGAACCACACTTGCTCGCTGTACTCATCTAACAGGTTCCGGGGCACCCTTTTCTGGCTGGTTACCACGTCTATCATTAACCCATACCAAGACCGAAATGCCTCTGCATTCACTTGTTTGGTGCTAGGATCAGCTGACACCTTCCACGGAACAAACTTCATCGCTAGAGGCTGGCCCTCTGAAATTTCCACTAGCACCTGGACAAGAGAAGTGTGCCACTTCCACATGGAAAACACAATGATCAAATATCTGTAAATGAAGCTTGTAGTGCACTTGTAGTTTTCCTCGCACACATCAAACAATTCCTTCAACAGGAAGGAGCACCAGTTCAGCTTTGCGCCCTGAACACAGTGCTCTGCAATGGAGATGGTGTCCAGAGTGCATTCGCCCTTTGTGTAGTGCCTCATTGTCTTGCTGGCAATGAGGTAGAATGAAAATTTTATCACGGGCTTATTGATAAGCTCCATCTTGGCTCCCTTCCCGCCCCGTCGGGTGCCATATTTGACATACAAGTATGCGTCTCCCGACTTCCGCGCTCGCTTGGATGTGGTCTGACATGCAGTCGAGACATCCACACCATTTTGTGAAAGCCCTGTAAGATGATGGATATCCTCAGTATGAATGGGAATTTCCTTATTTAGCCACAAGGACCCATTCTGGACGCGGCTAAGTAGGAACCTAGTGCACTGCATAGCCGGTCTTGTGGTCCCGAAGACCGGAAGATTTCTTAAGTGCAGAAGAGAAGATTACTGAAGGCCCCGGGACTTTGGTAAAATTTTGTTTGCTGAGTGCCCGGCTGTTGTGAGGTAATGTTCCATATACACCTGCCACTTGAGTGTTGGGAATTCGGAAGAGTCTGAAAGGTTAGCATCTATCAGGGTCGCATTGTCGTATTTCCCTACAAGGGACTTCATCTTAGGAATTCTGTTGTCGAGCTCTGGTTCTAAGACAGCTGGGGGGGCCTTCGGCATTGTTGCTCGGCGATTATAGACTTGCAGAATTCATCTCGGCATCCTCTCTTGGTGCTGTGCATCTAGATACTTCTGCTGCGCTGGTTCTACTTCAATTTCTAATTCTAACTGTTCCGACATTCTCGTGCTTTTTTTTTTCCCATGCAAGTTATGTAATTACCTGGAACGAGTGAAGTTGAAGAGACCCCATAACGACTTAATTCCTACTGGCATTTCTCTCGGCAATAATCATGTGATCAATCGCATGCCAATGTGTATTCTGATAGTTGTTGACGGTGGCATGGGGAAATGGGTGGACGCGACGGCTGAGGTTACTGCGGATTATGACAAAATGATTATTGCGAGGTTACTTCCAATTATGGTAATTTATGGTGCAAATCTAGACGATCCTACAGACTGACACAAGTACTGACTAAAATGACCTGGAATGACCTTGACACGTTTATTAATCCTACGGGGATGACACGCTGGACACGCCCCTCCCCGACCACAGTCATTTGCGATGTGGTCCTGCAACAGAGCGGTTATTGACAAGCTATGCATGAAAAAAAACACTACCTATGCTCATCCCAGTTGTGGAAGAGTTATTCAACTACGCTACTCTATGGGTGCTCTCGGTTGCGATAGTTATTGATGAAGAGTGAAATAAACTTACTCGTGGTAGGGTTTCAGGCATGCGCCATTCACCCACCTCAGTAAACAGTACCGTCCAGCTGAGCCAACCGAACGGCTACGGACTCTCTAATCTTGACGACGAAGTAAGGTCGCAAACAGTGCATCTGCAGTTTCCCTGGAAACTTCTGAAACTTGCTGTCATATAAGAGGACCTTTCCACCAACCTGGAATGTTTTTTTTCTTGATGTGGCAGTTGCGCCACGCCTTCTGCCTGTCCTTCTGAACCTTCTGGTGAAACTCGGTAAGGAACCGGGCCTTGTCCAGTTCTTTTAATTCATGTAGACGCTCCTAGAGTGATGCTTCTTTCGAGAACTTGAGGGATGTGGCAATTAAAAGACTTGGTACAGTGAACTTGACGGGAATCACAGCTTCCCGACCATACACCAACTGGAACAGTGTCTGATTAGTCAAGCGCTTCACCGTAGTCCGGTAGGCCCAGAGTGCAGCTGGTAGCAGCTCATCCCAGTCATCTCGCTTGGCGTTGCAGATCTTTGTTAACCCCTTTTCAAGAATTTTATTAAACACTTCAACAATACCATTGGCCTGCGGGTGGTACGGGTTGTTTTTGTGATGTTGAATCATAAATGTGTCCAGTAGCGACTTGAACGTGTCATCAATGAAGTGCGTACCCTAATCACTGGTTAAACTTCGCGGGCAGCCAAACCTGTTAATGATGTGTTCAAATATGAACCGTGCTGCTGTATCCGCCGTCCAGTCGCGTACGGCCGCTGCCTCGGCCCACCTGGTGAGGTAGTTGGTTGCGGTAATGATGTAGCGGGCCTTGGAATGCCTCGCGACCGGGGATATGGGGCCTACAAAGTCGACAGCCCACTTCTCGAATGGCCGCAACACATGTACTGGGTGTAGCGGAAGCTCGTCCCGGTGAGAGGACCTCCCCGTCCACTGACAGACATCGCATCTCTTAACAAATTTCTTATAATCGGCATGGAACGTTGGCCACCACAGTCCAGCTTGGAGCACCTTCCTCGCGGTAGGTTTCGCCCCCACATGCCCTCCCGCAACACTGCTGTGGCATTCCCACATCATAGCTTCACGTTCGTGGTCAAGTACGCATCTGAGCAGAACCTCATCGAGGCCTAGTTTGTATAATTGCCCCGCAATCAGTTGGTATTCGGCGGCGCGGACGACCAAGTGTCGTTTCTAGAGCGGGGTGTAGTGTTGAGGGCACTGCCTCGTGGTCAAATAGGTGGCAATATCAGCCAAGTAATCCGGTACAGCTTCGACTCGGAAGAGGTCAGCATCCGGCAGCTGATCATCGAGACAGCCGACGTTCTCCCCTGTCTCCAACCTGGATAAGTGATTGGGCCCAAAGTTCAACCTCCCGAGCTTGACGATCACCTCAAACGTGAATTCTACAAAGAGTAGAAGCCAGCGATAGATCCGTCCTTCCAATACAGGCTTATTAACCAGGTACTTCAATGCAGAGTGATCCGTAAAGAACTTGAATTTTACCCCTAGAAGATAGTGGAGGAACTTCTGGAGTGAGTACGCCATTTCCAGGGCCTCCCTCTCGGTAGTGGTGTAATTCTTCTCCGCATTAGACAATTTGTGGCTGGCAAAGTAGACTGGGTGGTCAACTTTCGTCTCCTCGAGTTGCACCAAGACAGCCCCAAGTGTAATACTGGAAGCGTCAATATGCACATGGAACTGCTTATCCCAGTCCAAGTGACAATAATAGGCGTCATCGCCAGCTTTTCCTTTAGAGTGTCAAGGGCCATATGACACTCCTCCGTGCACTGGAATACTTCTGACTTCTGTAGTAGCTTTTCTAAAGGAGCGGTAATCTTCGCGTAATTTCAGATAAACCGCCTGTAATATCCTATGTGCCCGAGCAGTGCCTGCAACTGCTTCACCGTTTCGGGGGCTTCCATGTGGATGATCACTGCTACCTTGGCGGGGTCGACGCAGACCCTTACTTGCACACCACGTGTCCTAACAGCATGCCGAAAGGAACTGCAAAGATGCATTTCTTCAAGTTCAAGGAAATCTGCAACTGGTGACACCAATCAAACATGATACACAATAAGGTGGCATGTTTCTTCAGAAAACTGTAGACAGTCCAATCGTGCATGTAGACTTCCAGGAACTTGTGGATATACCCATAGAAAGCAGCGATGACAATTCGGGAAAACACGGCTGGGGCGTTCTTCAAGCCAAACAGCATTACATGGTATGTGAACGATCCCCACTCGGTGGTGAATGTCATCTTCATCTTGTCTTCTTCCGCAATGCGCACCTGATGATAGCCCAAAAAGCCATCAGTGAAGGAGTAAGCTTCATTCCCCCCAACATGATCCAATACTTCGTCGCTGAAAGGAGTGGGAAACGGATCATGGATGCAGGCGTTGTTCAGACTTCAGTAGTCGATGGAGACGCATATCTCCGACTTGTCCTTCTTATTTTGAATGACGATAGGACTCACCCACTCTGCTTCTTCCACCAGAAAGATGAGACCAGCGGCCAACATCTTGTCAATCTCCATCTTGACCTTTTCTTTGATCCGTGGGTTCAACCGATAGGGTCGATGCTTCACGAGCCTAGCATCTGGTTTCAGCACAATACGCATTTCTCCGAGGTCGCCCTTGATGCCCTTCAAGTTGGCAACCGAGGAAGGGAATAAGTCTTCATATTCCTGGAGGAGGCTGAAAATTTCCCTGGTCGACTCCTCATCCTAGTAATCCCTAACTGTAGCGATTTTGGGTTTTTCCACCGTACCGATGTTCAACTTCTTTGTCTTCAGCGGGCGTAAATGGACACCTTCAGTGGTCGGTTCTTCGTTGATATTCCACTCGCCTTCCTTCTCTTCGAAATATAGGTGCCTTAGGTCCTCCAGACTGTCATCGTCTGGATCGCCGTTAATCCGTTGGCAAGCCAACTCTTGCCTGGCCTCAAGATGTGATGTAAAGGTGCTCCCGTCGGTCCCTGGGTTGCGGAGAAACAGTACCCCCTTGATAACTTGTAATGCTCGGGACACCAGCTCTGTCCCTCCTTTGAATGAAAAGCACTGAACAAATTTGTTCGAGACTTCCTACCAGGAGCTGGTTCCTCGCTTCCGCTCTTCTTCTAAGTATCAGGCCTGGGGGATGGTATCTAAGGAGTGGATGAACCGATGTACCCACAGATCTTGCGAGTATCATAGACTTTTCCACTGCTCCTCACAGGTCTTGAGGTGGTCTCGCGGATCGGAAGTCCCTTGGTACCTGTGCCTGCTTCAAGGGCCTTCGTCTTCTTGAAACCGCGCCCTTAAAGCCTCCGCCACACAACTCCACTACGACAGGGTGTTGCGGTGATTTTTCCACCACCTGGCTGATGTGGACTGTAGTGTGACGTCCAAAAGCGGTATCCTACTTCCTTCTAGCACCATGTCCTCGACCTTTGTAATAAAGGTATTGACAGCTTGCATGTTCGACAGGGTGGGGTATTCTCTGAACTCAGCACCAATCCAACGGACTCGGGCAATGGCGACACATCTCCACGTGCTGGTCTCATACCCCCCCTGCTGCTAGTCTTCCCAGGCGAGTTTCGACCCGAGCTTGGAGCTCTGGATACTGTGCCAGCTGATGGAGCTGGTTGCGGTCGGGTTGATATAGTCCTCCCGCTTCCCTGCAGTCATCTAATAAAGGTGGTCCATCATCTGAGCATCCCCCCGGTTGTCCATATTTTTGGTATATCGCGGGCCTTGATACGGGTCGAGGCGCTGAGTGACTCGGACCTCTCCATCTTTGAAGATCATCAGCTCCTTTTTGAGGTCGATGATGTCATAATTCTCAAAAGCCCAATCGATGCCTAGTAGGGCAGGGTAAGGATCCTTGTCTCCCATAATATCAATAACCTCAAAATCCGTGTAGTTCTTTACCCCTGCAATGTCGACCTCGACGCCTTCGAGTACTGGTTTTCCATTCTGAGTTGGATTGGCAAGTAGGTCAGGCGTGGCCATCTGAGAGCCTCCCACGTCTTCCATGGCAGGATGTTGACGTCAGACCCTAAATCAAGCATGATATCGCTGATTTGGAATCCCGCAACCTGCGTGTTAAGCCGAAACTCTTTTCTTGTTCATCGCTTGTTCCGGTTGACTCGCTGCACATACTGGGGTGATGTGTCCACAGGTTCTCTCGGCCCCGTATTCCCCTGTAGTGCATCCTCCAGGGTACGCTTGAGCTGGTCCCGTATCAAAGCATTATCAACAATCTTGAGGAACAGCTGAAGCCATTCCTCAATCAAGGTCCCCGTAGCATTCTGTTCTCTGGAGCCAGTCATCGGGGGTACCTCGAGGCCTCTGGCTCCCCCCAGCTGAGCAAAAGCCTCCACCACCTCCTGGAAGTACCTCTTCTGCACGTCTGGCTGGATCAGTTGTTTCAGGGAGGTGGGTCGAATAGCCCGGACCAGCTCCTTTCCATGAGCGTCCTCTCTCGTCTTCTTGCTGCCGCACGTGATGATCGCTACATTCTGCATGGCCAGAGTCGCGGTTCCTCGCGGCTCGGAGTTTACCAAATTCATGCCCCTCTGTCGTGCCCATTCCTCCCACTTCTTGATGAGTTCTATATAGTCCTCTGTTGCATGGGCGTTCACACAGCACTGGGAACACCAAGGACGTCAGGGAAGGGGACATTCCTGAGCCACGTGACCCTCCTGGTCATAGTTGTAGCATTTCACCAGACCTCATCCCCCTGTTCGGCATCCGCGCATACCGCCTCCTCTTCCCCTGGAAGCCTCGTTCACCCTATAGGAGGGTCGGTGCAACCGGTCCGCGAGTGCGTCGAGAGCCCTTCACTGCTCAGTGTTGTGAGTCGTGGACGCACAAAACTCACAGTATACATTTTTGGGGACGTTGGAAGACTTCTGTAGTATAGGGCACATTCGAGGTTGATGCCCCATCGTCCAAAAAATCTCGCAATATTCTGTGGTAGTTGGGTTTGGTGGAGATGGGAACCCCGGATAAGGCTGTTGCGGCTGGTATACCCCCTGTGGATTCATCGTTGCACCACCCCCCGTGGGTGGACCCCCCTGGATTGCCACAACATAGGGTCCCACACCCGTGCCCTGCAGTCAAGGACACTCGGTTGCGACATGACCTTCGACCGAGCAGTGAGTGCACCAAACGTTCGGCCTGGCTGGTCTTATAGGCTGCATCTCCTTGAGCTTTTCAGTCAGACTAGAGATCTGATGCTACAATCCCACCAAGGAAGGATCCTATGGGGCCAGCCCTCCTCGGTATTCCTGAGGGTATCCCACCATAGCCTCTATCTTCATGGCATGTTCCAAAGCATCGTGCAAGTTGTCAATCTTCTACTGGGTGAGGGGGGTTCGCGTCAAGGGAAGTAGAGCCTTGATGAACCCGTCCCTCTGATGGTTTGGGTCGATCGAGTAGCTGAGTTTCCCGATCACATCCTTGAATCAATGCATCAGATCCCATGCAGTCTCTCCCTCTTTCTGCTTAATCTCCCAGAGCTCGGATAGACCCTGCTGGTCCGTCTGGGGAAGTTTAAATTCTCGGACAAAATCCCGCTTAACGTCTGCGATTACTGGATTAGGATAGGCCTCAGACCACATGATAAACCATCGCAGAGCCCTCTCTCTGAGTGTGGTTTGGCACTCTATTAGCTTCCCTACGTCTGGCGTCTACCGAGCCCTCCATATGGCTTCGCAGAGATACCAGTGTTGCTCTATGTCATCGTTACCTCGGCCAAAGAATTCTGGATACCGGGTGAATGACCCAGCCATATTTATTTGCGGATGGTTGACTAGGATAAATCCTCTGGGTCCTGGTTGCATGACTATTCCACTGGGGAATGCAATACTCCTAGTGACGCTGCTATTAACGTATGTCTCTGTCGACAATGAATTGCTGTGCAATGGACTCAATGCTTGTAACTTAATGAAAATATTACTTAATGGTTGATAGAGTACCAGGGGAAGGTAGGGATCCTTGTCGTGAAAATTTTTGGAAGTAGGGCCGCCTGGAGAGATGAATTCCGTCCGCTCTTGAAACAACCACTGCATCATGACGTACCATTCACCATCAGAACTTTCTTCGGGTTGAACACCTGCATCATCTTCGTCAGTTGTCCTCTCCCTTTCTCTCTTAGTTGGGCTCCCATGCACCCACCGCACTCCCACAGCAGTCCCCTCCCTTTCCAGGGTATCCGCCTGAGTGTCCATAATTCCTATCCTCTGAGGCACCTCCTCTTGATTCTTCCTATTGGTTTCCCGTCATTTTAAATCCCATCTGCACCCGCCGATGTGCACGTCGCTTCCTCAACTTCCTTGTGGCCTCAGCATCCATCCCCCACTTCCCGCTTCACACTTCACGTAGCATCTGTCCCTTCAGCCCTTCCCCCAGCACTGGAGGTTTACGCTTCCATGCCCGACTTTTGGAATTCCATCAGCCCTTCGTCTACCATCAAGGCCTTAATCCAAAGTGGAATCTCCTTAAGCAGCTTCCCTCTTAGCCCGAAATGGAAGATATCTTCAGCCTTCGAGAAGGATTGGTAGCACTCTGCAACAAACTCCACAATATATCTGTCCAAATTGGTCTCTACCCAAAAATCCACCGTGCTAGTCAACTCAGTGTTCAACCGATGCAGAGCCACCAGATCCCCGTGCACCCACTTGCGGTTTATCTTCCGCGAGCTATCCCTAGGCACCTTAGTCTGTAACCTCCGCAACCAATTATAGAGGTCTCTAGGGAATTTTCCCCAGAGGATCTCATAGGTATCACTGGCAGAATCTGAGAAAAGGACGAGATCCTTAAGCACCCTTTCCTTTTGATTTGTCAACTCCGCTTGCTGAGCAACGAAATGGTCCAGATGGTTATCCCACCATCTCTGTATTTCTCCTTCGAAGATCCTCGATACCATGATCTAGTTCCCCTCATAACATGCAGGTCCTTGCAACGGAACCATTTGTTGGTGAAGAAACAGGTCTCGCAGGCAAGACCCAGGTTCAAGGGTTGGGGCCAACAAGGGAATCCGTTGTAGTCTAGAACCACGCCGGCATTGTCACCCTACTCTGGAGATCAGAGAGTCTCACCCGAGGCTTGCCGCAACCACATGCAGAAGGGGAATAGATCGATAGCAGAGAAAGGATCTGCAACTCATGATTAACAGTGAATTGATTGCATAAACATCGTTATATACGCAAGAACATTCAGAGAGTGTATAGGTATTAAGAAAATAAAATTTTAAATCGTCACAACCATCATGCATGCATGTGAATCACATAATAAGACAAAAATCTACAATTATATTGATATCTTCAGCCAAACCCCTAGTTACATAGCTTTCGCAAGGAGAGCTTACAAGTCTGATAGAGACGCCTTATAGAACAGAAAGGTAGATAAGAGAAACCTAGGAACTACAGAGATATCATGCCCGGTCTATGTTCCCTCTACAGCATCCGCTTAATCTCCTTCAATCGCTCTACATTCTTCTTCTCTTTCGCCCGGGTGACAGCTATTTATTCACCCACTATCGCAACTGTTAGTTCCTCTTGCAGTCTTCTTCAGCTGCTTCCGGCTTCTCTCTTGTTGTCTGTGTGTTCTGCTCTCTATCTTCTGTTGTATGTTCTCTTCATCTGTACTCATGCATCTACTTTCTTTAGCTATGTACCTGTTCCCTCGTAACTTCGGTAGTTCTGCTACTTACTGTAGTTGCAACTTGGTTGCAACTACCATTTTTCATCATTCTGCAACCCAAAATATGTCCTTTATTCAAAATTCAAAATATTCAAAACAAGTTTTCAAAACAAGGGCCCCAACAGTAAGAAAGTTTGGGTGGCAGTTTTGAGGCTGGTGAGGCTAAAGTGAAAAGAAATCGCAAGAAATTTTAAATCAGACTGGGTGGACTTGTTAGCAGGTCTCTGTAGGAGTTTGGAGGGCTAAAGTAAAAAATGTGAGTTTGGAGGGTTAAAGTAAAAAATAAACATACGCCTAAACACTAAGAATATCATCAAAAACTCATAGAGCATCTAGCTAACAATGTCCCACTCCTCCAAGTATAAAAATAACTCCCTAATAGACACTACTAAATTAAAGTAGTCAAGAACTATCCAAGTCATTAAGGAACACATGAAAAAGGGGTATGTATGTCTCTCTAGGTATTATAGTGATATGTCATTTTCATGCTACATAGATTCATGTACATACAACACACTTCAACCCATCGAGTTACTAGGTGTACAACTCTTTAATGGACAAATCAAAAAATTACATATAGGCTTGCTACTACTACAACTCGTGTATCAGGCTACAATATGGTCTTCGGTGTATTTTACTCCAAAACACTCACACAATATTAGCTTGCTTTTCCACTATCATTCAATCTTTGATTTTGTCATAATGCCTTTAAAAAACACTATCAACTACTTTTCTTGGACTAAAATCCAAAGTCTTTATGTCACATTTAGTACCTCTCTATCATCCCTATTGCAAAACTCGTCATTCCCCTCCAAAAATTTATCCTATAATCAACACTTGGTTTTCTCTATTGAAGTCAGAAATTGATTAAAGAACAAATAAATGCACATAGAACTAAATTGAAAATTGAAAACCAACACATAAGTAAATACACAATTATTTACGTGGTAAAACCTTGAGATGGTGTCAAGGAAACCTCCATGGGGCAAGGGATTGGAAACTCTATTAATTAATAATGATTGTCCATAGTTATAAGCCTCTATGGCCATCCCAATTTAATACGAGCTACTTCGTTACATAACTTCCTCTTCATTATAAAACTGACTAATCGGTAAATTACATTAATTACATAATTAATTGTCATATTTCAACAAACTCCACCTTGACAACAATTTTCCTAATCCCTTACCCATGCCCATTCATCATCTCTTCTGCAAGACAAGAGAATCGAGACACCATCTCAGCTTATCTACTGTAACTGGCTTCGTGAATATGTCTGCATGATTTTCCTGTGTACATAACTTCTTGAGAACTACTTTGTCGCCATCGATTACATGTCTCACAAAGTGATACCTTACATCAATGTGCTTGGTCTTGCTATGATAGTCTGGATTTGTAGCCAAATGAATAACACTTTGGCTGTCACAGAACACATTCACTTTCTCTTGCGTCCTTCCAATCTCATCAAGCATAAATTTTAACTAGATTTCCACTTTACACGCATCTGAAGTAGCTATATACTCTCATTCAGTAGCGGACAAAGAAACTTTCTCTTTAATATTTGACATCCAGCTAATTTCTCCACCTGCAAGAGTAAAACCATAACCTCTAGTAGACCTCCTTTTGTCCAAATCACCTGCATAATCAACATCCACATATCCTCAAACTGAACCTTCATGACCATCAAAGATGATGCAATGGTCACTTGTGCCTCTCAAATATTGAAGCATCCATTTCACTGCTCGTCAATGTTCTTCCCCTGGATTTGCCATGAACCTGCTCACAAATCCAACTGCATGTGAAATGTCAGGTCTTGTAGATACCATCTCATACATCAAGTTTCCTACCACATTTTCATATGGTACATGAGACATATACTTCTTTTCTTCATTAGTTCTAGAACTTAAATTCGAAGAAATCTTAAAATGAGAAGCTAATGGAACATTAATAGGTTTCACATTGTTCACACCAAAATTTTCAAGTACTTTCTCCACAGACTTCTGCTGTGATAACTAGAGCTTACCATTCTTCATGTCTCTATGTATTTCCATGCCTAAGAAATGTTTTTCCTCTCCTATATCCTTCATATCAAATGTCCTAGATAGTTGAGCCTTTAACCTATTGATTTCTTCCATGCTTTTACTTGCAATAAGCATATCGTCAACATACAACACCAAGATAATGAATATGCCATTGAAAATTTTGAGGTATACACAAAGATCATGCTCAATTCTGATAAAATTCTAGCTCACCATGAAGGAGTCCAACTTATTTTACGATTTCCTGGGCGACTTCCTCATACAATACAATGATTCCCTGAGCTTGTAAACTAATCTTCTGTTGCGATCTTGTACAAAACCTTTTGGTTGATCCATATATATCTCTTCATCCAAATCACCATGAAGAATGGTTGTTTTCACATCTAACTTTTCTAACTCAAGGTCAAGTAATGTAGTTAGTGCTAACACAATACGAATAGAAACAATTTTAACGACTCGTGAACAAATCTCATGAAAATCAATACCTTCAACTTGAGAATACCCTTTTGCAACCAACCTCTCCTTATACATATCAATACTTCCATAAATTTTTCTCTTCAACTTGAAGACCCATTTGCACCCAACAACACTTCTCCCTTCAGGAAGCTCTACAAGATCCCAATTATTGTTCTTGGCTAAGGAATCCATTTCTTCTTCCATAACTTTTTTCCATTTCTCCTTATCTGCATCATCCACTGCTTCCTGATAATAATAAGGTTCCCTATCTTCAACAATCAGTGCAAAAGATGAAGCATACTCTTCATACCTTTTGGGTGTTCTTCTTTCCCTTGTAGAACTTCTTAGAGTGACTGGTTGCTGAATTGGTTCTGGAATTTCTATAGTTTCCTTTTATTCTTCACCTTTTTCATCATAAGTCTCTCCTTCCTTTATTTTTTTCTGGAAAAATTTTAGTTTCCAATTGAATTTGATAATTCAGTGATACCTATTCCTGTTCAAATTTTCCAATTGTTCGATTTTATAAGAGAAGATTCATCAAATGTTACATCTCTACTAATGACTATTTTCTGTGAAGAAGGATCCCATAACCTATATCCTTTCATTGCATAAACATACCCAACAAAGACATAACATTTCGATTTTGGTTCTAACTTTGAATTTTGATTTCTAAGAATAAGAGAATAGGCATCACAACCAAAAATATTCAAATGTGAATAATCACAAGACTGGGCCGAGCAAACTTCTTCAGGAATTTTGCAATTTATGGTAAAAAAAGGTGATCGGTTAACTAAGTAACAATCAGTAGATATTGCTTCTGCACATAACTCCTTTTGTAGGTTGGAATTGTTGATCATGCTTTTGGCTCTTTCCATAAAAGTCTAATTCATACGTTCAACAATGCCATTTTGCTGAGGAGTATAAACAACAGTTTTATGTCTAACAATCCCTTCATCCTTACAAAATTGTTCAAATTCTAAAGAAGTAAATTCACTTCCATTGTGAGTTCTTAAACATTTAATTGATTTTCCTTTTTTCTTTTCCACCTGTTGAAGCCTCAAAAATCGCTACTTCAAACATTGGGGGATAACCACCCGGTCGGGACCTTAAGACAGCTCCTTTTCTGTTTGGAATGGTGGCTTCGACTGGATTTATAGTACCAGTTTTCTAATAACTTGAATGGTTTGGTAAGGGAATGGTTGATTGAAATGGAAAATGGGACTAAATTACTGAAATTAAAATACTAACTAATCTAATTTAAATACTGATAAAGAAATTCTAAAACTAACCCAGGTATCATATGTGAATACAACTTTAAATCGTTTCAATTGAACAATAACCATAAAAATGTATTACAACTTAATTGAAATGTGCAGCAACAAATAAAGATAACTCTGTTTAATAAATTAAACAGATTTATATTAACATATTCTATTCATCATTTTATATCATTTACATACACTATGAAAGATGAATATTTCCAATATACTCAAAAATGATATATATAAAGAAATATTGTGAAACGAAGTACATATAAACGATAGCAAATTTAAAAGAGAACATCATATGAAAAAAGAAATTAAGAGTGAATAGATAGAAATACCATATCGATATTGAGACTTTCAAATGCAATTTGATACTCTGATCCAGCAATTCCAATGCAAAATCAACTCCAAGGTACAGAAATGCAACTCTTAAAAATAATTTCGCGTGGAATCACCAGATGTGATCCTTTATAAAAGAATATAGGAGTAAATGGAGTACAGAAATGTAATCCCCAAGTCAAAAATATTACAAATTAAGGACCTTTTCTAAATACATGAAAGGGGTTTAAATAGGTACTTTAACAAAACAAAATAACTAAAACTATTCCGACAATCTATCTAAAATAAAAATATCTGAAACTGGAATGCGAGCTTGTAGTAGACTGGCTCATTAATCATCAATTGAGGTGTATGTGTGAAGCTGACAAATATTGAGCATATATTGGACTTCTGTTGACCGAATCATTTTTTAATGTAACTGCCCAGTGAATGTAGCATCAGAGAATTCAGGAATGATACATTGAATAGCATTCGAAAGGAATTTGATGGCCATCTGTTGGTTGTGTGGCTTGATCAGATAAGTTCACATATTATCCCATGAAATTCCTTGAAGTTTGCTAATCTATTGATTTTTATTGTTTATCTCTTCCTTCCACCTGGAATCAGTTTCTTTTACTTTAGGTAATTCTCCTGGGGTACAATCTGAGATCAAATTGGTAGCGTACAAGCTGTCATTAATCAACTGTGTTGTATTATTCATTAAACCTTTAGCCCTTGATATGGCTCTTTTTGATTTCATCAACTTTTGTTCCCATTCCATAAATAAAATTTCCTTATGTCTTTCTTCAATTCTAGGAAGATTAGCTTTTCTTCCCTGCTCTATATCCTTCCATGAAAGGAAATTGGAAATTTTATCATCAACATCCTCAATTTCTTGTCTAAGAGTGACTGATTTATCTATCAAAGATGATGTTACTTCGCACAAAGGCTCAATTTGTATTAACTGTAGACAAAATTCATTTAACTATTGAGATAGAAGTTTGTTTATTTCAAGAAATTCAGTTATGAATTGGGGTAACTTAGGATACTCCTTGAACTTGTCCAATGTTGATTGGAACATTTTTTCCTGTTAAATCTTTGAATTTCTCTCACTTTGTAAAATATTTTGTAGCTTTTCTACCTCTTGATTCAACTGTCGCTGTTTTTCCAAGGCTTGTTCATCAATCTTCTTCTTTTCAAGGCTGAGCTGATCTTCTAGTTGTTTAGTTCTGAGTTCTCCATCCCGTACTTGTTGTTCCAACTAAATAATATTTTGTTGATCTCCTGCAACCTGTTCTTCAAAAATAGTAATTTGCATATCCTTTTTTTTTACCTGCTGTGAAACTTCGGAAGCTTTATCTATAGTGGCAGCACTATAAGCATCGGCATACTAAGACAATTTGGTGAGATCCTCAGATGGATCCACCTCGGCATTTTTATAAACAATATTTAGAATTTCCCCCTGTGATGCCAAAAGTGCATCTTGATCTATTTTCCTCCTTTTCCTTTGTTTTCTTACCACAGCCCTATGTTTGGGACTGTAGAATATATCTAAAGGAGGGATTTCTTCTATCTTTAGCATAATTTCTCCAGTGGGGTTTTCAGGAATAATTTCTACATCCTGATCTTTGGGATTATTAACTTGAGGAGTGTTTTGCAATCCTATCTGCTTGGAAAATTGTTGATATTGACTTAGCAAATGAGGAGAAACAACCAGTTCAGTATCTACTTGTCCTCCAAGTTGAGAACCTACATTATTGTTTGTATCATTCTTGGGTGCCTGCTCAATGTTTTTACTTTTTGTGCTTCCTTTCTCAATATGTACTTGGGCATCAGTACCCGTGTTCCCTTTTTCCGTTTGAACTAAAGGCTTATGTGTATCTTTTTAGGCAGTTGTTTCTATTTTGGCAGTGCCAGCTTTACTGCTGTCATCCTTTTTCCCCAGAATAGGATCAGCTCCTATTACTTCTTTACCAGAAGTACTTCCTGCTTGTTGTGATGCTTTCTCCTGTGTGGGAGCTCTCAACTGATCAAGAGGCACTTTAAGTAACCTCTGACTTCTAAACAAAAAAAACTTTTTCATGTCCTCGGGCTGCAACTTGGACTTGGCTAAATCAAAAAATTGGGATATATTATCCACGAAAACAAATAAATCATCAAAAATGTCTAGTTCATGGTGAATAGTTTAATGCAACTCACGATTATCACAGGTAAATCTTGAAGGTCTCATGGTGACCAAATAAGCCAAACAACATCTTGCCGAGCCATATGGCCTCACAACAGCTAGGCTGGTACTTCATATACTGTAGCCGGCCCAGACTACGATGCCTCTTGGCTGCTGGGTGAACCATGACACAGGCTACTTGAACCCAACCCCAAACGACACCACTGAAGTGCTCTTCCTATCGAAGCACAACCTGCGCATCGAGAATCGATTAACACTTTGTAATCTCACACTCCCATCCCCACACTGTAGTCCGGACCACTTGTGGAATGTCCCACACCAGTATCCTTTAAGTCATCATTTCTGACCACCCCGATGGAACCTTCCTAGGCTCACACATAAACTGACTCATCGTGTTGACCGCAAAACAAATATCTAGTCTAGTGTTGACCAAATACATCAAGGAACCAATCAGCTGTCTGTACAATGTGGGATCCACCAACTCGGAATCCGAAGCATGAAGCTTCTTCCAGTTGGTGATCATCGATGTCGACATGGGTCTACAATCCTCCATGTGGAATCTGCCAAGGATGTCCACAATATACTTCCCCTGTCCCAGGAAGAAATGCCCCTCCTCCTGCCACACCTCCAAACCCAAAAAGTAATGCATCAAGGCGATGTCCTTCATCTCAAACTCCGCCGCAAGATCTCTCTTGCAGTGCTCTATGAGTCTCTCTGCACCTGTAATGACTAAGTCATCCACATACAGCACCAGAATGAGAGGCTCCTCACCTATCACAATATAGTAAAGGTTGGGATCTGCCTCACTCTTTGTGAAACCCATCTCCTGCAAGTATGTATCTATCCTGGAGTACCAAGCTCTGGGAGCTTGCTTCAGGCCATAAAGGGCCTTCTTCAGTCTGCACACATGGGACTCCTTCCCATACACCTCAAAGCCCTGTGGCTGCTCAATGTACACCTCCTCCTGTATGAAGCCATTGAGAAATGCGGTCTTCACATCCATCTGGTGGATCTTCCAACCCATCTCTGCTACTATCGATATAATGGAGCGGATCGAAGTATATCGAGCCACGGGAGTGAAGGTCTCCTCATAATCAACTCCCTCTACCTGGGAGAACCCTCTAGCCACAAACCTAGCTTTGAATTTCTCAATGCTGCCATCTGCAGCATGCTTTACCTTGTAAAGCCATCTGGAAGTAACCACGGATTTGCCCTCAGGCCTCGGCACCACCTCCCAAGCATCATTCTTCATGATAGAAGAATACTCCTCCTGCATGGCCTCTCTCCAGACCTGCTGGCTAGCTGCCTCCTCATAGCTAGAAGGCTCAGAGTCAAGGATGCCGGTAGCCATTGCCATATAGCTACAAAACCTCTCAGGTGGTCTGCTCTCTCTGACCGGCCTCTTAGGCTCAGCAACAGATGTGGCATCTCTCAAGGTGTCCTGAAGCCACTTGGGCTTCCTCTTCCCTGAGCACACTTCTCCCGCTGGAGAATAAAACTCCTCCTCCTCAACATCGGGAGCCTGAACTCCTGACGCTCTGTCTGTTGTCCTCCTGCACTGCACAAAGTTTTGTAGATCTTGAGAGTCTGGTGTGGGCGTCATCGGTGGACTCCCAGTCAGCCTTTCTGTGGGCGCTCTGCGTGCGCATAGCTCCACCCCTCGGCTACGCGAGCCACTCCCCAGCACGACGGACGACATCGTCATGGATGTGCCTCAGGATCCTCGATCCACCTTGCACTTGGATCCACACGGCGACTCGAAGCGCTGCTGTGGGGTGCAGGCCGATCGAGATACTCTAACTCGTGACCTCCTAAAGGCCCTGTCCTCCTCGAACTTCACATCCCCGTCGACAACAACCTTCCTGCGCCAGAATGCGCAAATCCGATAGGCCTTGGAGGTCTCACTGTAGCCCACAAAGATACCCTTCTCTGCGGTGGGCTCTAGTTTGGTCCTCTTCTCCTTGGGAAAGTAGGAGTATGTCATGCACCCAAAGATACGAAGATGACCCATATCAGGCTTCTTCCCAGAAAAAGCCTCCTCCGGAGTCATGTGCCCGGCACGATGCGGACTCTTGTTCTGCAAGTAAACAGCTGTGTTGCAGGCCTCTGCCCACAAAAACAATGGCAACCCCTGATCATGTAACATGGCTTTGGCAGCCCCTCCGATGGATCTGTTCTTCCTCTCCGCAACCCCGTTCTGCTGGGGGTTGTAAGGAACAGTGAACTCCCTCCTAATGCTTGCCTCCGCACAATAGTCAACAAACTCTCCAAGGGTGTACTCTCCTCCATTGTCCGACCTCAGGGACTTGATCTTCCGACCTGTCTGTGTCTCCACAAGAGCTCTGAACTCCTGAAACCGCTTGAAGACCTCACTCTTGGTCTTCAAGAAGTAAATCCAGGTCCTCCTGGAGTGATCATCAATGAATAACACATAGTACTCATATCCACTCAAGGAAACATGAGACATCCGACCGCTCACATCGGAATGAATCAAATCAAGTATCCCAGTCGCTCTGCTGTCACTGCTGGGAAAAGGGGATTTGGCAAACTTGCCCAACGCACATCCTCTGCAAGTATCAAAGTGATCAGTACTGAACTCTGGCACACCTGTAGTGATCTCCCGCAAAGTCCTCAAGGCTCCATGATGCATGTGCCCCATCCTGCGGTGCCATATCTCACACTGCTCAGAACTGCTAGCTCTGCTGTCGGTACTACTGCTCAATGCCAAAAGGGACTGAAATGCAAACTTGTACACCTTTGCATGGCGTACACCTATCACTCTAGCTGAATCAGCTGGAGTGCCCCTGGGATACATCAACACCTGTCCTCTCCTGAATAGTATCTCATATCCTCTGTCCTCCAAAGCTGAGACGGATATGAGGTTCTTCCTCATCCCTGGCACATAAAGAACATCTGACACCTTCAAGGGAGGTTTGGACTCCCTCTGAAATGTCAATGTTCCCACACCGACTGCTCTAACAACTCTGTCATCACCGAGTACTACCTCTACATCGGTGCCACTCTCTGAAAGCTCTGAGAAGTACTCACGGACTCCTGTCATGTGACGTGAAGCCCCACTGTCCACATACCAGATACCCGAAGATGCTCCGCTAATCGAGGGAAATGCATGCTCCCTCTGAACCTCTATGGCAGATAATCCTACACTAGAAGACTCACACGCAATGAACCCAAACTCCCGGTCAAAGCGATCTGCAAAGTCCTCAACCTCTGCTGAAGCTGCCATGCTCTGGTTCTTCCCCTTCTTCTTCTTCTTCTCCGGACACACAACTGCATAGTGTCCCATCTTCTGACAATTCCAACACTTCACCTTGGAATAGTCCTTCTGTGTGTTATTCTGTTTACCTTTACCTTTGCCTTTACCCCCACCATTGCTTGTGGAAGCTTGCTTCTTCCCTTTGCCTTTCTTGCGTCCTTCCAACAGTGCTACATCCTCATCCTGCTCAACTGGCTTGGCTGCCCCAAGCTGACCTTTCCTGATCTCTGTCTGAATGCAATCATCCCAAAACCTCTCCCATGTGGGAAGGGTCTCACGTGCACAAACCCCATCAGCAAAGTTCATCCATGAACGGGAGAGGCCATTCACTGCAATCCGCACCAACTCAGTGGGTGGAATGGCCTCTCCAATCGCTGCCAACTCATCTCTCACATTAGTAATCTTTGTGAGATATCCAGCTGCACTATCATTGCCCATCTTAATGGTCTTCATCTTCTCCTTCAGGACCATTTTCCGGTTCTCATTGGTACTCTGGTAGAGATTGGACAATGTTGTCCACATCTCATGAACATTTCTCTTTCCTCTCACATGAGGAATGCAATGGTCTTTGATTCCGTCTAGAATCCACCTCTTACCCTTGTTGTTCTTTTTATTATATGCTGCCAACTGAGTAGCATCAGTAGGCACATTCACAGGGTTCTGTGTGGTATGTACCATAATGTCCCAGACTTCTGCCTCCTCAAAGATACTCTGCATTCTCTCCTTCCAAATGTTGTAGTTGGAATGCCCATCCAACCTATCCTCCACCCTCAGTCCCAATGACATCTTGCTGTCCTAAAACTGAAAAATAACACTGCTGTAGTAAAGGTAAAAATCTGCTGTTTGTGAAAAATCAGCTTGCTGGAATTTTCTGAGTGAAAAATCAGCAAGTTGTAATTTTCTTCCTTGCTGTCCCAAACTGCTCTTTCAGCACTCAAGCTCTGATACCATGTAGAAAATTCTAGTTTCCACCCCGGTTTTCAGTTTTCACCTTATTACTCCAAAATAATTAAATGCCCTTTCCCATATCCATACATTTAATAACTGGAAAATAAATTTTGCTGAAAACACAAATTCTGGAAATTTTTCAGAATGCTGTAAATGCAGAAATAAAATAACAGCAGTAACAAGCAGTCATTCAACACATCATAACTCAGAAATTTTTGGTCAAGGTGACCCTGGAAAAACCCCCTACAACTCTTGGGGAAAACCAGTTCGAAAGCTCCTTCTTATTTCTGGAAAAATGCTTTTTACAGTGATAGAAATATTCAGCAAAATAAATAATCAGCAAACAGAGTTTTACAACTTATCTCTTTTTCCGTGCTTAACCACCGCCTCGGAAAACGCACAAACAGCAAAACAGGAACAGCAATAAATGTTGTACGGATTTCGCTGAAATATGGCCTTGGAATGTGTGCCAAGCTGCTGCCTCCTTCTCCTCACTGCTCAGAAATCTCCCTTGCTCTCTTGCTCTCCTTCTCCCAATCTGCTCATGAAAGAATGAATGACCTTTTCCTCCTTTTCCTCCTTTAACCTAACCCTAAGTGACTTTTTGGGAATCCCTAAATCCAATGGCTGAGATAGATTGAGATCTAGGGCTCAGATTAAATGCTCATTTAAATCTCACTTTTCATTTTTTAATTCACCCCACTTTAATAAAGACCCACTTAGTCTTTTATTTCCAAAGTCACTTTTTCCTTTCTAATTTTATATTGACTTTATTTAAAGTCACTTAAACTTTAGTAACTTTATCACTTAAAGTCACTTTAAAATTAGATTTGACTTTATAACTTTATAAAGTCACTTTAGTAACTTTATCACTTAAGTCACTTTTAAATTAGATTTAACTTTATAAAAATTATAAAGTTACTTTAGGAGAAAAATTAAATTCTTTTGGACACTTTTCCCTAGGCCAAAGATCAAAGCCTTAGGGAACCACCTGTCCTCCGGTACCAAATTTCAACAAAAAATACAATTTGTAAACTAAAATCCACTTGCTCAACAGTGGGAATCCCTTCTAAGTTTCTAACACTACACAATAACCCTCAATTGCAACTCCAAAACATCTCACACTTCCAATCTTTTGAGTGAATGAAGTTAAATGAAAGGGAAAATGTGTTGTTATGGGCCATGGACTTCTTTTTTGAGAGAACCATGAGGGCACTGTTAGACACATGCCCTCATGTATCTGTGTCTGACACGCAAGATATGGGGCATGCACCCAATTTGGAATGTCCAGTTACTTATATTTTGACCCATGAAGTTAACATGAGGGACGTTAGAGGTTGGCAAGTTGTTGATGAAGTTTTCCTTGAGTAAAGGATCTACACCTTGAAGATTCTGAAGAGATTTAAAAGTATTAAAGGGGATAGTGATCCAGGGTTATATTTCTTTAGATTCGCAAGAGATCAACAATTTGAAGAAGCCCCTAACATAAGGGAAATTCAAGATATTGAGAGAGTATGTTGGTTTGGTGGGAGAACACCTTCCTTGTAAAGAGAAGTTTTAGCTTTACGCATTGGTCCAACGTGTTTCCTATGGCACTATCTTCATTATGGCACCCTTCAACAAATATGTACAACAACGATGGTAAAGTGGATGAGGTCATATCAACAGTGTGTCAAATCCATACAACATCCCTATTCTTCCTTGCCTTGAGCCTTGAGTAAAACAAAAAGGACATTGGGATGATGATGTGACATAAGTGTGTCTTGGGAGGCACACAAAAATGACATAGAAGTAGAGGGCACATGCATGCACCAAACTTAGAGAACTCCAAAACTAGGACACTTTTAGGCAATGAGTTGGGTTAGGTTTGGTCTTCCTACTCTAGGTGCACCATAGGGGTGTACTCACGCTAGTGTGTGAGACATTCAGTTTTTGAGTAAAAACCAAAGTTAGACAATAAGGTTTTGAGATTATGGCATTGTAATTTGTGTTTTGCAGAGTTAATACACAGATGAGCAAATGAGAGTTGAATTTTTTACTTGTTTGTATTTTTCATGACTATTGAAGTGGTACAAATAATATATTATATGGTTATAATGTAATATATAAGGCATATTATATACTTATAATATATAATCATAATGATATAAATATAATGCTATAAATTTATCACAATATATGGTTACAACATAGTATACAAGGCCTATGATATAGTTATAACATATAATGCATATTATACAATTATAATATTTTATACAAGTTAAGAGTTTATTTTCAAAACTTTCCACACTACATATATGGTTTAACATCTGTGTGTAATAACATGAAGGTGCGCTCATGTCAACATTTATGTGTAAAAATAACAAACTAATAAACAACAAAACTAATAAAATGAAAAATGATATATACCGACTATATCATCTCATAAGCGCGAACCTCTTGGTGAGAGAAGATTATAATCCTCCAAAGATTGCAAAAAGCCTTTCTCAGTTTTACCAAAAAAGGTTTACCTTGAAAGGATTGTAAATCCATACCAATGCTTTAAGTAAATCAGATTTAAAGATGGATCTGGAGGTAACTGCAAATTCAAAGCAAGCTCAACTAATAAAATTAATGGTGGCATTTAAAAATTATAAGGCAATTATCAATTGGTTCAAAAAATATGATCTTAGAGGTACACGATATATGAAAAAGCCATATGAAAATATGCTACCACTAAAGACAACATAAAATTTATTATCAAAGGATATATTCACAAGTGGGCTATATAAAACATATTTGAAGACCACACTAAATAATCATTTGATATTATTAAAGCGAATATTTTAGGATGGAAATACACAGATTGTTAGCAAGGAGCAAAATGTTTACGCAAGATGAATGCATGTAGGAAATGAGTGAAAAACCCCAATTAGAACTTTGAATAAAGTTTTGCAAAAACTTTTGGGATGTGCTTTCTTTAGATGAAAAACGTCTACAAATGATACGCTTCACTTTGTATTAACTTGATCTCGTCCCAAAAGAAAAAATCTGCAAACAAAATATTTAAAAAAAAAACATCAAAGATTAATTAAGAGAATATTAAAATGACTATGGAAAATATTGTTAAATTCCTATCAAGAAAAAGGTTTCCCTTAGTACTTGATAGATCTAGGGTTAAGATGGATCTAGGCTGGCAAGTTAAGTGCAAGCTCAACTAATAAAATTAATGGTGGCATTTAAAAATTATAAGGCAATTATCAATTGGTTCAAAAAATATTCTTAAGTCCTTAAAATTTTGATATATGAAAGAAAGGCATATGAAATATATTTGCCAGAAAGGGCAACATTAAAATTTATTTATCAAAAGGATATATTAAATAAGGCTATATAAAACATATTTGAGGACACACTAAATAATCCATTTTGAAATTAAAGGCAAACTATTTTAGGTGAAAAATACCTCGATTGATAGCAAGGAGCAAATATTTAAGATAGAATGTGAATGATTGAAAAACGAATTGGAACTTTGAATAAAGTTTTTGCAAACTTTTGGGATGTGCAATTTATGGAATGAGAAAAACAATCTTACAAATGAAGTAAGTCACTTTGGGAATTAGCAAGTCATCAAAAGAAAAAATCTGCAAACAAAATATTTAAAAAAAAAAAAGCATCAAAGATTAATTAAGAGAATATAAAAATGACTATGGAAAATATTGTTAAATTTCTATCAAGAAAAGAAAACTTTGTGTTTGACAAACCATAAGTATATTGATGAAGGCATTGTGAAGAGAAAGCATAGATCTTTCAAAATATGGATCAACCAATAAAATTGCAAATAATATTAAACGAACTAGTTGCATAGAGAAGAGAAATAGATGATTTTCTTCAATATGTAAAAGGTGAAATATAAAAGTGATGTCGTGTGAGAGAGAAAAAATTTGGTGGCGACCAACATTACATCATGTGAGTTCATTATTTACATCACTTTATTTGACCAGTAATTCAAAAGTACTATGCTTATTGTTATATAACACTATAATGAGGATCACAAATCAAACTTGCTGAATCACAAGTTTGACTCTGATTGGGCTGGAAAAGAGTTTTTTCAGCTCAACATAAGTCAAACTTGAGTTGACTCAGTCAAATTCTGAGTTGTAATCCTAATGTTAACTCAATTTGACCAAATCAAACACACTAAAACTGCAAATTCTCTCATTTTTTCTCTTGTTTTGAAAAATTTCTGCTCTGCCACGGTTAAAGTGTTGAAATTTTAGGGCATCCTCTACACTGATACTTACTTCTTATGATTTCCATTAGGTTAATCTTTTCTTGTTATCTTTTTCATCATAAAGCAATTACACAGAAGAATATCAACAGTAAAACAAAAGTGCTAGAGGATCATAAAAAGACAACCACACAAGAACACAAGAGATTACCCTGGGAAAACCCACATGGGGGAAAAACCCAGAAACCTTTTTATTAGAGAAATTCTCCATTTCAACAAAGATACACCTAGACATCCTAGTCATATACAAGGTCAAACTGACCATCAAAGAGACTTGGTCAAACCTGGTCCAACTACATCCTGGTCAAGTCATCTGCCCACAAAACTTGTACCTGATTAGGTCTGCTTGGAATTCTGCCTCCTGCCTTCCACAGAACTTTGTCCCTCCATAGAGATTTGGTCTTGTCACAGAAAATTCAGTCTTGTCACAGAGAATTTCAGTCTCTCAAGAGAAGTACTAACATAGAGATTTGATCCTTCAAATTTGTCCTTCAAACCTCAAATTCGTCATTTTTCTTCTTGCCTCAGATTATGTGAATTGTCTTCAACATAGAGAGATACGAATTGCCGTGGGAGGAGGTCAAGTCTCACTTATAAATACTCTTCTTGCTGGCCAAAAGGGTGCCAATGAGGGCTGGGCCGACTTGTCTTCTTTTGGAACCAAAAATTCTATTTTTAAAAATTCAAATTTCTTCTTTTGAAATGAGCATGAAGAACATGCTTTTATAATTTTTCTTTTGGTACTAGCATGAAGAACATGCTATACAAAATATTGTTACAAGTACATCAAGGACCAAGAAATATTAATTATGAAGACCGACCATAGTTACAAAAATTCAACACTGCCTCTTAACTAGGGAGGCAATCATAACGACTATCTAGATGTTCTCATGTTGACGAATTTCTCTAAGAAAAGGTCATAACAATTCATCAGCATCAACATCATCATCATCATCTAATTAACATAACCTAGTCAGCAACTTTGGCATATGGTAAATCATCAACATCAACAAGTTGCCACAACCTGGTCGATACTCCTGACCCATAATCCTAGTTGGCACTCCTGACACATGGCATTACATTTAGCATCAAATAGCCATCATAACTCTGGTCGATAACCCATAATCTTGGTCGGTACTCCTGACCTGGGCTAGTCTTGGTTCACCATCCTGGTTGACATATTTTGACTTGTGGTGAAACTCCAAAGGCCACACTCTATCTGAGCAACCTGGGCCCAATGCTAAATAATCTCACTTTAGAAAGAGATTTGAGCATGATGTTGGGAGACTTCTACTCATCTGAGCGGCCTCTAGGACTATTCTTCTTATAGAAGAATATTTTCCTCTGTCAGACCATTCTCCAACCAATGTCATAGAGACACAAAGAGAATGTATGTCCATCGGACCATTCTCCAACCAAGGTCATAATGACACAGGGAGAATGTCTGTCCATCGAACCATTCTCCAACCAAGGTCATAATGACACAGGGAGAATGCTTGTCCATCGAACCATTCTCCAACCAAGGGGGAGAATGTTGGACCATTATCCAACCAAGGTCATAATGACACAGGGAGAATGTTGGACCATTCTCCAACCAAGGTCATAATGACACAAGGAGAATGTCGGTCCATGATACTATCTCATCAGCACTCCCTCTCAATGAGAGAGGCATTCTCCACAAGTCCAAGCTTGTCCTGGGACAATTTGCTTGATGATACTAGAACCATACTGCTCTCTTCATGTACCATGTATTGGTACTAGATCTCAAGATGCCTTGACCTGTCATTGAGCTATCATCTACACTTGATCAAACAATCCTGCTAGCTGAAGTCATACTGCTTCTCAACTTGCCAACCAAGTTGCAATCTCTGAGTGCAACAGATGTCTACTTCATGCTCATCTAAGAGATCATAACTGAGCCCAAACAAAAGCGACAAGCTATTTCTATCTTCAGCACTCCTTGTCCAATCTACATTTGTGAATCCCTGCAGTTGTACTATAACTAATTGTGCCATGACCAACTATACCATGCTTGGTACTTTTGGCTCAATCATAAATTGATTTGCCTCCTTTACTTGATCCATCATCTGGTTACTTTCAAGTTACCCTAACTGGGTGCTCTTTCTGAAACAAACCCTACCATGGCAATCCTGATTTGCTTCCTCTGCCATTAATGCTTGACTACTCCCTCTAAAGCCAATCTTCTGGTCACTGCAACTCCCTCTGACATATAATTTCTTCTCCTTTCGTCAGAGAAGCAAATCATATAGGATCAACCTTGATCCATCAATCCAAGTGTATCAAGTCTGAGGAGTCTGTACGAAGCCTTCTTTTTGCTTACAAGTATAAGACTTCTTCATGTACCTCATGAGCTTGAGGTAACTCTTATGTACACTTCTCTTTCATAGAGGAAGACAATCTCTACATCCATCTGATGTAACAGAAATCATAAGATAATAAATTTTAACATAAGTGTACTTGACAAGATGTCCCTTCATAGTCTTCTCTCTCTTTCCCTTCATAGTCTTTTCCCTCTTGCGGAGGTAATCCTTCGCTTTGTACTTTTCTTAAGTTGCCACCTACAAAATACTTTATCTTGGGAGTCACCACTGACTTCTTTTAGCATAAATCAAGGCATACTTCAATCTTGTTGACCTAGTTGCTCCCTCTTGAGCTCAGATCTCATTTTGTACAATATCTCTTAACATGAGTCCTCTTGTCACAAGCTTTGCTTTGATCTTCCATTCTTTTCATCTACTGCCAAAGCCTTGGCATCCTTCATTGTGTACCTGCAATCCTCACTAGGAGGCCATTGAAAAACAAATACAACCAAGCAAAGGATACAAAGACAAGAGACTAACTACTAGTAAAAACAACAACAATAGTAATGATTAAAGAAGAGAGATATAAAATACTTGTCTTTTGAGAAGAATGTCATCTCCCTCTTGATTTTCAGTCTTCTTGCATCCATCTTGCAAATCAACCTTATATGTATGATGTGTTTCCTTACTTGCATGAGCTAGGGTTTCTTCTTTCAGCGAAAATGTACAATCCTAGGGTTTTGTCCATAAACCCTAGGCCTTTCTTGTCCAAACCCTTTTGGCTTGCTAGGGTTTACTAACCCTAGTTATCCAAAAGTCAAAAACCTTAGTATATTTCATAGCCAAGACTTTTAGTCTTCCAAACCCTAGATTCTTCTTGTAAGTCCAACATTCTTCTACATCCATTAGATATTGCTTTAGCAACCATGTATTCTCATTTAAACAAGACCTTGTCCCCTCAACCCAAGTAGTTTATACTTCATCAAGTTTTGCCCCTCGACCTTAAAACCTTGAAGAGGAACTCTACCTCTTGTCATGTCTACCTAGCTTGTTCCAACAAGGTATGCTCCTTGACATTATAATGTGTAATAGCATAAGGTCCATGTCAACAAATGGCATCAATGCCTTGCAATCTTTGTAGCTTCAACATCTTGCCTTGTGCAACATCTTCAAATGTTCAGCAAGACATATCATTGTAATGTATGGTTTTACAGATTTGCATCTTCTGCATTCCAAACAATATCATGCTTGAATACGCCAAGATGGTTTACATGCCACACATCAATAGAGGTATTTCAATAATTGTCCTTCATGGCTTCATATGTTCTGTAAGGTAGAATTTTCAGGACATAGACACAATGCTTTGATTAAGGAGCAATAACACACTTTGCACGGACCTTTTATTCAAGCATTGAATTGCAGACTTGTAGCTTTTTTGATCTCTGACTCCCCAATTCTCATGCTCATCAAAGTTCTTTAAACAATGTTGTGTCTTGGTCTTGTAACAAATCTTCAAGGGGAATGGGTATGAAATCCATGAAGCACATTCTCATTTGTCCAGTTCAATTCTTTCTTTGGTGCCTTCCACAATTCTAGGATCAAAATATGACTTTGCTAGCTTATTTTTAATCAGATCAAGAAACTCGGCTTCTTCAATTCTAGAAAAGGGACTCAAACTTTTGAAAACCATCAAGACAATGATTTGATCTTCTTCAAGAGCTCGCACAAGTATTTAATTGTGGTATGGCTCAAATTTATTTATAGTTGGTAATTTTGTTCACTGAGGATGTAAAGATTGAATACCCTTGTAAATTGTATCATATCCCAACCTCTAAGTGGAATATAAGTAAACTATTCGAATACATAATACCAAAACTCCCTGGAGAGAAGTGCTTCACAAACTCTTAGCACATCCCTTCACAAAGTATCTTTACTGGTTATGATTTCAGGAGTTGTCCAAAAGGGATTGCAACAAGTCATATAATTGATGTGACATAAAGGATAAATAAATCAAACTTTTCACAAATCAACTCAAAGCTGCTAACAAGGCTCTTTTATGGCATAAATAGAGGTACTTCCTTTGCCTCGGCCTACAATTTGATCTTCTGAGATCTTCGCCCCGCCCCCCCCCCCTCAACTAGCTTCTGAGATTTTCAGCCTACATGAGATAGGGACTAAGGCCTTTCAGCTTTATGAGAATTTCGAACTAGGGCTTCTCCATAGATGTAAAAAGAATTCTTTGACTGGATTATGGTCTTTCCTTCTATCAAGGTTCCATAAGCAGGGGTATTATCAAGATAGATGAAACTCGGTCTATCAAAGAGTTAGGGCTTCTTTTTAGGTTGTACTTTCACCCATAGCTCTAATACAATGTTGAAATTTTAGGTCGTCCTCTAAATTGATAATTACTTCTTATGATTTCCATTAGGTTAATTTTTTCTTGTTATAGTTTTCATCATAAAGCAATTACACAAAGGAATATCAATAGTAAAACAAAAATGCTAGAGGATCATAAAGAGACAGCCACACAAGATAACAAGAGATTACCTTGGGAAAACCCACGTGGGGGGAAAACCCAACAACCTTTTCCTTAGAGAAATTCTTCATTTCAACAAAGATACACCTAGACATCCTAGTCATATACAAGATCAAACTGACCATCAAAGAGACTTGGTCAAAATTGGTCCAACTCCATCCTAGTCAAGTCATTTGTGTTTGATTAGGTCTGCTTGGAATTTTGCCTCCTACCTTCCACAACTTGTTCCCTCCACAGAGATTTGCTCTTGTCACAGAGAATCTAGTCTTGTCACAGAGAATTTCGGTCTCGTCACAGAGATTTTCCTCAAAATTTTGGTCTCTCAATAGAAGTACTAATACAGAGATTCGATCCTTCAAACCTCAGATTCATCTTTTTTCTTCTTGCCTCAGATTATGTGAATTGTCTTCAACATTGAGAGATTTGAACTGCCATGAGAGGAGGTTGAGTCTCACTTATAAATACTCTTCTTGTTGGTCGAAAGGGAGCCAATGAGGGTTAGGCCAACTTGGCTTCTTTTGGAGTTGTTACCCACCACCTGTGGGTAGTGTATATAGGAGAAAACATTTCTCCTAGATGGTCCTCAGTCGATAGCCAGTAGCCCCTTACAGCCACTATATATCTCAGTGTGCAATTTTCTCCACCACCTGTGCCAGCCATGTGGTCCCTCAACCACTTGTCATGAAAGTATGTTTGAAGGAGGGCCTCCCGACCCCAAAGGTATGGCTTCTCATTGGTATAGTTGAGTAATTTTCCTTACTTGTCATGAGCACTTTTGGGCATGGATTGGTGGGGTTATTCGGCGGAAAGAGTGGGTTAGGCTTGTATTCTTGTCTCCACTGCCTAATTTCGTGGTTAGCCTTGTATCCTAATCCCGTGGGATCTCCTTTACTGACCATTTGACTTCAGGGTTGGCACTACATGGGAAATCTCAATTTTGGTTGCGTGGTCCCACTTCCCGATACCACCTACATCACTCACGTTCCACTCATTTTAGCTCCATTCATCTATTTTCCCATTCAGGTCCACATGCTTCCCCTCCCCTTGTACATACCTTGGGTCGGGCCTGGAACGATGCCCCGAAGGTTGATGCAGCTAAAAAGAAAAGAAAAGCATAATTTGGCCACTCTCAACAGGAAATGTACTACAAAATGCAAAAGATGGTCGGGACATACAAATTTAGCACATGGGCAAAAGCCAAACATGAGCTCTACTCCTTATCCATGGCCATCACCCTGTTTCCTATGGGACCTAGATGAGCCCTCTCTATCATTAAGGAACCCATGATTGTCCCAACCCCTGATGGGCGATGAACCGCCCCACCTTAAGAGGGTATTCACTGCTACATATTACCCATCATGCTCTCATCCCCTGGAGCCCTGAGCAGTTATGAAGAAAAATCAATAAAAGGAAAAAGGCATATGAAGAAGGGTGGAAAGACAAAGGTCCCGGTAACTCATGCACCACGATTTGCTCCCTCCTACACTCACATACTCAGGTGTGGGTTTCCCTTATTGTAGCTACCCATGAACCATAGCATGTGGTCTGGATGATTCCCCTGACCCCCACTCTGCTCCATTATTATATCATTTGCCACCTACTATTTAAGGGATGTACCATAGACATGTCACCCCCTCTAAAGGTTGAAATCACCTAATAGGGTCCTTGGTTAACCCCCTATTGAGCTTGGAGACACTTGTACATACCAAAGCCCACAATGGAAGGGAATGCCACCATGAAGTGCCCCATTGATTCCATGACATGTAAGCTCTTTTACTTGATTATTCTGATGATTTTTTGTATTGGAGGGCAACGGCATGCATTGGATCTTATGCAAGATAGCAGGTGGGTCTCCATTTGGGGCTTGGTCTCCCTATACGAGGTCCTAGCCCTCCAGAGGGCAACATTGGCATTTGTAGGGTGAGCATTGAGAGCCATGGGCCCCCACCATAGCAAATATTACTTCATGGATCCCCAACAGTGCTCATTGATTGCTCGTGTTCCACCATTTTGGATGAGGATGATGCACTTGGTCAACTGTCCCATCTGGCTCCACAGTTGCACCAAACACTTGGCAGATGTTCCAAGGTCCAGAGGATGTCCCCCATTGCAGAGAGAGGGCTTATGTCATCGTCCTAGCCCTTATAGATGGTCTGCAAGCATATTCGATTAATTTGGAGACCCATGAGATTGCTCTTGTGCCCCCACACCCACTTGGGAGCACCACAGGTTCTTGCTTGGAGAACAAGGGGTCACCCCCTTGTCCATTATGTTGGGAGTCCATTTCTACATCATGCCCTTGGACTTCATTAGGCCTCCTCAAAAGGCCCAACAACTCACTTTGTTGATCATTCGACCCTCTTGAGAGGCGTATTCATGTATTATTGAGCTATTTGGTGGGCTTGTCACCAAAGGTATTGTTATTATGCACATTATTTTATTTTAAGGGCTCAATTAGGCCAATTTAGCTAAATCGAATTCATTAGATAGTGTATAAATAGAAGTGAGATGATTCATTTTCATCATCATCACTTGGATTGGGTTATCTCCTCTTGCGAGAATTTCGCTATCCTTCTTGGAAGACGAGTTTGGATGAATGGATGAATTTTGATGTTTGGATCTCTTTCATTTTGTCTTGTTGGAGCTTCTCTATTGGAAAATCTTTATGATCGGATATACTCTTTCTTACATGTAAGTGATCTTTTAATTTTATTCTTGTTATTTACTTTTGTCACATGCATGTTGTTGGGATTTTCATTATATTAGGCTGAAATTTACTACTTTTCTAATGCGAAATTGTGGAATTTGATCTTTTATAGCGTTGCATCATGTCATGGGCCATGTATGAATGAATGGATGTTCCTAGAGATAATTTGTGTCAAATTTATCTTGATAAGTCATCGAATATAGCAAAATTGAAGTGTAAATACCTTGAAGTTGCTTCTAACATGCCCTAATGCCATGTAAAGTTCTTCAAAGGCCTACTTGACTAGATGAATCCATTTCAAGCTATAAATTTTGTCCTTGACTCCATCTCTCCCAAAGGATTAGGCATCGATTCTTCCATAGGTAATCATATTAAAAGCTTATCTCTCTCACCTTCTTCTCTTTTCTAGGCCTAGCCTCCATAGGTCACCTAGGGCAACAATTTTCTCACAATTCATCCATCAAAAAAATTTGATCCCTTGCCTACTACTGCATTGGTGTGTCTCCTAGGTGCCCTCCAAATTTCATGAAATTCTGACAGAGGGATCTTCAGATATTTCAAGCTCTAGCTCCGAGAACTATTCTTGCCTTTGGTTTCCTTTGGCCAGTGACCTCATTAGGATCATTGCATCAAGATCAAAGAAAATTTCTCCTTTGATCCCCTTCTCCTCCTCAATTAGGTCAAGCATACCCCTAATTGATCAATTCCATCCCCTTGACCTAATTTTGGGTCCACTTGGTCTCGTGTGGTCCCATTTCTTATCAAAGCCAATCCTTCAAAGATCACTTAGAAACCAAGTTTCCACAAGGATTCTGAGGTCTAGGAATCTCCTTTATAAGTCATATCTTCAAACCCTAGCCCTTGAAATCCTCCTAGCCCTTCCTAGAGAGCCTTTCACCTTTCTTTCCAAGCAAGCAAGTCATATATTTGAGCCTCTCCTATGAATAGGCTTTTAGGATCACCTTTCATCCTATCATTGATCCATTCATTATTGTGATCCTTATTATATCGGGTCTCCTCCGATCGGTGAAGTCCATAGAGAGCAAGGAGCCTTAGCTAAGGTGACAGTGGGCTATCGCTCCATTGTTGCCCTTGACCTAGTAGTTGCCCTATAGGATCCCCTCCTAGGACCCCAACTAGTTTGAGCAATAACAAGAGCCAAATATTCTATTTTTCAAAATTCAAAATTCTTCTTTTGAAACGAGCATGAAGAACATGCTTTTATAATTTTTCTTTTGACACAAACATGAAGAACATGCTTTACAAAATATTGTTACAAGTACATCAAGGACCAAAAAATATTAATTATGAAGACCAACCATAGTTACAAAAATCAACAGAAAGCAATTGAAAAAAAAACTAAAAGGACACAATGACACATCTAGGGAACCCACAAGAAAATGGAAGGCATCAAAACAACTGCATAGTGCAAGGTTTTACTCAACAAGCTTCATACAAGCCACTATTACAATTTTATAACTATTTTTTTAACCCTCCAAGGAACCTCCACACACTTTTTTCTGCATTTCTTCTCTAATGTTAGTTATTTAGGGTTTATAGCAATTGTTTTCAGTATTTTTTTACCTTTGAGGGTGTGTTTTGGAGCTGTTATTTAGGGGTTTTTTCCTCTATTGGTGTTTGCGGAGGTTTGAAGGCTACTAGCATGTTTTGGTGCACTGTCCCATATCATGATTCATAATAGCCACTAGCCAAATAAAACAACAGCAAACCCTCATTCTCACAAACTTCTTAAATAGTTATAAATCAAGACAGCAACAAAACATTAGACCAAGATAGTGGAAAGCCAAGGAGAAAGACACTGATTGGATTCACTACGAAAAGATTCTTAGATCAACTATGGTTAATTGTGAATTTCAACAATCCTTTTGGTGGTGTTATGCATAGATTCAAATACCACCTTGCCCAAATTTTGGGCCATGACATTGATCATTGCAAGGGTGTTGACAAAGATGTTAAACACTAAGCCAACTTGGCCATTGAGGTCCTCAATAAGGTTAAAAGAAATAAACAAGGAATAAATGCAAAATGGCATCACTCAAAGTAGGCCAATGTTCTTCTAATGCCCCTTTGTTGCCTCCCACTGTTTAATCCACAATGTCAGGCCCAAGTTTTCCAACCACCCGTCAAACTCAAACTCAAAATCAAAGCCAAATGTTGTTGGCCCCTCCCATCCCTACAAATCATAGTTGTGGGGGTATAAATACACACTATTTTTTGCTCCTCATACACAACATGATTCCCAACCTAGCCTAGAAAGCACATGTTGGAATATTTATGTCCATATGCAAACAAGGCTATTGCAATTTTTTGGTACTATTTTAGCATTTCCTTCAACTATGTTAGAAGCCTTCACTAGAAAATCTACAATTGATGCAATTGTATCTCGTCCAAAGTGTTGAGAATTCAATAGGGCGGTGAATAAGTTAATTCTCTTTTCTTGATAATTGTTTGTGTTATCTTTTTACTTCTTATCTTTGTTCCTTATTATTATAGTGTGCAATACGTCAAACAACTACCAAAACAATAAGAATAGTGACACAGTATATAGGCTGCAAGCCAGGGCCAAACCCCTCCTCTTGAGGGGAAAACCCGTAAATCTCTTCTCTAGATTCTTCAATTGATGAATACCATGACCTAGTGACATAGACAAATACCCTCCAAGATCAAGATCAGCACCAAAGTTTTACAAAACGGAATCGGTCAGCTACCAGGTCGAGGTAATGACTCGGTAATGACTCGGAATCGGTAATGACTCGGTCGACCAGGTTTCAATGACTCGGTAATGACTCGGTTTTCGTAAAAAATACATTAAATATTAATTTTTTGTACAAAAACATAAATTTAAAGATTTTTATTCATGTTTCCAAACACAAAGCATTACAATATAGACAAAAGACAACATATGATAAAAGTAGGCTCATGAATATATCCATTATATCAAAATTGCACTCAGTGCACTGTCCAAGGACCAATACATGATGATGATATAGAGATCAAAACAAAAAACATAACTAAGGAGGCTCTAAATGGCCTCTACAACAAAACATGAATAGTCACTAGTAACTAGTAACTACTGGCATGTACTTGGTATGTGAAAACAATTTTCATATTTTTTGAATATTTGTTTTAAGAAGCTACTGTGTCCATGTTCCATTGTGTTGTACTGCAAGCAGCTGACTGAAATATCATATCGTGCATGTTAACTTATTGTAGAGAACAGGAATCTATTGATGTAGATCTCATCTCACTGTCATATTGAATGAATATAATCTGGTACCCCCACAAAATATTGCACATTGGTATGTGATTGAAAAATCAGAGGACATCATAAAAACATCTTTTTGATAAATTAAGCTAGACCCTTAAGCTACAAAAGCTAAATCTCAACTTGTACATATAGTGATCAGTAACTTATTGATGAGTGTTATCAAGCATCTGAATGATCCGGTAGTAAGTACGGCATAAATGGTATTGTCAGCAATTTTTTTTGTATGTGAATGTTTCAGATAGAGAAAGAAAGAGTTCTTAAATAACAAGATCCTGCATAGAGGGCTTAAAACTACAGGGATTCAATTAAATAACAAGATGGCTGGAATGGTGTCAAAAAGGGTTTGGTTTGTGTTTTGGCAGAAGTCCCAAGGGGAAGTAATGCACTTTATTCGCCCTGTCAATAATGAATTAATAAGAGAGGACAAAAATAACTGAGAAGAATAGTCACCACAGTCAATATGCCTTTAAGGTTTGTATTTTATGGGCTTTCAGAAAAGCAAGAGTATAAAAGGAGATGGGAGAATAGTGAAGGATACTCTAGGACATTAAATTTGGCAGAATCTATTCTTAGTTTTTAATTCTGGCATCGTATATGTCTCCTTGGGTATCTCATAAGTAGGAAGAAATTCCTCTATTATCAACCTCTAATAAAGAGAAAACATAGCTAGACCTCTTGTCAAAGGGCAAACACAAGTATTACTGATATTTTTTGTTGATTTAAAATTCATAATCATCAAAATTATCAATGTTCCTGGCATAATTATTTATTTTGTCAAAATATTTATTGTATTTTTGTAACCCTCCTGTAGCAACTTATTTGAAATTTGTTGGCTTTACAAGTTCACAACTGAGTGGTACAATTTACGAGATTCTTAGTTCAAGAATTGGAAGGAATGCCACTACCGAGACATGAAACACCATGGACCATTTGATAAGGGTATTTGGACAGCTACCAGGGGCTTAGACAAGCTAAAAAAACCCTAACAGCGAATTAAATTTCATTTTCAAGTCCACAAAATCGGAAAAAATGGGCCCACCGGTCGGCTGTTATGACCAGGCCTGGTTGAATCGGGCTCGGCCTGGTCGGCCGGTTTATTACCGAGCCGGCCGAGCCATTACAAAAACCGGCCGGCTCGGTAATAAACCGGCCAGCCTGGCTGGTTTTCTAACTGGTCAAACCGGCCGCCCTACCGACTCGGTCGACCAGGCCTGGTCGGTTTCGGTCAGGCCGTTTTTTAAAACAGAGATCAGCACAGCCTCCAACAGCAACTTCTTCGACCTCTCCAGAAAGTCCAAAATTTCTGGTCCTGGTAGCTGCTGCAGCTACTGCAACTTCACTTGGAGACTTCAATCTCCTTGTAGAGCTTCCTCCCTCCCTTTGCTTACCTTTTCTTGAGATGTAGGACTAGAGAGATGCCCTAGGAGCCCTTCGCTTGCCTTCTTTTCTTCCTCTCCTCCAAGATCGAACCCAATGATGCCCTTGCGCAGAAAACCTGGCTTCGACTTGCATGTGGGAGAGAGAGAGAGAGAGAGAGAGAGACCCGATCCAAGCACCTCGGCTTCCTTCGACTCCTTCTGCGTCCCTTTCTTCGACCTTCTTCTTGTCCTCTTCTTCGCATATGATGAGTGAGTGAGTGCCATATGGAGGTCGAGTTCCTTTCCTTATATAGGCTTCTTTCAAGGGAGACGTGGTTCTTCATGTAGGCCGACTTGATCTTGGAGGTATTTTGACACTTTAGAGACAAAATAAATTTCTCTTTATAAGTTACAATGTGCCCATGGGGTCTTCAATATATGACAATGACTCTTACACCTAGAAGCACCTTAGTAAGTGTTTGACCTATAAAATAAAAGAACCTGAGCATGAAACCATGCTCCAATACTAATTTATTTTCATTTTATAATTTACAATTTACAAGAATACATTTCATACTTATGAAGATCGAACCTAGTTACACATTCTTCAACACAGAGGGCATAATATTTCTCAAATCAATGGATGCCTAGAACAAAATTAAGAGTGCCCAATTGTTATGTGATCTATGGCAGAAGTTGTTCCTGGAGGTGAGAAAATAATACGTTAGACAAAACTATTACTAATAATGTAGCTAATTATATGGTTGCTATTAGATTTTTTTATCAACAAGCACCCCTCCATATTCTAGACCTCTTGTGTTGCACATTGCATAGATTTAAAGATGGAGAACATTAGATATGAGAGGTTGTGGATAAGGAGAAATCCATAACCCAATACATTCACAATCACACAAATGTCCTTAACATCATGAGAACATCCATTAAAGGCAAGAAGCTTGTTTGTCCTACAATCACTATATTTACAACGAACTATATCTCCTTGCAATGCATTCTTGGCCAAAAAAATAATCTGAAGAGCATGTTTGTGGGACCTGAGGGGATGCCACCTAAGCATTATACATGGAAATCAATGCTTTTGTGCTTGATGATGATTTTTGGAATGATGCCAAAGAGATTATTGCTGTTAAGAGTCACTTGTCACAAATGCATGTTGTAGTTTTACATAGACAAAGACATAATCATTTCACAACTTAGCTAATGAACCCATTCAAAGCAACAACAAAAAATAGAGAGAAGTGCCATATCGTATAAGTGCCCTTTGCTTAACACTTCAAAAAATAGAGAGAAGTGCCATATCGTATAAGTGCCCTTTGCTTAACAATTGTATTGGAGGCATGGCGCATAAGATATGATGATACAAAATGATTTTTGAGATGTATATTTAAATAACTCAAAAGGTAAGTTGTTGTCCCCAAGAGGGGTTATGGGCCCACATAAAAATGAATAAGTCACCCTTAGCCATAACTTAGATTTACAATATAACACCCAAAATAGTCACAATGATTGAATGTCAAGAATAGACCATTCACAACATCCCTCCCTAATCTGAACAATTAGTCAGAAAGAAGAATGAAGTAAAGTTTAAATAAATGTGAGTGGTTTTATGGATACCCTAACTCAATTTGGGGTGAGTCATATAGCCATCATGAGAGTGGGTTTATGGATACCCAACACAAATACAACTAAGAGAACCCAAATGCTTAGAGTGGGTTAATAGATAGCCAACTCCTGAATGCTAAGAATGGGTTTATAGATATCCTATTAATTTTCTTGGAAACTCTGCAACTATGTTGGACATTGGATACACCAACGCTCCACATTTTGCGACATGTGCTTAATCGCCTCTCGTGGATCCGTTAACTCTGGCGATGCGTCCATTTACTAATGTCCAACAAATGGTATCAGAGCCAAAGTTCTCGAGTTCGAATCACACCCGGCTCACACTAGGGGGGAGATTGTTGGACATTGGATAAACCAGTGATCCCCGTGTGTTTTGTGACATGTGCTTAACTGCCTCTCGTGGATCCGTTAACTCTGGCGATGCGTCCATTTACTAATACCGGCGGGTTTTGGCGTAACAGCAATCGTGATTTCCAACAAACTACTTAAATGAATTACTGAAAACAAGGCAATTGAAAACTAAAACCAAATTTACTTTCACCAAGATACAGAGTTTCTTAACAATTAATAAGCAACAGAAAAAACACCAGAGATAAAACACATGCACAGAAATTGACACGCTTGTTTACGCAGGAAACCGAAAAGGGAAAACCTGCTTTCTTTGTTGTGGTATTTTATTGAATGTTCTTGAGCAATTAGATCTATTACAACTCACGTTGATTCCTACAGCAAGCAATCTGTCTCAGAGAACACACTTGTTCTCCTACTGAATAGCCTTGACTTTCCATGAGAATCTCTAATCCCTACTCCTATTTCCTTGCACACTGGAACCCCTATTTCCTTTCGCACTTCCTCCTATTTCCTAGCGCAAATCTTGGCTCCTATTTCCTTGCACACTTGTGGCCTCCTAAATTCTAGCACACAAGCTCCTCAATTTTGCGCATACACACACAAAGAATGATCTCACAAGAATGTGTGTGAATTATGTGCTTTCGTCCTCCTCTTTATAGACCCAATTCGAGCATCTAAGGAAGGCCCAGTTCAATTTTAGAAGTCAAGTTCTGATAGCGAGTTAACTGAGAGTGATACTCGTCTGCGAGTGATAGCACAATTTGCAAAAAATGTGTTGCCAAGCCCTTGTGAATCCAAGTGATCAAAAATTCAATTCCCCCGGGCATGTCTCACCAACCAAACTTTGAATAAAAAAATTAAAAAAAAAAAAACTGAGTGATACTCTTTCTTTCTCCAATCAACACTTGGAGTCTTAACTCGTTCTTCCTTCAATTAAGACTGAAGACTAACTCCCTCTAATTGAACTTGTAATTGCCACCTCATTTTGTAGTCAAACTAATGAAGACTCCACTTAAATGAAGCTCTAACTCTACGCATGCCATCTTAATGATCATTCCAGTAAACTGGAAATAAACTCATCCTAACTAAAGTCTAACTCATGAGCTCGCACTCATGGCTAGACAAAGACAAATTGAGGTCTTCACTAGCTAAGGCACAAGCCAAAAGACCTTCACCCGCTACATTTTAACCACTCCCTCTTATCGAGGAAGGGAATTTATACAATTTCCAACTTATCTCTGAAATAGACAAAATTGCATCTTGCCAATGCCTTGGTCAAGATATTTTTTGTCTACTCCCTTGTTGGAATGTACGGTAGCTTCACTATCCCTTTCTGCACATAGTCATCTACTCGCTCTGCTCTATTCGCGTCCACCTTCGTATAGTCTGTGACTAAAGGCGTGATCATGGGCCTACAATCCTACATCTAAAACATCCTGAGGATCTTTGTTGTGTACTTCTGTTAATTTTAGATAACAATGGTGTGTTCTATGCTAAGAGAAATTTACTTCAATCTTTTCTTATAAGCCCAATTTCAATTTCCAAATTAGCAATCATATTATCATTGAGAGTAAATGTTGATAGAACATAAACAAATAACTAGAAGACAAGCCAAGACAAGAGGACACTAAATTTGGCGGATGCCAGGGAAAAACCCCAATGTGGGGAAAACCCTTTGATCAAATCTTCTTATTATTCTTCAAAAGTTCAGCAAAGAGAGAGTACAATATACAAATTTCACTTGCCCAAAACTTAAGTCAAACGGTAGTCAACAAGATGCCATAACTAGAAAGTCAATGTTGGTCAAACCAGCAAGAAGACTTCACCAAATGAGCTCGATCAACCTTAGTCAACGCGGCCTCCAACAGTCAAGGTCAGCCCAAAACAGATCCGAAAAAAGTCAATCAAACTCGGTCAACTGAAAGTCAACTCTGCGGTCAATTGTTGCAGTCAACACTGGTCAAACTGCCCAGAATTCCTCGAAATGTGTGCCAATAAATGTGGCCTAAGGAGATCGGATTTTTGCCTGAGAGAACGCAGCTTTTGGAGGAGGTTTGACCCAAAGTCAACGTTGGTCAACACTTTGTATTTCAACCCTAAAACAGTCTGAAAATCTGCCCTGCAATTCTGTCCTCCTTTCACACGTACGAGGTAGAGAGAGATGCTCCAAGATGCTTGTACGAACAAATGAGAGAGAGAGATGATGAGATGATTGATGTCCAAAAGGAGGAATGTCTCTCTCCTATTTATATCCTTCAATGAGGGGTGGAGACACATCTTTTGGGGCTTATGAGGCTACATTACATTTCATGCCAACCTTGACAATTTGCACCTGTGAGAAAATAAATTCAAAATCCAACTTCTGCTCATCCAAACAAGATGATCTTTAGATCAATCTTGCACCTCTCGGAAAGAGGAATCCAACAAAAATATCATCTCCATCATATGAGTTGTCCAAAGTGGAGTTTGGCCCTAGTTTCCAATTTTATGACTCCCTCTCCACTAGGGAGAACTCCACCTGTCAATCCATCTGTCAACCTATGCAATCCTGTCATCCTATACCATTCTGCACCATCCTATCATCCTATGTCATCTTGCCATCCATGTACTCTTCTCTGCTGAACCATGAAGAAATAAAGAAGAAGATTTGATCGAGAGTGAGTCACAAGACCTTGCCACTCTCCACTGACCCAAAGTCAGTCTAGAGGTAAAAACCTCAACCAAACTTGATCTCAGATCAAGTTGTTGGACACAACCCATCCTAGCATAGAGAGTACGGCAATACACGATTCGTCCATCGATAGTGCTATGGTCTCTATCCTCATTTCCCAACTCATTGGCCAAATGAGAGGTACTTCCCATGAGTCTCGACTACATGGGTAGGATGTATGTGGGGCATAGATCAAGAGAGGGTGAACCAGCACAATATCATAACAGTGGGGAATAGCGCACCAATAAGGAAGGCGAACCTCGCCCTATGGTTTCTTATAGCTCCAAGAAGCTACCCCAAGCCCCCTCGGAGCTCCCAAAGCTCAAAGTCCAATTCAAGCGGGACCCTCATAGTAGGGTCTGTCCACGATTCCAAGTTTCTCACAGAAGGTTAAGAATTTGGCATTCCCCAAGGGCTTCGTGAGAATATCTGCAACCTACTCATCAGTCCCAATGTGATGGAGCCTTACGGCGCCTCGCTATACCATATCCCGAATAAAGTGGTACCTGATATCAATATGCTTGGAGCGGTCGTCGAACACGAGATTCTCTGAAAGTCAAATCCCACTTTGGTTGTTGCAATGGATCACAGTGGTATCTAGAACATGCCCAAACATCTCACTGAAGAGCTTCCTCAACCAAACAGCTTCACAACAGGCCATACTTGTTGCAATGTATTCGGCCTCAGCGGTGCTCAAAGCAACCGATTTCTGCTTCCTGCTCATCTAAGAGATCGAAGCAAAACCTAAAGTGAAGCAATATCAAGATGTGCTCTTACGATCCACCACACTGCCAGCCCAGTCAGCATCAATATATCCATGGAACCTCAAAGTCCCGGCCGTGTATCTCAATCCATGGTTGATTGCGCCCAGGAGATATCTCAAAAAATTCTTGGCAGCAATCCAGTGTATGTGATGAGGCTCGACCATATTGACTCAACGTATTCACTACAAAACATATGTCTGGACGGGAGTTCACTAAGAGACATATGTCTGGACGGGAGTTCACTAAGAGCATCAGGACCCCCACGAGTTGACGATACTCGGTAGGATTTCCCAAATCAGGCCCAACAGCACTTCCACACAGTTTCTTAAAGTTGAGTTCCATCGGAGTAGTCACAGACTTGCAGTCCACCATCCCAAATCTTTCAAGCAACTTCAAAATATATTTTCCTTAAGAAAGGAAAATCTCACCTGGCTTTTGCCAGACCTCCAAGCCTAGGAAGTAGGAAATCAGTCCTAGGTCTTTCATCTCAAATTATGAAGCCAACTCCCTCTTGCATTGATGAATGAGAGGGTCTGCACCTGTCAGAAATAGTTTGTCCACATAGAGTACCAAAATTAGAGGCTTGTCATTATCAACCTTAATATATAGGTTTGGATCAGCTTCACTTCGTGTAAAGCCCAGCTTCATCAAGTAGTTATCAATCCTCTCATACCAAGCCCTGGGAGCTTGCTTCAACCCATAGAGGGCTTTCTTCAACCTGCATACATGTGTATCTCGATCTCGAACTTCGAACCCCAAAGGTTGTTCCACATAGACCTCTTCCTTAAGTGAACCATGCAAGGAGGCAGTCTTGACATCCATCTGATGTACACTCCATCCTTGTGAGGCAGCAAGGGAAATAATCGAACGAATGGTGGTATATCGGGCAACCAGTGCAAATATCTCATCATAATCTATACCTTCTTTCTGCGAGAAGCCTCGGGCAACGAATCTGGCTTTGAACTTTTCAGCACTTCCATCAGCTCCATGTTTGATTTTGTAGAGCCATTTCGAGGTGACAACAAACTTGTCCTTTGGTCTAGGGACCACATCCCAGACATCATTCTTCATGATCGACTCATATTCTTCGTTCATAGCATCCTTCCAAACTTGGTGCTTCATGGCTTCTTTGAACGTTCCAGGCTCAGATTGAACAATGGTGCTCATGGCAACTAAGTACCCTTGGTAACTGTTCGGCTTCTTACTTTAAAGGAATGTTCCCCTTGGTGCAGTATGTCTCTCGGCATCTTCAAGAGTGTCTCTAAGCCATGAGGGTCTTCTTTTAGAAGAAGTGGGCTCACTAGGAGGTGGATCAATGGGATCCATCAGACCATCAGCATCGAGCATCAGTTCTTCCTGCTTTCTTGTATCTTCATCTTTGTCTTCCTTAGAGATAGGAAGATCTCTAACCTTCCCAAGGGCAGCATCTTCATCGAAGGTGACATCATGACTTATCTCCACTTCCCTTTGACCAGGCACATGAAAATATACAAGACTTCCAAAAATTCTAAAATGAGAAACATCAAGTTTCTTACCGGTGAAAAACTTCTTCAAGAGTTTTGGAGTCTAAAGCTTGATGTGGGCATCTATTTTGAACATGCACGGCAATGTTGGCAGCTTCTCCCCATAGGAACTTCGGTAGGCCTTGGACATGAAGCATGGCATGAGTAGCTTCAATGATTGTTTGGTTCTTCCTTTCAGATACTCCATTTTGTTCAAGAGTATAAGCAATAGAGGTCTCCCTCTTAATGCCAGCTTCCCTACAATATTCATTGAATTCATTTAACTCATATTCGGTTCCATTATCGGTCCTCAATATTTTGATCTTCTTCCCTGATTGATTTTCAACCAAGGCCTTGAAAGAGCGAAACCATTTGAATACTTTGTCCTTTTTCTTCAAGAAGTATATCCAAGTTTTGCGAGAGAAATCATCCACAAAAATAGCATAATATAAATATCCTCCCAAGGATGTTACGAGCAACATACCAGATAAATCAGAACGAATCAATTGAAGTATGTCGGTAGTCTTACTTCCACTTGAGGGGAATGGTCCCCTTGTATGTTTCCCTTCGGCAGAGCCCTGACAAACACCTTCATGATCAATTTTGAAATAGGGCATACCTGTGACCATCTTCCTAGCTTTAGGAAGAGCTTTATAACGAAGATGAGCAACCTTCGGTGCCATAGTTCGACTTGAAGAGTAGTGTTGCATGTCATGGCTCCCAACGGACTTCCTCCAACCTAATAAAGTGTATCAACCCTGAAACCAAGAGTGAAAGCTTCTTTGAAATTCCTCTTCCAAACACATACCTTTCCATCAATAAATGCCACCTTGAATCGTTTATCTTCCATCGCCAAAATAAACACTAAATTCTTCTTCAAGTCAGGTACATATAACACATCTTGTAGATGAAGGATTTGATCTTGATTTAGATGAAGAGTAGCAGTCCCTTTCACGAGATAGGTGGAATTGTCTCCAAGTATAATCCCCAAAATTTCAATCAAATGTGAGAGGGACTCTTTGTAACCAGTGAAGTGCCTTGAGGAACCACTATCAATCAATCAATTATCCAGCGTGTCGGGAGGAAATGTAGCAGAGAGGGCAGATATAAGAAGAAATCATTTTTGCCTCTTATCTACAACATTAGATTCATCATACCTGGAATTTCTTGACCTCTTGGAAGGTTGACCATTTCCATTTCATGTAGCGGGAGCCTTTCTCTTTGCTTTGTTGTTGAACCTGTTGTTCCTTTGATTTCCATTTCCCTTGAAGTTGTTGTTTTTATCATCTCAGGGAGAGTCCCTTTTATTGGGACACTCTCTCGCCTAGTGGCCAAACCTGTTACAATTGTAACATCTACCCTTCCTTTAGGTCCCGATCTTCCTTGACCTTGATTTCTTGGACTAGCATTATTCTTCTTCTTTGTATGAGCAAAGAAAGTAGTAGGTTCATTTCCATTTGAGGGCTTGTCTCTCTCCATCATCCTCGTCTCGTCTTGAGCGCATCTCGTCAACAATTCATCAAAATCAGGAATCATGTTATTGTTGTGAATAGTGGTATTGAGTACATACCATGCCCAGGGAAGACCTCCAAGAGCAATAAGAGTGAGCTCCCAGTCAGCTATGACCTTTCCAATAGATAAGAAATCATTTTTTATTTCGGTAATCCTCATAAAGTAGGATTGGATGGATTCTCCTTTATCCATATTGATGTCCTTCAGCTTGTTCTTTAGAAAGAGAATTTGATTTGCATTGCTAGCCCTAAACATGTCAACCAACTTGTCATACATCTCCTTAGATGTGCCTAGCTCGGAGATATAAGCAACCAAATGCTTGTGAATAGAATCCCTGATGATCTTCTTCGATTTGACTTCTCCTTTCTTGTACTTTGTTTTAGTGGCAGTCGATGCATTAGAAGGAGACTCAGAATCTTTCCCTGCACATAGTCCATAACTTCTTGCTCCTCCAAAGTCAAGTCCAAGGACATTTTCCAAGAATGATAATCAGACTTATCATTGAGTTTGTCATCAAATTTGAAGTATGATGTGGAAGCCATTGACCCTTGTCCTTGTCCAACAGATTTCAGTGATTTCTCTTCTCACTCTTGCTTGGGCTTTGTCTTCACCTAAGCTCTGATACCATGTTAATTTTAGATAACAATGGTATGTTCTATGCTTAGAGCAATTTACTTTAATCTTTTCTTGTAAGCCCAATTTCAATTTCCAGATTAGCAATCATGTTATCATTGACAATAAATGTTGATAGAACATAAACAAATAACCAGAAGACAAGCCAAGACAAGAGGACGCAGAATTTGGTAGATGTCAGGGAAAAACTCCAATGTGGGGAAAACCCTTTGATCAAATCTTCTTATTATTCTTCAAAAGTTCAGCTGAGAGAGAGAGTACAATATACAAATTTCACTTGCCCAAAACTTCAGTCAAACAGCAGTCAAAGGATGCCCTAACCCAATAGTCAATGTTAGTCAAACCATAAAGAATACTTCACCAAATGAGTTCGGTCAACCTTAGTCAATGTGACCTCCAACAATCGTCAAAGTCAGCCCAAAACAGATTTGAAATACTCAGTCAACCTCGGTCAACAAAAAGTCAACTTTGTGGTCAAATTGTTGCAGTCAACATTGGTCAAACCATAAAGAAGACTTCACCAAATGAGCTCGGTCAACCTTAGTCAAGGGGGCCTCCAACAATGGTCAAAGTCAGCCCAAAACATATTCGAAACAGTCAGTCAAACTTGGTCAACAAAAAATTCAACTCTGTGGTCAAATTGTTGCAGTCAACGCTGGTCAAACTACCCAAGATTCCTCGAAATGTGTGCCAATAAATGCGGCCTAAGGAGATCGGATTTCTGCATGAGAGAACGCATCTTTTGGAGGAGGTGTGACCCAAAGTCAACGTTGGTCAACGCACTGTATTTCAGCCCTAAAACAATCTGAAAATATGCCCTGGAATTCTGTCCTTTCACACGTGCGAGGTAGAGAGAGATGCTCCAAGATGCTTGTACGAACCAATGAGAGAGAGAGAGATGATGAGATGAATGATGTCCAAAATGAGGAATGTCTCTCTCCTATTTATATCCTTCAATGAGGGGTGGAGACACATCTTTTGGGGCTTATGAGCCTACGTTACATTTCAAGTTAACCTTGACAATTTGCACATGTCTGAGAAAATAAATTCAAAATCCAACTTCTACTCATCCAAACAAGATGATCTTTAGATCAATATTGCACCTCTCGGAAAGAGGAATCCAACAAAAATATCATATCCATCATATGAGTTTTCCAAAGTGGAGTTTGGCCCTAGTTGCCAATTTTAACAACTTCCCTTGTCCCAAGAATATTTCCCCATCACCCTGCCATACCTCCAGCCCAAGGAAACAGTGCATATCCTGTATCTCAAACTCCCTTGCAATCCTAGATTAAGTTGTCTGCTCTAGTCAATATAAGATCCTCAACATAGAGCGCTAGAATGAGCAGAAGCCCTCCAACCGTGATGTTGTACAAGTTTGCATCAACCTCGCTCTTAGTGTTGAGAAAGCAATGCTAGTAGGATTTAGGGTTTGATTCCTCTTTCTTGATAATTACTTGTGAATTATGTTGGTTTCTTTTACTTCTTCTTTAGTTTATCTTTCATCAAGCAATTACCAAATTATATGTGTATGAATATCACAAGAACAAGAAACACAAGATGTAGACGCACAGCTAGGGCAAAACCCTTATGAGGGGAAAACCCAGTCAGAACTCTTCCTTTAGTAGATCCAAAGACAATATGAGATAATCTAAGACTCTTTGACCTAAACACAGACTTCTTCCAACCACCAAGTCAGCCCTTCCTCCTTCTCCAAATGATAACTTACCAACAGCAACTTTGACCTAGAGTTTCAACCTTGCAGCAGCAGAATTTCGGCCTCCCCTACAACAAAACTTTCACCTGCAGTAAAATTCAGATTTTTGACCCCAACAAATGCCTAGTAACTTCGCATGTGTGAGAGATAAATAGTCCAAAACTTCGATTTTGTCTTCACCTGCAATCTTCTTCCTCTAGGAACTTTGCACTTTGTTTGCCTCTCTTTCTTGTGTATCGAACTTGTTGAGTGAGTGGTGCAAATGGATCGAACTACCTCTCTATATATAGCCTCTTTTGTGATTCGAATTTCACCAATGTAGGTCGACTTCATCAGGATAGGGCCGACTTGGTGTGGAGGCGTCAAATGACCTATCTGACTCAAAAATAATTCTTTTTACATGATATAAGAGCCCAATAAGGGTCTAATAAAATTGACAATGACTTTATTGACTCAATATAAAACCTAGAAGCTGACAATGGAGCCTTTGACTTAAAAATGATGACCCAAGCATGAAACCCATGCTTTAATAAGTCATTTTTATTAATAATAAAATTTCTTTTGACATATATATTACATTATACAATTATGAAGACTGAACCTAGTTACATTCTTCAACACTCCCTCTGAACTAGGGAGGAATTCATAATTATATATATATATATATATATATATATATATACAAGTACATGGAAGATCTCAAAAACACATGAACTACGAAGAGTTCAGGGACACTCAGTGCCACGGACTAGATACCTGACCAGGGTTATCTATCCGGGTAGGGCTAAGATGGACTAAAGCTTTCAGCCAGTCTAAGCACCATCAGGCTTACTAACTAACCATCAACCCAAGGATCTACGTGCATATCCAAGGCCAAAGCTCCAAGACCAATGCCACCCTCCCTCTTCGGGATCTAGACATCAAACACAGATAGGTCAGCTAGATGTCCTCCCAAGCATCTGCCATTAGATGCTTCACCTCTCCCTATCAACTAAATTTGTGATGTCGACCAACCTAAGCATGCTTCTAAAATATTCAAACTTCTTATTCAGAAGAGACTTTGTCAGAACATCAGCTACCTATTCATCTGTCATAATATATTGTATCTTTACGACCCCATCCTGTACCAGGCTCCTAATGTAGTGGTACTTATTGTTGATATGCTTAGTCCTTGCATGGAATATGAGATCTTCACACATCTTGATGTTGCTTTGATTATCACAATTTATCACAGTAGGATCAATAGGCGTCCCAAAGTAATTTGACAAAAGTTTCCTCAACCACACAACTTCCTTTCCTACTTCACATGCAGCAACATATTATGCTTCAACACTTCTTAATGCAACAAGATCTTGTTTTCTACTCATCCACGAAATCATAGCAGATCCCAAACTAAAACATCCACCTGTTGTGCTCCTTCCATCAGTCTCACTGCCACCCCAATCTGAATCTGTAGAACATGTTAACTTGACTTCCTTACTATCATACTTTAGGTAGTGATGTATTGTGCCACGTAGATATCTCATGATATGCTTGGCAGTTATCCAATGGTCATGACGAGGCTCCAACTGAAATTGATTGAGGATATTTATGGCAAAACATATATCAGGTCTTGCATTTATTAGATACATCAGAGAACCTACCAACTTATAATAGCTAGTAGGATCGACGAGACTAGAGTTGAAGCTTCTCAACTTCTTGAGATTAGTGATCATGGGAGTAGTCATAGGCTTGGAATCCAGGTTTCTGCCAGATTCCAAACGCAAGTAATAATGCATAAGTTCCAGATATTTCATTTCAAATTCAGCTACGAGCATCTTCTTGCATTCTAGTATTCTTCGCTTCACACCTATAATAAATAAATCATCCACATATAGTAGAATAATGACTGGTTCATTGTCCACCACCTTGATGTAAAGATTTGGATCTGCAAAACTTTTGACGAACCCAATTCTTAAGATATATGCATCCATTCTTGCATACCATGCACCTAGGAGCTTGCTTCAAGCCATATAGGACTTTCTTGAGTTTGCAAACATGAGTGTCCTTGCTATTTATTTCAAAGCCTTCAGGTTGTTCAATGTATACTTCTTCATCGATGGTTCCATTCAAAAATGTTGCTTTTACATCCATTTGATGGATATTCCATCCCATTGTAGCAGCCAACGAAACCAAAGATCTTATAGTAGTATATCTTGCAATACGTGCAAAGGTTTCTTCATAGTCTATGCCTTCCTTTTGTGAGAAACCCCTTGCAACGAATCTAGCATTGTATTTGTCTATGCTTCCATCAATGGCATGTTTGATTTTGTAAATCCATTTTGAAGTGACAACCGATTTGTCACTTGGTATAGGAACGATTTCCCAAACCCCATTCTTCATGATGGATTGATATTCTTCTTGCATTGCCTTCTTCTATTCTTCTTGATGAGCAGCTTCTTCAAATGTAGTAGGTTCAGTTTCTATAAATTTTGTCATATATGTTGCATATCCTTAAATCTTTTTGGTCTTTCGCTTTCTCTAAAAGTTCCTTTAGCAGCTCCATGTCCTTCGGCACCTTCAAGAGTAGCTTTTAACCAATTTGGCCTCTTCCTTATTTTGGGTATGATTAGGGGTTGAATAGGCTCACTTGGTCCTTCTTCTTCTTCTTCTTGGATTGTAGTTGATTTATCACAGTGCTCTTCATCCTCAAATAGTGGTATATCTTCGTCATCGGAATCAATAGGAATATCCTTGGATCTTTTGTAGGCATGATTTTCAATATCCTTGGATCTTTTGTAGGCATGATTTTCAATATCCTTGGATCTTTTGTAGGCACGATTTTCATCGAATATAACATCTCTACTCACTTCAATTTGTCTTCCTTCCTTGATGTAGATTCTATATGCCTTTGAAGAAAGACTGTAGCCAACAAAGATCCCTTTAATGCTTATAGAATCTAATTTCTTTCACTTGTCCTTTGGAACATGGATGTATGTGGGACACCAAAAGATTCGGAGATGATCCACACATGGCTTCTTTCCCCTGAATGCTTCTTCAGTTGTCATATTCTCAAAGATTCTATGAGGGCTTCTATTTTGTATATATATTGCAGTCATTGTTGTTTCTCCCCATATAAACTTCAATAGATCATGATCAAAAATCATCGTTCATATACATTCTTCAAGTGTTCTATTTTTCCTTTCTGCAACTCCATTTTGCTCGAGATTGTAGGGAACAATGAGCTCCCTCTTAATACCTGCTTCTTTACAATATGCAATTATTTCTTTTGAAGTGTATTCCCCACCATTGTCAGATCTCAAAGTATTTATCCTTCTTTCGGTTAAGGTCTCCACTTCAGATCTGAACTTGAACTTTTCAAATACTTCGTCCTTTGTCTTGAGAAGGTAAAGCCATGTCTTTCTAGAGTGATCATCAATGAAGATCACATAATAAAGATGACCTCCAAGAGATTTGTCAGGCATAGGCCCACACACATCGGAATGAATGAGGTCTAATATTTCCTTAGACCTTGTTTCACTGCTTGTAAAGGGTTTCCTTGTATTTTTCCCCAAAGCACATCCCTTACATATTCCTTCACAATCTTCTTTGATGTTGGGGATGCCATTTACCATTTGATTAAGAGAGGGGATGACCTTGTAATGTATATGCTCATATCTTCTATGCCATTGTTCGATAGGATTGATCTCCATGTGAAATAGGGCTTGAGGAGATGGTGTTATGACTCTATATAAACTCCTTCATGTACTCCAATAACTTTTGCCTTATCAATGCTTGAATCATTTCCCCATACCAGAGCTTTACCCTCTACAAAAGCAACCCTATCTCCTTCATCTTCTAAACAAGAAATTGAAAGTAAATTCTTTTTCAAACCTGGAACATGGAGTATATTGTTGAGATGTAGCATTGCTCCATTTTCCAACTTCAACGATGTCGATCCCAGGCCCTTGACTGCATAGTTGGGGATGCCATTTACCATTTGATTAAGAGAGGGGATGACCTTGTAATGTATATGCTCATATCTTCTATGCCATTGTTCGATAGGATTGATCTCCATGTGAAATAGGGCTTGAGGAGATGGTGTTATGACTCTATATAAACTTCCTTCATGTACTCCAATAACTTTTGCCTTATCATTGCTTGAATCATTTCCCCAAACCAGAGCTTTACCCTCTACAAAAGCAACCCTATCTCCTTCATCTTCTAAACAAGAAATTGAAAGTAAATTCTTTTTCAAACCTGGAACATGGAGTATATTGTTGAGATGTAGCATTGCTCCATTTTCCAACTTCAACGATGTCGATCCCAGGCCCTTGACTGCATAATTGTTGTTGTCTCCTAGCTCCACTGCATGAGATGATGGTTCCTTTGATAGAGTGTGAAGCTATCCACTTTCTCCCATCATATGTCTTGATGCTCCACTATCAATGATCCATACATTGTCATCATCAAGGGTACCTGTGAGTGCAGCCAAGAACTCTTCGCTTTTGACCTTATTAGATAAGTTGTAGATGATCCTTCCAATCCAGCTTCCTACAATTCTTATAATATTGAATCCCATCTTCAAGTAACTTGTCATAGAGGGAGTAACTTTTCCTTTCAAGCCGACAAAGTGTTCTCCAACCTTCTTTGACCTTATCTCTGATTCCATGTTGAGAAATAAATGCTAGTAGGATTTAGGGTTTGATTCCTCCTTCTTGATAATTACTTGTGAATTATGTTGGCTTCTTTTACATCTTATTTAGTTTATCTTTCATTAAGCAATTACCAAATTATATGTATATGAAGATCACAAGAACAAGAGACACAAGATGTAGGCGCACAGCCAAGGTAAAACCCCTGTGAGGGGAAAACCCAATTAGAACTCTTCCTTCAGTGGATTTAAAGACAAGGTGAGATAATCCAAGACTCCTTGACCTAGACACAGACTTCTTTCAACCACACCAAGTCAACCCTTCCTTCTTCTCCAAATGATAACTTCCCAGCAGCAACTTCGACTAGGGTTTCGACCTTGCAGGAGCAAAATTACGACCTCCTCTACAACAAAACTTTGACCTGCAGTAAAATTCAAATTTTCGACCCCAACAAATGCCTAGTAACTTCGCATGTGTGAGAGATAGATAGTCCACAACTTCGATTGTCTTCACCTGCAATCTTCCTCCTCTAGCAACTTCGCAATTTTTCTACCTCTCTTTCTTGTGCATTGCTCTTGTTGAGTGAGTAGTGCAAATGGATCGAACTACCTCTCTATATATAACCTCTTATGTGGGTCGAATTTCCCTAATGTAAGCCGACTTCATCAAGATAGGGTTGACTTGGTGTGGTGTCAAATGACCTATTTGACTCAAAAATAATTCTTTTACATGATACAAAAGCCCAAGAAGGGTCTAATAAAATTGACAATGACTCTATTGACTCAATATAAAACCTAGAAGCCTACAATGGAGGCTTTGACCTAAAAATGATGACCCAAGCATGAAACCCATGCTTTAATAAGTCATTTTTATTAAGAATAAAAATTCTTTTGACAAATATATTACATTATACAGTTATGAAGACTAAACCTAGTTACATTCTTCAACACTTAATGAAGCCCAATCCTCGAAGGTAGCTATCAATGCAAGTGTACCATGCTCTCGTCGCCTGCTTGAGCCCAAAAAGAGCTCTCTTCAGCAAACAAACATGAGTGTATCAGCTGAACTACTCAAACCCCTCTAGTTGCTCCATATACATCTCCTCAACCACTCCATTGAGGAATGTTGTCTTCACATCCATCTAGTGCATCTTCCACCCCATCTGAGTTGCAAGTGCCAAAATCATCTTGATGGATGAATTATGAGCCACTAGGGAAAATGTCTCATTATACTATATAGTCGATGCCCTCAACTTGCGAGAAGCCCTTGGCCACAAGCCTAGTCTTGTACTTCTCAACACTCACATCTACTTCATGCTTCACTTTGTACACCCCATTTGAGCCTACTATTGATTTTCCCTTTGCGCGAGGCACAATCTCACAAACATCATTCCTCATGATGGAGGAATATTCCTCCACCATGGAATCCCGCCAAACCTACTGAGAGGTTTCCTCCTCAAAACAAGAAGGTTGTAAGTCTATCAACTCAGTCATCAACACCATATACTGGTGTATCTGTGTGGTTGCTTACTCTGCCTGAACATAGAGCTAGGAGTCTCAACTCGCTCTTGGGCCTCCTGATCGGCCCACTTAGCTCTCCTCCTCCCTATGTTGGGAGTCATTGACTGAGTGGTTGACTCCACTCGTCCTAGTCTCTTGTCCTGATCCTGTGTTGACTCCTGGTCATCCTCTTGCGTCACCCTCTTGCCACTTGGCTAAGACTCAATTGGTGATACTGACTAAGACTTCTACTTGGGAGGGAGTAGCTCCTCGGGTACTCTAACTTGCTCTTGCTCTAAAGACTCCCTCAGAGCTCTGCTCTCCTCAAACCTCATGTCTCTACTTTGCACAAATATTGCTTTGCTACTCAAGGTTGCGCTTGTCTCAACCTGTAACAGGTACAGATTCTTCATCCTCAAACCTATCTGCTTCATACATCCAAAAGCTAAGTGCTTGAGGTAATCCTTACCTCCATTGAAGATGACATCATAACCCTTGTCCTCTAGGGTAGCCACTGAAAAAAGGTTCTTCTTCAGGCCTGGAACATAGAGGACATCTCTAAGATGAAGAGAGCTACTTGACCCCCTCTCAAAACAGATAATACCAACCAATGTTCCACCAAGTACCCTGGAGGTGGGGGCAAGGAAGCAAGGATACGCAGGAGCGGCCTATGCAAAAGCTCCCCACCAATTTTTAGGAAACGTGGGGGACGTCGAGGTCTTAAAATCTTATAAATATAAAAATATATGATGTATCATTGAAATTTTAATATTTATAATGTAACTGTCTTTATCATTATATAATATATAACACTTACATCATGAAGGATATAATACATATAAGTTTGTAACTGTGATGTTAAAAAACTGGAGACCATGGCCTTTATGTCAAATAATAGAAGATAAGAAGGGAAGAAAAATATACTATATTCTTGCGAATTTTGACAATGGTTTCCTTTCTCATAACTAAAGGTGGCAAGAACTTAAAAGAATCTACTTCTCAGCAAAACAATTTCGTGTTTAGATCTAATCGAAAATTACTCATGAGAAATTTGTGTGTGAAAATGATTTAAATGTTTAGCACTGCCTTCATGTTGTAAAAGGGGTTGATTAATGTCAATGTGAGACTCTTTTGTTGTTGTAATTGTGATGTTGTTGTTGGATTCATTTTCAAGTCCATTATTTTATGTGCTTGTATCCAATTTGGATTGATCCTTTGCCTTGCCCCACAATACAACATAAAGCCGGGCAGCAGCGACAACTTCAACGTAAATGAAATGTGAAATGAACAATGAAACATTGAAATAAACTTTTAAGTTAACTCAAACCCTTAAAAATTTGGATTTTTTTTTCATTGAAAAGATTTGCAATTTTGTTAAATGGGTAAACAACCCCTCGTATCCCCTTTCGCCTAGGAAACGACCCCCAGTCGTCCCCAAGTCCCCGGAGCGCAAGGGAGCTAGGAAACTTGACCCCTAGGTGGGAGGAAGCAACCCCATGGAACATTGGACAACCAACACCCCTAGTCGCATACTTGCCATCATCTCCTAGCTTGATATGAAACTGCATGTCTTTCTCCTTCAGCTGGATGAAATACTCCTTGTTCCTAGTCATATGGAAGGAAGCTATTGAATCAATATACCACGCGTTGTTGCCTACTAAGCTTGCCATGCAAGCTATCAAAGAGAAATCTTTCTTGAACTGAGAAGAAAACGCATCTACCTCAGCTAATGCAACCACATGATCCTTACTGGACCCCTTCTTCCTGTTAGGGCACTTAGTTGCATAGTGCCCGAACTCGTGGCAATGGAAGCACTTGATCTTGCTCAGATATTTCTTCTTTTTCTCGCCCTTCTGATTGGACTCGACCTTTCCTTGGCCCTTCTTGCCATTGGCTTTGTTTCTTTTTCTTGCCAGGGCAAAGTTCTCCTCGTTCTTGGTCGAAGCTAATCTCCCATCTCTCGTCCCCCTCTAGATTTGTTCTTGGATGCAATCTAACCACAGCTTTTCCCAATTGGGAATATTCTCTCTTCCATTGACTACATCCCAGAAATTCTCCCAATTCTTATGAAGTTCCAGAAGTGTAAGACTCACAAGGTCACTATCTGCTACAGTGTCACCCGCTCCAGCTATCTTATCCCAAACCTCGGTGAACTTAGAAAGATACGTAATGATGGGGTCTCCTTCGCTCATTTGGATACTTCTTATCTTCTCCTTCAAGGCAAGCTTCCTGACATCACTGGAACCCTGATACAGATCAAAGATGGCTTTCCACATCTCATATGTTGTCTTCTTCCCACAAAGATGAGGGATAATATGGAATCTGACCCCGTCAAGAATGATCCTCCTCGCCTTAGTGGCATTCTTGTTATGCTAGATCAACTGTTGGGCATCTTGTGGTGGAAGTGTCGCACTATTTGATTCTTCACAAATTCTAGCACTCCATTATCCTCCAACACCACTGAGATCCACTCCTTCCATGAGAAGAAGTTCAAGGCTCCCCCTAAACTGTGATTTTCCCTTAGTCCTTGGAACGCCATATTGCTAACCAAAAACTCTGGCACAAGCCTTCTACTTGAGCTACACTCTCCACTAACTAATCAATTTGGTGTTGGTTTTTATGTTGATCTTTGCTCTGATATCATGTTAATTTTCTCAGAAACTCTGCTACTACTTAGACGAATTACCAAAAACAAGGCAACTGAAAACTGAAACCAAATTTACTTTCACCAAGATACAGAGTTTCTTAACAATTAATAAGCAGCAGAAAAAACACTAGAGATAAAAACACATGCACACAAATTGACACACTTGTTTACCTAGCCTACTTTCTTTGTTATGGTATTTTATTGATTGTTCTTGAGCAATTCGATCTATTACAATTCACGTTGGTTCCTGTAGCTAGCAATCTGTCTCTAAGAACACACTTGTTCTCCTGTTGAATAGCCCTAACCTGGCCTGAGAATCTTTGATCCTTGCTCTTATTTCCTTGTGCATTGAAGCCCCTATTTCCTAGCACAAATATCCTATTTCCTTGTGCACTTCTGACTTCCTAAATTCTAGCGCACAAGCTCCTCAATTCTGTGCACACACACACACAAAGAATGATCTCACAAGAATATGTGTGTGAATTATGTGCCTTCATCCTCCTCTTTATAGACCCAATTTGAGCATTCAAGGAAGGCCCAGTTCAATTTTAGAAGTCGAGTTATAATAGCGAGTTAACTGAGGTCTGAGAGTGATACTCTTTCTCTCTCCAATCAACACTTGGAGTCTTAACTCGTTCTTCCTTCAATCAAGACTAAAGACTAACTCGCTCTAACTGAACTTGTAACTGCCACCTCGTTTTGTAGTCAAATTGATGAAGACTCCACTTAACTGAAGCTCCACCTCTACACATGCCAACTTGATGAACATTCCAATAAACTGGAAATAAACTCATCCTTACTGAAGTCTATCTCATGAGCTCGCACTTGTGTCTAGAGAAAGACAAATCGAGGTCGTCACTAGCTAAGGCACAAGCCAAAAGATCTTCACTCGCTACATTTTCAACATATCCAATTTAAAATATAGCTCACTCAAATATATTCAAGAGTGAGTTTATAGATACCTATCAAATATAGGATGGCCTTGATTAAGATACTTAAGTGAATGGGTTTATGGACACCCAACTCACTATAAACCCAATATAGATCCATCTTAACCATGGATCTAGCAAGAGCCGAGAGGGATCAAATCTCTTGAGGTGAAAACCCTTATTATAGAGCAAAACCTAAAAAACTTGCACCTCAAAAGATTGCATCCCTCTAGGGGCTTGATAGATGATGGTTAAGATGAATCTCTCTCTCTCTCTCTCTCTCTCTCTCTCTATATATATATAACTTTTCATTTTTTAAATTGCATTTTTGAAAGCATAAATGGATTCAACCCTTTGAAAATTCCTTGAATACACGAAATAAAATAGCTTAAACATGCAATTCCAACAACTATTTGCTCCATTCAAAATTAACCCTTATTAAAAGGGTCAAAATGTAAAATAATGATACTTGAAATGCTATAACAATAAGAATTAATTTTTCAATTACCTTATATAATATATATAAACATTTTATTATTATTATTATTACTATTTTAAACCATATATAATATGGAAATTGTTGACATTGAAATAATTTAGTTAACATGAGCATTGACATATTTTATTTATGATTCATTTTAACCATCACCTATCAAGTCCCTAGAGAGATGCAATCTTTGGAAATTGTTTTTAGTTTTGCACTATAAAAGGGGCTTGCACCTAAAGAGATTTAATCCCTCTCGACTCTTACTAGATCCGTGGTTAAGATGGATCTATACAGGCTTATAACAAGAGTGAGAGTGAAATATTTTTACCATATCTCCTTTGTATTGTGTTGTAATGTCAACAATCAATAAAGCAAGCACAGTTAGAGTGGGCCTACGTTTTATAACACTTTTAAGCAAACTAACCAAATATGTATATTTGTTTTTTATTTTGATTATAAGCGACATTATTTTTTAATTTAAAAAAAAAATATATATATATATATATATATATATATTTAAGAGGGACATGTGTCAACACCACATTGAGCACGGAAAAAATAAAACAACATCCTCAAATTGGGTTGTAGAATGAGCCTCTTGGCACAATAACACCATAGTTGAAACTTGAAACTGAAGGGTGCACAAATCAATTACACTCTTGTGGTCAATATCCCCCCTTAATTTGCATAGGAGGCCTTGGAGAGAAAGCATACATCACAAGATACAACCCCTCTAAAGGTTGAACAAGAGCTAAAGACCGCTATTACAATGAATCAATCAAGAAGAGTGACAAGGATTGTCCAATTGCACAGTTGATGATATACATCGGTATGAAGTCCTCAAATAGCTACTCAATGCCCATTGCCACCATGTCCAATCATCAATCCAGTAACAAGGAACCCTAGTAATTGACATTAATCTAAGTTTTTTCCTTATATGCCTATTATGTATTGATTTGAAAGAAGAGTTGCTACTATACCAATAGAAATCTCAATACACAAATGAATAACTCCAATTGGGAACATGAAGGCCATTTTTTGGATGGGATTGACACCATTATTGTATGGGCGATTGAAGCCCAGAGGCATGTAATGGAATCAATCCCTAATTGGTTAAAGGAGGAGGCACAAGAGAAGATATTGAGGGGAGAGTAGCAGTAGAGTAGGATGTTCCAAAGCAAGAGCCCTTATAGGAGGTGGCTATTGACACTAGGATGTGGCACTACCTTCACAGACTTTGTCAAAGCAAGTTGAACTTAGCACTAGCACCAACAGAGAACATCAGAGTCTAGTTTCTCCTTTTTCTAGAGGATGTCAAAGTCCAATTCTAGCCCTAAAGCCACCTTCATCTAGAGGAAAGGCCATCACTATAGCCAGACAGAGGGAATTGCTAGTTTATTTATCTAATTTCATTGTAGATGACGCATGACAATAAGATACACCTATTACATTTTTTGTTGATATTTTGAGGCTTTGGAGTCAAGATTCAAGACTTAGGGCATGATTCAGTATTGATCATTATGTATTTTATATATTAGTTCTCTTTTCATATTTATGTGGCAATATATTTATTTGATGTTGCTGTTTTAGATTTAAAAAATAATAATAATCATGAATATTTTGTATTTTTTTATTTTGCCAATATTTTCCCTAATGTTGCAAATAAGTTTTTTGCTGGACCCTCAAAGATATTTTCACTCACACTATGTTTGCAACATTGATGCAACTGCATGTACCTTCACACGCAACCTGTCTAACACATGTACATCCAAACTGATGACCATTCCCTCGCTATTAATGCACCTACCGTTGATTCTGAGAAAGAGGAAGTGTGCCCTACTACTGCCCAGTTAATAGTGCAGAAGATCTGTTCATAACTGTGCCCAGAGCCACAAAGCACTTATCTGAGGTAAAATCTAGCATTAACATCTCTATCAAATGCTTCTATTGATTAGTTTCTCAATAAAATTTTGTCGATAATCTGTAGACATTTATTTATCAGCGAATTGCTTTTCAACTTTTAGAAATGACATTTCCTTTTGTTTAAATTGTTTGACTTTGGAAGGCAAAATTTGACTGTGGCTTTTCAAATGGAAATTTTCTTTATCTTTTTTTGACTGAAGTCAGCAAATTTATTCATTTAAAATTTGATTTTTTTTAACGGTCTCCTAACTATCTTTCTACTGTTTCCTTTTCATTGACTTGTTCTTCAATTTTACGGTTTACAGCATGTACTTCAAATTTTAGATTTCCTTGGCATGTTCAAAATTTTCTATTCTTGGTTTTTGTGGAGAAAAATGTTCAGATAAAGCAATTCTATCTTTTTCCTATTTTAACTTTACTTGATTATGATTATAAAATACAATGGTGCACTATTAAAGGCACCCATGTTGGGACTTTCTAAAAGGCACCCTATGAATTTTTTAAAATGATATAAACTTTGAGCTTTATATATATTAAAGACGTGATATATTTGGTCTTTTCAATGTTCATCCTTGTAAACAAAACTTGGTGAATTGATAACAAAAGTTCCTTAACTTGAAATAAAGGTATTTGAGTTTTTCATACGAAATTTACTCTCAAATGTGACTACAAGTTTGAGTTCAACAATAATTTCACCATGATTTTCTTAAATTTCTGCTAGTCCTACTATTTCAGCTGATGTATGTGCCCCTTCATATATTCTAGCCCTATATGACCCAATTACAAAAGAGAATAGGTATTACTCGGGTGACCCCTTGTGCACCCTAGTCTGGGAAACGTCCCAAGTCCCTGATTTAAAAGTACCTCAGTCAAGAATCTCCTCCTGTTGGCTGTAAGCACTTTTATACATAATCTGGACAAGTAGTAATCTGGCCCACTTTCAGAAAAAAGTACCCACCTTTGACAGGGCAAAAAAAATAAAAAAGCAAATAGGACAAGTGATTCAGCATGGATCAAGAAAAGCTCTTTTTAATGTTTACACAAAAAATGGATGGCAACTTCCCAAAGAACTACCTGCTAGTTATAGAAGATCTCAGTCTGCAAATATATTTAATAAAATGTCACCCAAGGTAGGAACGTGCTAAATCCCTCCTCCCGGGGTTGTGCAAAGCCATGTGTAAGAGCCAAAGAGAGGGTGCATGTGCATAATTCCAAAGTGCCCTTTGGCTCAAGCCGTTCCCAACTGCTGCATTTGCAAGGCAAACTTCAAAAAGCTTCATTCGTCATTTCTTGCAGATAAGCATTAGTTTCAATGAATCCAATAAGGTAAACAGTTAACTGTAAAAGACTAAAGTCTAAAATATGAAGAAGTATTAAGAAGAAAAATACCTTCCAATCATATCAGAGCAGGCACAAAGACAATTCTGTACAGCACATCTAAAGCAAAGTTGAGCTCAGAGTTGGACGATAAATGTGTGCAGCTAAAATGTTTAAACTGGATCAAATCTCGAGTCAGACTCGCCAAGAAATCAAAATCTGTCCAATGCATTGACCTCATTCAATTTAGCCATCAACTTTAACATGGACGAGATAACCCTCGGTGTTATATTTTGCACTATGCCACTCTACTGGATATAAGATCAAAGCACAGTAAATTTGTAAAAAGAGACATCAAAGAGGACGAAGGCAGTATGGCTGAGAGGCTGAGACCTATGGGACTTACTAAAGTTGGGATAGATTCTTTAATCGTGGAATCCTAAATTAAAGAGATGGAGACACGATAAGACAAGCCTCCAGAGACCAGCAAAGTTCAAATGTGATAAGATAAAGTGAAACAACAAAACAATGAAGCTTTTGGTAAAAAGACAAGTAGATGTTCAGATAAGTAGAGTTTTTGTTCATGAGTTTACTTTTGTCCAATTCGTGCACAAGCAAAACAAAACAACGCAGAACATTTCTGTCTAAACCCTCTAAAAATTTTGGGGTGGTTGGAGACCATTATTTCTAATTCATCAAGGGCTCAGATGAGAACTGCTTCCAAACTGGCTGCATCAAGAATGCAAATTGTAGCTGGATTAGTTCAATTGAAACTTCAGCTGAGAGATCTATGATGAAGCACTAAAACAACTTGACACGGAGATGAAGAATTTTCCATGGCCAAGCTATGGCACTGAATAATTTTCCTTGACATGTCTAGTGCATTAACAAGAAGGACCCACATGTTAATGACATTCAAACCCCCTGGGGCTAGGCTCTTTACCAATAATGCTGCCCATATAGACTCTAGAGATTTGGCATAACAGGTCTGAAACAAAATAACTCAATGATGAGGCACCTCTGAAGCAATTAGCTCCAAATTTGTTTTTTCTTGCAGCCACCTTATCAGTCTGAGCATTCTGGTTATCTTGCCTTTGTATTTTTCAAGGGTAAGATGTTGCATGTATTACATTATGAATTAAGATACATGATCATCAAGATTGCTATATCCAGGGAACATAGAGAAGAGAAGATCCCCCTGCCTACATAAGATAGGAGGTCCGAGGGCCAGCATATCTACATTGGTCCTAGACTAGCTACAATTTAGCATCAGCCATCGATGGAATTATGAAGTCATAATTCTGATCTCTCCTGGGAAACTTTGAGGCCAAAATCTGTTTAGAACTTGTCTTTTATGTGCATAGTCCTCATCTTCTTGTACGGAGAGGAATCTATCTCCCTTGGTTGGATAATTAGATAGTCTTTTGTATGTTTGTTCTAAACTTCAGTCTTAATGCAAAACAATCGAAATTTCACAAATCGATAGTATATCTTGCAAATAAACTTTGCTCCCAAGCCATATCAATAACACGATCAAATTTTCCACTTTTATATCATAAGGAATTGAAATCCCATAGACCATAGGTAATGCACTTGGAAACATGATTATTGATTGATTAGTAGAGTAAATTGCAACGCAAGAAGAATAGAAGAAAGACACAAATTTTAATTACAAGAACAACAGATGGACTAATAGATGGAGACTTGTTAAACAGGTCTGCAATGTATTTCTTGTCTCCCTGTTTGAGAAAAACATGATACAACAAGCTTCTCCATAAACAAATCCGCTACCAACGGCAGATGATGAACATTGCATCTCGCTTTAAATTTCTAACGAAGAAAGAACCAGCTGCGAGAGGAAATTTTGCAATAAAATCCTTTTGTAAAACGAAATAAAAACATCAATAGTCTGAAGCATTTTAAGTTCACTCAGTTCACTAACCGCATTTTAAGTTATCTCAGTGTCTTTTTGGACTGTTCTGTTTGTGTAGTCCAACCAGCCTCGTTTTGTGTTTACGGATTATTGGCTCGGCTTGGCTACTAAGCCTGTCTGGCAGTTTTGTACTATGAGATACGACAATTTGAAATCTAGACACCCGCATACCTAGTTTGCGGAGCTGCGGAGCTTGTGACATAAATTATTAGGTGCCTAGGGTTTCCCAATACTAGTGATAGGTTCAAATCGCTTACGAATTTGGTTTCAGTGTGCATGCGTCTGACGATATAATGGAATGCAGGGAAGACCTACCCCTGGATGGGAGTTGGACCCCCAATACCCTACTGAATTGAAACTCATATTAGCATTCACATGTAACACATGAATTTGATCTGTAATGAGAGAACGGGCAGGAAAGTTACTTTGACGGCTGTACCAACTTCAGCTTCATAGATAGGAATGTCATTGCGGCCCACAATCACGAAACATGCAGTATTAGCCATGACCCTTTGTTCTTACCTGAAAGGCAGAAAACATTCACTGCTCAGCAAAAGGTAGCACTGTAACAAATCATTGGAAGGGAAGCCTGTCCACTAGCAAGAATCCCCAAACATTTCTGGCAAAACTTAAATTCTTTACTTTATGCAACCATAATCCAGGCTAGAGTCCAGGATCCAATTCTCGCGAGAAACTAAACTATTTGATCCATATGTGAGTGTCATTGAGAATACTTACAGTGCACAGGCTGCGAGTCTTGAATTCCTAAACAACTAAGAAAGGAGAAGGCGGCCGATGAAAGGCTAATTCGATCACCGAGATCGAAACACCACACCTCGTCTACACCTCGTCTGTACAGAGATGTACTATTGATTACTTCATCACACCATATTATTTTAGAATATGTCTTATTACTCATATTAAATTTTAAAATTGTTTCTTTCCGTGTTAAAATATATTTTGGAGATTTTTATGTTAGAAATTTTCTTTTCAAAATTTCTTTCTTATATTTTAGCTTTATATCATGTCATTTTTATAACTTTTATTTTTTTATCTTATAATATCCACTTACAATATTTTATATTTCAAAATTATCTATATAATATATTAAAAATATATATATATATATATATTTTTTAGAAATAGAATAATTAAGTATTCAAATTCTTTAATGGTTAGATGTTTAAAGTAAAATAGAGTAGCTTTATGGTTTATGTTTAATTTTTTTTAAATAAATATTGTTAAAATTACTTCATCATACCATATGTTTGCGAATAACCTCAGTGTGAAAATGTTGCTATTGAAATAGTCCCTTATGCAAGACATCACTAAAGTTTTGTTGGTTTAGATTTTGGGTTTATAATGCAACAAGAATTTGAAGATATCTCCCTTGAAAGGTTGAATACGGCCACCTTTCTTCTCCAAAATTTCAGCTCCTCACGAAACAATATGGTAGGAGCATGTGAAAAAGAACAAAAATATTCATAATATGGAATTTTTTGGCGGCTGGGGAAGGTAATTTATCTATTGGATCGAAAAATGATTAATTTAGAGTGGGATTTTATTACTAAGATTGTTTAAGGTTCAAGATTATAGATAGTTAATTTTCTCAAAAGTGGCTTTTGTCTTCAATCCCTCTCTCTTTATGAGGTTTTAATGTGAGACCCAGTGGGATCTAATCTTACTCAAACCAACTAGTTTATACCTCATGGATGTATGAAAAAATTATTATAAATTCATTTTTAGTCATATCCCATATATATATATATATATATATATATATATATATATATATATATATATATATATATATATATATAAACAGATAGCCTTTTTATATTTCAAAAAACAAGCTAGGTCTCTTACATTCAAAATTTGCTCTGATTCAAAGATTTCCAGAGTTAATTCACAAGAGTATCTATTGCTACCCTCATTATTTTCTATTATTCTACTTACATCATTTAAATTATACCATCTCCAAAAAACCCCACAAAGTTTGATAAAACGACATAACATATCATTTATATACATAAAAAATTGTCTACCCGTTGCCTTCTAGATTCTCCAATGGACTATCCTCCTGAACCGCATCTTCGAGTTGACCAAGAGCCATATTCATTCCAGGTTCATAACGCTCTTGTCCATGCTCCCCATCATCCTGAGATTTGGATGTGGGTGTTTCTCCCAGCTCGAAGACCTCCTTTAGCACCATGATCGTCATTGTTTCCACCTTAACCTCCATGTTATAGACCTTGAAGTTTAAATTGAGCATTTTTCTGTTTAGATGTTCCATTAACCTCTACAACAACTCCAAATCCTTCTCGATGTCAGCGAGATGAGTCATCACCACCTTGAATTGATCACAAACCTCTTGTGCTACTTGTTTCCCCATTTTTTCTACCATGGCCACAATGTCTCCCGTGGACAAAGTTCCTTGTTCCTCCATGCTGTCACCACTGTCGTTGAATTTGGTAGAGGTCATTTTGAGAGCAATCCTTCCCTATACTCGAATAAATCTTAGATTTAGTTATTTCATCCAACTCCTTAATATGGTGTTATGTTCCTTGTCGAATGTTGCCCACATCCTCTCGCATTGAATGGTATTCTCATACTGTCGATCGGACTCAGCACGAACCACCATCCCTGCAATCGCCAATTTGAAATCAGAATGAATTGCTACCGCTCGTCACAGCTGAAGTGATGTATTAAGCCTGCCTTTCCCGGTCTTGGCATTTTTCAAGCGAGGAGGTAACTCCACAATATGAATTGTATTTTGCATTAAGGGTGCACACAAATATATACACGGAGGGAGAGACTATTGGGATTCATCTCCCAATGTCTCTTCATATTCCAACTCTCCTTGTTTTCTATTTACATTATTTTACATTTTCACCCAATCCCAAGGATTAGGTGCCAACATTCCCCCCTTTAATTTGAAGGGATGTTGGTGAGTCCAAGCATCATTCTGAATCTTTCGAACTTTTTTCTTCCAAGCGCTTTGGTGAAGATGTTTGCAATCTGCTCATTTGTGGAAAAATGGTGTAGATGGGTTGTCTTGGCCTCAACATGATGTCGAATCAGATGGTATTTGTATTGATGTGCTTCGTTCGATCGTGGAACTTTAGGTTCTTGGCCAACTTTATTGTAGAAGTGTTTTCAATCACGAGTGGAGTTGAATGCGCTTGTTTCTCCTACAAATATTCCATAATTTTCCTGAGCCACACAATTACCTTTGTTGCTTTAGTTGTTGTCACATATATTGCCTCGATTGTGGAATCCGTTGGAATTGATTGTTTGTGTGATCTCTAGGAGACAACTCCTGTTCCAACACTCATAGTATAACCTAAAGTATATACCCCAGCTTCTTTGTCTCCATCAAAGTCTGAATCAGAGTATCCATTCAAGCTGAAGTCGCCCACTTGTTTATACTTGAGTCCAAAGTCTTGAGTCCCTTTCAAGTACTTTAGAACTCTTTTTGCAACAAACCAATGTCCCTCACAAGGCTTTTGCATAAACCTGGAGAGGATTCCAACAACAAATGAAATGTTCGATCTGGTAGTAGTCAGGTAGTTGAGACTTCCTACAAGTTGTCTATACGTTGTTGCATCCTCAAATTATTTTCCTTCAATGGATGTGAGCTTCAAGTCCTGTTCCATTGGAGTAGTCAAAGGATTTCACTCAGCCATGCCAAACATGTTCAACAGATCTCCAATGTACTTCTTTTGAGAGAGGAGTATAAACTTCGGATGTTGAGTTACTTCAAAACCAAGATAGTAGTGAACATAGCCCAAGTCACCCATTTTAAAACCTTTCCTCAATTCCTTCTTTATGGATGCAATGTATCTCTCATTTTTTCCTATCATCAAAAGATCATCTACATACACCACAAGATATACAAATGTTTTTCCAACTTTCTTGACAAACAAAGTTGCATCATCAAGATCACAGTGTTTGAAGTTGAGTTTCAGAAGATGCGCAGTTAACTTCTCATACGAGACTCGTGGTGCTTGCTTGAGGCCATACAAGGATTTTACAAGTTTGCATACTTTTTGTTCTTGGCCCTCCACAACAAATCCTTCTAGATGGGACATAAAAAAAATTTCTTTCATATCTCCATTCAAGAAAGCATTTTTTACAACCATTTGATGGAATTTCCAGTTGTTCTGAGTTTCCAAGGCAAAGAGTGTCTGGATGGTAGCCCATTTTGTTGTGGGGGAAAAAGTCTCCTCATAATCGACCCCTTATTTATGTGCAAAACCTTTTGCCACAAGCCTGGATTTGTGCTTGTCAAGTGAGCCATCAACTTCATACTTGTTCTTGTAAACCCACTTGTAGCCAATTGGTTTGGTTCCCAATGGAGGATCAACCAACTTCCAAGTGCCATCCTTTATCAAGGCATCATATTCCTTCTATATTGCTTCTTTCCATTCATCTTCAGAAACGACTTCTTTGAAGGAAGTTGGTTCAAATCTATAGACAAATTCAATTCCTAATTATAAGAAACATCTAAATCAACAGGTGAATCAGAATCATCTACATCACCTCCATTTTGCCTGGTGGAACTTCTTGTTCTTGTCTTTCCAACCTCATCAGGATGGACATTTTCAAGTGTCTTTGTCAGCCATTTTAGAGTACCTTACTGAGATGGCCTAGGTTGTTCAGTTGACTGAGTTGGGGATGAATCAAAACTTAGTCTCCAAATTCTATCAATCACATCACTTAGTGTCATCTGTGGTTGGAGCTTCATGTGGAGGAGAAAGTGCTTTAGAAGAAGATTCAACATATTGATCCAATATAGGAATCCCCCCTTCGAGATGTGGAATCTAATTATCAAATTCTTGAAATGACTTTGCATGCCCGAATCTATCCAAGCGATCAAGATGTTTCTCAACAACATTGCCAGCCTTGGAAGATTCAAGAAATATTGAATCTCTAGATACTACAAACTTCTTATTAACTTCATCATAGAGATGATATGCTTTGGAGGTATTTGAATACCCCAAGAAGATACAATTTTGACTCCTTGCACCAAATTTGTTTCTTTGTTCCTTCGGTATCAAGGCATCATAGGTCGAACCAAAGACCCTAAGATGCTTTACCGAAGGAATGTGGCCATGCCACATTTCATAAGAATTCTTGTTTCTAATTGCATTAGAAGGACACCTATTCTTTATATACACAACACATGGAATTGCATCATCCCAAAACATCAATTTTACATTATTGAAAAACATCATGGAACGTACCATATTTAAAATTGTAATGTTCATTCTTTCAACTACTTTGTTCTGTTGGGGATTATAAGGCACTATTGTTTCATGTTTTATCCCATGTTGGCGAAGATAATTTTAAAATTCAGTTGAAGTGTATTCTTTTCCATTATCAATGCAAATAGAGCCAATATGAGTTTGTGCATAATTTTCAATCCATGCATGAAAGTTCTTGAATGTTTGAAAGCATCATATTTGTTCTTCAATAAATAAACCCAACACATTTTGGTGTAGTCATCAATAAATGTCATCATGTATTTATTGCCATTTGTAGAAGGAACAAGCATTGGGCCACATAAATCTGAATGAATGAATGCAAGTTTTCTATATGCTCTGGAATGTGAATCATGAAAATACGGTTTGACATGCTTTCCTATAATACATGCATCACATTGCTTAAGTTTCCTAGGAATTGTAGGCACACCAGTAACACCATTTTTCTTCAAAAATCAAAGGTTGTCATAGTTCAAGTGTCCAAATATAGCATGCCATAAAAGACTTGATGGAAATGTACCTTCATCATAGTGAGAACTATATGCAAAGTTTTGTGCACAAGCAGAGGTACCTTGCAGTTTTAGAAGTCTTTCTTCTTCTATCTCCATCATAAAAAGTGAGCGATCTGATGCTTTTCTGACCTCAACCTTGCCATGAATAGAGTGTCCTTGCTGGCGGATGTGGACCAAAGACAACAAGTTTCTCCTCAACTCCGGGAGGTATAGAAACTCATGTAGAAGAAAGTCTGGAAGACCAGACAATTTGAGCCTGATTGTGCCAAGCCTTGGTGGCTTGAGTTTCGATTTGTCTGCAAAGTATACTGCTCCATAAAAATTGTTAGTAATTTCTTCAAAAAAAAATCTTCTAAAAGTCATGTGGCATGTTGCTTCTGAATCAAGCAACCAATCATTTTCCCAAGAAGCAAGTAAAGCATTAAACAAGTCTTAAGTTACTCCAATATTACAATGTGCCACAACATAATGAGTGGATTCAGGTGCTTTACCTTTCTCTTTGTCATGAGTTCTTCCTTTGGCTTAATTTCTTTCTTGCTCAATTTTGTCCCAACACAGCTTACATGTGGATGCATCATGTCTATCTCTATTGCAAAGTGTGCAATGAAGATCAAAATTTTCTCCTTGAAATTGTCTGCCCCCTTGCCTCTGAAATTTCTTCTTCCTCTTCCTCTTCAACCACTTCTTCCTCTAGAAGAATCTTGAGCATGATTCTTCACTCTATGTGCAAGACACACAGTTTCTTCAGAAGATTGAGAAGTTTTCTTCTTCCCAAAATCCTTTTCTCTCTTAGCAAACTTCTTCTCAAGTGATTCAAAGGTAATATCCTTGAGATTTCCACTTGCTTGCAATGATTCAAGATAACGTGAGTAAGTGGTATATAGTGCCTTGACATAAGCTATGAGAGGTATGTCTATTTCAACACCGGTGTTTTTAATATCATGCATGATATATATTACTTCTGATGCTAAAGTAAGAGGGTCACCATTTTTCAATTCAAGACTGAATAGTTTAATCATCAATTAGACAACTTCAAGTTCAAAGTATGATTCATATAGTTCTTTCAAATTCTTCAAGGCATCAATGGAATTTGAGAATGGTGAAATATGGTGACTCATCTCTTCATTTACAGATGCTGCAATCAAGGCATAGGCCTTGTTGTTCTTGTTTTTCCAAATGGTGATCTCCTTGTGTGAGTTGGGATTTGCAGGTTCATTATCTTTGTTTCCTACACAAACTCCTTTCCTCAACTCATTGAAAATGAGAATGTGTTTTATTTGTCGGGACCACTCAGGATAGTTCTCCTTGCCAGTGAGAACCACTCCCATAATATATATCAGTGAATGCATTCTAAATATGTATTGTGTAAAAAAAAATATACTCTGATGGAAATACTATAAAAAAGATTGCAAATCTCGTGCTAATTTTATATATATATATATGGTATGCAAAGGTATTACTTGGGGAAGGTAGTATATGGGGGAGGTAGAATATGGGGAAGGTTTTAGTTGGGGGAGGTGGGATATGGGGGAGGTTTTATTTGGGGAGGGGGCGTAATGGGAGGGCGTAGTTGTGTGATGCCATCGTGGTATTGGGAGGAGTGTAGTATGGACAACATGGAGGAGCGCTATTGTATTAGTGGTATGAAGGACGAGAGGTATATATGACAGTCGTATTAGTGGTATGGAGGCTAAGAGGTATATATGACAAGTGGGTCAAGAGGTATATATGACAAGCGGTGTATACAGTGCCATAGGGTCGAGGTTGTTTGAATTGGGAGTGTATATTACTATATGGGATAGGTGAATAACAGGTGGAACAATATGCAGTGCTGAGAGGTAGCATATATAGAATATGCAATATCGAGTAGGGTCAACTGTAAGATGGAGGGGTCGCACTGGAAGGGTCACACTGGAGGGGCATTGTGATACCAAGGGTAGAGAAGGAAGCCAAAAATGGAGTTGGCTCTGATACCAAAGGCAGAGAGGGAAGCCAAAAATGGAGTTGGCTCTGATACCAAGGGCAGAGAGGGAAGCCAAAAATGAAGTTGGCTCTCATACCATGTCAGGCCAAGAGGTTACTCCACAAGATGAATTGTATTTTGCATTAAGGGTGCACACATATATATACATGGAGGGAGAGACTCTTGGGATTCATCTCCTAGTGTCTCCTCATATTCCAACTCTCCTTATTTTCTATTTACAATATTTTACATTTTCACCCAATCCAAAGGATTAGGTGCAACATTATTTAATATTATTCCATTTTTTCTCCAATTGGCCATCATCATGGTCGTTAATCCTTTATGCCTCCATCTGGAGACGGGATATTCCATCTGCCTACTATGAATCCTGTTGTGGATGATTTTGTCACCCCCCTAGAGACAGTCTAGAGTTGCTATAGACCAGTGCCTAGGACATCTTAATATAGCAAGGAGCCCTTTATAGTTTGGGTTGTCAGTCCAAGAACTCACTTACTTTCTCTTGTTTGAACAAGGAAATTAGTTTTGAATGGGACCAATCTCTCTCAGAAGCTGGTACAAAGATAAGAACAGTGTAGGGACATCATGTAAAACTCCCATACAAAGGCATCAGACAGTTAAGAGACCGCTTACTGTAAAGAGGGCCAGTTCAGATAATATATCACAGAAATCAAATATCAGGAAGTGAGTGCAGTGAGGAAACATAAAGAATATATTAGCTGACATGAGATTGATACCCAGATACACAACAGAACCATATAAGGGCATACCAATTTATGAATCCTTATACGACAATGGCGTTTTAAAAGCACCCCCCTCAAGCAACTAATATAGCAGAAAATATGGATGAAGTGAACATGAAACAGTATACCATGACTAGGCCTATTTAAAGCGCTTGACTAATTCCAGAAAGGACATCACCAAGGATGAATCCTTACTGCAAACTAGTGAGCCACTCGCATTCTAGAACATGATACAATAAGATAAGTAGCATGAAAAGAGATATTGTATTAACACATAAGAGAAATTACATACTGTGAGATACCAGAGACCAGAATCCTCATTACAGTTATAACCCCTCCTCACTGAGACCCTACGGGCTCTGAACCTTCATACAGAAATATTACAAAATGTATAGAAAAGCCTTTTCGCTGCACAGTTTGCTGATAGAAATCTGGAACCATTACCATGTCTTCTTTCTGAGCTTTTATAGAGAAGATAGAAAATTCTAGAGGAGGAGGTAGATGAAAAACATTTAATGACTTATTTTGAATCAGATGGCGGAAAACATTCGCGCCCATCTCTGAATGACTAACTATAAATGAACATACTTTACAAACTGTCTATAGAAATAAATACTGGGGGAGGAAAATCTCCTTTTATACATGACACAAATAATAAAATATATACAATGCTCGGCTCTTTGCTGAGGAAAAATCTGCTGCTGTAAGAGCCCTGAGATAGTCTGCAATTCTGTACTGTACTCTCGGCCCTCAGCTTTGGATTTGAATCATGGATCTTTAATGCAGGGCGAATTTCTCTGGAGGGTTCGGTGAATCCATATCTTTGTCTTCTTTAATGGCGATCTTTTCTCACACCTACCTTCGGCTTCCTCTTTAAACTTTGCCAGCGATATATCATCTTTTGAAATGCTCTTAATCTTTGCTATGGAAACCATGAATTAAAACACCCTTTTCATTACTTTAAAACCTGCAAAACTCATAAACATATTAGAGAAAACAGACTCAGAGGTGTGAGGTGTGAAGGTGGAGATGAAAATGATGACGTGGACACAGACAGAAGACGGGAACACTCAGGGTGGCAGAAGAAAAACAATGGACGCTTTCACGAATGGACGAAATGAGGGTTTTACGTGACACAGTCTGGACGTGAGGGAAGAATAGCGGCAAATACGAATAAAAAACATATAAACACACACACACACACACACACACACACACACACACATATATATATATATATATATATATATATATATATATATATATATATATATATATATATATATATATATATATTGGCGCGGAGGAATCTACTTCGGACGTGCGGGGGATAAGACACGTGGACGTACGGGGGACAGATGGAAGGGCGATGTGGCGGTAGAGCCAATCGACGGGAAGACTGGGGTCTAGATCGTTGGATGGCAATCATAGATCAACGGTTGGAAAACGACGAGAGCGGCACGACGGTGGGCCACAGAACATGGCGGATCGGAAATTTACATGCAGGAGTAAAAATGTACAACAAATCCCGAGAGAGTCCTGTCGTGTCTCAAAGCAATACTTAAATGGTCATTATTTAGCTCATTTAATGCGTGATTTATTCCCCTTGTAACCTAAACTCATATCTCTTAGATATTCTATTATGGGACATGACATATTTGGAATTTAGGTTGGTCTATGATCAAAACCCCTTGATTTAAGGAAACACCTCTATTGGTGTGGCTATTTGCCTCCCGATTGTTCTCTTGTTTTACATGGAAAAAATTATATTCATCTAATTGGCTTAGGAGAATCCCTATCCTTAGGCACATAGGAGAAAGTTCAAAATATTTTTGATGCCTGATCTTGGAACATCTTTGAATAATAATCATTGAGCCTCCAACTATAATTAGATGTTGCAGACCTTTGGAGATAGCAATCTTCAATCTTTGCTAGAGCGATAAGGCTTCAACTTGATTGTTTGTAGCATTCCCGAATCCCCATGCATACATTGTTTCTATTGTTCCATAGGAGTTATAAAGAAACGCTCCCGCTCTTGCCTCCCCTAGAGAGACTCGATATATTATAAAGATATTTTAGAGTAAATATGTTGTTTTATTATTATTGTTTATGTGAAAAAGGATATCTTAAATATGGAATAACTTATTGGTCAACTTGAAAAAATAGTAGACTTATGACTATTTATTTAATCATATCCTTGTAATATGGGATATCTTATTGGTCAATTACAAGAGAAAAAACTCCAAAAAAAATCAAGATGTTCAATTGTCCATCATCTTCAACTTCATCATCACCTCCCCCTGCTCCAGAGGGTTTTCAGTGGGTTTTAATATGTAAATATTGTCATATGTCATTTTGTTTTTAGTGTCTCATAAATAGGGTCAAGCAGAGTCTTGCATATGAATTAATTCTTGAAAAATGGAATAATAATAGCCATAGTAATGTAAGTAATCTTATATATTTTATAGAGTCGCCCGAAATGTTTCAAGGGGCCATTAGATTTGCACCTTTTGCACGACAAAGATATATTTGTTTGTATCAGCCATGGTTGAGCTATGCAGACTATTGTAATATCATGATATACATCAAATATGCCAAAAGAGTTTAGCTAATGTTAAAATGTAGCTCTATGAGTAATCCCTACAGCCACTGGTCACCTTGGTTCAAAATACTGTTGCATGATTGGTGCCAAGGGAAGGATATTTTGGACCATCAGAACAAATTAATTTATTGATTACCTTCGAGAAGACATCGAGCAACAGCTTAGTCTGAGGCATGGTTTTGCTACCAGATAGAACATGTGTTCACCACACTTAAAGTGCATAGTATTCAGTCACCAGAGAAACCCATCTCTAAGGAAATATCTCAATTCTTTGGGTCAAATTGTAATCCTGCAGATGAGAGAGTACCTAGCATGTATGTATCTCCTTTATTTCCGCTCTATAATATCATGTCACCTCATGCAGAAGCACATTGGTCACCAAGTCCGCAACAATTATATTACTCAAGTTACAGTGATAATTATGGATATCCAAGCGACTAACAAGATCTTTGTAACGAAGCATGATGGAATAATATTTCATGTCTGGTCACCTGACAGTGAGTGTGACTGGTATTGTGGGATTCCGATAAAATCTCCACTGTGTAAATATTTAGAGAGTTTAAAGCGACTAAGTGGAGGGGTCTATCCTCCAAAGTAAAATCTTAGGTTAACTTTCTGGACGAATATTTGAAACTTGAAGCACTTCTCCAACTTCTAGTGGGATTTGACCCACATTTCAGAGAATCTACGGAAAAGTTAGATTTGAGATCTATAGTTTGTACATTTTATGCAGACAGTTCATTTGTTGTGAAGATGCTTGAGGCTCTCTCCAAATCCTATAAATAAGGAAGATGTACCGCCATTAGGGGCATTTGAGTCTGTGTGGTTATTCTGAGCTCTCTCTCTCTCTGAAGCTCTGTGTCATTTTGTCTTTAAGTCTAAGTTCGACAAGCCCGCACATGTGCACTTGATGCATATGTGAACCTAAAGTGGCAGGACTCTTAGGGAGTATTGATTCTAAGACTTTGTTAAGGCGAATCCACGCCTCTGAGTGAAAAGTCTATAAATTTGGACTCTTAGGGAGTATTGAGTCTGAGACTTTGTTAAGGTCGATTCGCGTCTCTGAGTGAAAATTCTGTAAATTTGGCTCAAAATGCTTACTCAAATACTAGAGACAACACACAGGATGATAAGGCACAATTTTATTGATTGATAATACATATTACATCACATGCATTATAAAATACGTAATATTACTTACATTACTATGGCTATTAATCCATTTTTCAACGATGAATTCATATGCATGACTCTCCTTGCCCTATATATGAGACACTAAAAACAAAATGACATATGACAATATTTAGCTACTAAAACCCATTGAAAAACCCTCTGGAGCTGGGGGAGGTGATGATGAAGTTGAAGATGATGGATAACTGAACATTTTGATTTCTTTTGGAGTTGCTTCTCTTGTAATAAAATCTACTAAGCAATTATCTTTTCCATTTTTATATTAAATTTCAAAGTCGAATCCATCCAACCATAGGCTCTATCTTAGTATCCTATTGTTTCCTTGTTCTAATAATATTCTGTTTCTAAGCATCCCAACCATATGTTTCAATTTTGTTCTTATTATTAATCTTAGTGGCTTTAGGAATAACCCGAATCTTTTGATTCCAATTTTTACAACAATAAATTATTTATGAGAAGATGGATACCTAAGTTCAGTGTCATTGAAACATCCTGATGCATATGAGCAAACTTATTCCCTTCTTGCATGCTTTTGCATCAAAACTCCTGCCCATACTTCATTGGATGCATCTGTTTCTAAAATGTAAGGCAATTCATGTCTTGGAAGAACCAAGCTTGGCAAATTTTAGACCTTTTGTTTGATAATTTGAACTGCAGTCGCCATAGATGGGGACCATTCTATTCCTCCGAGCCTCTTCTGTAGGACCTTGACATCTTTGGCTTGATTTTTACAAAACTGTCGAATGTAATTGAGGCTTCCCAAAAACCTTTGCAATTGCATGTGGTCATAATTGGCATCTAGAAATTCTATTAAAGCTTTCAACACATGTTATTGTAATTCAACTTTGCCTTGGGATAAGATTAGTCCTAAATATTCAATTCTAGTTTTTGAAAACTCAAGCTTAGGCTTACTAAGGACTAGCCCATGTAAGTCCATGTAAGGCAAAGAACACATAAAGAACTTGCAAGATCCAAAAAGTATTGTTCCCTTAGCCAAAATGCATTGGGTGCATCTGCCGTACATTCTGATTCAAAATTTTCTTTTATTTCGATGATGTATTCTAGCCCTTGGATTTCAGCATTTGTGATTACTGTGTTGATCTTTGATAGTTTATCAAGAGAACATTCAACTATATCTGGAACAGAGTATACAATTCTATTTACATAACTAGACTTACTTGGAATTTTTATAGTTCTTCCTTGGATGTTAAGGCAATTGTGGTTTGCTTCTATAGCAAGAGGAATATGTCTTATTATAAAATCTTGACCCAAAAAAATATCACTTCCTCTATCAAAACTGTACAAATTTACAGAAGTAGGAATTCCATTAAGAATAATTGGGAAATCGGGAGCCATAGCTCTGATAGACATTAAAGTCTTATTTACGGCTCTGAACTGCAAGCTTGTGGGTTGCCAATAATATTCAAGAATGACACTATGCTTTGCACAAGAATTCATAGCTCCTATGTCTAGTTGTGCATCCAGAGAACATTGTTTATAACCACTAACATTGACATCTATTCTAATAACAATCTTATCTTCAAATCCTTTCATCAAGAGAATAGATGTACTTGGTTTTTGCTGGTAATATTCTGGTATGCATTGTAATTCTTGCTGCTCCTGGTCATGATCATCTTCTTCTTTGAGCACATCTTCAAATCCTTCTATCATCATTGAATCTTTTATTTCTGCAAGTTTTTTTTGTTTTTCAACCAATTCCTTCTAGTCGGTTCTCATACTGGTTAGAATTTCTTTAACCAAACCTCTTTTTTCTTCAATGGTGGTTTCTAAGTGCAATATTTCTTCTTGTAGTTTGTTGGCCTGGTCTGTTTATTGGAGTAGATTTCTTAAACCCATAGTATTTTCTATCACGAAGAAAGCTTACTTCTTCTCTGCTTATGGTAGATCTACGAAAAAACTGCTTCTTGGGTGGAATGATAGATGAGGGCATATTGGAAATATGTGTTGTTGTGGTAGGAGTGTCACTTGGATAATAGGCACCAAGATTCACCATGCTTGGTTGTGTGATTTTGGAAAGTTGACGCTAGAGGGTTGAGAGGCGTTTTGTGAGACGGTGTTAGATGGCGAAATCTCCTGGTGTGAGGAAAGAAATACGAGAATGTAAAGATGCAATTTTAGAGCATAGGTATGCAAGATTTTCTAAATGAAACATCTTGACATCAGAAATGGAGTCAATATCTGAGGTGGATTTAGAGCATGATGAGTCTTCAGGATGTGGATATGGTGGGTTTGACTCATCCGAATATGTGACTAAAAAATATTCTTCATTTTGTGGGGGCTGATGTACTTGCTCCCATTCAGTCAAACCATAAATATTAGAAAAATTCTAACAATTTATTTTGGAAACAAGTTTTACCCTTCAAATGACATTTTCTATCCCAACGACCCAACTTCTTGTAAATGAAACAGGTTCCTGATTGTACTCTTTGGGCGCCTTCTTGCCTTCTCTTGAAGAATCATTTTCTTGGTCTTTGAAACCTTTGTCTTCTAGGGTAAAACCTTCTGGGTTGACTTTTCTTCCTGCATTTTTCACATTTGTAATCAATTCCACATTGTCCTTTGCTAGCATTCTTCTTTTTTCTTTTGCATCCAAAATGATAAGTTTCGGCATAGATATCACAGACACTTGCATTGAAACTAAGTTGTTTCTTTACTAATTTGGCTGTCTTTTTTCGGAGGCATTCTTTTTGCAGAGTAAATACAATTTGTTCATGGAGTCCTACAAGAGAAATATTTTCAATATCTATATTTTCAGCTTCAAATCTAGCCCTGACAAGATCTAGGATTCTTCCAGGCATTTTAGACAAATATTTTCTCAAACAAGTTGTATTTTGTGGGTCTCTTGCCTTGTAAAGAATATCCTTCATTGTGTAAAAAAGCTCAGGAAGTTCTTTTATATCAAAAAGTCTTTGGCTCATGAACATATTTGCATAATGATGGCCATCAACCTTAATTTATCCATAAAACTCACGGAGAATTGCCTTGACAAGTTCAATGACTGGCTTATCACTATTCATAATATTAAGTTTGTCAGATTCAATCATTCTAGACCACCATAATTCTAAGTTACCTTGGAAACCCCAAGTTATCCTTAAAGCTAATTATGACCATGAAACTCTATTTTTGTGAATGGAATTTTGAGTGCTTGCCCATGCACTCCGAGTATGGATTGCCATGAGGATTTCATTTTTAGATTTTGCAGATCAAATTTGTCATTGGAGTTTGATCGATGTTAGCTCGGCTAAGAGTAGGGATCTCATCAATGTTTGAAGGATCATATGGAGTTTTGCCATGAGAAATATACTTGGAATTACACCATTTTTCCCATGCAGATTCAAAAGGTCAGTTTGGTCTATTGCTATCTGCGCTCCTGGATCTTTTGTTGGATCCTTCTCCTTCTTCTTTTACCAGTTTTATTTCTGCTATGTTCTGTGGTGGCAGATCAAATATTGGGATTTGTGATTGAACTAGAGACAATTTTTCTCTAGCAAATTAAATAAATTTTCAAATTAGAAATTTATGGGATTATGTACAAATAATTGTTTGAGTAGTAGTGGAGTGTTTTTCTCCATCGGGTTCCTTTCTTCTAGCTGGAATGTTTGGCTAGAAACTTCTCCTGCAGTAAGTGCTTCTTCTAAATCAAGATTCTATTTTTCCAGACTCAACTTTAAATCTACTACTACTTCCATAATTTTCTCTAGCTTCATATTTACATCTTTTAACTTATCAAAGCTCAAAAGCCTTTTGACTTAAATCATCTAAACTAGAATGGAGTCCTGACACATGCGATTGTACTTTAAGAGCTTATCGTGACCGGTCATCTAGATTATGTGCTACACATGTTAACTGATAATTGTTATAGTTCTGAAGCCTTATAATGTCTTGGGCCTTCTCATCCAAAAATTTCCTATATTGTAGGAAATCCACATCAGCTACAACATTCCCATTTTTGAATTTTTGTACAAAATTTCCTGGAGCAAGTCTCCTTTCTGGGAGTATATGTTTCTCTAGATCATCCCATGCCTTTTCTCTAGGTAGTGTGTATGTCACGAACTTAATGTATTTCAGAGAGGCAATACGTAGACATTCTTGATGTTCTGTATGTTGGCCTAAATGTTCCTCTTTCAGGATAAACTGAGGTGTATGAAAGACTTGAAATTTGTTATCAGAACTTGGACTTCTAGAGGAAATACATAATTTGCATTGAGAGGAGGATCCATACTCATATTTTTCCAGATGCCTACTGAGGTCAAAAGTATCATGGCTTCTGAGAGAGTGACTTCTAACAAGGATTTTTGGTACTGCAGTGTCATTCCCTAGTCTAATGACTGGTCCTCTACTTGACTAAGAAATAGACATTATTTTAGGTTCTGGAGTCGGAAAATACCTTTGAGACAATGGATGGTATTATGCATTCCACTCATCAGGAATTGTTAATTGGGAAAACCCTATTGTGATAGGAGTGACATTACCAGGTCTAACCACCACTCCTTCTACTGTTGCTTTCTGAGTAAGCTGAGGATTGAGAGTTGGGAGAGTTGTGGAGACAAATCTTTAAAAAATAGTGGAATTTAACTGGGTAATATTAGACTGCCCAGACACATCAAATTCATAAAAATGGATGTAGGCTTGAAGCAATTCATTAATATGGTGGCTAGTTAATGAAACCTGGTATCGTGGGATGATAGATTACTGTTGGTGAGGTAAATCCCCTCTGTGGACAGAGGCAATCCCACTAGCCCTAGAGTGCGTTTAGCCACAAACGAGACAAGCTATAATGTCGATTCCTAGTAACGAATGGACGAAGATTTGATAGATGACTTACCAGAGGTCCTACATTGTTGTTGTCGTCGAAAGAGTGGCTGCCTCTAGCTCCTGGTTTGACAGATCACGATCCGCTCGCTTTCATGCTCAGACACCTGCACACATAAGAAACAACGACGATATACAACATACTATTTCACATTCATAACTATCAGTCAGTCGAAGAAGACTAAATCAATTGCATTAAATAAACATAACATAATGATGGAACCAATACCATAGTCAAGTATATTAATGAAAGAAAGGAAGAGTACAACCAAGCTTCGACGTTGCGATCTCCTCCAATAGGGTTCCAGTGGAGCGCGTCTCACAAAGGCTCATCGAGAATTCGGATGGGGCTCTCTCTACGGAATCCTCCTTGGTTCTACCTTCTCTATAGCAATTACTCAGCTATAGTATCTCTTCTCCAAGTTCAGCTTCTTGGCTATATGTTCAGCTAGCTTTCATAAAGGGAGAAGGCCTGTTTATATAGAGGGAGAGGGAGAGGTTAGGATCCCTATAATCATCGAAGGGATACCTATCTTCAAGGAGTGTTCCATGGGAGGAGGAAACCACTACCTAAAGAGGGAGATTCGTGGCTCGTCAACTTAACCACTTCCTGTGACTCATCCCTGAGGTGGTTAGAAGGAAACTTCCGCCTCTATTTGTTAAAAAAACATTCCTAAAACAGCTGGTGCGGGCACAACACTAAGATAGAGTGCCAGGTGGCGCGGGCTCTAGTGAAAATCCTCCATATTGGCGCGAGGGGTGAGCTGGCTACCCGCGCCAATGCCAAAACATAGGTTTTTGTGTGCTTTTTGAGGAAATGTTCAACAAGAGAAATGATGTCCCTATGCAGAAGTATGCAAGTAAGGTGTTTGCAGAGTATGACACTACTCACAGGTCATGGGAAAGACCCTCCAATATGTGGGGCGAGGGATTACAGGGACGATGACAAAATGTTGTGTAATAGATGCCCCCTAAAGCATGAGGTCCGAGAGAGAAGGAGGGGTGAAATGCTTTATGAGAACGCGTTTGACCCAAACACTGCTGTCAAAAAACCTGCAAGTACAAATACAAATGATATTTCTGATACATGACATGTGGTATGGGCACAACCATCCTTAATAGAGTACATAGACAATAAGATCTGAGGTATGGACACAGCCATCCAGCAGTAGGGATCAACAAACAGACTTAGGTATGGTCGCAGCCATCCAATCAGAAGAGCCATGTAATAAGTCATAGTAATCCATAATGAACCCGCAGCCTAGATTTCATCAGACAAAACCCAGGGTCTTGCGCTCCATCTCGACCTGAACAAAGTACAAATTCAAGCATGCGAATATGTGAGTTGAAGTCGAACATGCAAGAAAATCGTCTGATTACTTACCAATGATGAAATCCGTTAATGGACGCGAGAGAAACCACCAATAATGACAATGGCTCTCAAGGTACGAAAGATACAATCCACAGAGTGTGAAAAGTGATTTGACGTCGAACACCTACGGAGTTAGTCAATCGAAGGCCAATGATGTGGAACTTATGTCGAATGCAACAAACCTGCCATTGAGGCATGCAAGCTCCAAGGTACCTGAAGGGAGTCTCTAGATCAGTTTCCTGGATAATGAGCTGGAGTTGAGAGGAAGTGACCTAATCAAAGGTGGGCCATAATATATCCCACATCATCGATACAAAACAGAGGAATGTGATGTTTGTGAATCAAGAGCAACAGAGAATAAGAGGGAGGTTGAAAACTTCAGAGGCAAACTTCTCTTGAACATATTGGCGGCACGACACTGGATTTGGCAGTATTTGACATCAAGGGATCTGAGGTCATGGTGACGTGGCAAAGAGGATATGAGTGGTCAAAAGAGATTACCCAAACCCATGGAGGCAAACAAATAACAAGATGAGATTTCCCCAACCCGACACGAATGCAGACAAGTGCCATGTTCAAGAGTGGCATACTGCCAACACGACTACAATCTGGTTCCATTTTCCCCCACCATTTCTGGCGAGTACCCCAATTATTTTTTAAAACAAGCTTGAAGGGGATAACATGTGCTTGCGATGTAAGTTTGTCCTTCGGACAAATCCAACCTACTACATTTTACGATCCCTAGGAAGGAGGAACTCGAGTAACGTCATAACGATGGAGCCCGATGTCATTAGTTTTAACGACTTTGACAAAGGAAGAACTCGGCATCTTTTCATATTTAGAGAGTTTGAAAAGAAAGTGGAAAAGAAAACTCCAGCAAGGCCCTTTTCGTAAATAGTCTCACAGATCCGAAAAGGTAGAAAACTATGTCTTAGAGAACCTCTTAGTCGCGATAGGCTAAGGCATTCCTTTTTCATAATTAATCTATCCCAACCCGAAAAAGGGGTAAACGCATACTAGGTAGATATCGTTTCGTAGCCATTTAACAAGTTCAAAATGAAAAGTGTCTCAACAATATTTTCAGTTTTAGAGAATCAGAAAGAGCTGAAAGGTGACTCCTCCTGGAGGAATGAGTGGTATAAAGGGTAGCAACTAGTTTCGATAATGGCGGAACTGCTCAGAACAAATAAAGCCCAAGAGGCTGGCTAACAAGACCACTCATTGCAGATGTTCTTCAAGAAAGGGTAAAACAACCAAGTGGAGGACATATGATCGGCCAAACAGATGGTAACGATGGAATGAGAAAACTAAGGCTCATCTGGAACAGGATGATAAAATGGAAATCACGAGAGGTAATGATCCGGATTTATGCAGGAACGCAACAGAATAAACACATAACCATAAATACAGAGATGCAGCGGAAATAACACTTCATTTCATTAATATCAAAGAACTGAAATTTGCTTGCAGACAATGGAAATAAAACTAGCTAGGGTACTGGTAGCTATCTCTGAGAAGAGATGTGGTGGCTACAGACCTCTGAACTGCTTTACAATGAGGCGCGAGGGCCTATTTATTATTGAGAAACAATGGAGAACCCTAAACATCCCAAAAACCTAACCCTAGGAGATGAAGCGCTAAAACTATGGGCCCCGTTTGGGTAAATTGGTGTTTCAACTTCCCAGGGACGTAACTTTGGCATACTATCTCCGTTTGACGCATATGATACATCATTAGAAAGCTCTATCCGAGGACTACAGCTGTCGGGACGAATTTTATCAGAAAATTTGTACCCAAAAAACGTCGTTTAGGGCCTCAAAACGGCTCCGGAAGTTCAGGACCCGAAAAACTGCTAAAAATAGTAAGTTATGCCAAAACGGAAAAACTGAAAGAGACAATGGTGGGGGCCCAAGTGGAATAGGCGGGTGGCCACCAATATCCACCTGGATCAGGTAAAATGGGAATGGTTTCATTTTTATACAAGCTTGAAATCAAGGAAAATCTGCTTGAAGTTGGTTTCATTTTCACACAAGCTTGAAACAAAGATAAACTATGCTTGAAACTGATTTCATTTTTACACAAGCTTGAAACAGAAACAAACTATGCTTGAAATGTTTGCATGCCCCCAGCATGGTGACTCAATTCAAGGTACATGCCCCCAAGCTTCAGTGCATTCACCAGAGTAGACTGCTAGTTACTGACAGGTGGATGGAATGAAGGTTCAATTATGAGACCAAGAGAAAGACTCGACAGGGATTTTACGAGATCTAATCAAAGACTCGAAGTGAACGGGAATGTGTTTCATTGTTTTAACAAGATTGAACTATCCTCAAGGCTAATTCATTTTTTAAACGAGGTTGACATAGAAGACGAACTATCCTTGGAGACACCTTGTTTAATTGTTTAAGGAGCTTGACACAAGACAAGGAACTTTGCTCCGATAACCTTGTTTCATTTTTTAGGGAGCTTAACACAAGAAAAACAAACTCTGCTCTAATGACCTTTTATCATGTCGAATAAGAAGTCATGGAATCCAAGAGGTTCGCATCTGATGGGAGAACAACATCTTGGAAATCAGGGCCCAATTCCCCCAGCACGTGATGCACAACGACACTATCACTGAATGTGGGCATGGGACAAGAAGCCACATAATTAACATGCGCTGGAGAAGATACAATCGGCGGATAAATACTTGGAAGGACGATGGTGGACCAGATGTCATGCGAGGACCAAAGAATGAAAGTTGATCAATGGTCACGATTCAACCTTTGTGTGGAAAATAAATCACACGAAAAAGGGAAGAGACAACTGCCCCCGTGACATAAGTATAGTCACGCCCCAAGAGCAAATTGAAATCCAAGGGGCCTGGAACAACCATCACATCTATATGGACAATTTTCCTTCCCAAAGTAATAGGAAATTTGGGAAGGATCCCTAACGGTTGATTTGTTCCTTTGTTAAAATCCAACAGAATCTGTGTAACAGGCATAAGCGGTGGAGAACCAAAAGCTTGCCAAGTAGTGTAAGACATAATGCTAACAGACGTGCCTTCATCTATAATGGTGCTGGGTACAACCAGATCAAAGGTAAGTACGATTATCTCAAAAGGCACATAAGATGGAAGACGGTATCCTGCAAATCGACTCCAATTAAAGGAAGCGACCAAATTACTTGGAGGGGATACCATCGAACTGAGATGGTTTTCCCTTGGTGTTACCGGAGCAAGAGGAGCACTCTCCTGAACTTCCATCATGGGAGTAGGAGGAGCGACTTCTTGATTACAGGGACAGAAGAATCTAAGTCCGAACAATCTAAAGAAACAAGAAGAACATTAGGGGAATGAGATCCACTCTCAATGGAAAAGACCTGATGAACCATAGGCGGGATCAAGTTGATCGATTCCACGTCCAATGGTTGGTTGGGAACATATTCTTGAATTTGAATTTCCGGGGGAGCGAGATTGACTGAAGATGAATCTTGACCGATCATTGAATCAACTAGCGTAGGACTCGAAGAAAGCTTCTGGTAACAAGCGGGAAGGCAAGGTGCAGAAACAATATGCTTGTCCAATACTCTCTTGGCTTCATCCATGTATGGAAAAAGGTGATTGGGATGATTCCCTTCACACAACTTACAGGAATTGGTAAACTCACCCTGTTTCTTATGATTCTTATCAGTACTAGTCGAAGATGTGCTACCAATATGACTTCCAGAAGCCAAAGACAACGGTGGACGGTCATCGGACCATACTTCAAGTACCTTGCCAGAATGCCAGGGCAGTCTCGAAGAAGGTGGTCACCTTTGCACAACATGCAAGGGAATTTGACTTTTCGTGGAAGGTTGGATGACTTCTCGATGGAAGGTTTTTTAGGCATAACAGTTGCAACATTAGCCTCTCGCTTATTCGACTTCTTCTTCTTCTTCTTAGCCACCTAGTTACTATAATCCAAACTTTCACCAGGCGAAGTAGAAGAGGAGGCCAAAGAAATAGGCGAAGAAGGGGAGAGGTCCACCTTAGAATCAACATTGTGTTGTTTAGGTGGAGGTGATGGTTGAACAGAGATCGGGGCATTAGGAACCACCGAGGTCGAAAAAAACCATACGGGAAAACCAAAGTTAACCCTGGAAGAGACAACGTTGCCATGTAAGGAGCACCAACATTCCAAAAAGCAGGAAAAGGGCCAGGATTCCCTTCGGAGGGGATTCCTTGGTTGGTAAACTTGGGGAAGGTTGTCATTAGAAACAACGATAAAACAACACTAAGGAAACTAACTTTAACCAAGAATATTTCGTGTGCAGTTAATTTTAAGACACTGAAACCAAAATATACCATTTCATCTTTCAAGAGTCAAGAAACAGGCAAAAGGTGACTCTATCACTTTAGGTTGAAACAAGCATGAAAGGACAAGTGCTCGATGATCTTTTCAAATTTATGGAATCAGAAAAGATTGAAAATCACTGCTCAGGTAGTCTAGGTAAAAGGGTGTACTAGGTTCCTATGAACTGCCATATACACCTTGGTAATAAAATGAAAGAATAATTAACCAAGGAATTGACATATGTGCAGGTAGTATCCCCGCATGCTGTGTTCGGTGTATCACGGTTACAAGGCGACAAACTCGGCTTCCTACAGATAAAAGGATTGCAACCTAGAGGGGTCTCCCTTTATATACTCGACGATACAGGAGCGCAAGTCCGTACTAGTGCTGTCTGAATCCAGATGGCGAGCAACAACTGCTAGGTTTAAAGACGCCAGAACACATCCCTAACAAAGACCACTAAATGTTCCGTTAAGTTTCAATGTTGCCTTAGGTTAATTGAGTAAATTTTAATTTGATCTTGTATTTATGTTTCAATTCCAAGGTCCTACCAAATGTTGAATCTCACGAATCCCTAAATGCAAGCTACATGTGATAAAATAACATATCGTTCGATGAAAAGCTATCTACGAGAAAGTTCAGAGTTTTTAAGCGATAGAAAATAATGAGAACACACAGAAGCATCCACTACAGTATCTGATGCAAGCTAATGAAAATGAAAAATCTTTCCTAGAATGTCCAATGCTAGTTATACGAAAAATTTTCAATTCCACAATGCAAACAAGAATGCAAGCACAAAATTATTTTGATTTTTCAATGTAATAGGGCAAACAATGCACTAAATGGCATGAAAAACAAACCAACACACTAGTTCAAGAATGTCAATGCGAGAGTCGAAGCGAAACAATTCAATCAACTTAAAAGAAAACAAAACAAAACTCAAACCAATGTTGCAATCTCTCAAATCGAAGAAAGATGTCGAAACAAACCCATACAAGTAGTGTAATCTATGCTTGGAGTGACAAGAAGCACAACTGAATGAAAGAGGCAAGAACCATTCAACCAATGCAATCACTCAAGTAGATCAAGGGAGTTGAATGAAATCAAGCAAGGAATGAAGTTGACCTTGAAACAAAAGACCCAGACTCCTACAGGAGGCTCAACATACCAAAGCACTAGAAAACCCTAAGGCTATGATGCTGACAGGAAACAGACAAACAAATGAAGGAAGGAGGACGTTCACAATCACAACCAATCCCAAAGCACTCAAAACATGTCAATAAATCACCTAGAAACACAAGTACTGACCAAAAAACTCCAAAACAAGGAAAACCCTAACACCTACAGGAATTGGTGCGACTGTTTGGCTATAATTAGTGCAAACAGGGGATGGCGCTAGTGCTGGACTAGCAACAAGTGCCAGTGGGCGCGACTGTCAGATCGGAAAACGCGCCAATCAAGTCAACCCTGGTAAAAGGAAAATTTTGGAAAAACAAAGGTCAAATCTGATCCTCTGGGGCTGAATAGGGGTCTTAGACTCAGCAACAATAATCAGAAAAGGCAAGATAAGCAAGCAAAGACCAAGAAGAAGACCTAATGGATGAAATATAAACTCGCATTGATCCCCAGTGGAGTCGCTAATTTGTTGGTGAGGTAAATCTCCTCTGCGGACAGAGGTGATCCCACAAAAGAGACAAGCTATAATGTTTATTCCTAGTTAATGAATGGACGAAGATTTTATAGGTGACTTACCGGAGGTCCTACGCTGTTGTTGTCGTCAAAATATTAGCTGCCTCTCGCTCCTGGTTTGACAGATCACGATCCGCTCGCTTTCACGCTCGGACACCTGCACACACACAAGAGACAACGATGATATACAACATATGGTGCAGGAGCATTAGGCTTAAGAAAATTCCTTGTATTTTAATAGACTTAGGGGTTTTGGGTTTTCAAGGGAGTTGGTTTCTTATGTAATTATTTGAGTGATTTTAATGAGAATTAATTAAATATTGTGAGGAATTTTGTAAATATTCTTGAATGTTGGAGAACGTGAGAGAATTAGGCTAGTTGAGAGTGTATAGGGATTGAGAGATTTAGGAATTAATGTTAATTCCTAAATTAGAATTGGTTTCATGATTTTGTGATGAAAGAGGATCCTTAGGGGTTAGTTGAGGAAAATGAGGAGTTAGAGGATAATCAGGGTTTTGTTGAGAGGATGAAGGATCTGAAACCAAAAATAGTTTCAAAACCTTTTGTATAAAAAATGATAAGCCTCAAGACATAAGGCAAAAAGAGGTAGAGATAGAGAAGTAGAGTTTTAATTGTAAGCCTACGGGTAGAATAGGGAAAAGGCCACAGATACAAAAGATCATGCCAGAGGAAGAATTCCTATGTAAATATTGGTTTTAATACAGAAAACTAAATTTATGATGTTTGTGTTTTGAGTGTATATTGTGTGCAAGTGAAATTGACAGGAACAAGGGAAATTCTGTCATTTTATATTCAAGCTACATTTTTAAGAGATTGTGTGGTTTGAGGATGAATGTTCATTTATTTAATCCTGTGTGATTAAGAAAACTAGCATTGATCACAGAATGGATCGATGCCATTAAAGAATTGCTTGAACTTCTAAATTGAGGGATAAATATTACCTGGATGTATTTCGCAATTGAAATTGATTTCGTATAGAGCATTTCATGGAGTTATTACACATTTTGTTGTGTAAACACAGTGCAGTGAGATCCAGGGTTTGAAGTCACATTTGAGGTTTTTACTGTAATGGAAAACAATGGATAAGAACCACAAATAATGAATAAGAGAGGTTAAAGCCATGTGTGGAATGAATGCCATAGAGGGTTTGAAGACTGGTTGATATCGTGAAAACAGAACGATGGAGTAAAGGAGAAGTCATCGTGCAGTAAAATGAATCGATGGATTGTTTAAGCGTTTCACCAAGTATCCGGAGGTGCCGTTTTGAAGAGTTGGAAGCAGAACTGTGAGCAACAACACAACAGAACCGTGAAGTGGTTTAAAAAAACAAAAAATGGTTTTCGCCTAGATTGAGGATGGTAAGTGGTAAATCCTTAATCGAACACGACCGAGTAAGAATGCGACACGTCACAGTGTTAAAACCACTGATTTCGCGTTGCTTTGGAGCAACAAGTCACCGGAGTAAAATGAACGCGATAGTCGTTCAATCATAAACATATGAGATCTGACGGTGTTCGCACTCGAAGTTGCACAAAGGTTAACGAAGGTGTGGACCGATGGTGGAAACACTGAGTTGGAGTGCGATGAATTATCAACCGTCAGATTTGATGAATGGTGGAAAGGTAAGTTGTGGGCCCGTAAATGTTTATATGAGTTATTTGGGGTTTAAATGTTAAATGAGGTGGAAGTTAAACATTAAATGGGGTAAAATTTTTGAATGAAATGAAATGATAAAGTGTGGGCTGAATATAGATTAATGTTTATTGGCAGTGGATCACAAGCGAATATCTATGGTGGAAGAAAGGCGAGTTTATTAAAGTTGTGGGCCATCATATTTTGGGTTTTAATGCAAAGTCGAATATTGATTCGATATTTTCATGAAATGGGTTTGGTATATGGTTTTAACCATAGGTTTTAAGAAAAGAAGCAAAGCTTCCGCGTGAAAGGTCACCATATATGATGGTTGAAAATAGTTATATCCATCGATTGAAAAGGTAAGCTTCCGCTTATGAAGGCTACCTTTGTTTGAGGTTTATTTTAGCGCCTGAATGAGACAAGTATTTTATTTTTAAGGTGAGAATGTGGGTTTTTGCTGCTGTGGAAGCATCAATTTTGGTATCAGAGTCGGAAAAGGCTCCTTTGAAAATTAAATATTTTTTTTAAATGCATGTGTGAAGGAAAAAAAGAAGAGATCAGATTCTAAATATGGTACACAACAGATACACAGAATTGAAGTGAACAGGCAGTTGCAGAAATAAATGAAGATAGGTATAAGTGATTGAAGAGAACAAGGACATGCAGAGATCTTGAAGGTGAGATAATTTTAATCTGGTTTGAAAATTGTGATTGCAGAATTCTGGTTGCACACAGGATGAAAACAAAGATTTTGATGATGATGGCAATGAACCTAATATTCCAGCTAAAGGTTGGATAGGGAGAACAACTGAAGTGTTCTGAAGAGAAGGTGAGTTGAAGATATAAGCCTAGATAGAGCAGAAGAGAGTTCTCAAGAGGTTCTAGAGATAGAGAACCAGTGCTTGCCAAAAGACCAAGTCCAAAGAGGGGATTGGTGAGGTAAGTGGCAGCAGGGAGGACTTGTTGTTGCAGAGGCTCAAGGCAACTCATAGTGAGTGAGGAGCTCATGAAGAAGATGATCATGGAGGATCAGAAAAGAGTTTCTAAAGAATGCCACAGAGATATTGCAGTGATGAAGGTACAACTAGAGGTACTACAAGGATGGCTGCAAGAGACAGGGAATCAATGTCAAAGACATGGATGGAAAATGAGAAAATGGGTTAGATGGAACCTATTGCAAAAGAAATGGAATGCTAAGTTGATGAACAAGTTTAAAGAACTCGAACAAATACATATTTCCTTGTTGGAAAAGGAAAGACTCAAAGGAGTTGAGTCACAGAAAATAGGATCTGTTAGGAACCAGAAAGTACATTGTGGAAGATTGATGCTTGAGGAAGCAAATGAGACTGAAAATTCTTGTTGTTTTAAAACTAATGATTTGTGTGTGAATGCAGGTACATCACAGGATGTTGAACAAACCTTGAAGTTTGTTAAGGAGAGGGAGTTGAATCAGAAATCTGTTTAGATTAATGCTGAGATAGCAAGATCTCAGAAACAAAAGAAGACAGAGGGGTCTAATAGAAATATTAAGCAGAATATTGAAGCAGAGGAAGAAGGACCATCTAATGATTGGTCAAGAACAAGTGAAGGTGTGGAAAGTTGTGTGAAGTTTCCAAATTCTACTCCAATTGAAATTGTTGAATTATATAGAAAGTTAGATCTTCAAAGAAGAGAGTTGGAAAAGCAGAGGATCTATACTTAGGATAAATTGTTGAATGTAAAAGACAAAGAAATTGTCATGAATAACAGTAAGGAAACAGAGGATAAGGATGTAAGAATGATTCAACAAATTGAGGAAGTTCATTACTGTGAACCAGACCAGAGAGACATTCTTAAAAAAGATAAAAAGGAGAGACTAGCTGACAGTCTCATGGAGAATTTAAATCAACATACTGATGTGCTGACAAAGGATTTAGAAGAAAACTCAAAGCAGCATAATGAAATGTTGCCAGAGGAGGAAGAGGTATTGAAACCTTGTATTTTTAATACTGATAATTCATGTGTTAATTATGCAGGCAAAGAAGGAAAACAAATGGAAAATTTCAGGGAATTTAATGAAAAGGAAACTATGTTATCTAAAAACATAGTGAAGGATCATCATTCTATCATGGTGATTGGCACAATGGAGATAACCTTGGAAGCTGGGAAGAAATACAATGGAGATTTTCTGAGTCCTGAAAGAGACTTAGAACTACAAAAAGAAGATTTGGTGACTGGATCATCATATGAGACCATTGGGTCTTGTAATTTTGAAATTGATAGTTTGATTATGTTTACAGTTGTTGTAGAAGACAATCCATCTCTTGGAGTTGTCTTGAATGAAGATGAACGGTTGCAGAAGAAGGAACTCATAAATTCCAAGGAAGGTGAGACAGTCATGTCTCATATGAAGGAACTTGTTACTGTTGATGACAAAGAGGAGTTGGCTTGTCCGATTAGCCAAGAGAAGATTGTAGGACAAACTTTTAGAACTGCCATAGTGATGGAGAATTAGAATTCTATTCTGATAAAGGATGAAGATACAAAGTTTGAGGAATTTGAATTGATTGATAGAATCAATCAAGGAGGTGATGGACAATTACTGAAGATTGTCAAAGAAGAAGAAGAAGGATATGCTGAAACTAAATTGCAGCATATTGATGATGTGGTTGAGATAAAACAAGTACAAAGGGAATGGCTGAAATGCTTTCTGGAAACTTTTGAACAAGAGAAAGCAATTGCAGACACTGAAGTGAAAATTCCTGAAGTTGTGAAAATAGGAGCAAATACTAGTTTGTCAAATTTTATTATGCTTACTAGTATACAAGGAACAATGAATGATTATGTTGCTGTGATTAAAGAATTAGAAGATAATTTATTTGTAGGTAGTGAGCAGAAGAAGAATGTTGCAGAGGGAGATATCTTCAAAGATATTCAAGATGTTTGGGAGGTAGCAACATCGATAGCAACAAAAGCAATAGTATTGGCAACATATGGAACAACATCTACAACAATGAACAGAGAAATATTTACAACAGAAATTGAAAGTAGATGGACAAAGTATAACTAAAGGTAGAGTAATTTCCAGACAAAAGATAAACTAGATATAGAGATTGAAAGTATAAGGAGGTTGATGATGAAGGTGTCTCAGAAGAAGACAACAGCAAGAAAGCAAAGTAACAACAACAAGGAAAAGACAAGAAAAGAATGTGAAAGCATAGCTAGTGGCAAGATGCGAAATAAAATATGGAAGCCTGGAGAAGTACAATAGAAGAATAATGCAGCTTATGGACAACAGCAAAACAGAGTATGGGATCCAGGAGGACAAAGATTAAAAGCACATGATCAGGAGATCATGATTGTTTTTGACCTTGGGAGTATGATGCAGGAGCATTAAGGATTCCTTGTATTTTAATAGACTTAGGGGTTTTGTGTTTTCAAGGGAGTTGGTTTCTTATGTAATGATTTGAGTGATTTTAATGAGAATTAATTAAATATTGTGAGGAATTTTGTAAATGTTCTCGAATGTTGGAGAACATGAGAGAAATAGGCTAGTTGAGAGTGTATAGGGATTGAGAGATTTAGGAATTAATGTTAATTCCTAAATTAGAATTGGTTTCATGATTTTGTGATGAAAGAGGATCCTTAGGGGTTAGTTGAGGCAAACGAGGAGTTAGAGGATATTCAGGGTTTTGTTGAGAGGATGAAGGATCTAAAACCAAAAATAGTTTCAGAACCTTTTGTATAAAAAATGATAAGCCTCAAGACATAAGCCAGAAAGAGGTAGAGTTTTAATTGTAAGCCTACGGGCAGAATAGGGAAAATGCCACTGATAGAGAAGATCATGCCAGAGGAATAATTCCTATGTAAATATTGGTTTTAATACAGAAAAATCAATTTATGAGTTTGTGTTTTGAGTGTATATTGTGTGCAAGTGAAATTTATAGGAACAAGGGAAATTCTGTCATTTTATATTCAAGCTACATTTTTAAGAGATTGTGTGGTTTGAGGGTGAATGTTCATTTATTGAATTCTGTGTGATTAAGAAAATTAGCATCGATCACAGAATGGATCGATGCCATTAAAGAATTGCTTGAAATTATAAATTGAGGGATAAAGATTGCCTGGATGTATTTCACAATTGAAACTGATTTCGTATAGAGCATTTCATGGAATTATTACACATTATGTTGTGTAAACACAGTGCAGTGAGATCCGGGGTTTGAAGTCACATTTGAGGTTTTTACTATAATGGAAAACGATGGATAAGAACCACAAATAATGAATAAGAGAGGTTAAAGCCATGTGTGGAATGAATGCCAGAGAGGGTTTGAAGACTGGTTGATATCGTGAAAACAGAATGATGGAGTAAAGGAGAGGTCATCGTGCAGTAAAATGAATCAATGGATTGTTTAAGCGTTTCACCAAGTATTTGGAGGTGTCGTATTGAAGAGTTGGAAGCGGAACTGTGAGCAACAACACAGTGGAATCGTGAAGTGGTTTCATAAAACAACAGATGGTTTTCACGTAGGTTGAGGATGGTAAGTGGTAAATCCTTAAATGAACCCGATCGAGTAAGAGCGCGACACGTCACAGTGTTAAAATCGCCGGTTTCGCATTGCTTTGGAGCAATAAGTCACCGGAGTAAAATGAATGTGATAGCCGTTCGATCATAAACAATTGAGATCTGACGGTGTTCGTACCCGAAGTTGCACAGAGGTTAACGAAGGTGTGGACCGACGGTGGAAACACTGAGTTGGAGTCCGATGAATTATCAATCGTCGGATTTGATGAATGGTGGAAAGGTAAGTTGTGGGCCCATAAATGTCTATATGATTTATTTGGGGTTTAAACGTTAAATGAGGTGGAAGTTAAACGTTAAATGGGGTCGAAATTTTGAATGAAATGAAATGATAAAGTGTGGGCCGAATATAGATTAATGTTTATTGGCAGTGGATCACAAGTGAATATCTATGGTGGAAGAAAGGTGATTTTATTAAAGCTGTGGGCCATCATATTTTGGGTTTTAATGCAAAGTCGAATATTGATTCGATATTTTCATGAAATGGGTTTTGGTATATGGTTTTAACCATAGGGTTTAAGAAAAGAAGCAAAGTTTCCGCGTGAAAGGTCACCATATATGATGGTTGAAAATGGTTATATCCATCGATTGAAAAGGTAAGCTTCCGCTTATGAAGGCTACCTCTGTTTGAGGTTTATTTTAGCGCATGAATGAGACAAGTATTTTATTTTTAAGGTGATAATGCGGGTTTTTGCTACTGTGGCAGCATCAACATACAATTTCACATTCATAACTATCAGTCAGTCGAAGAATACTAAATCAATTGCAATAAATAAACATAACACAATGATGGAACCAATACCATAGTCGAGTATATTAATGAAAGAAAGGAAGAGTACAACTAAGCTTCGAAATTGCAGTCTCCTCCAACAGGGTTCCAGTGGAGTGCGTCTCACAAAGGCTCGTCGGGAATTCGGACAGGGCTCTCTCTATGAAATTCTCCTTGGTTCTACCTTCTCTATAGCAATTACTCAGCTATAGTATCTCTTCTCAAAGTTCAGCTTCTTGGTTATATGTTCAGCTAGCTTTCATAAAGGGAGAAGGCCTGTTTATATAGAGGGAGAGGGAGAGGTTAGGATCCCTATAATCATGGAAGGGAGACCTATCTTCAAGGAGTGTTCCATGGGAGGAGGAAACTACTAACTAAAGAGGGAGATCCATGGCTCATCAACTTGACCACTTCCTGTGACTCATCCCTGAGGTGGTTAGAAGGAAACTTCCACCTCTATTTGTTAAAAAACATTCCTAAAATAGCTAGCGCAGGCACAACAATGAGACAGAGTGCCAGGTGGCATGGGCTCTAGTGCAAATCCTCCATATTGGCGTGAGGGGTGAACTGGCTACCGACGCCAATGCCAAAACATAGATTTTGTGTGCTTTTTGAGGAAATGTTCAACACGAGAAATGATGTCCCTATGCAGAAGGATGCAAAGAAGGTGTTTTCAGAGTATGACACTGCTCACAGGTCATGGGAAAGACCCTCCAATATGCGGGGCGAGGGATTGCAGGGACGGTGACAAAATGCTGTGTAACAATTACCAAGTTGGACCATTGCGCAAAGGGGCCTCAAAACCACCTAGTAGAGCATTGGTGAATTGATTATGGCGTGAGTCAATTACACAGGCTAAGAAAGACACATTCAAACTAGGTATGACAAGAGGATTAACACCAAATTATATTAGTGCAAGATGGACATTCTTATAACCATTAAACATCTTCTGGTTTTATGAGAGGTATCTGATACATAGGCTAGGTAATATTGATAGGTACATTTACAAAGGCATGTCTAATAATATTGGCCGCACAAAACTTAAACATTGGAAGCTCGTAGATCCTACTGGGAGATATCTGAGGAAGTTGCCAATTAGGATTGGGGGTAAATTCCTGGACTACCACTTTGGTATCAGGACACTCCTTGACCCTATCAATGCAAATTCTGTATTGCCTCTAGAAGTCCAAGTTCTAATAAAAAATTTCAAGTCTTTCACCGACCTCAGTCTATCTTGAAAGAGGAACATTTAGGCCAACATGTGGAATGTCAGGAATGTCTACGTATTACCTCTTCCAGAGACATTAAGTTCATGAGATACACACTACCTATTTATATTATTATTCCTTTGCCCTAATCCTCAAAAATTTTCCAAAGAACACTGGGCTTTTACCCCTGATGATGGACTCACTTAAGAAGTCCGAAACGTTGGGTTAAAATACTAATAACATGTTATTCCTCCATTTTGAAAAGCATATACTCTCAGAAAAGAGACTTTCTCCTGAAAATTTTGTACAAAAAATTAAAGATGGGAATGTTGTAGCTGATATGAATTTCCTACAATATAGGAAATTGTTGGATGAGAAGCCCCAAGACATTATAAGGCTTCATAACTATAATAATTATCAGATAACATGTGTAGCATAGAATCTAGATGACCTATCACAATAAGTGCTTAAAGTATAATCCCATGTGTCAGGACTCCATTCTAGTTTAGATGATTTGAGTCAAAAGGCTTCTGAGCATTTTGATAAGTTAAAATATGTAAATATTGTAATAACCTTGGTGATAGATTTCTAAATTCTTCACTTAGTTTCAGAGAATTTCAGAACTTAGCTAAATCAATTAACAGAGAATCACTGTTGTTTCTAAGGATTATTCCAAGTTTATGTAATTTAATTAAGACAACAGTTACAAACTATCATTTTTCCCTTGAATACAGTTTAAGAGATCATTTTCATGCATATATCTAAGCATATATAAACATGAATCAATAGAAATGCGATTTCATGTAGTGCAGGAATGAAATTTTAAATTTTAGCTACATGGGAAATACCTGGAATGCAGTAGACGAATTAATGGGGGCGCTCCTCCGGTACTCCTCCTGTGGACAAAATGAACAAATCACTAAAACAACAATCCTCCCAGCCGATCTAGGAACAATCCTAGACCTAGAAGATCACTGTTCTGCCCCCGTGCCCAGAATCCCAGAACGATGAAACTCTTTTCAGAACTCTTCGTATCCTTCAATCCATCTGTTGGCTAGAATGTAGAATTTTTCTTCTCCCAACTGTCCCCTTCCTCCTTCACATCCTCCCCCTTATATCCATCTCTCCACCGCCTTCAACTCCCGTAGATATTTATCATATTTATGAGGGTCTGCAACCATTTAAGGAGAAATTTTCTTCATTTAAGGGAACATTTAATGTTGAGATAAGGTTTTCGGATAAAGTGCATCCAATATCCTCGTTGAGTCCTCATCCAGTTACGAATATGTGGTGACTTTATGGAAAGCTCAATTTGTATTATGTTGTTTAATAGCTTAATTAATTTGTCTTAATTAAATTATTTTATTTATAATTTAGGAATGAGTGTGATGACTTTATGCTTGTTTATAAATTAATTTATTTGCCTTAATTAATTTATATTATTATTTTATTGGTTCATCCTCATATAATTTTAACGGTTATCCTACTTATCAATTAGGTATGGGTCATTACAAATATGAAGCTAGAGAAAATTATGGAAGTAGTAGTATATTTAAAGTTGAGTTTGGAAAAAGAAAATCCTAATTTAGAAGAAGCACTTACTGCAATAGAAGTTTATAGCTAGACATTCCAGCTAGAAGAAAGGAACCTGAAGGAGAAAATACTCCACTACTACTCAAACAATTCTCTCTGTACATAATCCCATAATTTTTCAATTGAAAATGTTATTTCATTTGCTAGAGAAAAATTGGCTCTAGTTCAATCACAGATCCCAGTACTTGATCTACCACTAACGAACAGAGCATAAATAAAAATGGCAAAAGAAGAAAGAGAAGGATCCAGCAAAAGACACAGGAGTGCACACAGCGATAGACCAAATCGACCTTTTGGATCTACATGGGAAAAATGGTGTAATGCCAAGTATGGTTCTCCTGAAAAACTCCTTATGATCCTTCAAATGCTCATGAGTTCCCTACTCTTAGCGGAGCTAACATCGATCAAGCTCCAGTGACAAATTTGAACTACAAATCTAAAAATTAAATCCTCATGGAAATCCTTTCTTGGAGTGCATGGGCAAGCACTCAAAATTCCATTCACAGAAATAGAGTCTCATGGTCAAAATTAGCTTTAAGGATAACTTGGGGTTTCCAAGGTAACTTGGAAGTATGGTGGTCTATAATGAATGAATCTGACAAACTCAATTATATGAATAGTGATAAACTAGTTGTTGAACTTGTTAGGGCAATTCTTCATGAGTTTTATGGAGAAATTAAGGTTGATGGCCATCATTGTGTAGATATGTTCATGAGAAAGACTTTGTGATATAAAAGAACTTCCTGAGTTTTTTTGCATAATGCAGGATCTTATTTATAAGGCAAGAGACCCACAAAATACAACTTATTTGAGAAAATATTTGTCTGCAATTCCTAGAAGAATCCCAGATATTGTCAGGGCTAGATTTGAAGCTGAAAATATAGATATTGAAAATATTTCTCTTGCAGGACTCCATGAACAAATTGTATTTACTCTGAAAAAGGATAGCCAAATCAGTAAAGAAACAACTTGGTTTCAATGCAAGTGTCTGTGATATCTATGCCGAAACTTATCATTTTGGCTGCAAAATAAATAAAGAAGAATGCTAGCAAAGGACAATGTGGAAGTGATTGCCAATGTCAAAAATGCATGAAGAAAAGCCAATCTAGAAGGTTTTACCCTAGAAGACAAAGGTTTCACAAAAAAAGAAAATGATACTTCATGAGAAGGCAAGAAGGCGCCCAAAGAGAACAATCATGAACCTTTTTCATTTGCAAGAAGCAGGGTCATTGGGCTAGCAAATGTCCTTTGAAGGGTAAAACTCATTTCCAAAATAAATTGTTTGACATTTTTCTAATACTTGTGATCCAAAAGAATGGGAGCAAGTAGATCAACCCCCACAAAATGAAGAATATTTTTCAGTCACAGATTCAGATGAGTCAAACCCACCACATCCTCATCCTGAAGACTCATCCTACTATGAATCCACCTCAGATATTGACTTCATTTCATATGTCAAGATGTGTCATTTAGAAAATCCTGTAGACCTACACTTTGAAATTGCATCTTTAAAATCTCGTATATCTTCCCTCGCACCAAGAAATTTTGCCATCTGACACCGTCTCGCAGAACGCCTCTCAACCCTCTAGCGTCAACTTGCCAAAATCATGCAGCCAAGCGTGGTGAATCTTGGTGCCTATTATCCAAATGACACTCCTACCACATCAACACATATTTCCAATACGTGCTCATCTATCATTCCACCCAAGAAGCAGTTTCCCCGTAGATCTACCATAAGTAAAGAAAAATTAAGCTTTCTTCATCATAGAAAATCCTATGGCTTTAAGAAAGCTACTCCCATCATTGAGAGTCTCTCAGACAAAGAAGAAGAATAAGACCAGGCCAACATACTACAAGAAGAAATATTGCACTTAGAAACCACCATTGAAGAAAAAAGAGACCTGGTTAAAGAATTTCTAACTAGTATGAGAGCCGACCAGAAGGAATTGGATGAAAAAAAAAACTTCCAAAACTAAAAGATTCAATGATGATAGAAGAATTTGAAGATGAGCTCAAGGAAGAAGACGACCATGACCCATAGAAACAAAAATTACAATGCATACCATAAGATCACTAGCTAGAACCAAGTACATCTATTCTATAAATGAAGGGATTTCAAGATAATATTTTTATTAGAATAGATGTCAAGGTTAGTGGTTATAAACAATATTCTATGGATGCACAACTAGACATATGAGCTATGAATTCATGTGCAAAGCATAGTGGCATTCCTGAATATTATTGGCAACCCACAAGCTTGCATTTCAGAGCCGTAAATAAGACGTTAATGACTATCAGATCTATGGCTCCTGGTCTCCCAATTATTCTTAATGGAATTACTACTTCTGTAAATTTGTAAATTTTTGATACAACAAGTGATATTTTTTTGGGTTAATATTTTGTAAGAAGACGTCTTCCTCTTGTTGTAAAATCAAACCACATTCGCCTCAACATGCAAGGAGGAACTATAAAAATTCCAAGTAAGTCCAACTATGTAAATAGAATTGTAGACCCTGTCTCATATATAGTTGAATGTTTTCTAGACAAACTAGCAAAGATCAACAAAGTAATCATAAATGCTGAAATCCAAGGGCTAGAATACATTAGAGAAATAAAAGAAAAAATTGAATAAGAATGTATAAAAAATGCACCCAATGAATTTTGGAAAAGCGAACAATACTTTGTGGATCTTACCTACAAAGAAAATGACTCTCGAACACCTCAAAAGTCATCAACAAACTAGATTTCCCCATCAGAGCTTGAACTCTGCAAAAATTATATTGTTAAACTATTAGAACAAAAGTTGATTGAACCAAGTAGAAGCCCTTGGGATTGCCCAACATTTTACGTCAAAAATAATTCATAACAAAAGAGAGGTAAACCTCGGATGGTGATCAATTATAGAGCATTAAATGATTCCTTGTTGTCTATCATGTATCCACTGCCATCTAAAGAAGCTTTATTTCAGAAAATCAGCAATAATAATGTGTTTAGCAAATTTTATCTTAAGAGCAGATTCTGGTAGATAGGGATCAAACCATTTGACAGATACAAGACTGGTTTTTTGATGCCACAAGAACAATTCCAATGGTGAGTAATGCCATCTGGATTGAAGAGTGCACTCTCTGAATTTCAGAAAAGAATGGAAGACATTTTTGGAGATTTGAAATTTGTTATTGTTTATATTGATGATTTACTAATATGTTCTTTTGATTTAAAAGAACACGGAAAGCACTTGGAGATAGTTCACCACAAGATTTTAAAACATGGTCTAGTCCTCAATAAGCCTAATATTGAGTTTGCAGAAACTAGAACTAAACATTTAGGACTAATCCTATTGCAAGGCAAAGTTGAATTATAAGAACATTTGTTGAAAGCTTTAACAGAATTTCCAGATGCCATTTATGACCGCAGGAAATTGCAGAGGTTCTTGGGAGGCCTAAATTACATTCGATAGTTTTATGAAAATCAAGCCAAAGATGTGAAGGTCCTACGGAAGAGGCTCAGAGGAATAGAATGTTCCCCATCTATGATGACTGCAGTTCAAATTATCAAACAAAAGGTCAAAAATTTTCCAAGTTTGGTTCTTCCAGGACATGAATTGCCTTACATTTTAGAAACAAATGCATCCAATGAATTATGGGAAGGAGTTTTGATGCAAAATCATGCAAGAAGGGAAGAAGTTTTCTCATATGCATCAAGATGTTTCAATGACATTGAACTCAAGTATCCATCTTCTCGTAAAGAAATTCTTGTTGTAAAAAATGGAATCAAAAGATTCAGGTTATTCCCAAAGCCACTAAGATTCATCATAAGAATAGACTTGAAACATATGGCTGGGATGCTTAGAAATAGAAGATTGTTAGAACAAGGCAACAATAAGATACTAAGATGGAGCCTATGGTTGGATGGATTTGACTTTGAAATTAAATATAAAAAGGGAAAATATAATTGCTTAGCAGATTTGCTTAGAAGAGAAGTAGCTCCAAAAGAAATCAAGATGTTCAGTTGTCCATCATCTTCAACTTCATTATCACCTCCCCCTGCTCCAAAGGGTTTTTAGTGGGTTTTAATATTTAAATATTGTCATATGTCATTTTGTTTTCAATGTCTCATAGATAGGGTCAAGGAGAGTCCTGCATATGAATTCATTCTTGAAAAATGGATTAATAGTAGCCATAGTAATGTAAGTAATCTTATGTATTTTGTAGAGTTGCCCAAAATGTTTCAAGCGGCCATTAGATTTGCACCTTTTGCAGGAAAAAGATATATTTGTTTGTATGAGCCATTGTTGAGCTATGCAAACTATTGTAATATCCTGATATACACGAAATATGGAAAAAGATTTTGGCTAATGTTCGAATGTAGCTCTATGAGTAATCCCTACAACCATTGGTCACCTTGGTTCAAAATACTGCTACATGATTAGTGCCCAAGGGAACGAATATTTTGGACCATCAGAAAAAATGAATTTATTGATTACCTCCAAGAAGACATCGGAACAAAAGCTCAATGTGAGGCATGGTTTTGCTTCCAGATAGAACATTTATTCAACACACTTAAAGTACATATCTATAAGGAAATATATTAATTCTTTGTGTCACTTTGTAATCATGCAGATGAGAGAGTACCTAACATGTATGGGTCTCCTTTCCTTCCGTGCTATAATATCATGCCACCTCATGCAGAATCACATTTGTCACAAAGTCTGCAACATTTGTATTACTCAAGTGACAGTGATAGTTATGGATATCCAAGCAACTGACAGGATATTTGTAAAGAAGCATGATGAATAGTATTTCATGTCTAGTCACCTGACAGTGAGTGTGACCGATATCGTGGGTTTCCGATAAAATCTCCAATGTGTAAATTTAAGGAGAGTTTAAAGCGAGTAAGTGGAGGGGTCTATGCTCCAAAGTAAAATCTTAGGTTGACTTTCCAGATGAATATCTGAAACTCATAACACTTCTCTGACTTTTGGTGGGATTTGACCCACATTTGAGAGAATCTACGAAAAAGTTAGATTCGAGATCTATAGTTTTTACATTTTACGCAGACAGGTCATATTTTGAGAAGATGCTTGAGGCTCTCTCGAAATCATATAGATAAGGAAGATGTGTCGCCATTATGGGAATTTGAGTCTATCTGGTTATTCTGAGCTCTCTCTCTCTCTGAAGCCTTATGTCATTTTGTCTTTAAGTCCGAGTTCGACAAGCCTGTTGATGCATATGTGAACCTAAAGTGTAGGGAATCTTAGGGAGTATTATTGAGTCTAAGACTTTGTTAAGGTCGATCCGCACTTCTTAGTGAAAATTCTGTAAATTTTATTTGAGCGAGTATTGAGTCTGAGACTTTGTTAAGGTTGATCCGCACCTCTGAGCGAAAATTCAACTACTACTCGCAATAAAAAATGATTTATTATATATATATATATATATATATATATATATATATATATATTTAATTTAATTTTATTTATTTATTTTTTATACAGTGGGATCGGCCACTGGGGCAGCCTCGCGACTCACGTTACACGGGGTCGATTCTGATCGCTACCACTATACCCACTGGGAACATGCGCCCGCCCCTCTCCACACGCTCTGCTTTAGTCCGGGGGATTTGAACTCGTGACCTCCTGTCGGGCTCGCCTTACAAACGAACTTCACCGCATTTCAATTACCAACTCGCCTACCCCCGTGGGGCTACAATAAAAAATGATAACTCTAAGGGACGAAATCGATTTTAAACATGTGACTTGTGGAAAATCCATGTTCTAGTGATTTATGGCCAATTTGTCTTCTACATGACCTGGAAAATGGTTCAACTGATTGAGCTAACCCTTGGGGTTAGTAAGAAATTAAATTTATGTAAACAAGTGAGACTATAAGAGTCGAGGCACTCTTTGAAATTGATCCTATATGAAACTAGAGATTGATGTTTTTGGAAAACATTATCCAAACACACTAGTATAGTTGGACAATGCACCACGCTAGCAAGCAAAAGAGCAACGGCCATGACAAACCATTATTTATGATGATTCCTCTTCTCCTAATCTCTATAAGTTAGTATAACATATATAATATGAACCTACAAGGAATTAAAGTTTCCATCTTTACTTAACTAGATTATAATTATTTTTATGGCATTGTAATTAGGGTTACTTTACTCACTAAATTGTTGAAGTTTTCTGCTCTTCATATTTCTTGATGTACATTTTACTTTATTAGTACAAATTTAGAGTTGACTTGTTGCCCGAACATTTACACCAAATGTTTTCATAACATTTGTTTGTTTATTCAATATATGAGTTGTGTTTTAAGTAACATAATGTGTATAATTGGTTAATCTTTATGTAATTTGTGTTGTGATTGCATTTATTCTCAAGGTGTACTCCTAATTTTAGACAAAATTAGTAATAAAGCATCATTTTTCATGTAATTATTGTTTAATTTTCCTGGTACTTTAGAATCAGGTCTATGTCTAAAACATGATCACAAACACACTGAAATACACACAACATTAAGCACTTTGCACAACAAAAATGTAATAGCAGTGAATCAACAAACTACACAATGTTTTTCTAGACCTAAAACTTGTTTATATTAAAACTTTAATACAACAAACATAGGGCTCCTATATCAGGGATCATTGCTCGTATAATTAGACCTGATACAAGGGATAACTAGAGCTTGAGGTCAACAACTTATGATCCTCAATCTACCCAGACAACAAGAAACAAATTTCTTGACTTACTTGTTGAAGGTGAACTTCACTTACAACCATTTGGTCCTTTTGTTATTGATGTACCTATAAGGCCCTTTTCCACCTATCTCACAAATAACTTTGCTACTCCAAAACCTCTACACATCAGTTGCTCATAGGGATGTTTGCCTCTTCAAAATCACCTCCATACTCAACTTCAACAATTTGCCTTCTCACAGTGAATAAGTTTCTCCAAAGTAACTATACATAGGCATTAAAAAATTTGTCTGTGCATGCCATAGATGAAAATACCTTAACCATATAGCTCATCAACCAATCTCCAATATATTAGTCGTTCACTTTCCTTTCTCCTCTCTGAGCTTGACTCTTTTCCTTGTCTATGTTACTCCTATTTGCAATATTTAGGGATTGACCATACACAAAATCCCTTCACACCTCCCGAGGCCCTGCATCTTTACACAATAAAACAAAACAAGGCATTTTAGGCCTCTAATAGTGGCTCGAACTTCTCCTTCATGCACTGAATCAAGAGCGAATATAAATAGAGATTAAGGACACAATTCAGGGTTGTGAATACTTGGACAAAGCCCTAACTAGGGCATGAAAAACCTAACATAAACAACGAGCTTTGAAAAAACAGCCTCAACCCTTCTTCTTCAAGATGAGACCATAAAAAATGCTCCTTCACAGTTGTGGCTTCCTGAGGTAATTCACTTCTCTAGGGTAGATAACTTCTTAATATGTGATGTTATGCTTGGTTTCCAAATGAGCTCAATCTTATTCTTTTTATAGTGTTCTTAGTGGAGTAATTTTTCCAAGAAGGGTGATGTCTTTGGCCCTAGGCAACCTGAGCCTACATGCTCAAACACACTTAATATAAGAAATAAAATAATTTTGCTTGACATAAGCCTTCTCCATTGTAGCCTTATGCCCCCTTTAGTCCATCAAATGTGCCCTCTTGCAACTAACGAAATAAACAATGAATTTTCCTTTGGGTCCAAATCCCACCACTTGGGTACTTTGCCCATAAAACACCATTTTCATGGGTCAACTCCTCATAAACCCAATATGCCAAGGGTTGTGGGATTAACTCCCAAACTACACTTTCAACACTCCCTCTTAACGAGGGAGGTGCTTCCACAACTCAAAAGTAACTCATCAACAACACTAACTCAATCTCTGGTGTGCACCATTGCATCATACCCTGTAGAATGAACAACATTATCAAATAACTCTTAGATTTAGTTGTTTCATCCAACTCCTTAATATGGTGCTTTGTTCACTGTTGAATGTTGACAACATCCTCTCACATTGAACGGTATTCCCAAACTGCTGATCAGACTCAGTACAAGCCGCCATTCTTGCAGCCGCCAATTTGAAATCAGATTGAATTTCTACCGCTCGTCACAACTCAAGTGATGTATTGAGCTTGAATTCCCCAGTTTTCGAATTTAATATTATTCCATTTTTTTTTCCACTTGGCCATCTTCATGGCAGTTAATCATTTGTGCCTCCATCTGGAGTCGAGATATTCCATCTACCTACTCTGACTCCTGAGAGAGTCCTACGATATCTCGAGGCAATATTGAAATGGGCGTGATTTGGATCCTTTAATGCCCTATTTATTCCTTTTGTCACCTGAAGTCATATCGATTAGATATTTTTTCATGGGACATGACATATTTGGAAGTTAGCTTGGTCTATGATCAAAACCCCTTTATCCAAGGCAGTGCCTCTATTGGCATTGTTATCTGCCTCCCGATTGTTCTCTCATTTTACATGGAAAAGTTTATATTCTTCTAATTTGCTTAGGAGAATCCCTATCTTTAGGAACATAGGAGAAAGATCAAAATCTTTTTGACGCCCTATCTTGGAACACCTTTGAATAACAATCATTGAGTCTCTAACTATACTTAGATGCCACATACCTTTAGAGATAGTGATCTTCAATCCTTTCTAGAGAGATAATGCTTCAACTTGATTGTTCGTAGCATTCCTAAATCCCCATGCGTACCTTGTTTCTATGATATCAGAGTTATAAAGAAATCCTCTCACTCTTTCCTCCCCCAATGAGACTCGATATATTATAAAGAGATTTTGGAGTAAATATGTTGTTTTAATATTACTGTCTATGTGAAAAGGGATATCTTAAATATGGAATACCTTATTGGTCAACTTGAAAAAATAGTATAATTATAATTATTTCTTTAACCATATCCCTGTAATATGGGATATCTTATTAGTCAATTATATATATATATATATATATATATCCTAAGGAAAAACTTATGGGATCATCCCTTCTTATTAGGAATATCCAAATAGAGGAAAGGTCAACTACTACCCACAACAAAAAATGGTAACTCCAAGGGATGAAATCAAGTTTAAACATGTGACTTATGGTGAATCCATCTTCTAGTGACTTATGGCCAATCTGTCTTCTACATGACCTGGACCGATGGTTCAACTGATTGAGCTAACCCTTGGGGTTAGTAAGAAATTAAATTTATGTAAACAAGTGAGACTATACGAGTGGAATCACTCTTTGAAATTGATCCTAAATGAAACTAGAGATTGATGTTTTTGGCAAACCCTGTCCAAACACACTAGTATAGTTGGAAAACGCAACACACTAGCAAGCAAAATAACAACAACCGTGACAAACCATTATTTATGTTGGTTCCTCTTCTCCTAATCTCTATAAGTTAGTATAACATATATATTATGAACCTACAAGGAATAAAAAATTCCATATTTTCTTAAATAGATTATAATTATTTGTATGGCATTGTAATTAGGGTTACTTACTCACTAACTTGTTGAAGTTTTCTACTATTTATATTTCTTGATGTACATTTTACTTTATTAGGACAAATTTAGAGTTGACTTGTTGCCCGAACATTTACACCAAAAGTTTGCATAACATTTGTTTGTTTATTCAATATACGGGTCGTTTTTTAAGTAAAATAATGTGTATAATTAGTTAATCTTTATGTAATTTATGTTGTGATTGCATTCCTTGGGTATACTTCTCATATTAGATAAAATTAGTAATATAACATCACTTTTCATGTAATTACTGTTTATTTTATTTGGTACTTTAGAATCAGGTCTATTTCTAAAACATGATCACAAACACACTGAAATACACACAACTCCAAGCACTTTGCGAAACAAAAATGTAATAGCATTGAATCAACAAAGTACACAATTTTTTTGCAGACCCAAAACTTGTTTATATTACAATTTTAATACAACAAACATAGGGATCCTGTATTAGGGATCATGGCTCGTACAATTAGACCTGATACAAGGGATAACTATAGCTTGAGGTCAACAACTTATGATCCTCAATCTACCCACACAACTAGAAACAAATTGCTTGACTTACTTGTTGAAGGTGAACTTCACTTACATCCATTTCATCCTTTCGTGATTGGTGTACCTGTTAGGTCGTTTTCCACCAATCTCACAAAGACATTTGCTACTCCAAAACCTCTACACATCAGCTCCTCACAAAGATGTTTGCCTCTTCAAACTCACCTACAAACTGAACTTCAACAATTTTCCTTCTCACAGTGAATAAGTTTCTCCAAAGTCACTATACATAGGACTTAACAACTTTGTCCATACATGCCATAGATGAACATACCTTAACCATATAACTTAGAAATCAATATCCAATGTATCAACCCTTCACTTTCCCTTATCCTCTCACAACCTGACTCTTTTCCTTGTCTACGTTACTCCTGTTTACAATCTTTAGGAATATACCATACACAAAATCACTTCACACCTCCTAAGTCCATGTGTCCTTACAAAATCAAACAGATCGATATCTTTTAGGCCGCTAACAGTGGCTCGACCCTCTCCTTCATGCAAAAAATCAAGAGCGAATATAAATAGAGATTAAGGAAAAAAATTTAGGGTTGTGAATCCTTGGACAGAGCCCTAACTAGGGCACGAAAAACTTCCCATATATAATCATCTTCTTCAAGATGAGACCTTGAACATGCTCCTTCACAATTGTGGCTTCCTGAGGTAATTCGCTTCTATAGGGCATATAATTTCTTGAGATGTGATGGTATGCTTGGTTTCCAAACGAACTCAATCATATTTATTTTTATAGTATTCTTAGTGGAGTAATGTTTCCACAAAGGGTCATGTCCTTGGCCCTATCCAACCTAAGCCTACATGCTCAAACATACTTAATATAAGAAATACAAATATTTTCACTTGACATAAGCCTTCTCCATTGTAGCCTTAGGTCCCCTTTAGTCCATTAAAGGTGCCCTCTTGCAACTAATGAAATAAAAAATGATTTTTCCTTTGGGTCCAAAGCCCACCATTTCATTACTTAGCCCACAAAACACCATTTTCATGGGTCAACTCCTCACAAACCCAATAGCCCAAGGGTTGTGGGAGTACCTATCAAGCTACACTTTCAACACTCCCTCGTAACGAGGGAGGTGCTTCCACTACTCAAAAGTAAATCATCAACAACACTAGCCCAATCTCTCGCGTCCACCACCGGAACATACCCTGTAGAATGAACAACATTATCCTTGGTAGTGTCCCTGCCACCAAAAGCCTCTCACTTCTTATTCTCATGATATGCCTTCATCCCATTCCACAATTCCTTCTTTCCAATTGTAGAAGTCTCCTTACTCTCCACTGACCATGCACTTTTATTTGGTTTCAGATTATCCCTTTGAACTTACAAAATCCCATTTAAACTTAACTCCCTGCAAGTTTCAGGAACCTGCTTCTTCCCCTGATTTATAGGCTTGCCTGTCAGCCGTTATAGATCACTCTCTCTAACTCCAATGACTAATCTAGTAAAGTTAGAGCCTCTAGTACCGAGTATCACGTTCTCAACTTGGAATATCACCTCAAACCCCTTCTTGTTGATAACTAAGAGAAACAACACATTATACGTGAGATTTGGTACCCACAATACATATTGAACTTGTAGCAGCCCAACTGACTCCATCCTGAATGGCACAACACCTAACACTGTGATAGTTTTCTGACTTTTATCACCAACCTCCATATGCAATTTTGAGTCCCATTTACTTAGAGTCTCAAAAACTTCCCACGAACCTATCATATGCTTCAACGCTCTGTTAACCAAATATCATGCACCCTCGCCAATGGTACCCTCAGAGAAATGAGAAACCAAAGCAAAGTCTTCCTTGAGCCTTCTAGAGAAGTCATCCATCTCACATGAATATGTAGCAGCCATAAATATTTCCTTCTTCTTCTCATTGTCTCCCTTCTTTTGTCACTGACACTTGCTTGCATAATGACCATACTCACCACATGTATAACACTTCAACTTGCTCAAATCCTTCTTTAATTTTCCCTTCATCTTTCCTGCAAGAGGCACGTTATCTTTAGTATAATTCTTATTATTATGAAGATCCTCATCCCGTAGTTCTTATTGGATGAAGTCGTCCCATAACTTGTTCCAATTTGGCAGATTAGCTTGAGCAACAATCTCTTTGATAAATGGCTTCCATTCCTCAGAGAAGCCCTTCAATGCATTCCTCACTAACTCAGATTCTGGGATGTTATCTCCAATAGCAACAAGCTCATCATGAAGTTGAGAAAGCCTCGTTAGATATGTAGCCACACCTTCGCCATCAAACATCTTGGTGTTCTTCAACTTCTCTTTGAATACCAACAACTAGTTCCAGTTCTTATTCTGGAACGAGTCATAAAAATCCTTCCACACCTATCATGTGGTGTTCTTATCGGTTAGGTGAGGTATCAAGTAATCTTCAACACCATCTAGGATGATGAGCTTAGCCTTCACACCCAACTCTTCATATGCTTCTAACTCCTTAGGTTCTGTTGATTTTTGAGTCTCCTTGTCAACAAACTCCCATGTCATGTTCACCAATAAGATCAAATTGATACTTTCTTTTCAATAAATATATTTGGACAAGCCATCTAGTTTATCATCATACCTCAAACTAGTTTCCAACTTTGCCACGTTACTATTCCTTTAACAACAAGGAAACCAACTCCCTCTTGAGTTGTTCATTGTGGACACTTTGATTTAGTTGTTCGTTCAAAGTTTCTTTGGTTTCATGTTGATTTTTCATGGTACTTTAGAATTAGGTATATGTCTCAAACACACTCACAAACACACTGAAATACACACAACTCCAAGCACTTTGCACAACATAAATGTAATAGTAGTGAATCAACAAATTATACAATATTTTTGTAGACCCAAAACTTGTTTATATTACAAATTTAATACAACAAACATAGGTCTCATGTACTAGGGATCATGGCCCTTACAATTAGCCCTAATACAAGGAATAACTAGGGCTTGAGGTCAACAACTTATGATCCTCAATCTGCCCACACAATAAGAAACAAATTGCTTGGCTTACTTATTGAGGGTGAACTTCACTTACAACCCTTTGGTCCTCTTTTTCTTGGTGTACCTATAAATTCCTTTTCCACGTATCTCACAAATAAATTTGCTACTCCAAAGCCTCTGCACATTATTTTCTCACAAGGATGTTTGCCTCTTCAAAATCACTTGAATACTCAATGTCAACAATCTGCCTTCTCACAGTGAATAAGCTACTCAAAAGTAATTGTGCATAGGCCTAAAAAACTTTGTCCATACATGTGATAGATGAATAAAACTTAACCATATAACTCAACAAAAAATATCCAATGTGTCATCCATTCACTTGCCCTTCTCTCACAATCTGACTCTCTACCTTGTCTACGCCACTCATGTTCACAATATTTAGGGACAAACCATACACAGAAGCCATTTTCACCTCTTGAGGCTCTGCAACCTTACACAGTCAAACAAATCAAGGTATTCTACGCCTCTAATAGTGACTCGACCCTCTCCTTCGTTCATATAATTAAGAGCGAATACAAACAAAGATTAAGGACATAATTTATGGTTGTGATTCCTTGGATAAAGGCCTAACTAGAGCATGAAATACCTCCCATAGACAACAAGTTTCAACAGAACAAACTCAACCCTTCTTCTTCAAGATGAGACCATGAAACATGGTCCTTCATAATTATGGTTTCCTGAGGTAATTTTCTCCTCTAGGGTAGATAACTTCTTGAGATGTGATGTTATGCTTGGTTTCGAAATGAGCTCAATATTATTTCTTTTCATAGTGTTCTTAGTGGAGTAATTTTGCTACCAAGGGTCATGTCCTTCGACCTAGCCAGCCTGAGCCTACATGCTCAAACACACTTAATAAAAGAAGTGAACTTATTTTCACTTGACATAATCCTTCTCCATTGTAGCCTTATGTCCCCTTTAGTTCATCAAAGGTGTCATCTTGCAACTAATTAAATAAAGAATGAATTTTCATTTAGATCTTTAGTGCACAACTTTGGGTCCAAAGCCCACCACTTGGGTACATAGACCATAAGACACCATTTTGTTGGGTCAAATCCTCATAAACCGAATACACTAAGGGTTGTGGGCATACCTCCCAAGCTACACTTTCAAAAATTATAAGATTTTTTGTCCACATTTTATGGTAAATACTTACTCAAAAAAGGACGAAAAACCATATGCATGGGAAAACTGGAGTGGCCAAGGAAGGATTTTCAATATTAATAAAATAAGCAGGGAACTAGGTTGGACAAATGATCAATCTTACTCAACAACTACAAACTTTATTAATCATTGTTGCAACATTGTAGATGAATATCTCTCAAAGGATTCCTTTGAATTATTTTGATATAAATTCAAGCAACATTCTTCTTCTACTACCATGAAATCTAGAATACTCACTCAAACTGAAATGAAAATAATTTGCTACAATAATTATATGAAAACATTGTGACTCAATGACTAATTATGAAAACTCCAACCTGTTGTGGTGTGTATAAATATAGATATGAAGTTAGCTCTAGAAAGTTGAAAATGCATACTAAAGTTTTTTCATGGTGAGAATATTTATATGAATGCAAACATATAATGGACATCACTAAGGTTATAATGTGGGATGAGTTCAAAATCATTTTCAATTACTAGAAGAAGCAACAATAGCAATGACAATGCTTGGAACAAAAATTGAATCAATTAGTACATTATTGCATCAAAGTATTCAACAATTGTGTCATTAACCTCAAAGTGAAAGATGACTTGGTATGATAACGTTGTTGTTCTCATGTGGCAGAGAGCGATGGATTGCGATAGGGTTACTTTGCTCTCTCCAGTTGACATGATCGTTTAAATTGTTAGACGTAATGCATCTCTCAAACACGAATGTGGAGGTCAAATCTTGATCCATTTTTATTTGCTGAATGAAGTAGAATCCTTTGGGATCTCTATGCGCATCAACACAGTAAGCCCTGTTATCGGCAAGACAAGCAACCGTTTTTATTTTTTCTTTGATTTCTTGGTACGGTCCAGATTTGCACCAATGGATTCACAATATTCCACATCCGGGCTTAGATGCTTTTGTATATGGAGGAAGAAAACGAGATCGGCTAGGGTTAGCTCTTGTATTCGAAGGTTTTGCTTGACAACCGCTGCTTAGGGTAGACCTTCTTATGGCGTTTATGGAGGGTATGTCCTCTGTTGTGATCTATGTATATGGATAGCAATTTTGGGTTCTTTTTATGTGAAACTATGGGGACCAACCCTTGCACAATGGATCAACGTTGAGAATTTGAAGGAATATTAGATCCACACAAAAGCCCTAAAGGATCCCTTAGTTATATATTTGGATCTGCATTTTTATGCATAGTGCCTGTCATACCTTGATGTATCTGATAGACAAAAGTTCTGGGTGTGAAGATGGGTGTTGGATAGTGTTATTTTTTTCTGGTGTGTTAGATCGCGCCCTTGCAAGCACGGATTTATAGTTAATTCTATAATTTTTTGCAGTATCTGGCTAATATGAGGTGAATTCAATCACGCAAGATTTGGGCTGGTCATATCAGCTCCTTTAACCACTTTTATTTCCAGATATGGGCCTGGATCGAGTTATGAGTGAGACCTCAGAGGCTATAATTATTACATATCCACTTGGTATAAGCCTAGATCTATCAGCGCCATGTCCCAAGAAGATAGATTGTGGAGCACAACACCCATAACCACATGAAGGAGTTATGAAACAAATTTTTATAAGAACTCTAAGCGGGAAATCTATTTGTATGAGGATCTAGACCGAGATGCAGATACATGCCCTCAAATATGAGATTAAAAAACAAATGGGAATATCAGCGCGACTATAAAATCTGATTTATGCAGGGAATGATCCAGATGGATATTGGTGGCCACCCACCTATTCCACTTGGGGCCCCACCATTGTCTCTTTCAGATTTTTAATTTCCTTAATTATAGCACAATTTACTATTTTTAGCATTTTTTGGGTCCTGAACTTCCAGAGCTGTTTTGAGGCCCTAAACGACGTTTTTTTGAAAAACCGGGAGTTACAAGGTTCCTTGGTATGATGTTTCTCACTCAAAAGTTGTATTCCTCGGACAGATATTTCTAACGAGTTATGGTTCACATCAAACGCAGATTGTATGCCAAAGTTACATCCCCGGGAAGTTGATGGAGTGTAAAAACTCTGGTAAACTTGAATAAGTATATATTATTATTGATAAAAGATGAGATGATTACAAGTGAGGATCACCAAGGATTTAAATATAGCCTTATGGTGTCCCTTGGCGAAGAGGCATGATCGTTGATCATGCCCTTCCACATTAATAAACCTAAGATAACTATATTTAACTAATAATTAATAAAATATACATAACATTGCCCCTTTCTTAAAGATGCTTTGTCCTCAAAGCATACGTAATGATGGACAACGTTGATGAATGCTTGGGTTTCTCGAGCGGCGGGCTCTTGCTTCCCACATTTTAAAAAGATCGTGGAGCATCTTGTCGAGTTCAATATTTTGGTGACGTGGATAGCAACAATATTTGATATTGACAGGGTCAGATCCTATTCCTAGTACTGCTGGTGATTCTTCGTTGTTCCTTTTTAGATTTAGAGGTAAGTTACCAACAATTATCGTCTGATGTAACTTCTCCTCATTATCAAACACTTCCTTCTTAATAACCGTATCTGATTCATCATTGAAGGCCTCAACAGCTTCTGGCGCTGTATCAGTGGCTTTGGATGTGTTTGTCTCTTCACATTTTTCTTTCAAATCTGGGGATGAAACATTTTGCTATTTATAAGCATCTGTATTTTCATGGTTTCTTTCATTTTCAATGACTATGTTTGTTGTTGCATTTGTGATAGCAGTCACGTTGAATTCTTTATGTGGCCCCTTCACCAACATTTTTTTTTTTTCTGCCATTGGATTTTCATTTATATAAAATTTCTCACTCACTTCTGTTGCTGCATTATTGGCTTTATTAGTGGATTGAGTTGCATTTTCTTCTCTTGGTTTCTCAGCTCTATAATTTTCATGGTTGATTTCAGAGTCTCTACTTCTAGGTAGTTCAACGCTATAGTTTTCATGTGAGCTGATTTCCAATTCAACCTCATTTAATTGCTCTTTTTCAAACATGTTATATTCATGATTATGATCTGAATTAGCTGCATTTTTTCAGTTGATTATGTTCAACATTCGGGAATATTGGTTCTCGTGTCTGACTTATCTTATCTATCTTATCATTTAACTTATCGAACAGTTCTGTCATTTTTTTCATAGCTTCGCTATGATTTTCTGTGGCCTTGTTATGATTTAGCCACATTTGTCTTTCTATTCGATTTGTCGTATCATGAACCTTTTTGATATCATTGGAGAACTGCACCTTCAAGATCCAACAATTTTTTCTGGAATCCGGTCATTGACATTGATGACGACATACTCCTCATACTCCTTGTTAGGGCTTATCCCCTTTTCCTTAAAAGCTTTGTCCTCAAAGCTGTATTTTTTGACATTTTTAGTCACTTAATATTGATCTTCTTTGGCATATGTCATTCACCATTGGTACCATCTCTTGTGATGTTGTCTTTGAAAATAGTTTTTTTTTTCCTTAAATAATAATAATAATAATTTTATTATTTGAATTATATATATATATGGGGAAAAAAAATTGTTAACTTTGAAAAGTCACGTTGTTTTGAAAAGGGGGAATGAGTTTTAATACCATGGGCAATTACCATGGGCTTCCAAAACCACGAGCAATTACTCTTCCTTATTTATTTTTCCTTTTTAATTTTAATTTGTCTTGGTATGTACGTATATGTACTTCTTTATATATATCTCTTTTTTCTTTGGAACTATTTTATTTTTAATATATATATATATATATATATATATATATATATATATATATATATATTCCTTTTAATTTATCCCCCCTTTATGTTAACTTTCCTTCTCTCTTAAAGAGGGAAAGTGTGGGAAAAATATGCATTTTTTTTTTTTAAAACAAATGCTGCTACCCAGAAGCACTTGGTTTTAAAAAAATATGCAATTTTGGAATTTTCTTATAATTCCTTAATTCTTGGTGATCACACAGATCCTGAAGAGCAACTGCTCCGATACCAATGGAGTGTAAAAACTCTGGTAAACTTGAATAAGTATATATTATTATTGATAAAAGATGAGATGATTACAAGTGAGGATCACCAAGGCTTTAAATATAGCCTTATGGTGTCCCTTGGCAAAGAGGCATGATCAACGATCATGCCCTTCCACATTAATAAACCTAAGATAGCTATATTTAACTAATAATTAATAAAATATACATAACATTTACCCAAACGGGGCCCATAGTTTTGGCGCTTCATCTCCTAGGGTTAGGTTTTTGGATGTTTAGGGTTTTCTATTGTTTCTCAATAATAAATAGGCCCTCGGGCCTCATTGTAACACAGTTGAGAAGCCTATAGCCACCACATCTATTCTCAGAGATAAGCTACCAACACCCTAGCTAGTTTATTTCCATTTTGTCTGTAGGCAAATTTCAGTTCTTTGATATTAATGAAATGAAGTGTTATTGCCGCTGCATCTTTGTATTTGTGGTTATATGTGTATTCGGTTGCATTTCTGCATAAATCTAGATCAGTGGTTTCATAGCGGTCTTCTTTTTCTCGATCCTTCTTTGCATGTCCCTAACAAGGTCGAGGTATAAGGAGTTAGGGCTTGATCTGGTTGAACCTTTGCAAGATTAGCCTCGCAAACCCTGACGACCACCCATGGGGGACGAAAAGAAAGATGAGGGAGTAGGAGATCCTATCAAAATATTGCTCAAGGAGGCCCTCGAAAAACAAAGGAACGTGATGAAAGATAACTTTGCCCAGATCCTTCAACGACTGCCCACCATCGACACATTTGCATCCAACAACCACTCTGGAGGCGCGACTCCCTTTAAGGTACAAATAACTTTGAAATTCCTATATTTGAGGGCCAAATAAATGCAGATGTTGTAGATATATGGTTGAATCTATTAGAAAGATATTTCCTGGTTCATGACTTTTCCGACTGGGAGAAGATTATTTTTCACTCCTCAAAGCTACCCCCCATGTCAAGGATTGGTGGGAAACCTACTCTGAGAAAAAGGACAAGAATAAATCCTCGTTGTTCTCGGCCGTACCCACTTGGAATTTTTTTTGAGACGCCATCAAGGAACAATACTATCCCGTGGGGAGATATGAGGACAAGTACATATAATGGACCACGTTGCGGCATAAAAGGGATCAAGATGTGCATGAGATAACGAATCTGTTCCATACCCTGTGCACAAAGTTGGGTATCAAATATTCGGAGAAACATTTGGTGCTAAAGGATTGTAGTTGTCTGAACAGATACATTCAGGAGGAAATGGAGTTCCTCAACATCTCCTCGCTTGGTACGACATACCGGTATGCTGCCAAGTTTGAGAAAAAATTCTAACAGAAGAAGTGAGACTTTGGATCTGCGAATCAAAAGCAAGGGAAAGGTGCCCCCAAACCACAGAACAAAGGACAAAGCCAAGGCATGGTGGCCCAAGACAACCTGCCAAAGCCGCAAGCAAAGAACAACACCACGAAGCCAAATAAGGACACAGGAAAGTGGTGTGAGTTCCATAAGAGTTTCACTCACAACAAAAGTGAGTGTCAGGCCAAGAAGTTGTTGGTGGCCGAGATGAGGACTTCTTAATCAGATGCATGCTCCGACTCTAAATCAAAACCCGACAAGGGTAATGAAAAAGGGAAGCAGATTATTGATGCAGAGCCTAACGCCATCGTTGTCACTGTGAAGATCCAAAAGGAAGAACTGGAAGATCCAGAGGAGGAGGAGCGTCTCTTCCACTCCCAGATGTGGGTAAAGGGTTCCCCGCTACAGGTCATTGTCAACAGTGGGAGCCAAAAGAACCTCATTTCAGTAGAGTTTGTGAAGCGGTTGGGCTTATCAACCACAAGACACCCACAACGATACACCATTGGTTGGCTTCACCAAGGACGAGATCTCCACGTCAGCTAGCAGTGCCACCTTCCCTACAACATCAAGCCCTTCACAAATGAGGTATTATGTGACATTGATCCTCTTGATGTTTGTGATGTATTATTAGGCCAACCATACTTGTGGAAGCGACATGTTGTGTATGAGTTGCGACCTTGTGCTGTTATTGTTACTTTGGGAAATAAGTTGTACAAGATACCAGAAGGACCACCACCTGCCACTATCTCTTTAGTTACTGCAAAACAATGCAGTAAGCTCATTTGAAAAATCGAGAAATTTGTTTTCCTGATGATCCACTACCAGGGAAAGAAGAATATTGTGGCCACGACCTCCAGACAAGGCTCCTTTGCACGACAACAACAAATGGACAAGGTCGTGGAGGAGTACGGGGACATCTTCACCTCACCCATAGGGGTGCCTCTGCACTGTTAGGTCAAGCACCCCATTTATCTGACTCTAGGTGTGCCACTACCCAATGGACCAATCTATCGACGCTCTTTTATGGAGAACGATGAAATCAAGAGGCAGATTTAGGAGCTGCTGCAAAAAGGTCACATCAGAACGAATTCATCACCCTATGGGAGCTCGATCAGGTTGGTACAAAAGAAGGATGGGACTTGGAGACTCTGTATTGACTATCGGGTGCTAAACAAGATCACTGTTCGGAATAGGTACCCGATACCACAGATTGATGACTTTCTAGACCAAATCAAAGGGGAAAAATATTTTAGCAATATCGACTTGAATTTTGGGTATCACCAGGTACCAATCGAACCCTCCGATGTGTGGAAGACTGCCTTCAAAGCCAAGGAGGGCCTTTTCGAATGGATGGTCATGCCTTTCGGGTTGACGAACGCTCCCACGAACTTCATGAGGTTGATGGACGACATCTTGCGGCCATTCACAAACTCATTTGTAGTGGTGTACTTCGATAACATTCTAATCTTCAGCCAAACTTGGGAAGACCACCTCCACCACATCCGACAGGTCCTCCAAACACTGTAGCAACAGAAGTTGTGTGCCAATTTGGAGAAGTTCAATTTTGGCCTGACCCAAGTTCAGTATCTGGGATACATTTTTGATGAAAGGGGGGTGCATATGGATCCAACCAAGATCCAAGTCATTCGGGATTAGCCAGCCTCAACCACTCTAACAGAGCTTCGAATATTTATGGGTCTTGCTAATTGCTACTGTAGGTTCGTGTTGGGATTCTCTCATATCACTTGGCCCTTGAGTCAAGTCACCAAGGGAGGAGCGAAAGTAAAATTCTTTTAGTCGGAATCTCAACAGAAGGCATTTGTAGAATTGAAACATCGCCTCTATTCTGCCCCAGTGCTCGCATTACCAAACTTGCAACAACCATTTGAGATTGAGATATATGCCTCTGACTAAGCTATTGGGACAGTTCTTACTCAACAGGGGCACCCAGTGGCATATCATAGTGAGACATTGTCCGACACAGTCCACAAGTATCCCACTTATGACAAAGAAATGTATTCCATTGTGCAGCTTGTCGACAATGTAAGCATTACATTTTGGGGAAGGAAACAATCATCCACACAGACCATCGACCCCTACAGTTCATATAGACATAAGGGAAGTTGCAGAATGATCGCCATCAGAAGTTGTCCACATATCTGCAATAGTTTCATTTGAATATCAAGTACAGGAAGGGCAGCTCCAATAATGTTGTAGACTTCCTTAGCTGACCACTGATTGTGTCGCTAACCACCGTTCTCAACTCTTGTGGGCACGAGACTTCTAATTGGCTGCTTCTCTACAAGAGTGATCTAGAATTCAGCCACACATACAAGACACTATTGGATGGTACACAAGTTCCAAATTTTCAGCTCCAAGATGCACTGCTATGTCACCTAGGACACCTTTGTGTTCCTTCAAGCGAGCGTGCCAAGATGGTTTGGGAAGCACACTATAGTTGAGTCGTTGGGAATTTTGGGGTCGAGAAAACAGTGGCAATACTGCAAAAGTATTTCTATTGGCCGAACCTTCGACAGGATGTCGGGAAGTACATCAGATCCTGCACTACTTGCGCCATTTCCAAACCTACCATCAAGAAGCAAGGCCTTTATACTCTGCTGCCTACCCTTAGTCGACCTTGGGAATAAATATCCACAGATTACATGTCGGGCCTTCCTTCTACTAAGCATGGAAATGACTATGTTTTCATGGTCATCGACAGATTCTCGAAGATGACCATTATGGCGGCCTGTAAGAAGAATATCACAATAGAAGCCACTGCTAAACTCTTCTTTGAACGAGTGTGGGTGCACTTTGGGATCCCATAGTTTATCATCTCAGATCGGGACAACAGGTTCCTCAACACATTTTGGTCCAGCCCCTGGTCAATGTTGGATACCAAGCTCACCAAGTCCACAACTTTCCATCCCCAAACTGATGGCCAGACGAAGGTTGTCAACATGATGATTGTACACATTTTGCGCATGTTCAACTCAAAGCATCCATGCAGATGGGATAAGGGCCTCCCCTATGTACAACACAATTATAATTGAGCTCTCCATCGCCAATCGGCCACAAACCCTTTCAGGGGGGCTTGGTGTTCCAACCACTATGTCCCATTGACATAGCCATGCCATTTGCGACTACTCAGGTCGATTCGGCTCATGTCCAGCATGAAGTTGACAAAGTGAACAACTTCATCGAGCGCATTCAACACATCTGCCAACAGGTTCATGACATATTGGATAGAGCCAATTCTAATTACAAGAAATGACATGATTAACATTGGGTACCACACAACTTCTAGGCGGGCGACAAAGTGTGGCTACATTTGCATAAGGAGCACCTCATTAGACCCCAACGGAAGCTTCGCGCGCTCCGATATGGGTCGTACACCATCACCAAGGCTGTAGGGAATAATGCTTTCGAGCTCAGTATTCCATGATTCCTTGGTCTGCACCAAGTATTCAATGTGGACCGCCTTCGACCCTACTTCCCACCTCTACTGGACACCTCCGACATTGCAGAACAACTCACACCTACAAAGTTAAACCCAGAATGCATGGAACATTGACCAAGAGTTGATATGGAGTTCATAAAAATTTGATCAAAATTCAAAGTTACAGGATTAGGTTGAAATCAGGATGGTTGCATATATCTCGTCTTTCTGATTTCAGTGCTGTGAATGATTCGAAAAACCGGTGTCGTATGAGGGAGATATCGCGTTCTGATCGAAATGCCAAACAGGTAAATTTTGCGACAGTTTGACCAGGGTTGACTGGGATGCCCAATCAGCAAGGTGGAGGTATAGTAAAAAAAAAGGAATATGTTGAGGAATATTCATTTCCTAAGAAACAACCCCAGGATGACAAGTGGCACAATTCTAATGGTTGTACATTTTTATGAGGGCTAATCAGGAGGTGCCACGTGGCTAGCCCTGAGGCCGCCACGTGGCCCTTGAACCGCATTCTAAAATTTTGGTGAGGTCCGCAGGGCTCGACCTCGCAACCTCCATCAGAGCATGCGCAGGTCTTCACCGTCCGAGCTACAAGTGTTTCTTAACCCTATAGTGCACGACATGTATTTAAAGTTTAATGTAATCACACATGGGGGTTGGAATCACTAGCGGTCCCAACCCACCAGCGGTTCCGTTGGTGGTATTCACATTGCAAACAATTAACATCAACTATAGCATTAAACTTCTCCGTAGATAAGCCTTAACTCGCAACCTCCGCACCGTTTTTTGTTATGTTGTCACATGGCAACGATTAGTTGCTAATGTTAACTCTGCGGATAAGGTGTAACCTCCGACGGTTATGAAACCCACGGGTTTGGGGTTGGCATGTGGCCACCCCAACCACAGCCATTAATTACCATGGTTTATTCGACATTCAAGACTGGAGAGCGCGCCATTTCTGGAGGGAGTCACTAATTTAACTCCAGATAAGTGGAGTCATCCACTTTTAGTGGAGCTTTTCTAGGTGTAACTGGGCAAAAGAGTAGGAGACTCAATTTTCTCCCATTATGAGTGAATGAAGCATTATTTTTGACTAATTGGAGCATTTTGGAGCCATTGGGGTAGAGAAAAAAACCATTACAGCATTGAAACTACATGTATTTGCAAAATTTTGAGCATAATGAAAGATGGACATGCCATTGGGTGCTAGACCAACAGATGTAGCCCAAGAGGGGTGAACTGCTTCAGCATGCCTGTTGTGTAAATTATATGTGGTGACTTATTTCTCTATTTTACATTGTTGTTTAGTGTTATTTAAGCTTTTTTTATGCTTCTAATTCACCTAAAATCATCTACAATTCATGGTTAAAATCCTCAATCCTTAAGCAAACTAATGAGACAAGTATGCACATGTTTATAAATTGAAAAGACACTTAGCATAATAAAACTAATACAGTCCTTTCCGATTAGATTGGTATCAAAGCTATAGTTTATTCTCTGGTGTTTTTTTGTGCAAATAATTGTTTAACTGTTTGAAAGTTTTTAGATGCTTACAAGGCTCAAGCTCAAGAGAGGAGAAGGAAAATTGGTGGAAGCAAAAGGGTCTCAAGAAGAGCCAAAGCAAAGGAGAGCAAGATTGCCACAATCTCCACCACCTAGTTCACCTCCTAAGGAAGCAAAAGCTACATTAAGAATGCCTTAAGAGGAAGGAGAAATCCATGAATAAGTTGATCCCAAGGAGGAATAAAGAGTGTTAAGGAAAGCATTCCTTGACATGATTGAGATGGTTAGAATCCTTTATCAAGAAAGGAATGAGAGACTAGAAGGAGAAGGATCCAAACTTCACAAGGAAGGACAAGGATCTTCAGGAGGTCACAATGATGAAGATAAGTCAAAGAAGGGAAATGGAGGAAATGGAGACAAAGGAGATCCATCATCCTCACCCTCATCATCATCATCCTCTACTTCTACTTCAGTACTATTTGCTCCCTGTGATTTACAAGATTGGAAAGAATAAACGCTGCATGGGGCCACATCCGAACCGCTTTGGAATCCTAGGACCTAGCCTTCCTGGATTCAGAGAGGGATCTCTCTATTAAGTTTTTTCAAAGGATATATATTTATGCTTTGCTTATGATATTAGGCTAGTTATGAAGCTCAGAGAACTTGTTTGTTTGGTTGGGATGGATATCATTAACTGAAGAAGTTAACGGAAGGGTGAAGGTGAGAGTAGATTGAAGAATGTTTCAGCTAAAAAGATAGGTTATGAAACAATATTAACCCATTGGGCTATGGAGTCACAAAAGGATTTAATTGTACAACAATTCTTCAAGAGTTTCCATAGGGAAAGTCATCTATATCAAAGGATCTTTTAGATTGAATTGTGATATGAAACATTAAAATGTTGTGAAATAAGCAAAGCTAAAACCAATTAAGAATCTAACTTCACTAAGACAAGAACATCCTTTCAAAGTAACTGTTTGAAGCAAGCCAAAGGACAGGGTGAACCATAGACTTCTTTGGAATTTTTTTTATTAAAGCACACTTTTCAAACAACACTCCAATAATCCTAAGACTACTTTCAGAAAGGAGAAAACATATAAGAGAACAAGGAAAATAGCCTAAGATTAGATAGAAACTTTGAATTCTAGCCTGCTTTTAACATACTCTCAAGGGATCTTTCAAGGCAACTGTTAAAGAATAGCTAAAGGACAGGGAAAACCATAAACTTCCCTGGGTTAACTCTATTTAGCAAACCTTGAAAAGAACATTCAAAAACAATATCTCAAGTTGTACACAGAAAGACATGGGCTCACCAACATTTCTTCACTGGTTATACTCTATTGAATCATTCTCAAATCAACAAGCTGGATAAACCTAGAGGGAAATTAAGAATCCTATAAACATACCTTAGCATAAGAAAAAATAAAGATAAAGCTTTCAGACAGAAATAGGGTACTTTTCAGTAAATCCTATTCTAAATTTTATGTTCTTTATCAGAGAAAATGGACAACATGTAAAACATAGGGAAAAACAAAAACAGTGAGGAATAACATCACCATTAACATCGACCAAGATCCCATGAATCATCTTGTATTATTGATGTTCAAACCAGTTACATACTTCAAGTCCAACAGGTCTTTACAACTCAAAACTTCTCTTCTCAGCCTAGTGTTCTTCAACTACTCAACAGCACTTCAACTGCTTCAACAACTATCTTACACCTCAATGAAAATCCAACCAACAATAACAATGAGCTCCTCATACAATATTTATAGGTAAATGAGGAGGTGGAGTGAAAGACGGGGTCTCTAATTGTTCATAAATGATAGAGTAAATGTTTTTGACCTTTGACACCATGCAAGGCCCAAGGCAAAATGTATTTAAGTCTAACTCTGCGTTTATATTAACTTTCTGAACTACTTGGTTGCTTTTGTTGACTTTTAGGCTTTTTAGGTAGGCTTGTAATAACTTCTGAGCTGTCTTTACAAATATCAATAACTGTAATAACTTTGTGTGTCTTTTTGAGGCAAATTAGGCTTGTAGGTGGCATTTTGGTTCTTTTGGAGGAGTAATTGCTTCTGTGGATTTGGCATTCAAAGCATTCTCTTGCTGATCTGTCATGTTTATACCTTTAAACTTTGATCAGGACTTTGATTTTGGCTTTTGGGTCTTTACTTTAATCAGCCGCTATCTCTGTTTATCCTTTAAATTAATTTGTCTTCAAACTGTGTCTTTATCCTTAGTATGCTTGATTAAGTCTTTGATCTTCTGAATTATTCCTTAACCTTTCTGTTTGATTTCCGTCTTCACTGTTCTTCACTAATCTTCTGATGTTTCTACGTACATGTTTATTATTTCCTGCACTGGAGGGTTTTTTCTGGTCAACCAATGTCCATGAAACATTGATAAATACTGGAATAAACCCTGAATCTCCCTTTCTGCATGATTTTACCCTGAGGATCGTCATCCTGGGCTTTCAAGCCACTGATATTTGGCTGTGGGAGGGCCTGTAAATTTGTAGGTCGCCATTAATCCTACACTAAATCATAAAAATGTTAATAAAACTTGCGCTTGTGGATAAACCGCTTCAGAGGCTTGGTGAGGGCGGAGAAGCGATGCAAAGGAGGGAGAATGCATAGAGGGGAAAGGTTCCATGGCAAAATTGTGAAGAAACATGAACAATTTTGAATAATGGCGTGAATGGAGAAGGGTGGTTTTGGGGAATACTGGGGTGGTATTTGCACGAGGCTTAAGCGGTAAGTGGTCTTGGTTCTTTCGAACGCGATACCATACATCAGACGACACCTGTCTAGGGCGAAATCGCTCATTTCGCGCAGAAATGGGGAGTTTAAAATTTTGAGGAGGATTGGGCTCGAAATGGATCGTGGGCCGTTAGATATGGGGGATCCAAGGTCTAGATCTGATCGCAGGTTTGCGCAAAATAAAAAATGGTCGGGAGTAGGATAAAAAGGCGAGAGTGCGATGGCCGTTGGATCAGGTAGATCAATGGTGGAGATGATATTGGAGAAAGGTGGGTAGAGGGGAATGGTTGGGAGCGGGATAAAAAGGCGAGAGTGCGATGGCCGTTGGATCGAGTAGATCAACCGTGGAGATGATATCAGAGAAAGGTGGGTAGAGGGGAATGGTTGGGAGTGGGATAAAAAGGCGAGAGTGAGATGGCCGTTGGATCGGGTAGATCAATGGTGGAGATGATATCGGAGAAAGGTGGACGGGGGATAAAATAAGAAATGAAGGGGGCTTAAGGGGAAGCGCGATGCTGTCATGCCATCGGGTCACATGAAGAAGAGGGGCTGAGGACTTTAGCCCTCAAGGGCTTAAAGCCTGCTTTTGATAAAAGGTCAGAAATAGGCCTAAAAAAGTGGGTTTTTTAGCCTTTTTTGATATTCCGATAGGTATTTAAAAGGGGGTTTAAACCATATAAAAGGGATTTTTTAATGATTTAAAGGGTCTTTATGGGAAAATGAGGATAAGTGAGGGAAAAAAGGGGATTTCTAGGGGAATGAGATGATGATTTAGGATAAGTGAAATATGAGTGAAAAATGGGTGAAATGAGTTTATGGAATATTTCTCTTTGAAAAGTTGCTCCTGCATTGATTAAACCAAAAGGCATTTTCTGATAAGCATAAGTTCCCATTTAGTCCTAAATGTAGTCTATAACCTATCTTCAAGATGAACCAGTATCTGATTGTAGCCTGAAAATCCATCAAGGAAAGACATTAATTCAGATCCAACAACTGATTGCAAAATTTGTTCCATAGGTGGTAGTGGGAAATTATCTTTTAGGCAAGATTTATTAAGATTCCTAAAATCTATATAGAGGTGGATGTCACCATTCTTCTTCCTAGACTAAGTTTGAAACCCATTTTGAATACCTAACAGGGAAGATGATGTTGGATTTAAAGATTTTATTCAGTTCAGATTTGATTTTAATTTCAAGATTAGGGTGAATTTTCCTTAACTTCTATTGTACAAGTTTCTCAGTGGATGCCATTGGGATAATATGTTGGACAATGGAGGTATCATATGTCTTGATATCTTCATATTTCCATGTGAAAAAAATTATTATATTTCCTCAGTAAATTAATGAAGGCTAATCTCTCATCAGACGAGAGACCAAGCCCTAGATTGATATTCTGAGTTCTGAGATCAGTGCCAAGGTTTACTAGTTCAAATCTCAAGGTTGAGCTTTGTAGCTTAGAATTAGAAACCTTCTTAAATCTGTCTTTGAGGTCATAAATATCTTCAAGTTTTACCAAAAATTTAGGTATGGTGTTTTCATCTGTTTTTTGTTTCAACTGTCTTTCATGTTCATCCTTATCAATCAATTGATCGTCATATGATCCTTCAAATGTGAGAAAGGTTAGAACATATTCATCATTATTAAATACTCTCCAGTTAGTGAAATTATCAGGAATAGATGGGCAAAAAATTAATTCTATAGAAAATATATCTAGACTATAATCCTCAGAAGGAATAAGTCTGGATGCTACATTGGCTAGAGTATCAACACTTGCGTTTTGGAGCGTTGGGATAGGTGAGATATTGAATGCTAATAAGTGTGAGGTAAGAGCTTGCACTGGTGACTGGTAATGTTTGAGATGACCATATTTACAGTGAATAGTATTTATTACCTATTTGATAACTATTTCCTAATCACCATATACTTGAAGGTATTTGACACCAAGGTCTATTGATTTATACAAGCCTTGGACCAATGCCTCATACTCTGCAGTATTGTTTGTGCATTCAAATTCTAACCTACATGCCAACATTTTCTTTTCTCATTCTTTATTAATTAGTATGTAACCAACTCCTGCACCATCGCTTGATTTTGATCCATCAAAGCATAATGTCCAGAATAAAGTTTTAACAAAAGGTTTTTCTACAATATTTATACATTTGGAAGAGTCTGACTCAGAAAAGTTTTCAATTTGAGAATTAATTGAATTGATAATAAATGGAGATTGTTATGCATTAAATTTTCCCAAAAAATATTCAACAGATTAATTTCCAAGGATGTTATTGGTAAAGGCCATTAGTTCATTTTCATCCTCAAAATCAGTTACTGAGTATTTCATGTGTTTTTCACGGTCAACTTGAATTCGATTTTGTTTACCATTGTAGGGAAGCCACATATGAGACTAATCAGGGGAAAAATAACCGTGAAGATTTTCTGACCAATCTCTACTCAGAATCAAACCGTAAAAGTTAGGAATACCAACAACTAGAATATCAATTACTTGATGAACTTTTGAATTAGAATCTAGTCTAATAAGGGCATAATTCATTTCTCCTAAAACCTTGACTTTGGTTCTATCTAATTGAACAATGTGTACTGCATAATTTTGAGAAGCAATGTTTAAATTCAAGAAAACTGAATATGGCATAATATTTAAAGAAGCCCCAGAGTCTATCCGGCAATTGTGCACATTCTTATTAAAAAAGTCAAAAGTCAAAAGGAAAGGAGGGGTGTGAGAACTTGATCTATCTCCAATTAGGATAGCATCGGTGGCGTCGACCTTTTCAGATGAATCTATGGGAGGTTTTCCTACTCCTTTTGAGGCTTTAGAAGTAACAGACACAGGTAAAGGCGAGGCAAGAATTACATTGAGTACTTTGAGTAAGATTTTCTACGGTTGTTTTAATTTACTTACCTCATACATAGAGATATTTTCTTTAACTTTCTTCATATCTTCCACTATATTATACTCGATGGTATCTGAGACCACTAAGGTCTTTGATGTAGATGGAGAGGTAGGAGAAGTTGGGTTTGTCTGAGGAGAAGGTGTCTTTTTGTTAACAAGTTTGTCTTTAGCAATAGGGGTTGAAGATTTCTGTTTTTGAGGAGACTGAGGGAGATCAATAAGATTTTTAATTCTAGTGCTAACTGGAAATGCCTCATGTTCATCTTCATTATCAGATGTAGGAAGAATAAAATCCCATAATCCATGAAATTAAACCAACTCTTCATCCCGTGATTCATCTGTAGAAAATATCATTTCATCCTCATCTGATTCAACATTAGAGATTACATTTGGAGGTTGAGGATTTGAAGTCTGAGTTTTCTTAAAATATCTCAAAGGTTTCTTAGTAAAAGATTCAAATACTTTTTTTTTTTTTTTAAATTTATACCATGTCATTTTACATGGTTTTGAGAACCTTTTGTAATCCTTCAATATCCTAAAGATCCTTAGATTTTTTCTTTTTAGGCTCATACTTAAATGTGTCTTTTTAAGTTTTTCTATCTTCCTAGGTAGGTTTCTTTTCTAAAGAAAGGATTCTCTTTTCTACAGAGAGGGCTTGTTTCATGTTTTCTACTATAGTAGCCTTATTGGCTCTATCTACAAAAATTGTTATATTAGGAGGAGAGGATATATACCATTCAATCTGTACATCTACACCAGGTTTATATGTAGTTGGGATTTTACTGAGCAATTTGTTAAATTTGGAATTGAAATATTTAATATTTTCACCTGAATTTTCCTTAAGATTTGAAAGATCATTGATTAGAGTAGAAGTAGCATGATCATCACCAAATTTGGTCAGAAATTGTTCTTCAAATATGTCCCAACTAGTACTAGTTCTTGGTGGTAATGAAAAGTACCATGATCTAGCTCATCCTTGAAAAGTATATGGAAACAATCTTACTACACAATCTTCTTCAAAGACATAATTTAGATTCATAGACAACATGAAATTATGGATATTTTCTTCAACATGGAGACCATCATCTGTATTATAATTAGGCAACCATCTTTCTGGATGCTTAGGTAAAGGATGAAGAGGACCTGGTAATTGAACAGATCCAGGATTCGTCCAAGGTCTATTTTCCGTTGTGTGAATTGGAGGGTTGATTTTTCTTGAAGAAGGATTTGAAGAAGAAGAGGTAGTTCCAGAGGTGGATGTAGTTGAAGAAGAAACAACCACGTAACTATTACTGATCGAAGCAACACTTGTGGACCGAGATGAAGAGATATGAGTTGATGAGGAGATTGGTTGGGAAGATGTAATTGAAGGAGGAATAAATGATGGAGTTTGAGGGGGAGAAGATGAAAGAATATCAATAGTAGATGTTTGAGCTTTAGATGTTGGATTTTTCTTGCGATGGGAATGAAGATGAAATTAAAATGGGGTTATTATGATTTTTTCACTCTGAGAACGAGTCAATACACCAGTACCTTGTAAAATTGAAGTAACACTTCCTTCAAAGGCTTCAAAAAGCACATGATTTTCTGCTGAAATAGATATTTATTCTAATTTATTTATTAAGGTCTGTACTTCAGGTGATTTTGGAGTATAATCAGGGGAGAGTTCTTTGGGAATTGAACTAGGAGACTTGGGAGAAGATTGAACAACTTCTGATCTAAAGATAGGGGATTTTGAGCATGGACTTGAAGTTGTAGGAGACTTGGAGGGGCATCAACTCTTTTGATGGTATTTATTTTTAGTATTATTATTTGGTGCAATTCATAATCTAGTGGCCCTCCTTCTAGCACCAAAAATGTTTATGACTCAAAAATTGGTGCAACAACATCGGGGAAAAACACCCGGTCAGGGACTTAAAAACTGTCCCTTATCCATTTGAGATAGTGGCTCTGACTAGATTTATGGGACTAGTTTCCTAATGAAATATAATTGAGTGGATGGGTGGTATTTTAACTGACTGTGACTTGGTGAATGGGCATGACAACAAGTTTAAAGAAAATATATATTCCTATCTCTATCCCGAGATGAATTATATTTTTGTTATATGCGATTTAAAAAGATAATCTTTAAGCGAATGCAAATGAATATTTATCAAACACTTAGAGAAATGCAAACCAATTTAAGATAATTGATTTGATTAAATAGTTAATTGAATCAATTGATTAAGTATATATCGCATCTATTATTGCATCTATTGTATATGTATACAAAATGTCAATCAAACATGTTCAAAAGTGAATTAATGTTAGATTGTGTTAAAAAGATACATATAACAAAACATTATAAGGAAAATCAACTATTTCTCATTTGAAATAGAGCATCAACATAAAGATAAAAGTACCATATATATGCTAACTCTGCCCATTTGAAAAACAGTCTCTGGTCCAACATTTTCTATTAAGAAAAACTTTAAGAGTACAAAAGTGAAACTTCTGTAAAGTCTTCTTTTCAAAATTTCAGGACCCTTTCTTTAAAGACATGAAAGGGTTTATATAATAAAATAAAAAGTACAAAATAGCAAATACATAAGGAGGAAATCTCCTTAAATTAAGTGAAATAAAAACAGATACAGATTTTGGTGGGATGACTTGCTTCAAGATTGCATTGTTGTCTCTTTTTCCATTCATTCTTTGAGTTGAAGGATGTCAATCATAGGCTGAAACTTAAGAGGTTGGCATGTCCTCACACACAATTGTCCTGTGTAGACCACATATGATAGTGGAGGAATCATGTATGAGGAGGTGTCGGTTGGACATCACAACATCAACCATTGGCTATGTGTCTTGATCAAGTGTTTCCAATAATTTTCCTAACCCAGCTTATCCAATTTTTTGATTGCTTTCTTCCTTCATCTTGGACATTTCCTGCCATTTTCTTATCAAATATTTTATAACAGGTAGAGAACTGGGGGAAATTTATTAATCAGATTAGCAACAATGAGATTTTTGCTGACTATTTCAACAATGTTGTTGGAAAAATCTCTGGCTCTGAAAATTTTCTTTTCAACCTGTTTTAACTATATGTCCCAATCAGTAAATAAGATTTCATTTTTAGAATATTCAATCATGGGAAGATTGGCCTTTCGACCTTCAAAAATATCTTTCCAGGTGACATATTGGGATACTTTGTCATCAATTTCATCAAAGCTAATCCTCTGGTCGACTAGTCGATTCATCAATGAATCAATTTTTTCAGACTTTTCAATAATGCTAGATAGTTTTTGACAGAAAACAACTTGTTGCTAGGCTAACAAAGTATTTAGGTCCAAAGCTTCCTTTTAAAATTCATCCACTTTAGGATTATCTTTCAACTATTCAACAATGAATTTCAGTTGGTGTATCTAAGCATCTTTAGCACCAACATCAGATTGGTGTTGTAGCTTTAGTTGATCTAAGCTTTGTTGGAGCTGTGACACTTGTGCTTGTAATTGATGATTAATGTTTTGCTTCTCTGCTATCAATTCCCGTTCCAATTGAAGGATCCTTTCATCCTTCTCTTGGAATAATTGCTAAAATTTAGTGGCTTTGTCAATGGTAGCAAATAAATATGCTCCTGCAAACTAATTTAGCCATGTTATATCCTAAGATGGATATACTTGTGGGTCCTTCCAAAATACTTCCATAGAGGCATCCCCAGGAATAAGAATTTGTGATTGTTCTATTCTTCTGTTTTTCCTCTTCCTTCTCATGACAACTTTATGCCTTGGGCTGTAAAATATATCCAAAGGAGGTATTTCTTTGATTTTAAACACAATTTCTAATGTTAGGTAGGTCGGGATAAATTGTACTTCCTCTGTGTTAACTAATTTTTTTAGTTGACCCAATTGTAAACGGGTTTTGACTTTTACCATGAGGTGTTTCCACTTTTTGTTGATGATCAATGATCACCACTTCTTGGTCTCATTTAATATGTCGATCAAAATCTTTCCAAACTTCATCTAAGTCACTTGAAATCAATGAATCATTGGTTTGAGTTCTAGTAGACATATCTTCTTTTGTTCCACTAAGGACTTCAGTATCCTTAGGGGGCTGTTCTTTTCCCTGTTATTTCTGTTGCTGTTCCTTCCATGAGATAAGTTGGGATACCTCTAGAATATTTAGAGGAATCATTTCCAACCTTCTATTCCTGTATTTATTGATCTTTGAAAGTTGTTGAGGATTAAGGCATGGTGCTTCTAATTTATCCACTGTTGAATAAGTATCAACTGAGTCAAACAAATCATCAAAAGCATCGTTTTCATGGGAAAATGGCTTTATTTTCACTTGAGTTGTAAAATTGAATGCAACTTGGTTTGGGTCATATTTCCTGTTAGAAATTGTAAATAATTTCAAACATTGGATTTGATTGGTTTTGAACCCGACATGTTTTAAATTGTATAATTCATAGAGACCATAGTAGATAGGAAATGAGAGCCATGAAGGTTTCTTTGCTTCTTTCAAAACCTTGGTCAATCCATGACCCACTTTCTGATAGGAAATTTCTCTTGTGAGAAGCTTATCTGGAACATATAATGGTAGGACATGTGGTCGGGCTAAGCTCTAAAAAACTCTGACATAAGTGAAGAAATCTTCCCCAAACCATTTTCCAATGGATGTGAAGTCTACTTGAGCTTCTTTGGACAATATAGGGGCCTTTTCATCAAACACAACTTGAAACAGTGGGAGCATAACTCCATGGAAGATCTTGTAGAAATCATTTTTCATATTTTGATTCCCATAGAATACTATGATAAATATGAATGGGAGTGGGGTCTTGGATAGTCCATTTCCAACCCATGGTTGGAAAATTTGATGTAAAACACATTGCATCCATAATGTAGGTACTCATATAAAATGGGGGAAGGATGTTAGATGAAACAAAACCATTCTTTCTGTATTCAAGAATCTGGGTAACAATATTATTTGAAAAAATGGTTCCCCAGTCCATGATACAAGAGTCTATGACAAAATCCATAAGGGGAACCCATTCAACGAATAATTTAGTGGTATTGGGTTGGCTAAAAATTCTAGACATCATAACAAAAATATAACAGTAGGGACCAACAAGCGAAGCAGTGAAATACATACGCTTGTCATTGTGTTTATGCTTGTTAGGGTTGCTCCTCCATTGATTTACGGGATCCAACTGTAAATTATTCTCCTTTGCGAATTGCGCTAGAAATATTTGTCATACACCTTCTCAGGGTCTGAAATGTGGTACATTTTCTTCAAATATCTGGCGAACGACCCTATCATTGTACCTCTTCTTGTTATGAAAGTTCTATCTCCGATGTTGAGGTTGTCAATAATCCATTTCACCATATCTCTATATGGTAAAATCTTTGGGCATGTAGCAATTCGGTGCAGAAAAGAGTTAACGACGTCAACTATAGTAGCTTTTGAGGTATCAGAATAATTTGCAGTAGCTCTTCTTTCAACCCTATAGGGTTTCTCATCTTCAAATAACCTGTACATTGCTTCCCAAGAAGCAGAACCACTCTTTGATGCACATGTAGTATTTGTGAATTAGGGTGGCATTTAAGTTCTTCACTAGCAAAAGGCACATGATTAGGGGGAGCCATGGGTATTTTGGAATTCTTTGGGACCTTAGACATTTCTGAGGAACTCTGTTTGTTTAGAATTGCTTGCGAAATAATAAGAACAACAAGTAAAAAGGGGCAATCTTGTCACAAGACGAGAGTAGTGTAACAATAATGGAAATAATGACAAATAAAACTTGGCACGTGGATAATCTAAAAATTTAATTCTTTTGCGTTAAAATCATATTTGGAGGCTCGAGTTGTTAAAACCCTTAATTATGGAATTAATGGGAAGCATGGGTTCACGTGCCCGAATAGACATTTAGGCATTTAAATAAGATATTTTTGCATCGCAGATCCATTTGTGCGTCAACTTCTTAAAACGCCAAGTACCTATATCTTTCCAATTGCGATCAATTATTTTTTGTGCTATAACTCTTTTAGTCAAAATATTAAATTTTTTGAAGGCTTCAAACATTAGCAAGGGAAAATGAAAGGAAGGAAGTGGTAATTAGGGAAGTGCGATGCGAGGGGATGTATCACATTGGAGAAATGAAAACGGGGGCAGATTGAATGTTGGCAGGATGGAAATGTGATTTTCGATTTGCAATTGACGACATGGCAATGGAGGGTCCTGCAGTTCGCCTTTCATGAAACATGGTTTGGTTGGAATCCTTTTCCTTTATTAAAGACTTTTATTGATATTGCATCGCAAATCATTTGGAGTGGTTTTAGATGTCATATGCTGTCTTCGCGATTTTACGATTGCGATTTGCAAGCATGTTTCTTTTGAATTGTCCGCCTAAATGCCCTTTAGATAAAAAGGTGTTGCTTAACCTTTCTAAAACTTATTTCTATTTCAATTTATCACTTAAGGGTCTTATTTGTTCTAGTCTATTTTTTTTTAAAAGGGTCCCCCATTATTTTATAACGCAAATATTCTAAAATAATGGGGGTTGTTGAATAACACAACATAAGGTAGACCAATAGCATTACTTAGTGAGAATTTGAAAGATAATGAGAATAATTATTTTGTATATGATCAATAATTTATGCTATTGTGCAGGGTTTGAAGAAGTAGAGACACTATTTTCTGCCCAAGGAATTTATCCTTTTTACTAATCACAAGGAATTACAATATATCAACAATCAAGGTAAGTAAATCAAAGGCATTCTAAATGGGTTAAATTCTTACAAAGTTATGCATTTTTTCTGAACCATGGGTCTAGAGAGTCAAACAAAGTTGCAGATACTTTGAGTAGGAGAGTGTTGTTATTCAACACTTTGTCATTAGAATGGTGAGTTTGGAAATCATGAAGGATACGTATGTAGAAGATGTCAATTTTGGAGAAGCTTGGACAAATTTTAAATCACCTTGGAGTGTAGAAAAAACCATGTTATTGGATTACCTTATCTAAGAATGGTTTTTATTTAAAAACCAACAATTGTGCATTCCTCAAGGGCCAATGAGGTTGAATCTTATTAAGGAGTTACACAGTGGAGGATAGGTGGAAATTTTGGCATAGATAAGACCATAAAGTTAGTAAAGGAGAGGTATTTTTGGCCTAACATCAACAAGGATGTCAGAAAGTTTGTTGATTGTTGTAGAATTTTCCAACTAGCAAAGGGTAGAAGTAAAAATTCGGGGTTGTATAATCCATTGTCAGTACTAGAGAGACCTTACGAAGATGTGAGCATGGGATTTGTCTTGGGGTTTCCAAGGACACAAGCATGATTCGTTGATGGTTGTTGCACATGGGCTTCATTGGGGAGAAATACCATACCACGCCTGTTCATATTTGGGGATATATATTGAGGAAAAAATGACATAATATATTCAACATATAATAGGGGATAAAGGGTTTTTATGTTGGAAGGTATAGAAAATGGAGCTCAAATTTCATGAAACAATATAAAGAGGTATAAAAAATATTAATGAAAAGTTAGACACCTACAATATCTAGTGAAAGTAGGGTTTTTTTTTTTTTTAAATTGGGAAGGTGTATTGTGTTCGTATTTGTAGGGGGTTAAATACTGTGATATATAGAGGTAATTTCCAATATGTAGTCAAATTAAGGTTATTGTTTAGTATACCAAGAATGCACGTGATATGTCAGAGGTTCATTGAGTGAAGCCCTCATGGGTTTTTGTAGATAGGTTTTTGAAGATGACACACTTCATAACATGCAAAAGGAAAAGTAATGCTATTGAAGTGGTTGTTTTATTCTTCAAGGAAGTAGTGAGAGTTCATGGTTTTCCATGAACCATTACTTCAAATAGAGATACAAGATTTTTGGGTCACTTTTGGAGGATGCTATGGAAGAAAATGGGATCTAAAGTGTTATATAGTTCAATCTATCATCCACAGACACATGGGTAGACTGAAATAGAGAACAAGAGTCTTGGATATTTGTTGAGAAGCTTGAGTGCTGAAAACTCCAACCAATGGAATATGGTTTTGGCACAGGAAATGTTTGCATACAATGATTCGGTGAACATATCAATTGGAGAAATTCCTTTTCAGATTGTCTATTGATGGTCACTGAAAGGTGTTTTGGACATGATACAGTTTCCAGATTTGGAGGAAAGAAAGAGTGCTGATGCAAGTGATTTTGCAGACAAAAATATATGCATTAATAGGTGAAGAAAATATTGAAACATAGTAATGATAGGTATGAGGATAAGGCATATTTGAAAACAACAAAAAAGGTTTCTGTAGAGGGAGTACTGGTAATCTCACATCCATGGAAAGAAATATTTCCCAGGGTTACCTACACTAGAAATTTTGGCGGAAATTCCGACGGCTAATTCGTCGCTATTTCGACACATATTCGTCGCAAGAGCGACAGTTCTAGGGCGGAAAAAACGTGGTTTGTCATGCTGTCGTAGTTCCGACGCACCTAAAAAGTGTCGCACTATCAACACTTCTTTCGTCGCTTCCGAACAAGCGTCACTCTTCCGACATCTCACGAACCATCGCGCTTCCGATGTTTGTAAACTGTCACACTTCCGACGAAATGTGGTCCGACGTTTTGAACATCGCTCGTCCGACGTTTGTAAACGGTCGCAATTCCGACGCAATGTGGTCCGAATTTTTGGACATCGCTCTTCCGATGTTTGTAAGATGTCGCAATTCTGACGAAATTTGGTCCGACGTTTTGAACGTTGCTCTTCCGATGTTTGTAAGCTGTCGCAATTCCAATGAAATGTGGTCTGACATTTTTATACTGTCGCTCTTTCGACGTTTCTGAGTTGTCGGAATTCCGACGTCTACAAGGCGTCGGTATACTGACGGCGGGTTCAATCTTAAAAAAAAAAAAAAAAACTTTAAAAGATAAGAAATGCTATTTTGAATATATTATATGAAGTAAAACAGTCCATGAAGTCATTGCATTTTCACATCTGAAGATTGGAACCCAAATATCCATCCAGAAAAGTGGAAGTCCCACCCCAGACAGTGATAGAAAAATACCCCATGTCACATACAGGGACTTGATATAAAACCCCGTAACGGTCCACATGGAGATTATCGACAATCTGAGAAAGCATCCAAATATGCCCGAGGCATCTATAAGAAAGTGAAATAGCAGTATGTAGAATAGTAAAGCAACAGATAGAGTACCGACGTCCATTGTTCCAAATACAAATTAAAGTACCCAAAATCCTTGAACAGAGAAAAACGCTAATCATGTGAGGAGTGTGACATGTCCAAAATATAAAAAGACCATCAGACCATATCAATAAACCAGCAACATAGACCAGCATCGCTAGTTTTGAAGGCAGAGTGATAAACATTAATCATTTTTTTTTCACAAGAGAAAAAACGTTGTTTTGAATATATTATATGAAGTAAAACAATTCATGAAGTCATTACATTTTCACATCTGAAGATTGGAACCCAAATATCCATCCAGAAAAGTGGAAGTCCCACCCCAGACAATGATAGAAAAATACCCCATGTCACATACAGGGACATGATATAAAATCCAGTAACGGCCCACATGGAGATTATCGACAATCTGAGAAAGCATCCAAATATGCCCGAGGCATCTATAAGAAAGTGAAATAGCAGTATGTAGAATAGTAAAGCAAAAGATAGAGTACCGACGTCCATTGTTCCAAATACAAATTAAAGTACCCAAAATCCTTGAACAGAGAAAAACGCTAATCATGTGAGGAGTGTGATATGTCCAAAATATAAAAAGACCATCAGACCATATCAATAAACCAACAACATAAACCAACATCGCTAGTTTTGAAGGCAGAGTGATAAACATTAATCATTTTTTTTTCATAAGAGAAAAAACGCTGTTTTGAATATATTATATGAAGTAAAACAGTCCATGAAGTCATTACATTTTCACATCTGAAGATTGGAACCCAAATATCCATCCAGAAAAGTGGAAGTCCCACCCCATACAATGATAGAAAAATACCCCATGTCACATACAAGGACATGATATAAAACCCAGTAACGGTCCACATGGAGATTATCGACAATCTGAGAAAGCATCCAAATATGCCCGAGGCATCTATAAGAAAGTGAAATAGCAGTATGTAGAATAGTAAAGCAACAGATAGAGTACCGACGTCCATCGTTCCAAATACAAATTAAAGTACCCAAAATCCTTGAACAAAGAAAAACGCTAATCATGTGAGGAGTGCGATATGTCCAAAATATAAAAAGACCATCAGACCATATCAATAAACCAGCAACATAGACCAGCATCGCTAGTTTTGAAGGCAGAGTGATAAACATTAATCATTTTTTTTTCACAAGAGAAAAAACGTTGTTTTGAATATATTATATGAAGTAAAATAGTCCATGAAGTTATTAAATTTTCACATCTGAAGATTGGAACCCAAATATCCATCCAGAAAAGTGGAAGTCCCACCCCAGACAGTGATAGAAAAATACCCCATGTCACATACAGGGACTTGATATAAAACCCAGTAACGGTCCACATGGAGATTATCGACAATCTGAGAAAGCATCCAAATATGCCCGAGGCATCTATAAGAAAGTGAAATAGCAGTATGTAGAATAGTAAAGCAACAGATAGACTACCGACGTCCATTGTTCCAAATACAAATTAAAGTACCCAAAATCCTGCAACAGAGAAAAACGCTAATCATGTGAGAAGTGTGATATGTCCAAAATATAAAAAGACCATCAGACCATATCAATAAACCAGCAACATAGACCAGCATCGCTAGTTTTGAAGGCATAGTGATAAACATTAATCATTTTTTTTTCACAAGAGAAAAAACGTTGTTTTGAATATATTATATGAAGTAAAACAGTCCATGAAGTCATTACATTTTCACATCTGAAGATTGGAACCCAAATATCCATCTAGAAAAGTGGAAGTCCCACCCCAGACAATGATAGAAAAATACCCCATATCACATACAAGGACATGATATAAAACCTAGTAACGGTCCACATGGAGATTATCGACAATCTGAGAAAGCATCCAAATATGCCCGAGGCATCTATAAGAAAGTGAAATAGCAGTATGTAGAATAGTAAAGCAACAAATAGAGTACCGAAGTCCATTGTTCCAAATACAAATTAAAGTACCCAAAATCCTTGAACAGAGAAAAACGCTAATCATGTGAGGAGTGTGATATGTCCAAAATATAAAAAGACCATCGGACCATATCAATAAACCAACATCGCTAGTTTTGAAGGCAGAGTGATAAACATTAATCATTTTTTTTTCACGAGAGAAAAAATGTTGTTTTGAATATATTATATGAAGTAAAACAGTCCATGAAGTCATTACATTTTCACATCTGAAGATTGGAACCCAAATATCCATCAAGAAAAGTGGAAGTCCCACCCCAGACAATGATAGAAAAATACCCCATACAGGGACATGATATAAAATCTAGTAACGGTCCACATGGAGATTATCGACAATCTGAGAAAGCATTCAAATATGCCCGAGGCATCTATAAGAAAGTGAAATAGTAGTATGTATAACAGTAAAGCAACAGATAGAGTACCGACGTCCATTGTTCCAAATACAAATTAAAGTACCCAAAATCCTTGAACGGATCAAGAAAAATGCTAATCATGTGAGAATTCAAAGTAAAGTTAATCTATTAACATTGCGAATAAAATTACACCGAAGTCAAAAACATTGCCTGGCCATACTCATGGAAAATTTGTCATCAAAAAATCAAAAAATTAAGAAGACTGCCCTCATACGGGGAAACTAGTCTTGAACGTTTAATTTACAGAATTCAAAAATATTACAAAGGTCCAGCACAGTAAAATAATCTAAAAGCAGCCCAATTAAGTGGGCCGCGAAGCAAGAAAAACAAATTAACCAAACTACTCCTTTGGTGGTTCCTCCACGATTCGGCACCATCCTTCGGAAGGTCCAGGATCGCTAGGTGCTACCTCCACATGCATGCCATGGCTCCCCTCTTGAAGGCCCGAATGTTGACCAGCTTTTTCCGAGCTCAGACCCGCCAGACGGGTGCATTCTTCCTCTGTTTCGGCCTCCTCGCAGAAGACCACAGTGACTAAAGCCGTGATTCGCGGGCAGTTGAGAGAGAAATTAAAGGAAAATTGCGCAGTGCGCGTCGTGGGAGAAGGTGAACTAGTGGTGGGGAAGCGAGGAGTAGGGGAATCCATACGGTGGCCAGATCCTACAACCCCACCCCGCCCACTCCTAGTATTTGGATATCGACCTGCGTAATAATCACTAGACTGGCTGGAAGTCGACTCTGTTGAGGGGCTGGAGGGATCCCGCAGGGGTTGACCTCTAGTGCTCCCCCTGCGGCAACACATCCTATGACGCACGCGAGGCATGGGTGCAGTCTCAGGCGCAGTGGGCACAAGAGGAGACAGAGAAGCAAAATTCCAATTAATAGAGGAAGACAGAAAGAGACAGAACCGAGAGAATTGCAGATATGCTGCAAGGTCTAGGCAACAGTTCAACTGGCCACTTCTCCTTATCATCACAGTTAGCAGGCAGTGTAATCCAGCAACCGGCTCGTCTAAAAAACCATAGCTAAAAGCCATTTTCTCGACCCGACTGCAATGCAATCAAAGGACACCCGTCATAATTAATATATGATCATTAATAATGAGAGCTGAAGGCCGGATCATATTGGAGTGTGCGGAATCGCTAAGAGGAGTGGAGGCCGATCTTGAACAGTGTTAAAAATTAATTAATGCGGATTTGATGTGAAAACTTAATTGAACAGCGTTAAATGTTAATGCGATTGATATGAAATCGCCATATCCATGTCCCATCGCCTTAAACGCCATCGAATGCACCCGCAGCCGGGAGCAGGGCAAGTTTTTATTGAGGACACATGGCAGAAATTGAATGGAGCGGATCTTTGTTTGGGCCGCTCGCGCAGTGGAAATCCGGACCCGAAAAATATTAGGGCGAATTTGATAAGAAATTTGCGTCACAACTCTCCCTCCGTACGCCAGCCCAAATTCAGACCCGAAAAATATTAGGGCGGAATTCATTTGGTTTTCGCGTCACAAAATTGGCCGACGTCAGCAGGCTATTTTGGAACGCGAATTTGGTTTGAATTATGGTTTATCGCTCTTTGAAGTTTGACGGGCTCGACTTAAGAACAATTTTGTCTGATCCCATCTTATAAAATTTGTGTTGGTTTTCTTTGATAATACACATATTTATAATAAATCATGGGAATACCACACTAAACATGTGGAAAATTTATATAAATAATTATTGAGAATAATCATTTTTATGTAAAAATATCCAAATGTGCTTTTGGGAAATAAGAATTCGAGTATTTGGTTCATATTGTTTTAAAGGAAGGAGTGAAGTTGGAGCCTCAAAAGATGCAAGCTATTACAAAATGACCTATTCCTATGAAAATCAAGGTTCTTAGAAGATTTTTTAGACTTACATGATATTATTGATCATTTGTTAAGAATTATGCATGCATTTCAAGTCCACTCACATATCTCTTGAAGAAAATATCATTTATATGGAATGATGAGGCTACTTTGGCATTCTCTCTTTCAATGGATGCCATGTCTTCTACGCCAACATCGGTTGCACCTACTTTTGGTAAAACATTCATAGTAGAGTGTGAGGCACTAGGACAAGGAATTTACGTAACATTCACACAATAAGGGATATCATTGGCTTTTAAAAGCAAGGAATTCAAAGAAAATATTTGTTGAAATTCAAGGAATTCACTTTTGTTAATAGGTTTATGTCACACGATGATGCAGAGGCATTAGGCACTAGCCAGCAATGTAGGAGGTTTTGTCCACATGTTGTGGCTAGGAGGGTTCGAAAACATTTGAGTTGTAACAGCTAGGTGTCAATACCTCAGCTGACTGTATTACTTAGACTAGTTAGAGTTGTAGGAGTCGAACAATTTCAGTTAGTTGAATTATTATAATTAGACCTTTGATTTCTAGAATGGTCCTCTCAGAGGAACCTAAGAGCCATATGTTATGTATATAAATTGTAATTCCTCGGATGAATAAAAGTAGAGAGGGAAGAGGAGAGTAGAGAGGGGATTTCTGCAATAAACCTCTGTGTGTGAACAATTGTTTCCAGTTAAATGATTTCCAAGCTTAGTTACCATTGAATTATCTCAAACTGCTAATTGTGAAGAATTGTTTAACTATGAGGCGATTGGGTACTGATAATTCCATTCTTCTGTCTTTGAATTCCCATAAATTGTTGGATAACCCTGTGAACTCACCCCACCCGAAGGCGAGGTCTGTGTAGAGAACCGGGGTCGTGAAAACTATTCAAATATAAAAATCCCGCTTAATAAAGAGACAAAATTGTTGTGCTTTTGGAACCTGACCCGAGGATTGGACATGAGTTAACAAACAAAAGGATAGCAGAACCAGACTTGCACCCGTGGTCAAGCCCTCTACCAAAACCACGAGCGGAATCACAAAAGCGGGTTTCCCATATCGCACCGCTTTTGTGGAGTAGGCGGTAATTCCTATTCGCGAGCGATTCCATAGGGAATGCGACACGTGGCGAAGTGACCCCTGGAAAACCACCGTTTAACCCGCGCCATCGCATGTTAAAGCCCGAAGTTGGAAGCCGAGCGAAATTGCCAAGAGTCGTTGATTTGGAGAAGGGCCATCGGACGGTGGTCGCACGTTGAACTTGCCCGGAGGTTAACTAAGGTGTGCGGAGGATAGCCAGGTACGATACGAGTGGTTGATTGGTTATTGATATATATAGGTGGGGCCGGAGTATAATGAAATTGTTTAATTAAACGATTGGCGGATAATTAGCATAAGTCTGGAGCGTGATTGTTGTAAGGCTGGGTGGTGAAATATAGAGCCGAAATTTCATTACAAGTTATTTATTTAAAAAGAAACGTGGAGTATAAATACAAAGTGTTGAAAGTTAAACATTGGTTATAAGGATTGGAGATAATATAAAGTCGGGAATATAAATTAAATTCCAACCATTATGGATAGTATTTATTTATCAAATTCTACGAATTTGATAAATAAACCCGAAGAAAGAAGAAGTCAATTAAGACTCAGGCTGGAGGAAAAGAACGGGGTAAACCAAGGGAAATTGCTGACAGAGCGATTGTAGACACACCAGCTCTCCTTGGGGGTCCAATTTCAGTTTTGTTGCATCACACGATGATCTGTCTTCTCTGGCATTTACTTGTATTGAAGATCACTATTCTAGGAATAAGGAGTTATTTTCTTCAAAAATAACCCTAGCCAAACATTGACAATGCATCAAGGATATCTTTCTATGCTTCATAAGCACATTTGTTCTACTTCTAAATCATGTCTTGGAAGTGGTTGTTTTGCTGGAAATTATTCACGAGTTGGTTTCATACCAAAGTCTTTTTCACATTTTCAGCATCCAATACATGAAAAAGATAATGGTTTAAAACAACATAAATATTTGAAATTTTGCAAGAATTGTCTGGCACACTTTGAATATGAATTTTGAAGTCAAGTGCATGATCTTGTATAGGATCAAGTGTCATTTTGAATACCAAATGTTTCACAAGAAACTTCTCAACATGCTACCCTGCAGTAAGGATTAAATGACAATATTGCATCAACTATTTCCATAATAAAGTGCACCTCGGCCATAAGACTAAACAACTACAAATGTTGTAGATCTAACAAGACCACACAATCAAATGTATTCCACAAGGCCAATACTGTATGAAAAATGAAAAGAGTTTGCAACCAAAAATACCTTAGGCAACTAATTCAATTAGATACACCAAACCATCAGCAAAAAGGAAAACCAGCCTACTCAAAAGGCAAGCGTTTACCTCCTTTGACAAAATTTGAGTTCCGAAACAAGGGCCTTTATTGTCTTGTCAATGCCCCTAGTAATTTGAACGGGGTTTTCACCTGCTGCAACAACCTAAACAAAAAGGTTTCATTTCAAATTATTTTCCACAAATTTAAGATACAACCATTGTGAGTTTTGTATTTCCTAACAAGCTCATAAATTTTGACAAAAGAACCAAATTTTTTTAATACCTGATAGCAATTTTTTCACTCAAAAACTATCTTAGACTCAATAAGCCCAACCCAAAACTAAAAAACCAAACACCATAAGTCCCTACAAAAATGAATAGATGATCTTAATCCAGTACTATCAACAAAAATTTACCTTTACACCCTCACTTATTAAACCCTGTGCTGTTGAATTTTAACTTCAACTGCTGCAGCAGAAGGACGGATGCAGCAGCAACATTTTTTTTTGGAGGTTGCTTGCATGCCATCCAAAAATTTAATTCAGCATTTAAAATTCCTGCAAGTTTTTTTTTGTAGACGGCCGCAGCCATATTTCTGTACAGGATTGTATTTAAACACAACAACCAACATTAACGCAATTCACCAACCATAAATTAAACAAACATAAATTTACCCGACAGTTTTGTAAATTCAAAAGGAGGACACATGGAGCATTAATATTGGATCGCATGAAATTGAAGGGAATCTGAAAACCTGAAAACCGGACCCGAATTTTTTATAGGGCACATTGGATTGAGAATTCGAGTTAAAATTAGGCAGACGTCAACATCCCATTTTGGAACGCGAATTTGGTTTGAAATTCAATCTATTCAGACTTTTGAAGTCCGACGAAAAGGGTTCTTTAATTTTTTGATAGTTTAATATATACATATGTTTTAAACATATGTTATATATATATCATATGCGAAATGAAAGGTGGGCCATAGAATTTAGTTTTAATTTTATTTTTTTAAAAAGAGGGTTTATTATAATATGTTTTATATGTTATGGCATATAAAAATAAAAAGGACAAAAAAGCTTGGTAGTTTTTTTTATAGACAGTACGTAAATTTTTTATTACACAGCAGTGTGTAAAAAGTGAAAGACTGAGTGTAACTTTTAAGTGTGTATGCACAACAGTGCGAAAGTGAAAAACACAGCAGAGTGTTTTAGAGACAGAGTATGTTTGTTTTGAACAGACAGTGAGTTGGTTTTATGCACTGCATTTTGTAGCAATCATAATTTTGTAATCCCTCTCAGTGAGGAAGAAGTGTAATAGTTTTTTTTTGAGTTATTGAAGGGAATAGAAGTTTGTTTTCAAAGTATTGAAACTCTGTCTCTTGTCAAAGAAATTTTTATTTTCTCTGTGTTAGAGGAAAGGAGATTTATTCTCCATTCATTGTTCTAGAATTTTTCAATATTCCAACATGTGCAAGAACAACAGATGTTGTGGTTCCATCCCCAGCTAAATCATTTGTCTTTGCCGCAGCTTGCCTTACCAACTTGGCCTCAATATTTTCAACTGGGTCCTCTAATTCAACCAATAAAAAGGCCAAAACCATAGCATTGAGATACATTTCATTACACTGTCAATAACAATAAAATTTGACTCAGCCATAACCCTTTCCTTTTATTGTTGTGAAAAGCATTATGCATTACTCTAATGTGGCTAGTCCATAGGCCAAGTAGACCACTGGGTAACAAATATGTTTCCTTTCACCTTTGAGTTTTCAAATTATGCCTACCAAATCTAGGACATTTAAGAGGGGGAACTAATACAACGTTAAAAAGAAAACCGGAGCACACATCTACAAATTACCTCCTTAGCTACTGTCACACCATCATTAACTATTTTCGGAGAACCATGCTTGCTCTCCAAGACAACATTTTTCCCTTCACCCCAAGGGTGACTCCAACAAGATCAGCAAGTTTGTTCACACCGCTTGCAAGACAAATTGACAATGCTTTCAGTAAGTGTGCAATTGAATGCCAAACCATATGCCAAAACAAACCTCCATGAAAAATTAAAATAACACATTAAAATCGAATATAAGTGGACAAGGAAAGATCCACCGCAGTGAAGTTTCACGTGCAGGTGACCTTCCTTTAAACATAATTTTTTCTCTGACCTGCAATTTTTTTGTCACTGAGCCATCCTTGTTGAAGTACAATTCCTTTTCCATAGCTCTTGTATTAACTACCTTCTCTCTGTCGCGTAATCTCAGAGTCCCTCTTCTGCTTGAGTGATTAAAGGAAATGGGTGAAAAAACTGAAAGAGAAGACAATTGTCTACCATAATTATCAAACATTGCACCCAACTTCTTCCCCTTTCCATTGTTACCCAATGAGGTAGATGTGGCAATTGTTGTCATACTGCCCAAAGCAGAGGCCATCTTCTCTTATGTTGAATATAGAATTACAAGATATTCATATTAGTATGAACCTTAAAAAACATGACTCCCATTGCTAAAAACCACTTTTAAGTTGTAACAGACAAACTAAACAACTATCGCAACTTTTGGCAACTTCTGGAGCATTAAGAGAGAAACAACCAAAGAGAAATACAACCACAATCCTCATTTTAATGAGACTGGACTATATATTTGCATTAAGATAATAGACAGAAATCACGACTATATTAAGGCCAGCACAAAACAATCTTTAACTAGTGTCTCTCGCGGCCTTCAGGTTGCCATGCTAGAGGTTGCATATTTTTAATTTAAATTCTTGACCTCTCGTGCCCATCTATGAATGCATCCAGTGGGATATCTACATCAAATGCTCCTTTATATCCCCAAAAACAATTTCCTTCTTTACCTTGCGGGTCCAGTGGGCATTTTTCCTTCTTTCTTTGCCCTTTTCTCTTTTCCGTCATGGATGAGTGCTCTCCACTCACTCTCTGAAACTGCGAGAGGATGCTCATATCTAGGGTTAAATTGCAATTGCGTCCTATAGGTTTCCCTGGTATATTTCAAATATTTTCCGGCTACCAGAGCCACCGCTGTTCTGTCAAATGTGCCGACCCCAAAAAGGGCTTCTAGATAATCTAGAAGTTCTTTTTTCATGTTGGAATTCTGGGAATTACACCCTGTATGTATGGTTGGGCCAAAAATTACCAACGCATGGCTCTCCATAACCCTGTAGAACTCATTGTTTCCTACATCGAATAAAACCAAAAAAGAAGAAGAAGATATTATCATTAATTTAAAAATAAAAATCATGATAAATATGTTTTAGATAAAGTACATGAAATAGTTAAAATATTAAAATTTACCTGGGAGTTGTACATGCTTTATAGGGACACCCTCATCGTTCACCAACAACGTGCCATTAATGGTCCATGTGGAGCTGACACGTGTAGCTCCAGGAAACGCAATAATGTAGTTGGCCATATCAGCCTCATCATTGCCAACACGTTCAACAATTGGCTGGGTGTCTGCGTGGGCAGGGTGTGTTTCTTGGCTGGCACCTAAAGGAGTAGAAGGTGTACGAGAGGGTTGTTGGGCAATCTCTTGCCCTTGTGTCCCACTACCACCAACACCGGGTTCAGCAAATTCTAGAAAACACTACATACAAAAGAACTTTTTGTTAGTTTAGTCAATGTAAAAATTAAAAATCAAACTATCACAATTCATCTCATGCAGAACAAAAAAAATATCCTTTTGACTTTTTATTATTACCTGATATCTTTCTAGCTAGCTCATAAGATGTTTTATCCTCTCTTCTATTTCAGGTGTTTGAGGCACGTCTATCAAAGTGTTAAATTCCGACCTTGCATCTCGTGCCTTTTTTTGCAACAAGAACACTGGAGATAGGGATGAAGAAAGCTCTTCCTCAAAGAGGGAATCATCAAGCGTACCATGGCTAGGTGTCTACATATTTGAACAAAATTAATATTATTTCAATTATGTAAATAACTAAAATACCTAAAGATAGAGCAATTTTGGCACTTTACATGTTCTTCCGCTGGCCTCTTTCCGCGATCATCCCGTCTCGGGGTTGTTCCTGCACTGCTCTGATCAGTCTGCCACATTGCAATAAAATTATAAATGTAAAAACCTGAAAACAATATCTAACTTGAAAACACAAAATGAAAACTGAAATAATTTCTAATAAGACACCGGAAGACAGAGTTAGAGTTTCAAATATGCCTTGCATTGAATTCAGTCCTGGAAACATGTCATTGCACATTAAGGCACCCAAACATTCAATCCACAAATGATATATTTAAGTGGGCTTCTCCTATTCTGGGAAAACACCATACCTATAATGCATTCACTTGCATGTATAAAGGGAAAGGAAAACATGTTTTCATACAACGGTGACAAAGGCATCTTGGGGAAAGGTATCTTCGCTTTTTATTTATGTTGTTCACCCACAACACTCTCGTGTTTTCACTAATCCTATTTTGTCATTTTTGGATTCAAATTAAGTTAAGGCCTTAAGTATTTTTTGACCTTTCGGTGTAGTTTTTATAAGTGGCATGTATGGATTTTCCATTAATTCTGCACTTTTTCTCTTCATGCGCATGTTTCCTGGAAATCAAATGCATGATTTAGTCCCATACATTTAACAAGTTGTTGGATCAACTCCATAGGAAATATCATGTTTCCTATTCAATCAAAATTTATCTCAGTTAGGGTAGGTAGGAAGGTTTTCCTTTGTATTAATAGGGCACTTCTAGCTTGCATTTTTATTATATCTTTCAAATTTAGTGTCGTTTCAATTAGGGCATGATTTTTTGCAACTTTCAAGGTGAGAATGAACAAAGACAAATTTTTGTGATGGATGACTATATATGACTCCATGGCCAGAGGAAAAGGCACTAATCTACTTCTTCAAATATCTATAGTTCTCATTCACCTCATACGGAGATGGTCCCTGATTTTGAGCCAAATGTTGCAGCAAAAGTTCCCCCCCTCCATAATTTGATATTCAATGGAAATTTCTTAAATTGATGATGGGGCATGATTATGGAACATTGGCACATACATATGTAATGGAATTCCAAGATCATGATATATGTTTGCATATGTTTATGGAGGTGGTGGAGCAAAAAAGAGCTCAAATAGAGTTGAAATTTTTCACATAAAAAGGATTGTGGGCTTGACTAATGGTTCCATTTAAAAATGATATCTAGACAGAGAATAAGTGTAGCATGCAAACATGCATTGAAAATCCATTTGAGTTTGCATTGTATTACTTATGATGGATTCAAATTTGGGTTTCAAAATGCCAGGTTATGGCATGATTTTGTCGAGAAACCCTTAGTTGGATTCTCATGTTGGTTTAAATCTATATTTTAAGTTTTTTTTGCAGTCTTTGGGTGATAGTAACTCATGAACTAGGTTACCAATGTGTAACAATCATATTTCAAGAATAAAGTTGTGATTTTTTAATATTATTATTATTATCTATTAGCTACGAGTATTGACACCTAATGCCTGGAATTTTGACATCTTGATAGCATGGATAATTTCGAAAATATTTCTAGTAATGTTAACATAATAACTATCATTACGTGTCTTCACTTTTGTCACCATAATAGACCTGTGATATGGACTCATCACACAACTTCATATGCTATGTCCCAACAAGTTCAAACTGGTTGAACCTACCTCATAGTGTGGTTATTAAGGACAGGTTGCTTGATATATAACTCGATAGCATAGACCACGTTGCAGTTCTAAAAAGAATCCTCAAGTGTAAAAAAAACTTCACAATATGTTCTACTATAAAGCCTTTTGGGATACCTGAAATAATATATGTATCATTGATGACTTTTAAAGTATGACAAGATCCAGAGGGAAGGGAAATCAATGGAAGAGTGATCCACCAATGAGAACCTAGAATTTAGCATCAGATGAGTTAGAGTCTAGGAAATTGAAACCCTATAATTTTAATTAGTGATGAAGGACATCACATAGGTAATTATATTTTCATGTAGAATAATCCGTTAATTCAAATATAAACTACATAATATGAAAGGCATACCATAAATTTTTCCACGTAATTCCAAACAACCTATAAAAAGGGAAAACCTTATTTTTCCATGGGAAATAATTTACCTTTCCTTTTTCAAGATAATCTAAATCACAAAAAATATGAACTATACTGCACACATTCTTGGATAATTTGAAAGTGGAAAAGGAATACCCTACACAAGTGATGCACACATGTACATTTGAACACTAATAGATTTTTGTAGTTGAAATGCAATGCTTATTTTCATTTAAATGTAGGGTTTTTAAAGCAGGGAGAAATAATGGCTGCCAAATTAATAAGCGTTTCTTTGGTAAAAATTTAAATCTTGTACTGGGTGATGAAGATAATAGAGGGTATTGAATCTTGATTCCTGACATCTAGAGAGAACCCTACAGCCTGACACAATCCAATGGAATTGACAAAAAAAACCCAAATAGAGTCAACCCTACTATAGGAGGAAGGGCCTGCAGTAAGAACTTCCATTTTGCAAGAGCTGAGGGTGAACGCTGAGGGCGAATGCTGAGGGCAAATGCTGTTCTGCAAGAGCTGAGGGCGAATGCTGTTCTGCAAGAGCGGAGGGCGAATGCGCGCGTGATATTGGACGTTAATGTAGCTATTGTGACAGATACGAAACAATAAAATCATTTTTATGTAGCGCGCATATAAGTTTCGAATTTTTATGTAGCGCGCATATAAGTTTTGTATTTTTATGTAGCGCGCATATAAGTGTCGTTATACCAACGGCGGAAAAAGCGTCGCTATTGCGACGGGTGCCTCCAAACGTCGCAATGGCAACACCTAGACATTGTGTCGCACTTGCGACGATTGGAGTCGTCTCAATAGCGACGCTTTGGGCCATGGTGTCGCAATTGCGATGTATTCCTCCAAACGTCGCAATTGCGACACTTTTCTATAAATGTCAGTATAGCGATGGTTTCGGGCGGGATGGAAAAAATTTGGGGAAATTTCCGACATTTGGTCAAAAGCATCGGAACCAAGTGTCGGAATTTCCGCCAAATGTAGTAGTGCTACAACAAGTTGAAATATAAGAAAATGGGCCCATGCAGAATTATTCGATTTTTTTTTTTAAACACCTACAAGCTTGTAGGTTTTAACCATTTATAGAAATCACCTACAAACGAATTCTTAAAACATAAAAATATACAATATAACACAACACATGGGACTAGTCATGGAAAGGATATAACATACACCCAACATTCTCCCACTTATTGTTTTATTTCCACACAAGGGGTCACATGAGAACTTAGTAATTGATCCAGACTTACAATTCCCATTGTTTCTCTACACCAAGAAAACTTCTCAGTGTTCGCAGACTTCGTCAATGCATCTGCAACATTCTTCAAAGTATCCACCTTTACTAGCAACAAATTTTTGTCCTCAACCATATCCCTCACAAAGTGATATTGAACATCATGCTTTGTTTTTGAATGATATGCATGGTTCTTTGCCAATAAAATTTCTCTTTTCCTATCACAGTCTATCCTTATAGATCGTTGTACCAACCCCATTCTTGAACATAATATCTGCAACCAAACTGCTTACTTGTTTGCATGAGTGGCTGCCATTTATTCAACCTCTGTAATTGAAAGATCCACTACAAATTGTATTTTTCTCATCCAACTAACTATTCCTCCAAATAGGTTAATCACATACCGACTTATAGATATTATCGGATCTAGATCTCCAACCCAGTCTACATCAACAAAGCCATGAATGTCCAAAGCTCTGTCCAATATCGGTCTTCCTTGGTAGCATATACCATAATCACTAGTGCCATGCAAATACCTAAAAACCTACTTCACTGCTGTCCAATTCTCCTTCCCTGGCTTTGACATAAGCCTAACTAATACTCCCACTGCATGTGCAATATCTGGTATAGTAAAAATTGTTGCATACATCATGCTACCGATTGCACTTGCATATGGAACACGAGACATGTCCTTTTCCTCTTCTTATGTCTTAGGAAACTCTTCAACATATAAATTTACACCTACAGGAATAGGAACCTTCACCATTTTACTATCATTCATATTAAACCTATGCAACATTGTCTTGACATACTTGCTCTGGTTTAACCAGATCTACCTCTTTGCTCGATCTCGCTTATTTTTCATGCCCAAAATATAGTTTTCAGCACCAAGATCCTTCCTATCGATTTTGGAGGACAATTGGATCTTCAAATCTTGGATAATTTCATTGTCATTTCCAATCAACAACATATCATCCACATACAAGACCAAATAAATAACACGGTCACCAAATAATTTAAAATACACAGTGATACGCTTTGCTTCTTGTGAAGCCAAGTCCCCATATATATGTATCAAATTTCTGATACCACATCCTTGATGACTGTTTTAACCCATACAAAGAATTTTTTAACCCGCATACCAATTCTTTCTTACCCTTCACCGCAAAGCCTTATGGTTGCTTCATGTAGATTTCTTCTTCCCGATCCCCGTGAAGAAATGTTGTATTCACATCCATTTGTTCTACCTCAAAATCAAAAGAAACAACAACATATAAAAGTAATATATTAGAGGCTAACTTGGCAACAAGAGAAAAAATATCACCGAAATAAACTCCCGACACCTGAAAATAACCTTTTGCTACCAACCGAGCTTTGTATTTCTCCACATTTTATTCTGCATTCATATACTTCTTAAGCACCCATTTTCTGCCAATAGGTTTCCTTCCAACCAACAACTCCACCAGATCCCAAGCCTCAATTTTTTCCAAAGATGCCATTTATGTATGTTTTAACCCTGTACAAAAATTATTTGCAAACGAATTCTTAAAACAGAAAATAAATAATAGCAAGATCATAAAACATAAAACAAATATACACAGATATTTTCCCTTGGATCCCAAAACTGGGACTACCGACTTGATTTTTCATTATATTCCTTTCAATGTTACAACACATATATCTACATGTCGAAGCATATATAAATCCCAATCCCTTAACCCTGGATTAGAACATAATCGTAGTTCCCTTGAACAAAGTTACAAAATACCATGGGAAGAAAACCATCGTGCCTAAAACCATGTGCAAAACCCATGCAAAAAACCATAGGCAGGTCCGCCCACACACCTGTGGAGCTAATTGTGGAAAGAATATAACACACACCCAACAATTTCATCAACCATGGCCTCTTTTCAAAGTTTTCCATCCTCTGAATCCATTGCCTCCTTGACAGTTCTGGGACCATCATCAATTATAGATAAAGAAAATTTGGAATAGAAAGCAGATGGAATATACCTTTATGGATTCCTTCTCTCTCGAACTGATATTCTCAAAACTGGAGTCTGTGGATCTTCCTCTTCTGATTCTTGTTCTGCTGTAGAGGCTGATTCCTCCTCCTTTAGTTCAAACTCTATTTTATCAGGTTCCTTTGGTAGGACTTCATGTTTAATAACATATTTCACCTCTCTGAACACCACATCTCAGCTGTACACAACCTTCCTTGTTTCTAGGTTCCAAAGCTATAAAATTTTAAACCATCCTTATACCCAATAAAGATGCACCTTTCAGATTTACTATCCAACTTGGTTCTCTTCTCCTTTGGAACCTGTACATATGCATCACATCCAAAGACCCTCAGATGTGAAAGAGAGGGTTTCTCACTAGTCCATATCTCATGTGGAGTCTTATCCTTCAACCTTGATGAAGGTGATATGTTAACTAGGTAACATGCAATATCCACTGCCTCTGCCCAAAATTCCTGTCCTAACGCGACACCATTGAGCATGTTTCTTGCCTTTTCCATCAACGTCCTATTCATTCTTTCCGCAAATCCATTTTATTGAGTAGTGTATGGAGCAGTATTCTGTTATGATATACAACAATTCTTACAGAACTCTTCAAATTCCTTCTTGCAGAACTCCCCACCATTATCTGTCCTCAACACCTCGATCTCCTTCTCTGTCTGATTTTCACCAGAGCCTTAAATTATTTAAACCTGTCAAAGACTTCATATTTCTTCGTGAGGAAATATATCCATGTATTCCTAAAGAAGTCATCTATAAATGAGACATAGTACACAAACTTACCCAATGATGGAATCGACATATGTACAAACACATCACTGTGCACAAGCTCTAATATCGCTTTTTCCCTCTTATCACTAGAGAGGAAAGTCACCTGCTTCTACTTCCTATATAACAATGTACACATAAATCAAAATACAGAGAGAAAATAGAAATACCTTATACCATACAATATTCAAAGGCCCTTCTCTCCAATATGTCCAATCCTTTGACACTATATCATAGTCTTTTCTCCAGAGACCCTTAGATTTTCTACTCCACTTTCAGGAACTACAACACTGTTGCACCCATAAATAAAAATGGTACCCAAAATATTGTACAAATTTCCAATCCAAACTCCCTGCATCAATACCAATGCTTGTCGAACTATCTTACAGGTATCTTTCTAGAACACTATTTTTGCACCTGCATCATCCATCTTACTTACAAAAATCAAATTTCTGGCCAATGCAAGAATATGCAGAACATCAAGAAGTGTTCTAATCCTTTCACCTTGCAACTTCAGCTTGAATTTTCTGCGTCTGATGATTCTTTCCTTCCTGTTATCCTCTAAGAAGACATCACCACCATCATATTTATCATACACAAAAAACCACTCCCTATGGGGAGTGAAGTGAAAGGATACACCTGAGTCAATCAACCATGCTTCATGATATACATGTGTACTTGAAGAAGCCAAGTACACATCCCCACCTTCATATGAGGTGGTTTTCGCCTCTATAGAAGGAGCATCATCAAATAAATTTCCTTTCTCAGGAGATTTATATATACAGTCCTTTTTGTAGTGCCCTTCCTTCTCACATTTCGAACACACCATTACAAGTTTTCCTGGAGATTTAGATATCCCTCTAGATTTAGATCTCCCACTTGAGGAATTATTTTTATTTCTGTTATGGGACCATCCTCATATAAACAAGGCATCTCCATTATGGCTCTCCATATTTTTCCATCTCATATCCTCTGAAAACGATTATGAGTCTATTTCATCAAAATTCAAGGTAGTTGTATTGCTACCTTTTGCAACAACCAGACTATCCCACGAATCTGGTAGAGAACATAGAAAACTGATGCACTTATCTTCGTCTGAAGTTTTTATATCAACATATAACAACTAACTTACCACAATATTAAAGGTGTTCATATGCTATGTCACCAAGTATCCATCCTTCATCCCTAGGTTATAAATTTTTTTCCGCAGGAATAGTTTATTCACCAGAGACTTAGATTGGTACAAAGTCCCTAACTTGACCAACAAATCCTTCGCCGTAGCTTCCCCTGATAAATTCAAAAATACTGAATTTGAGATACACAACCATATTGTGCTCTTTGTCTTCCGATCCAACTTCGCCAAGTCTTTTGCTGACATTGCTGTTGGTTTAGTACCTAGATCTACCACGATCCATTGATATAATCCAGCAACAAATCCTCCATCTTGAACTTCCACAACTCAAAACTTTTATTAGAGGAAATTTCAGCCTAAAAATGGCCTCCTAAGGAAAAATAATCAAATAATAGTTAAAATAATAAAATAAGAGTTATGAATTTTGGAGGGAAAAGAAGAAAACTACTTTTTTAATTGTATTTTTGTCTTATCTCCTTCTAGGTTTACTCAAATTTTATGTTAGAAAATTATATATTATGGAGCAATGCAACACATAAAATATGGGGAAAATACAAGCACACAAAAAACACATAAAACCAGAGAGTCACAGATATACGTGGTTCACCCAGTTTGGGCTACGTCCACCCCGAACAACTAGTCCTTCCTTTCTATTATCCAACAAAAATTGAAGAGACAAAACCTACAGCAGATCCGCTGTAATATCCTCTGTTCTCTCTCACAGTCTCCCTATCTATTTCTCGCTCTGAGAATACACATACAATACACAGCCGCAATACAATGCCCTCAGAAAAACGAGGGGTTGCCTTCTAGGGAAAAAAACCCTAATCTAAACATAACTTCTACCGTCAGATCATTTGCCTAATGAATGGCCCATATTGACTAGAAATTACTATAGTTTTACGAGGCAATTTTACATTTGTTTTTAGCTTCGGGGGCGCTGCCCTCGAAAAGCGCTGCCGCCCCCCCTTGGACCCCCCACAGCAGCGATTAATTACGGGCGGTGTTGCCGCCCCTTTTAAGGTACAGGGGTCCAATGCTGTGATACAAAGTAAACAAGATAATCAGGCTCCACACCCAACATTTTAAGTGTAGACACTCATTGGATGCAAAATTAGATTCCACACCCAATGAGTACCCATTATGCATACTTTTAAGAATACCCACATTGATAAAAAATGAAGATACGTCAAAAAAGTGTGTTGAACACGATTTTTTAATGTATCTTCAATTTTTATCAATGTGGGTCTTCTCAAAAGTATGCATAATGGGTACACGTTGGGTTTGGAATTTAATTCCACATCTAATGAGTATCTACACTTGAAATTTGAGTAAATATATAAGGAGATAAATAAAAATACAATTAAAAAAATTAGTTTTTCTTCTTTTCCCTCGAAATTATTTACATGTACCTCTTTTTAAATTTAAAGGGTTTTATTGGTTTACATATTATGACATGGAAATTACATGAAAATTTCATGGGCACTTTTATGCTAAAATTTACTTTAATGGTCCATTGAATTTCTTGATCTCTATCTTTCCACTGCTCGCCATCTTCTTTCACCACAAGAATTGATCATGCATATCTCCCACTGAACATGGTCTACCACAGCTCGAGCAAAACCTTCAGCAACAAAGGCGCCCCCCTGAAGCTGAACCAACTCTGATACCAAATGTAGGTTTTAACCCTGTACAAAAATTACATGCAAACGAATTCTTAAAACATAAAAATAAACAATGGCGAGAACATAAAACAAACATACATAGATATTTTCCCATGGATCCCAAAACCGGGGCTACATATTTATTTTTCATTATATTCATTTCAATGTTATAATACATATATATACATGCTGAAGCATTCATAAACACCAATCCATTAACCCAGGATTAGAACATAACCGTAGTTCCATTGATTAGATCTACAAAATACCATGCGAAGAAAACCATCATGCCCAAAACCATGTGCAAAACCCAGACACAAAATTGTGGGTAGGTCTGCCCACCGTCTTTGGGTCCTCCCCCCATCCTTGGGTTCGCCCAACTATTATTGGGTCTGCATATTTTTTTTTCTTGGGGTACTACCCCAGAACCCGTGCAGGGGGGCTACCATCCCCTGTAAACCCCTCAACAGGGGGGCTTCTGCCCCCGTTGTGACCCCTCTACTGCGCCCGACATAGATTACAAGGCATGGGAATAGTTGTGAAAAGAATATAAGACACAATAAAAAAATATAGAGTTTCCAGGAGACTTGGATATATCTCTGATTTTCAATGTGGCTAATTTGTATGAGTTTTGTGAAGGAGAAAACAATGAATAGATAGGTACACCCGCTAAGTAGAAGGAGCATTTACTAGTTAAAATTGTAGAAGAAATGGAAGAAATACTAGACAAGAGCTGGAAAGAAGATTTGTTGAGGGAATAGCCAGAATATTTGGTCAAATGGAAATACATGGGATCTGAAGATGCGTGTCGGGTGACTAAACGAGAGCTAGCACGCCTATAAGGGACTTCAATCTCTAAAGGAAATACCACATGAGATGGTAGCTCATATTTGTTTACCAAGGGTGTTTGATGCAGGAGCATCCTTGGCCTCGAGAAATTCTCATCAACCAAAAAAGAGTTTATGTTTGAGTTCGTAATAAGTGTTGTTACTCCCATGTATTTTGAGTTGCTGATACTCCTATTTTATTAGTTGTTTACATGGCCAACTAATAGTTGTCGATATTCCTGCAGCTACGTTTTATCGAAGTGATGAATACTTTTGAGTTGTTGGCACTACCAATATTGCATGTTGATACTCATATTACATGGAGTTGCTGAGTGGAAGGAATAGCTACCAGTTAAACTTGTAGAAGAAGTGGAAGAAATCCTAGCCACAAGAGTTGGAAATAAGATTTTCTGAAGGGAATATCCATAGTATTTGGTCAAATGGAAAAATAGGGGATCTGAAGATGCGTGTCGGGTGACTAAATGAGAGCTAGCACGCCCATAAGGGACTTCAATCTCTAAAGGAAATACCACATGAGCTAGTAGCTCATTTTTTTTACCAAGGGTGTTTGATGCAGGAGCATCCTTGGCCTCGGGAAATCCTCATCAACCAAAAAAAAGTTTATTTTTGAGTTTGTAATAAGTGCTGTTAATCCCATGTATTTTGAGTTGCTAATACTCCTATTATGTTAGTTGCTGATATACCCAACTAATAGTTTCCGCAATTCCTGCATCTATGTTTTATCGAAGCGAAGAATACTTTCGAGTTGTTGGCACTCCCGATATTATGTGTTGATAATCCTATTGCGTGGAATGTCTGAACACACACAAAACTGGTAGTTGTTTAGTTGTGCTGCTACAAGAAAACTGCTACTAGATGCGCCATGATAATAGGACGTAGGTTACAATTTTTGTTTGTATGCATATTGTGAGGAAGCAAATCGATTCAGCTCTAGAATGCGAAGAGGTCGACAATATGGGAAACAACTTGTTCAGTTGGAATACAAAGAGGTTAGCAATGTGAGAATAATTTGTGGGAACAAGGAAGAAAAATGGGCTTTTGGATTATTGGATTTTGTTGGTTAACTTCAGGATCTTAAGCTCATGGCTTCTGGCTCTTGGAATTTTGGTATTGGTTTTGGCTACTACATGATTTGGAGAGAGTGCGACTAGATTCTGTACGACTTAGAGAGGGTGTTTTGGTTTTTTCGTGGTATTGCTATGTAACAATGTAGGAATTTCAAGCACTCTGAGGACTCCACTCTTAGATTTTAATTATTGTATGTAAAAACAAATTCTGAATGAATAAAAAATATTTGAAATCCATTCTGAGTTCTTGTGGGAGGTCTATAATTACTCTCTATTTATGCTCTAACCCAAATCAAATGGCTGGGGTTGTCTGCTCTGTAAGAACGATTTGGGTTCTATAGTTTGTTGTGAAAGCTACGGAAGCCCGGATTGTGTCAATTCGAGAAGAGGGAATAAGGAACACACTAACATAGGGATAAAACAAATCAATAGTGTAAGGAGATTCGAAACTGATTATATCTATGATCCAAAAAATCCTCAATGGAACTCCCTTGTCGAGGGTCCTGCAATTAGAGTTTGGAAAGCCTATCGCAACAAGTTTCTTCCCTCATTATGCCTATGCTGATGATAATTCCCACCCATATATGCAGATCAAGGAACAAAATTGTAGACAAACTAGCCAATGAGGGATGTTTTTCTCAAGCTTCTTCAATTTCAACCTACTAGAACTCCATCCCCAACTCTCCCCTCAAAGAGGAATGTTGGCTCTTAGTGCAGTAGGACTCAAATTTCCAAAATGGGGTGCTATGTGCAACAAGGTGTTAGGTGTGTTTCCATTGTCCCACCAACCCACATGCCAGTGGGATGTGGCAACATGCCCCGATAATATTTTCCTTTGTTACATGCAACGCACACTTGATGATATATTTGTTCACCAGTTTGTGTGCTAGTACATCATTCATTGCAACCTTTAATTTCTTGATGGAAGGGAAACTAACGTAGGTCCTCGATGAAGCTTCACAATGGATTGTACCATTCTCATGGAAAGATAGATCATAACTATATCTTCACCCACTCAACATTCATTAGGTAGAATTTTGTGGGATTTTATTCATGGATATTGGCCTTAGGGAGGAGATCCCATCATTGGATTTGGTACGTGGTTTTGGAAAACTTTATCACTTAGGGCATGAGAAGTTTTAAGCACTCAATAATTCTACTTTTTCTTATTCTTCACTATTAGAGATAGGTGCTCAAACCCCTCATTTTAGCCCTGGTCTGATGGGTTTTAATTGGAAAAGTTGGATAGCTTCCTGGGAGTGTAGGTAGGAAAAAAATGCCTAGTTAGGATGCCTCCTTGGCCCTCACTGCAATCTGCATCTCCTCACAACATTTCCATGTTCTTTCAATTGCATGTCCTCATTCCTCGAGGAATTTGTCTTATCCATTCGACCCGCAAATGTCTTTGGCCATCCACAACCTTCGAGGGAAGTCACCTCCATGGTCTGGTAACTTAGGTAAGCCTAGGTATGCTATTATTTTCTTAATTATAATATGCAGTTCTAATATTTTTCTCGTGCTAGAATCTTCCATCATCACTTTCTCAAGTAACTCCGAAGATATTTCTTCACTTGGAGTGAACAAGCTCCCTTAGCTAAGCCTAAGCTCCACCACTATTCCAAAATAACCTGCTCAATACCATCTTCTTGCTTTGTTTTAGCCTTTATAAATGACACAATTTGACTTTCTCATGGCCACAAGGGTCCTTCACCCACCTCACAACCCAACTCTCCTTTTAGTTTCTCATCATGCCTCGATAGAGAGCTAGAGTGCATAGGGGCGTTGCTTATTACTAAGAAGGAGGTCACTCAAGAGCTCCGATGCAAGCTGAAATCTTGGCCACTATATTTAGAGATATGAGTCCCTAACTAGTTCAAGAGAAACTTACATAGGTGAAAAGATAATTGGCCAATGAGAGGTGCACCCTTACAAACAAAAAGTTATTCGCAGGGGTGGCAAATTGGGTTCCCGATGCAGGTCACAATAGATGTCGTTATAATCAATAAATGTACAACATAGACATCTAATGGAATCTTAAGTTTATATTGGGTAGAGTTCTTGTGGAAAAGAAAGAAATTGAGGAAGATGTTCTCTTGACTAATAATCAAATGCAAAGGTACATGATCACAATTGATCATATGCTCAAGAAGCTAGAGAAACACACATGCATTCCTCCTTAGAATCTCAGTTTCTTCCCAGGCAGTGACATGGAGCCCATCCCTGTTGAAGCCACTGATTCAGATAAATCAAATTGAATGTCTTTATATTTCTTTGTCTTTAATTCTTTTATGTTTTTCGTTCTGTGGTTTCTAGTTGGGAATGACTGTGGTGACACAACAATTATAATATGAATGTTGATTTCTAAAACTTTGAACATCATCTTATTTTTGATATTTTAAAGCAATTGAAATTCTCTATCTAGTTTGGTTTCCATAATGGAAAACCATAATAAACTTCAATAACCATAAATGTAAATCTCTAATTTCAAGCAATAAAAACCTTACGTATAAAAATGTTGAAATTTTGAAAAAATTGTAAAACTAAATCTTCATAAATTGCAAATCCAAGTTTAGAAGTATATTCTTCAAAAATATTCCCCCCCCACCCCCTGAAAAAAAGTGATCACATATATTCAAATTCACATAAAATTAACTTGAAATGGAAACTAAAAGGGGAATCTATTTAACCCCAAGCTCATGAATAACTTTAGTAATGAAAACACAACATAAAATTCCTTAAGTAGCACGTGGGAAGCTCAAGGTAAAATAACACTTTATATGCTTAATTAGATTCTTTGTACAAGTATAATGATTTGAGCTTGCACTAGTGACTGGTAATGTTTGAGATGGTTAGATTTACAATGAATAGTATTTCGTACCTGTTTGATAACTATTTCAGAATAACCATATACTTGAATGGTTTTTGACACCAAGGTCTATTGCTTTATACAAGCCTTGGACCAGTGCCTCATAATCTGCGATATTGTTTGTGCATTCAAATTCTAGCCTACATGCCAACATTGTCTTTTCTCCTTCTTTATTAATTAGTATGTAACTAACCCCTGCACCATCACTTGATTTTTATCCATCAAAGCATAATGTTCAGAATAAAGTTTTAACAAAAGGTTTTTCTACAATATTTATACATTTGGAAGAGTCTGTCTGAGAAAAATTTTCAATTTGAGAATTAACTGAATTGATAATAAATGGAGATCGTTATGCATTAAAATTTCTCAAAAAAGATTTAACAAAGTAATTTCCAAGGATGTTATTGGTAAAGGCCATTGGTTCATTTTCATCCTCAAAATTAGTTACTGAGTATTTCATGTGTTTTTCATGGTCAAATCGAATTTGATTTGGCTTACCATTGTAGGGAAGCCACATATGAGACCAATCAGTGGAAAAATAAACGTGAATATTTTCTGACCAATCTCTACTCAGAATCAAACCGTAAAAGTTAGAAATACCAACAACTAGAATATCAATTACTTGTTGAACTTTTGAATTAGAAGCTAGTCTAATAAGGACATAATTCATTTCTCCTAAAACCTTGACTTTGGTTCTATCTAATTGAACAATGTGTACTTTAGACTTTTGAGAAGCAATGTTTAACTTCAAGAAAACCAAATATGGCATAATATTTAAAGAAGCCCCAGAGTCTATCGGGAAATTGTGCACATTCTTATTAAAAACTTCAAAAGTCAAAAGTAAAGGAGGGGTGTGAGAACTTGATTTGTCTCCAATTAGGATAGCATCAATGGCATCGACCTTTTCAGATGAATCTATGGGAGATTTTCCTACTCCTTTTGAGGCTTTAGAAGTAATAGACACAGGTAAAGGCGAGGTAAGAACTACATTCAGTTCTTTGAGTAAGATTTTCTTCTACTGTTATAATTTACTCACCTCATACATAGAGATATTTGCTTTAAATTTTTTCATTACTTCCACTATATTATACTCGATGGTATCTGAGACCACTAAGGTCTTTGATGTAGATGGAGAGGTAGGAGAAGTTGGGTTTGTCTGAGGAGAAGGAGTATTTTTGTTAACAACTTTGTCTTTAGCAATAGGGGTTGAAGATTTCTGTTTTTGAGGAGATTGAGGGAGATTAGTAAGATTTTTAATTCTAGTGCTAACTGGAAATGCCTCATGTTCATCTTCATTATTGGATGTAGGAAGAATAAAATCCCATAATCCATGAACTTCAACCAACTCTTCATCCTGTGATTCATCTGCAGACAATATCATTTCATCCTCATCTGATTCAACATTAGAGATTACATTTGGAGGTTGAGGATTTGAAGTCTGAGTTTTCTTAAAAGATCTCAAAGGTTTCTTAGAAGAAGATTCATATATATATATATATATATATATATATATAGATTTTCAAAATTTCTACCATGTCATTTGACATGGTTTTGAGAACCTTTTGTAATCCTTCAATATCATAAGGATCCTTAGATGTTTTCTTTTTAGGCTCATCCTTAAACGTGACATTTTAAGTTTTTCTATCTTCCTGGGCAGTTTTCTTTTCTAAATAAAGGATTCTCTTTTCTACAGAGAGGGCTTCTTTCATGTTTTATACCATAGTAGCCTTATTGGCTCTATCTACAAAAATTGCTATATTAGAAGGAAGAGAGGATATATACCATTCAATATGTACATCTACACTAGGTTTATATGTAATTGCGATTTTATTGAGCAATTTGTTAAATTTGGAATTGAAATATTTAATCTTTTCACCTAAATTTTCCTTAAGATTTGAAAGATCATTGATGAGAGTAGCAGTAGTACGATCATCACCAAATTTGGTCAAAAATTGTTCTTCAAATATGTCCCAAATAGTAATAGTTCCTGGTGGTAATGAAAGGTACCATGATCCAGCTCATCCTTGAAAAGTATATGGAAACAATCTTACTACACAATCTTCTTCAAAGACATAATTTAGATTCATAGACAACATGAAATTATGGATATTTTCTTCAGAAGGGAGATCATTGTCTAGATTATACTTAGGAAACCATCTTTCTGGATGCATAGGTAAAGGATGAAGAGGACTTGGTAATTGAACAGATCCAGGATTCGTCCAAGGTCTATTTTCCATTGTGTGAATTGGAGGGTTGATTTGTCCTGAAGAAGGATTTGAAGAAGAAGAGGTAGTTCCAGAGGTGAATGTAGTTGAAGAAGAAACAACCACGTAGCTAGTACTGCTCGAAGCAACACTTGTGGACCGAGATGAAGAGATATGAGTTGATGAGGAGATTGGTTGGGAAGATGTAATTGAAGGAGGAATAAATGATGGAGTTTGAGCGGGAGAAGATGAAAGAATATCACTAGTAGATGTTTGAGCTTCAGTTGTTGGATTTTTCTTGCGATGGGAATGAAGATGAAACTAAAATGGGGTTATTATGAGTTTTTCACTCTAAGAATGAGTCAATACACTATTACTTTGTAAAATTGAAGTAAGACTTCCTTCAAAGGCTTAAAAAAACACATGATTTTTTGCTGAAATAGATATTTCTTCTAATTTATTTATTAAGGTCTGTACTTCAAGAAATTTTGGAGTATAATCAGGGGAGAGTTCTTTGGGAATTGAACTAGGAGACTTGGGAGAATATTGAACAACTTCTGATCTAAAGATAGGGGATTTTGAGCATGGACTTGAAGATGTAGGAGACTTGGAGGGGGTTCAACTCTTTTGATGGTATTTATTTTTAGGATTAATCTTTGGTGCCATTCATAGTCTAGTGGGCTTCCTTCTAGCACCAAAAATGTTGATGCCTCGAAAATTGGTGCAAAAACATCGGGGAAAACCACCTGGTCGGGGACTTAAAAATGGTCCCTTATCCATTTGAGATAGTGGCTATGACTTGATTTATGGGACTAGTTTTCCAATGAAATATAATTGAGTGAATGGGTGGTATTTTAACTGAATGAGACTTGGTGAATGGGCGTGACAATCAGTTTAAAGAAAATATATATATCTATCTCTATCCCGGGATGAATTATATTTTTTTTATATGCGATTTAAAAATATGATCTTTAAGTGAATGCAAATGAATATTTATCAAACACTTAGAGAAATGCAAAACAATTTAAGATAATTGATTTGATTAAATAGTTAATTGAATCAATTGATTAAGTGTAGATCGCATCTATTATTGCATCTATTGTATATGTATAAAAAATGGCGATAAAACATGTTCAAAAGTGAATTAATGTTAGATTGTGTTAAAAAGAAACATATAACAAAACATTATAAGGAAAATCAACTATTTCTCATTTGAAATAGAACATCAACATAAAGATAAAAGTACCATATATATGTTAACTCTGCCCATTTGAAAAACAGTCTCTGTTCCAACCTTTTCTATTAAGAAAAACTTTAAGAGTACAAAAGTGCAACTTCTGTAAAGTCTTATTTTCAAAATTTTAGGACCCTTTCTTTAAAGACATGAAAGGGTTTATATAATAAAATAAAAAGTACAAAAATATAAAATACATAAAGAGAAACTCTCCTTAAATTAAGTGAAATAAAAACAAATATAGATTTTGGTGGGACGACTCGCTTCAGGATTGCATTGTTGTCTCTTTTTCCATTCGTTCTTTGAGTTGAAGGATGTCAATCATAGGCTGAACCTCAAGAGGTTGGCATGGTATGACACACAATTGTCCTGTGTAGACCACCTCTGATAGTGGAGGCATCATGTATGAGGAAGTGTCAGTTAGATATCACAACATTAACCATTGGCTATGTGGCTTGATCAAGTGTTTCCAATACTTTTCCCAATCCATCTTATCCAAATTTTTGATGCTTTCTTCCTTCATCTTGGAAATTTCCTGCCATTGTCTTATCAAATATTTTATAACAGGTAGAGAACCGGGGGGCATTTATTAATCAAATTAGCAACAATGAGATTTTGGCTGACTATTTCAACAATGTTGTTGGCAACATCTCTGGCTTTGCAAATTTCCCTTTCAACTTGTTTTAACTGTATGTCCCAATCAGTAAATAAGATTTCTTTTTAGAATCTTCAATCATGGGAAGATTGGCCTTTCGACCTTCAACAATATCTTTCCAGGTGACATATTGGGATACTTCGTCATCAATTTCATCAAAGCTGATCCTCTGGTCAGCGACTCGATTCATCAATGAACCACTTTTTTCACACAGTTCAATAATGCTAGATAGTTTTTGACAGAAAACAACTTGTTGCTGGGCTAACAAAGTATTTAGTTCCAAATATTCCTTGTAAAATTCATCCACTTTAGGATTATATTTCAACTGTTCAACACCGAATTTTAGTTGGTGTATCTAAGCATATTTAGCACCAACATCAAATTGGTGTTGTAGCTTTAGTTTATCTAAGCTTTGTTGGAGCTGTGACACTTGTTCTTGTAATCGATGATTAATGTTTTGCTTCTCTGCTATCAATTCCCGTTCCAATTGAAGGATCCTTTCATCCTTCTCTTTGACTAATTGCTAAAATTTAGTGGCTTTGTCAATGGTAGCAGATACATATGCTCATGCAAACTAATTTAACCATGTTATATCCTAAGATGGATATACTTGTGGGTCCTTCCAAACTACTTCCATAGAGACATCCCCAAGAACAAGAATTTGTGATTGCTCTGTTCTTCTCCTTTTCCTCTTCTTGCTCATGACAAATTTATGCCTTGGGCTGTAAAATATATCCAAAGGAGGCATTTCATTTATTTTAAACACAATTTATAATGTTGGGTAGGTCGGGATAAATTCTACTTCCTCTATGTTAACTGATTTTTCAGTTGACCCAACTGTAAATGGGTTTTGACTTTTACCATGAGGTGTTTCCACTTTTTGTTGATGATAAATGATCACCACTTCTTTGTCTCCTTTAAGATGTTACCAAAATCTTTCCAAACTTCATCTAAGTCACTTGAAATCAATGGATCATTGGTTTGAGTTCTAGAAGACATATCTTCTTTTATTCCACTAAGGACTTCAGTATCCTTAGGGGGGTGTTCTTTTCCCTGTTATTTCTGTTGCTATTCCTTCTATGAGATAGGTTGGATACCTCTAGAATATTTAGAGGAATCACTTCCAACCTTCTATTCCTGTATTTATTGAACTTTGAAAGTTGTTGAGGATTAAGGTGTGATGATTCTAATTTCTCCACTATTGAATAAGTATCACCTGACTCAAACAAATAATCAAAATAATCATTTTCATGGGAAAATGGCTTGATTTTCACTTGAGTTGTAAAATTGAATGCAACTTGGTTCGGGTCATATTTCCTGTTAGAAATTATAAATAATTTCAAACATTGGATTTGATTGGTTTCGAACCCAACATGTTTTAAATTGTCTAATGCATATAGGACATAGTAAATAGGAAAGGAGGGCCATGAAGCTTTCTTTGCTTCTTTCAAAACATTGGTCAATCCATGACCCACTTTCTAACAGGAAATTTCTCTTGTGAGAAGCTTATCTAGAACATATAATGGTAGGACATGTGGTCGGGCTAAGCTCCCAAAAACTCTGACATAAGTGAAAAAATCTTCCCCAAACCATTTTCCAATGGATGTGAAGTCTTCTTGAGCTTCTTTGGCCAATATAGGGGCCTTTTCATCAAACACAACTTGAAACAGTGGGAGCATAAATCCATGGAAGATATTGTAGAAATTAGTTTCATATTTTGATTCCCATAGAATACTATGATAAATATGAATGGGAGTGGGTTCTTGGATAGTCCATTTCCAACCCATGGTTGGAAAATCTGATGTAAAACACACTGCATCCATAATGTAGGTACTCATATAAAATGGGGGAAGGATGTTAGATGAAACAAAACCATTATTTCTGTATTCAAGAATTTGGGTAACGATATTATTTGAAAAAATGGTTCCCCAATCCATGATACAAGAGTCCGTGACAACATCCATAAGGGGAACCCATTCAACGAAGAATTTAGTGGTATTGGGTTGGCTAAAAAGTCTAGACATCATAACAAAAATATAATAGTAGGGACCAACAAGAGAAGTAGTGGAATACATACCCTTATCATTGTGTTTATGCTTGTTAGGTTTGCTCCTCCAATGCTTTATGGGATCCGACTGTAACTTATTCTCCTTTGCAAATTGCGCTAGGAAATATTTGTCATACACCTTCTCAGGGTCTAGAATGTGGTACATTTTCTTCAAATATCCTGCTCTGAACAACCCTATCATTGTACCTATTCTTTTTATGAAAGTTCAATCTCCAATGTTGAGGTTGTCAATAATCCATTACACCATATCTCTATATGGTAAAATCTTGGGGCGTGTAGCAATTTGGTGCAGAAAAGAGTTGGTGACGTCGACTATAGTAGATTCTGAGGTATTAGAAGCATTTGCAGTAGCTCTTCTTTCAACCCTGCTGGGTTTCTCATCTTCAAATAACATGTACATTGCTTCCCAAGAAGCAGAACCACTCTTTGATGCACATGTAGTATTTGTGAATTAGGGTGGCATTTATGTTCTTCACTAGAAAAAAGTGCATGATTAGGGGGAGCCATGGTTATTTTGGACTTCTTTGTGACCTTAGACATTTATGAGAAACTCTGTTTGTTTGGACTTGCCTGCAAAATAATAAGAACAACAAGTAAAAAGGGGCAATCTTGTCACAAGACGAGAGCAGTGTAACAATAATGGAAATAATGACAAATAAAACTTGGCATGTGGATAATATAAAAATTTAATTCTTTTGCGGTAAAATCATATTTGGAGGCTTGACTTGTTAAAACCGTTAATTATGGAATTAATGGAAAGCATGGGTTCACATGCCCGAATAGACATTTAGGCACTTAAATAAGATATTTTTGCATCGCAGATCCATTTGTGCGTCAACTTCTTAAAACGCCAAGTACCTATATCTTGCCAATTGCGATCGATTTTTTTTTTCTTTTTCTATAACTCTTTTAGTCAAAATATTAACGTTTTTTGAATGCTTCAAACATTAGCAGGGGAAAAGGAAAGGAAGGAAGTGGTAATTAGCGAAAGTGCGATGCGATGGGATGTATCACATCGGGGAAATGAAAACGAGGGTGGATTGAATGTTGGCAAGATGGAAATTCGATTTTTCATTTGCGATTGATGACGTGGCAATGGAGGGTCCCACTGTTTTCCTTTCATGAAACATGGTTCGGTTGGAATCCTTTTCCTTTATTAAAGCCTTTTATTGATATCACATCGCAAATAATTTGGAGTGGCTTTAGATGTCATATGCTGTCTTCGCGAATTTACGATTGCGATTTGTAAGCATGTTTCTTTTGAATTTTCCGCCTAAATTCCTTTTATATAAAAAGGTGTTGCTTAACCTTTCTAACTCTTATTTCTATTTCAATTTATCACTTAAGGGTATTATTTGTTCTAGTCTATTTTTTTTAAAAAGGGTCCCCATTATTTTATAACACAAATATTCTAAAATAATGGGGGTTGTTGAATAACACAACATAAGGTAGACCAATCTCATTATTTAGTGAGAATTGAATGATAATGAGAAGAATTATTTTGTATATGATCAATAATTTATGCTATTGTGCAGGGTTTGAAGAAGTAGAGACACTATTTTCTGCCCAAGGAATTTATCCTTTTTACTAATAACAAGGAATTACAATATATCAACAATCAAGGTAAGTAAATAAAAGGAATTCTAAATGGGTTAAATTATTGCAAAGTTATGCATTTCTTCTGAACCACGGGTCTAGAGAGTCAAACAAAGTTGCAGATACTTTGAGTAGGAGAGTGTTGTTATTCAACACTTTGTCATTAGAAGTGGTGAGTTTGGAAAGTGTGAAGGAGCTGTATGCAGAAGATGTCAATTTTGGAGAAGCTTGGACAACTTTTAAATCACCTTGGAGTGTAGAAAAAACCATGTTATTGCATTACCTTATCTAAGAATGGTTTTTATTTAAAAACCAACAATTGTGCACTCCTCAAGGGCCAATGAGGTTGAATCTTATTAAGGAGTTACACAATGGAGGATAGGTGGAAATTTTGGCACATATAAGACCATAACGTTGGTAAAGGAGAGGTATTTTTGGCCTAACATCAACAAGGATGTCAGAAAGTTTTTTGAGTGTTGTAGAATTTTCCAACTAGCGAAGGGTAGAAGTAAAAATTTAGGGATGTATAATGCATTTTCAGTACTAGAGAGACCTTACGAAGATGTGAGCATGGGCTTTGTCTTGGGGTTTCCAAGGACACAAGGAAACATGATTCATTGATGGTTGTTGCATGGGGGCTTCATTGGGGAGAAATACCATATCACATGTGTTCATATTTGGGGATATATATTGAGGAAAAAATGACATAATATATTCAACATATAATAGGGGATAAAGGGTTTTTATGTTGGAAGGTATAGAAAATGGAGCTCAAATTTCATGAAACAATATAAGGAGGTATAAAAAATATTAATGAAAAAGTAGATACCTACAATATCTAGTGAAAGTAGGGGTTTTTTTAAATTGGGAAGGTGTATTGTGTTCGTATTGGTAGGGGGTTAAATACTGTGATATATAGAGGTACTTTCCAATATGTAGTCAAATTAAGGGTGTTGTTTAGTATACCAAGAATGCACGTGATATGTCAGAGGTTCATTGAGTGAAGCCCTCATGGGTTGTTTTAGATAGGTTTTTGAAGATGACACACTTCATAACATGCAAAAGGACACGTGATGCTATTGAAGTGGTTGTTTTATTCTTCAAGGAAGTAGTGAGACTTCATGGTTTTCCATGAACCATTAATTCAAATAGAGATACAAGATTTCTGGGTCACTTTTGGAGGATGCTATGGAAGAAAATGGGATCTAAAGTGTTATATAGTTCAATCTATCATTCGCAGACACATGGGTAGACTGAAGTAGTGAACAAGAGTCTTGGATATTTGCTGAGAAGCTTGAGTGCTGAAAATCCCAACTAATGGAATATGGTTTTGGCATAGGAAATGTTTGCATACAATGATTCGGTGAACATATCAATTGGAAAATTTCCATTTCAGATTGTCTATTGGTGGTCATTGAAAGGTGCTTTGGACATGATACAATTTCCAGATTTGGAGGAAAGAAAGAGTGCTGATGCAAGTGATTTTGTAGACAACAGGCAATATATACATGAATAGGTGAAGAAAATATTGCAACATAGTACTGATAGGTATAAGGAGAAGGCATATTTGAAAACAACAAAAAAGGTTTATGTAGAGGGAGTACTAGTAATCTCACATCCGTGGAAAGAAAGATTTCCCAGGGTTACCTACAACAAGTTGAAATATAAGAAAATAGGCCCATGCATAATTATTCGATTTTTTTTTAAAACACCTACAAGCTTGTAGGTTTTAACCATTTACAGGAATTACCTACAAACAAATTCTTAAAACATAAAAAGAAACAATATAACACAACGCTTGGGACTAGTCATGGAAAGGATATAACACACACCCAACATTCTCCCACTTGTTTTATTTCCACACAAGGGGTCACATGAGAACTTAGTCATTCGTCCATACCTGCAACGCCCATTGTTTCTCTACACCAAGAAAGCTTCTCAGTGTTCACAGACTTCGTCAATGCATCTGCAACATTCTTCAAAGTATCCACCTTTACTAGCAACAAATTTTTGTCCTCAACCATATACCTCACAAAGTGATATTGAACATCATGCTTTGTTTTTGAATGATATGCATGGTTATTTGCCAAGAAAATTTCACTTTTCCTATCACAGTCTATCCTTATAGATCGTTGTACCAACCCCATACTTGAACACAATATCTGCAACCAAACTACTTCCTTGCTTGCATGAGTGGTTGCCATGTATTCAACCTCTCTAGTTGAAAGATCCACTACAAATTGTCTTTTTCTCATCCATTTGACTATTCCTCCAAATAGGTTAATCACATACTGACTTGTAGACATTCTCTAATCTAGATCTCCAACCCAGTCTACATCAACAAAGCCAAGAATGTCCAAAGCTCTGTCCAATATCGGTCTTCCCTGGTAGCATATACCATAATCACTAGTGCCATGCAAATACCTGAAAACCTACTTCACTGCTGTCCAATTCTCCTTCCCTGGCTTTGACATAAACCTACCTAATACTCCCAATGCATGTGCAATATCTGGCATAGTAAAAACTGTTGCATACATCATGCTACTGATTGCACTTGCATATGGAACACGGGACATGTCCTTTTCCTCTTCTTGTGTCTTAGGACACTATTCAACATATAAATTTACACCTAAAGGAATAGGAACCTTCACCAGTTTACTATCATGCATATTAAACCTATGCAATATTGTCTTGACATACTTCCTCTGGTTTAACTAGATCTTCCTCTTTTCCCGATCTCGCTTAATTTCCATGCCCAAAATATATTTTTCAGCACCAAGATCCTTCATGTCGATTTTGGAGGACAATTGGGTCTTCAAATCTTGGATAATTTCTTTGTCATTTCCAATCAACAACATATCATCCACATACAAGACCAAATAATTTAAAATACACATAGTGATCCGCTTTGCTTCTTGTGAAGCCAAGTCCCCATATATATGTATCAAATTTCTGATACCACATCCTTGGTGATTGTTTCAACCCATACAAAGACTTTTTTAACCTGCATACCAATTCTTTCTTACCCTTCACCGCAAAGCCTTATGGTTGCTTCATGTAGATATCTTCTTCCCGATCCCCATGAAGAAATGTTGTATTCGTATCCATTTCTTCTACCTCAAAATAAAAAGAAACAACAACATATAAAAGTAATATAATAGAAGCTAACTTGGCAACAAGAGAAAAAAATTCACCGAAATAAACTCTCGACACCTGAGAATAACCTTTTGCTACCAACTGAGCTTTGTATTTCTCCACCTTTTCTTCTGCATTCATCTACTTCTTAAGCACCCATTTGCTGCCAATAGGTTTCCTTCCAACCAATAACTCCACCAGATACCAAGCCTCAATTTTTTCCAAGGATACCATTTCTGTATGTTTTAACCATGTACAAAAATGATTTGCAAACGAATTCTTAAAACAGAAAATAAATAATAGCAAGATCATAAAACATAAAACAAATATACACAGATATTTTCCCCTGGATCCCAAAACCGGGACTACTGACTTGATTTTTCATTATATTCATTTCAATGTTACAACACATATATATACATGTTGAAGCATATATAAACCCCAATCCCTTAACCCTGGATTAGAACATAACCGTAGTTCCCTTGAACAGAGTTACAAAATAACATGGGAAGAAAACCATCATGCCTAAAACCATGTGCAAAACCCATGAAAAAAACCATAGGTAGGTCCACCCACACACCCGTGGAGCTAATCGTGGAAAGAATATAACACACACCCAACAATTTCATCAACCATGGCCTCTTTTCAAAGTTTTCCATCCTCTGAATCCACTGCCTCCCTGACAGTTTTGGGATCATCATCAATTATAGATAAAGAATATTTTGAATAGAAAGAAGATGGAATATACCTTTCTAGATTCCTTCTCTCTCGAACTAATATTCTCAAAACTAGAGTCTGTGGATCTTCCTCTTCTGATTCCTGTTCTGCTGTAGAGTCTGATTCCTCCTCCTTTAGTTCAAACTCTATTTTATTAGGTTCCTTTGGTAGGACTTCATGTTTAATAACATCTTTCACCTCTCTGAACACCACATCTTAGTTGTACACAACCTTCCTTGTTTCTAGGTTCCAAAGCTATAACCTTTTAAACCATCCTTATACTCAATAAATATGCACCTTTCAGATTTACTATTCAACTTGGTTCTTTTGTCCTTTGGAGCCTGTACATATGCATCACGACCAAAGACCCTTAGATGTGAAAGAGATGGTTTCTTACTAGTCCATATCTCATGTGGAGTCTTATCCTTCAACCTTGATGAAGGTGATCTCTTAACCAGGTAACATGCAATATCCACTGCCTCTACCCAAAATTCCTGTCCTAACCTGACGCCATTGAGCATGCTTCTTGCCTTTTCCATCAACATCCTATTCATTCTTTCCGCAACTTGATTTTATTGAGGAGTGTATGGAGTAGTCTTCTACCGTAATATACCACAATTCTTACAGAACTCTTCAAATTCCTTCTTGTAGAGCTCCCCGCCATTATCTGTCCTCAACACCTTAATCTCCTTCTTTGTCCGATTTTCACCAGAGCCTTAAATTATTTAAACCTGTCAAAGACTTCAGATTTCTTCCTGAGGAAATATATCCATGTATTCCTAGAGAATTCATCTATAAATGAGACATAGTACACAAACTTACCTAATGATGGAATCGACATAGGTACAAACACATCACTATGCACAAGCTCTAATATCCCTTTCTCCCTCTTAGCACCAGAGGGGAAAGTCACATGATTCTACTTTCCATATAACATTGTCGACATAAATCAAAATCCAGAGAGAAACTAGAAATACCTTCTACCATACAATTACCATACAATATTCAAAGGCCCTTCTCTCCAATATGTCCAATCCTTTGATGCTATATCATAGTCTTTTCTACTCCACTTTCAGGAACTACAACACCATTGCACCCATAAATAACAATTCTACCCAAAATATTGTACAAATTTCCAATCCAAACTCCCTGCATCAATACAAGTGCTCATCGAACTATCTTGCAGGTATATTTCTCGAACACTATTTTTACAACTGCATCATCCATCTTACTTACAAAAATCAAATGTCTGGCCAATGCAAGAGTATGCAGAACATCGGGAAGTGTTCTAATCCTTTCACCTTGCAACTTCATCTTGAATTTTTTGTGTCTGATGATTCTTTCCTTCCTGTCATCCTCTAAGAAGGCATCGCCACCATCATATTTCTCATAATAAAAAAACCACTGCCTATGGGGAGTGAAGTGAAAGGATGCACCTGAGTCAATAAACCATGCTTCATGATATACATGTGTACTTGAAGAAGCCAAGTACACATCCCCACCTTCATATGAGGTGGTTTTCGCCTCTGTAGAAGGAGCATCATCAAATAAATTTCCTTTCTCAGGAGGTTTATATATACAATCCTTTTTGTAGTTCCCTTCCTTTTCGCATTTCCAACACACCATTACAAGTTTTCATGGAGATTTAGATATCCCTCTAGATTTAGATCTCCCACTCGAGGTGTTATTTTTGTTTATGTTCTGGGACCATCCTCGTATAAACAAGGCATCTCCATTATGGCTCTCCATATTTTTCCATCTCATATCCTCTGAAAACAAGGATGAGTCTATTTCATTAAAATTCAAGGTATTTGTATTGCTACCTATTGCAACAACCAGACTATCCCACAAATCTGGTAGATAACATAGAAAATTGATGCACTTATCTTCGTCTGAAGTTTTTGTATCAATAGATAACAACTAACTTACCACAATATTAAAGGTGTTCATATGCTATGTCACCGAGTATCCATCCTTCATCCCCAGGTTATACAATTTTTTCCACAGGAATAGTTTATTCACCAGAGACTTAGACTGGTACAAAGTCCCTAACTTGACCAACAAATCCTTCGCCGTAGCTTCCCCTGATGCATTCAAAAATATTGAATTTGAGATACACAACCATATTATGCTCTTTGCCTTCCGATCCAACTTTGCCAAGTCTTCTGCTGACATTGCTGTTGGTTTAGTACCCAGATCTATCACGATCCACTAATATTTATCCACCAACAAATCCTCCATCTTGAGCTTCCACAACTCAAAACTTTCATTAGAAGAAATTTCAGCCTAAAAATGGCCTCCTAAGGAAAAATAATCAAATAATAGTTAAAATAATAAAATAAGAGTTATGAATTTTGGAGGGAAAAGAAGAAAACTACTTTTTTTTTTTTAATTGTATTTTTGTCTTATCTCCTTCTAGGTTTACTCAAATTTTAAGTGTAGACACTCGTTGGATGCAAAATTAAATTCCACACCGAATGAGTACCCATTATGCATACTTTTGAGAATACCCACATTGATAAAAATGAAGATACATTAAAAAAGTGCGTTGAACACGATTTTTTAATGTATCTTCAATTTTTATCAATGTGGGTCTTCTCAAAAGTATGCATAATGGGTACACATTGGGTGTGGAATTTAATTCCACATCTAATGAGTATCTATACTTGAAATTTGAGTAAAGCTATAAGGAGATAAATAAAAAATACAATTAAAAAAATTAGTTTTTCTTCTTTTCCCTCAAAAATATTTACATGTACCTCTTTTTAAATTTAAAGGGTTTTATTGGTTTACATATTATGACATGGAAATTACATGAAAATTTCATGGGCACTTTTATGCTAAAATTTACTTTAATGGTCCATTGAATTTCTTGATCTCTATCTTTCCACTACTCGCCATCTTCTTTCACTGCAAGAATCGATCATGCAGATCTCCCACTGAACATGGTCTACCATAGGCCCGAGAAAAACCCTCAAAAATAAAGGCGCCCCCCTGAAGCTGAAACAACTTTGATACCAAATGTAGGTTTTAACCCTGTACAAAAATTACCTGCAAACGAATTCTTAAAACATAAAAATAAACAATGGCGAGAACATAACACAAATATACACAGATATTTTCCCCTGGATCCAAAAACTGGGCCTAGAGATTGATTTTTCATTATATTCCTTTCAATGTTATAATACATATATATACATGCCGAAGCATTCATAAATCCCAATCCATTAACCTTAGATTATAACATAACCATAGTTCCCTTGATCAGATCTACAAAATACCATGGGCGGAAAACAATCATGCCCAAAACCATGTGCAAAACCCACACCAAAACTGTGGGTAGGTCCGCCCACTATCTTTGGGTCCTCCCCACATCCTTGGGCTCACCCAACTATTATTGGGTCTGCATATTTTTTTCATGGGGTGCTACCCCAGAACCCGTGCAGGGGGGCTACCACCCCCCTGCAAACCCCTTAACAGGGGGGGGCTACCGCCTCCGTTGTGACCCCTCTCCTGCACCTGACATAGCGTATAGGGCGTGGGAATAGTTATGGAAAGAATATAAGACACACCCAAAAAATCTAGAGTTGACAAGAGACTTGGATATATCTCCGATTTTCAATGTGGCTAATCTGTATGAGTTTCGTGAAGGAGAAAACAATGAATAGATAGGTACACTCGCTAAGTAGAAGGAACATTTACCAGTTAAAATTGTAGAAGAAGTGGAAGAAATACTAGACAAGAGTTGGAAAGAAGATTTGTTGAGGGATCAATAGCCAGAATATTTGGTCAAATGGAAATACATGGGATCTGAAGATGCATGTCGGGTGACTAAAAAAAATCTAGCACGCCTATCAGGGACTTCAATTTCTAAAGGAAATACCACATGAGCTGGTAGCTCATATTTGTTTACCAAGGGTGTTTGATGCAGGAGCATCCTTGGCCTCGATAAATTCTCATCAACCAAAAAAAGTGTTTATGTTTGAGTTCGTAATAAGTGTTGTTACTCCCATGTATTTTGAGTTGATGATACTCCTATTTTTTTAGTTGCTTATATGGCCAGCTAATAGTTGTCGATATTCCTGCAGCTATGTTTTATCGAAGCGATGACTAATTTCAAGTTGTTGGCACTCCCAATATTGCGTGTTGATACTCCTGTTGCGTGGAGTTCCTGAGTGGAAGGAATAGCTACCAGTTAAACTTGTAGATGAAGTGGAAGAAATCCTAGCCACAAGAGTTGGAAAGAAGATTTTCTAAAGGGAATATCCATAGTATTTTGTCAAATGGAAAAATAGGGGATCTAAAGATGTGTGTCGGGTGACTGAACGAGAGCTAGCACGCCCATAAGGGACTTCAATCTCTAAAGGAAATACCACATGAGATAGTAGCTCATTTTTTTTACCAAGGGTGTTTGATGCAGGAGCTTCCTTGGCCTTGGGAAATCCTCATCAACCAAAAAAAAGTTTATGTTTGAGTTCGTAATAAGTGTTGTTACTCCCATGTATTTTGAGTTGCTAATACTCCTATTATGTTAGTTGCTAATATACCCAACTAATAGTTTCAACAATTCCTACATCTATGTTTTATTGAAGCAACAAATACTTTCAAGTTGTTGGCACTCCCAATATTGTGTGTTGATACTCCTATTGTGTGGAATTTCTGAACACACACAAAACTGGTAGTTGTTTAGTTGTGCTGCTACAAGAAAATTGCTACTAGATGTGCCATGATAATAGGACGTAGGTTACAAATTTTATTTGTATGCATATTGTGAGGAAGCAAATCGATTCAACTCTAGAATGCGAAGAGGTCGACAATATGGGAATTTTTTTTTTCAATTGGAATACAAAGAGGTTAGCAATATGAGAATAATTTGCAGGAACAAGGAAGAAAAACAGGCTTTTGGCTTATTGGATTTTGTTGGTTCACTTTAGGCTCTTAAGCTCCTGGCTTCTGGCTCTTGGACTTTTGGTATTGGTTTTGGCTACTACATGATTTGGAGAGAGTGCGACTAGATGCTGTATGAATTAGAGAGGGTATTTTGGTTTTTTCGTGGTATTGCTATGTAACAATGTAGGAATTTCAAGCACTCTGAGGACTCCACTCTTAGATTTTAATTCCTGTATGTAAAAACACATTCTGAATGAATAAGAAAAATTTGAAATCCATTCTGAGTTCTTGTGGGCAGGTCTATAATTACTCTCTATTTATGCTCTGTGATTTAGTCTTTGAATTAGTTTAATACAATAACCCAAATCAAATGGCTGGGGTTGTTTGCTCTGTAAGAACGATTCGGGTTCTATAGTTTGTTGTGAAAGCTATGGAAGCCTGGATTGTGTCAGCTCCAGAAGAGGGAATAAGGAACACACTAACATAGGGATACAACAAATCAATAGTGGAAGGAGATTCGAAACTGATCATATCTATGATCCACAAAATCCTTAATGGAACTCCCCTGTCGAAGGCCCTGCAATGAGAGTTTGGAAAGCCTATCACAACAAGTTTCTTCCCTCATTATGCTTATGATGATGATAATTCCCACCCATATACACAGATCAAGGAACAAAATTGTAGACAAACTAGCCAACAAGGGATGTTTTTCTCAAGCTTCTTCAATTTCAACCTACTAGAACTCCATCCCCAACTCTCCCCTCGAAGAGGAATGTTGGCTCTTAGTGTAGTAGGACTCAAATTTCCAAAATGGGGTGCTACATGCAACAAGAAGGTGTTACGTGTGTTTCCATTGTCTCACCAACCCACATGCCAATTGGATGTGGCAACATGCCCTGATAATATTTCCTTTGTGACATGCAACACACTTGATGATATATCAGTTCACCACTTTGTGTGCTAGTACATCATTCATTGCAACCTTTAATTTCTTAATGGAAGGGAAACTAACGTAGGTCCTCGACGAAGTTTCTCAATGGATTGTACCATTCTCATGGAAAGCTAGCTCATAACTATATCTTCACCCATTCAACATTCATTAGGTAGAATTCTATGGGATTTTATTCATGGATATTGGCCTTAGGGAGGAGATCCCATCATTGGATTTGGTATGTGGTTTTGGAAAAAATTATCACTTAGGGTATGAGAAGTTTCATGCACTCAATAATTTTTCTTTTCCTTATTCTTCACTATTAGAGATAGGCGCTCAAACCCCTCATTTTAGCCCTAGTCTGATGGGGTTTTAATTGGAAAAGTTGGACAACTTCCTGGGAGTGTAGGTAGGGAAAACATGCCTAGTTAGGATGCCTCCTTGGCCCTCACTGCAATCTGCATCTCCTCACAACATTTCCACATTCTTTCAATTGCATGTCCTCATTCTCGAAGGAATTTGTCTTATCCATTCGACCCACAAATGTCTTTGGCCATCCACAACCTTCTAGGGAAGTCACCTCCATGGTCTGGTAACTTAGGTAAGCCTAGGTATGCTATTATTTTCTTAATTACACTATGCAGTTCTAATATTTTTCTTGTGCTAGAATCTTCCATCATCACTTTCTCAAGTAACTCCAAAGATCTTTCTTCACTTGGAGTGAAAAGGCTCCCTTAGCTAAGCCTAAGCTCCACCACTATTCCAAAATAACCTGCTTAATACCGTCTTATTGCTTCATTTCAGTGTTTGGAAATGACACAATTTGTCTTTCTCATGGCCACAAGGGTCCTTCACCCACCTCGCAACCCAACTCTCCTTTTAGTTTCTCATCATGCCTCGATAGAGAGCTAGAGTGCGTAGGGGCGTTGCTTATTACTAAGAAGGAGGTCACTCAAGAGCTCCGATGCAAGCTGAAATCTTGGCCACTATATTTAGAGATATGAGTCCCCAACTAGTTCAAGAGAAACTTACATAGGTGAAAATATAATTGGCCAATGAGAGGTGCACCCTTACAAACACAAATTTATTCGCAGAGGTGGCAGATTGGGTACCTGATGTAGGTCACAATAGATGTCGTTATAATCAATAAATGTACACCATGGACATCTACTGGAATCTTAAGTTTATCTTGGGTAGAGTTCTTGTGGAAAAGAATGAAATTAAGGAAGATATTCTCTTGACTAATAATCAAATGCAAAGTTACATGATCACAATTGATCATATGCTCAAGAAGCTAGAGAAACACACATGCATTCCTCCTAATCTCAATTTCTCCCCAGGTAGTGACATGGAGCCCATCCCTGTTGAAGCCACTGATTCAGATAAATCAACTTGAATGTCTTTATATTTCTTTGTCTTTAATTCTTTTATGTTTTCTGTTCCGTGGTTTCTAGTTGGGAATGATCGTGGTGACACAACAATTATAATATGAGTGTTGATTTCTAAAACTTTGAACATCAACTTATTTTTGATATTTTAAAGCAATTGAAATTCTCTATCTAGTTTGGTTTCCATAATGGAAAACCACAATAAACTTCAATAACCCTAAATGTAAGTCTCTAATTTCAAGCAATAAAAACCTTACGTATAAAAATGTTAAAATGTTTAAAAAATTGTAAAACTAAATCTTCACAAATTGCTAACCCAAGTTTAGAAGTATATTCTTCAAAAATATTCCAACCACATATATTCAAACTCACATAAAATTAACTTGAAATGGAAACTTAAAGAGGAATTTATTTAACCCCAAGCTCAAGGTAAATGAACACTTTATATGCTTAATTTGATTTTTTGTACGAGCATATTGATGCAAACTAGCTTTTAAAGGAGCATTTTCAAAACTTTTTGCAAGTTAATTTAAGTTTAGCTGGATAGAAATAAGGATAATAGCTATAGCGTAGTTAGTCGTAAAGCTAGATTAACCATAAAGCTGAAATCGATTATAACAATACACTTGTAATTGAATATTTTTAAAAGTTAATTTAAGTTTCACTTAATAAAAATAAGGATAATAACTATAGTAAAGTTAGTCTAATATAAAATTAAATATAAATTATTTTATTTGTAAAATATGTATTTAATACAAAGTAATATTAGTATATTATATTTTTTCGAAGTGTTAATTATTTTTTATAATCAAATTTAATTAACCAAATGAATATCTCAGTGATATATTTCTCTTGAGAACTCTTTTTTAGGTTGATCAAAGGTGCTTTTTTATATTATTGGTATAGAAAACCAAAATACAAAATTTGTTTCAACTATTTTTTTTTTTGGCTTAGTTCAAATCATAAATGTTATCTAGGAGAGCTGAAGAATGTTGAAGATATGATCATAAAATCATTATTTCATATAAGCTAATATTAATTCTTAAATAATAATTTAATATTAACATAATGATATTAATCCGTCTAAATTAAATAAAAATAAATAAAAATTAAATAATTTGTGAAATAAAATTAATACAAAATAATATTATATTCAAATTTAATTAAGAAAATCAATATTTCATTCACAAATTTCTGAGCAGAACTTTTATTTTTATTTTAAATAGCTAAAGAGAAATACAATAAAATACTATTAAATTTTAAATAATAAATTAATATTAACATAATATCATGTTTCTCTAATTTAAAAATAAACAATCAATATTAATTCTTAAATACTAATTTAAGATTAACATAATGATATTAATCTTTTATCTAAAATAAAAATAAATTAAATAACTTGAGAAGTGAAATTAATACAAAATAATATTAATAAATTAATACAAAATAATATTAATATATATACTATGGTTGAAGTGTTAAATTATTAATTAAATTCTTATTCATCAATCAAATATATGTGATATTGACTTCTAAATCAAATAAATTCATATCCATTTTTTAATTAAAATAAAATTTATATAGATATAAATAATCAATTTATATAGAATTCATAATACTCATTTTAGAAAATTAATTTCCATTTATTATAAAAACATTTAAATTATGTTGCTAAATAACAAATGAAAATATAAAATTATTCAAAGATTTAGTATCTATATGTAAAAAAATAAACAATAGACATATTACAATTAAAAAAACACATTATAATGAAGTAGGATAGACTTATGAAGCTCTTACTTAGAGTCACAATTCATGTTTGACTGATAACCACTGAAACCAAAAAAAAGAATGCACCATATTTCTAGCAGTATATATGTGTGTGTGTGTTTGTCATTTGATCATATACTCACAATTGCTCTGTTAGAGAATAAAAAAGGCAGAATTCTTGATTATTTACTTGAGATGTTCTTTAATTCTAATTATATTTTTCTTGGTTTATTTTATCTTAGTTCATCAAGAAAATATCAAAGCAAAAACACATAAATCAAGGACACTAGATATAGGCTAGTAGCCAGGGCAAAACCCAAATCTATGGGAAACCCAGTCAATAATTCTTCCTTCAATAGTATTCTTGAGACTCTAGACCTTGACTCACACCTCCTCCACACCAAGTCAGCCTTCCCTTTGATCCTACATGAATCTGGCAGTTGTAGCAGCGACAACAAGACTATGCAACACTTCCTACAACCTTGGAACTTTGACCTTGCTTCTAGAACTTCGATCTTGGAGGAAAGACTTCGATCTTGCTTCTAGGAGTTCGATTTTGACCTAATACAACTTCTCAAGTCACCAACACCCAAGGAACTCAACTTTGACCTATTCTTCTCTTGGCAGTAGCAACATGCAGCAACTGGCAGCAGCAAAACAATAAGGGAATTAGATCTTCCAAATTATGGCACGTGAGAGAGAGAAAAACTCCAAAATTTTAAGTTTCCTTCAATCCTTTAGTTTGTCCAAACTCACACGCCTTTTGACCCATTCTTTGACTACGCATTTTTTCCCTTGCAACAACATATATCGAATTTATGTGTGTGTGAGTGATGTCTCCAAATGAGTTCGATCTCCCTGTATATATATGCTTCTGATGAGCTCGAATTCCTAGGTTTGAGGCCGACTTGATCACTTGAAGGCCGACTTGATCACTTGAAGGCCGACTTTATGTGGAGGCTCCATAAATCATAGTTGACTCAATACTTGACCTAATTACATGATTCAAAAGCCCAGTATGGGTCAACCTAAATCTATAATGACTCTATAAACTCAGAGTAAATCCTAGCAGTCCACAATGGGGACTTTGACCTAAAATAATGGCCCAAGCATGAAACCCATGCTTTAATAAGTTATTTATTAATAATATAAAATTATTTTCTTTATTCTTTTGAAAATTACATTAAATATTAACTCAAATACAATTATGAAGACTGAACCTAGTTACAATATTCAACACTCCCTCTTAACTAGGGAGGTATTCATAATACACTAGTATAAGGAAGATCTCAACTATGTGAACTATAAAGAATTTTTAGGCACTTCAATGCCATGGACTAGATTCCTGACTAGGGAAATCTATCCATTTGTCACTTAACAATTTAGGCACCACAATGCCATGGACTAGATTCCTGACCAGGGAAATATATCAAAGTGAGACTAAGATGGACTAAATCTTTTAGCCTCTATAGGTACCATCAAGCTTACTTACTAACCATCAACCCAGGGAACTAGGTGCACATCTACCCGATGCCACCCTCCCTACCAACATCAAAACAAAGTGCCGACCCGATGTCTTTCCATGCAATGCTTCACTCACAAAGCCTCAATAACAAATCTCTCCAGATCAAAATGATCGATAACCATTATGCCTATCAAACCTTTGAGAGATTTTACTTATAAAAACACAAACCCAAATTAGAAATGCACTTTCAAATATATAATCAAAGAAAACCTTCGGGGTTTTGATGTTGCCCTGTAATTAATCTCAGTAGGACTATTAGTTGAATCTTTGAGAGAAGATTCCTTTTTCCTACTTCACATATAGCAACATATATTTCAGAATGTATTCTCCAATAAAAAACTATGTTGTCCACCCCCCCTCTTAACTAGGGAGAGTTCTTATATCCAGGCTCCCTCTTAGTGTAGGGAGATATAAATTATTACTTCGATTGTTGGAGAATCTTTCATGGCTTCCATCCTTCTTATTATGTTGATCATCTTAAATTTTCTTATGGAATTCTTCACCAACTTGAATGTCAGATGTACCTGCACAAATTAGATAGCAAGTACAACCTATTTTATAGAAGCGCAAAGTTATTCATAACAAAATCTTATAGTAGCGGAAGCATTTAGACTTTACATAATAAAAAAGAGACTAAACTTCAATACTTCAACTTCTAGACTAGGTTTGATACAAACCCAAAATCACATTAGCAATTCAATCAAGATGACAAAAGACCAGTTCTGTCATATAGTGTACCCTAGAAATATGTCAAAAGAAAAATAGATGTACCTAATAAATTTCAAAAGCCATATGATAGACTATCCACTAGGGTTTTGTGTAAACCCTAGATTTCACTCAATCAAAGCAAACACAACATGAGTAGCTTCTACTAGGGTTCGATATAAACCCTAGATTTTTCATTTATAAATTCTCAATAAACACTATATAGATTCAGATAAATACATACTAGAGAATTTTTAATCATTACTAGGGTTTATATGTAAAACCCTAGACTTCTCAATTATCATCCTAGAATTTCAAATTTTAACTAGGGCTTGTTTCCAAACCCTAGGGCTTATGACCATTAGAGATTTGGTCAACACACATATCTAGGAGATTACCATCATACATAAGCATATCATATATCAGACAATATTAATACATTATACATATACCTACCTAGACTAAGGTAGGGATTCAACCAACACAACACATACCTAGGATAATGAGGATTTTGCTTGTAGACCTAACCAAAACCGAGGGTTTCAGTTCATGTCAAAGCAAACCCTTATTATGTCAAACTTTAAAGTTTTAGATTTCGAACAACATCACTTCAACCCTAATAAGTTAGAACTTCCATGATCATATCAAAATCCCAAACATGACATCATCAATATATCAATCAGTGTAACAATTTCTTCATTAATAACCCTTAGTAGGTTTAAGGTTTCACAAATTATCAACATACCCTTAGGTTAGAATTTTCCATAGAACTTTTTAGGGTTCTTTTTATGCAAACAATCACAGAGGTATAAGCTGGGTAGATTCATCAGATGATGAATAATGCCAAACAAGAATCATTTAAGGTTTAGGAGAGCTAGACATAACAATAGTTAGTAACGTAGAACGGATATACCAAAGAGAATAACACGACATTATAATCTAAGACATACCTTTGATTCTTTGACAAACATATTTTATTCCAATGCTTTGTCTTGTGAGGCCTTCTTTCTTAATCCTTGAGGCTTTCTCCCATATTTCTTGAGCATTTAGCAGGTTAATTCCTAGACAAGGAAATAGAGGTAGAAAGGTGATTAATATTTAATATAATCATAGCTTTAAATAAGTATATGAAACCATATTGAGAGGGAATGAGATACTTATCTTGAGGAGTTTTTGTGGGATCCCTCCAAAGCTTTGAGGGATACCTAAAAACTTATAAAACAATAAAATGTCTTTCCAAAAAGATGTTAAACTTGTTGGAAATACTGGGGGGTGAATCAATATTTCTTTCCAATTGTTATTTTTACCAGTTAGATCACTTATATTTAGAGCACAAATGAACAATAAGAATAAATGCTTTTATTAATATTCATAAATTAAGTACAATATTTGTGTAGGGCTCCAACCCTAGATGAAGACACCAATCTTCAATCTCCCAGGCTCCAAGCTTGTTAGTTTGAGGTACCAACCTTGTCAGTTTAAGGCAACAACCTCTAGGGCTCCAACCCTATCTCTGGTACAGGCTCCAACCTGGTCTCTTGAGGACTCCTATCCTCTAGGGATCCAACCCTATCTTCCAAGGTACCGACCTTGTCTCTATGAGGCTCCAACCTCTTGTGCTCCAAACCGCAACTTCACTTCATCAAAATATCTTTGGTTATTCTTCATGGATCCCAAAGTCTTCTTCAATGAGCCCTGAAAATCTTCATCAATGCCTTCACTTAGTCTCCACGTCACATAATTAATGACAACCTTTTTTTCTTAGAAGGTGTCACCACTGTTCTTCATCGTACCCAAACAATTTCTCCAAGTCACCTCATGATGGATGATGCATCATGGTCTTCAACATTATCTTCACAAGGTCTTCAAAGAATTTATCTAAGAATGTCTTCAACAAATGTTTGTATGACCTTGACCAAATTCTTCAATGTTCACTTGATTTTGGCTTCACTATTTCTTCACTATACGTCCACCATTTGACTCCACTACTACAATCTTAGTTTATAGTACTGGAGTGGCACCAAGGTTTCTTAATGCTTCAAATACTTGACTGTAGCTACTATCCTTCCACAGGTGATTGGTACAAGTTTGAACTTAAGGCTAGAACTTTTCACAAATATGTAACCCTTCAAGGTTATTATACCTCCATTTTTTATTAAGGAAAGAGGACTAGTCTGAAAAATAAACAGAAGTTTGATGATACAATTTGAAATACCAATGTTGTCCCAAAGTGTGCTTGCTCTCACAGCCTACAGGTTCAATACACCACACCACAGGTATGAATTTTTCAAACTAAATTAACACAAGATTCTTTTCTGGCCACTGCAATCAAGTTTGAGAGTCAAAAGGAGTGAATTCTGTCCAAAGGTCCGAGAGTGTCTGAAGCACTGATTTAACTGCTCCAGAGAGGCCACAAAATAGGCCGAAGTGAAATCTTGAGGTGGCTGCCCACAGGGCCAAAAGTGCAGTCCTGTGGTGGTTGCCTACAGGGCCGAAATTGCAGGCCAGAGTTGGTTGCCTACAGGGCCGAAATTGCAAGCCAGAGTTGGTTGCCCATAAGGCCAAAATTGCATGTTACTGTAATCCGAATTTTGTAGTTCCATAGATCTGCAATGAGCTTCAGAAATCTGCAATATGGTTTGAGATTATTTACTACTGTAACTGGGTTCGATCTCCCTTATCTTTCTCATCCAAAACATAGATATATTTGTGATCTTCACTGAAAAATATTCTCTAAAATTTGCACCGAATTGATGAGTGAAAATGAAGTTTCAAACTTATATTTATAGTGATTTCATCCTTTAAAGAGATGACGTGACTATTGCAGATGAGGGCCGACATATGTATGTTAACTTAGGTTGGCTATATAAAAAAAATATTTTTCTAAACTTAAAAATTCATTATCTCATCAAAACCGAGAGTTTGGGGGCAAGTAAGGGCTCGTTAGAAAGGGAAAAATATACTCTAGAATATGGTATAGGATCCATTTTGAAAGGTTGCTTATAAGGTGGTGGATTTTTTTTTTCTTTGGGACTGCCCCTGAATTATTTAGTGCAGAAAATGATTAGGATAGTATGGCTTCTTTGTTTGGATTCTCCATTGTTTTTCTTCTCCATTATTTAGCTTCTTCATCATCATAGGAACATGTAGGACATCCATTTCATCATGACAGTGTCCAACAATGAGTGTATCATCCATGTCATCACATAATTGTGTAGTGATATGTTATAGTGCAACATCATTAGGATAACTTCAAAATAGTCTTCCAACCATCAAATGATATCTTCCACGTTATCATCTAGTCTTTCAACCTTCATCAAGTGCCATCATCATTAGTGGTCGTTAATTTAGTGTATGACATCATCAAGTGTATGAATCCACATGTCATCAAGGGTTAAGGTCTAGATCATCAAGGTACATGCAACATTATAGCTAGTTCAAGGACTTCTTGCGACTTCTTCATTAGTGGTTTGACATCTTCATGGGTTGACCTCTTCATTGATGGCATCCTTGTCAAACAAGAGTCATGACATCATCATATGGTACTAGGCATCTCAACAATATTGACATCTCGGTCAATGCCATATTGACATCAATGACAACCTTGATTAACAAAACTTATAACTAAATATACAAATGAAATATCTGAAGTTAGGAATAAGTAGCTTAGTAATGTAAGTCCCTTATGTCAGTCTCTTCGGGCTTCGCTCTCTTGGGAGAGGATACTTCTTTAGCCACATTTGCATGACCTCTATCTCTTTTCTTGATTCTCAAATTATCGAGACACTCACTTTTGTAGTGACCCATTTTATGGCAATGATAGCATTCAATTTTGGACATATCAACCTTCCTTCTTGGCCCTTTCTTCTTGAAGTTTCCCTTGCGATGAGAAACATAAGAATTTGATAATTCTTCATTGTTGGTTGCTAATGAGATTCTTAACTCTTCTTGACTACAGGCTGTCCATAGCTCCTCAAAGGTGGGAGCTTCTTTCCATTTGTTGAGACCTAAAGCTAATGCACTACAAGTGGGTGGCAACCATAGTATGGTTGTGATCACAAGTTATTTGTCTATCACCATTTCATCAATCGCAAGAAGGTCATCTCTTAATCTTGCTATCTTCACAAAGAAAGTGGCAACAATATGACCTTGGTCATCTTAGTAGTCCTTAATTCATTCTTCAAGCTTGCCACTTTTCCAATGTTCTTGATGGTAAATAGTTTTGACAAGGCTTCATACATTTCCTGGGCATGATCAATGTTTGCTATGAAGGGGACAAGGTTTTCCTTTATGCCTTCAACCATTAGAGTCATAGCCACCAATTCCAATTCTCTAAATTTTACCTTATCTGCATCACTGGAGCCTTTTTTGGGCTTCTTCACTTTTCCCTTTACCAAATCTAAGACCTTGTTCTTTTCAAGGATTAGGTCAATCCTATTTTTCCAAGATCTGTAGTTCGAGGCTCCTTCAAGCTTGTTATCTCCCTTGATAGTGTTAGACAACTTTCTTGAAGGTAGTGAAAAATTATTGTGAAAATTCTACTGCAATGTATTGGTTTATTTCCTCCTACTTGATTTAATTTATACAAGTTATTTTCATAAATTAGATTCAGAAAATATCGAAAATAAACACAACTAAAGCCTAAACATGAAAATCGTTTACTAAATAATTCACTCACACTACAAAGTGACACATGGATTTTTGGACATAAGTCCCCGGAAAAACCCAAAGCGGGAAAACCGGTTCAACAGATATGAGGGTTTTATTATTAAATAGTTCCGAGTACATCAAATCTGGGTTCCAACCTTGGAAAACCTGACAGAGAATAAAAGATATAAAATCTGCAGCTAACTTGAATATATAGTGCCTAATATCTGACTGATCCCCACCCTCAAACGAAATTTACAGGACTCAGCTCAGATTTGACCCTAGAAACCCTCAACGCTGCCCCTGCAGCCTCAACGTCAACCATGCTAGCCTCAAATGTCACTGCGCTGCACCAGAAGGGACTGCGTCACCCCTGGAAGGGTCTCACAGCCTCACGCTAGCCCTAAAAGCCCCTCTACGTGATTTCTGAAGCCTCCCAGTGCCTCTGCGCTGTCCTGCATAGCACCTGCGCAATACCTGCGTAGCAGCTACTCTACTCCTCTGCACTATCCTTGAGCTGCTCCTCTTGCCTCTTGCTGTCTCTTGGCTCTTGGAATAAGATCATTCCATAAACCAATACTGCCCCTCACTGCAGCAAATTCCACCAGAAATTCTTAGCAAACCCACCCTAGAATTCCAAATCTATTCCTCAGTTCTACATAATTTGTGTGTCCTCAACTGACCCTCAATCCTTTCTCTTATACTTTTTCATTGAACCCTTCAACGACCGAGATTAAATCATCCATCAACAGATGAGATTAAAATACTGATTGATCCATGTGACTTAAGACAATTTCAACACATGTTTTAATTAATTCATTTTAATTATTTTATTTTCCTAAGTTAGACTTAAGAAATCCATTAAAAATAATTAATTATTTGAATAACTTCAACACAACTTGAAATTTCTCAAATCCATTTCTAGGTCTTGTAGATCAAGTGTACTCTAGCCCCTCCACAAAATTTGGGACCTAGAGCACAACTGATGCTACACCAAATACACAAAATCTTAACACTCCCTCTTAGCATCAAAAGTGTGCTCTAGCAATACATCACACCGTGCATTAAAAGATCTTGAGTACTTGGTTTGTGCTGTTGATGCTTGGCTTGCTGCCCTCCATCTACTGCACTGTTACTCTTTGTACTGCTGCCCATGCCACTGCCACTGACATTTTTACATATGTACTGCAGCTCCCTCTCAAATCGCTGCATCATGATACCCATAACACTTCCACTGCTAACTGCTGCACTGCAACTGAGTTGCTGAGAAGTAAGAAACTGAAAAACTCTGCCCAATTGTTTGACAGACAAGTCAAGTTTCCCTCCATCATTGAAGCTCCCTAGATACTGAATCACACTATCCCTTTGGAGACACTGTCATGCTGCAACACTGCACTGCGTGAGCCCAACTTCTTTGCGCTGCTGAAGTCCCATCAGCCTCTCTGCGCTGCTGCCTCCTCTGCATCATGCTGCTCCCTCTTAAGCTCTTCAACTCCGTCTTAAGCTCTTTGACTCCCTCTTGCTCTTCAATATGGTCAACTACAACCATCTCCTGACTCATCCTGTTACCGTCTTAAGGCTCTCGTAGCTCATATGTGATCCAAGAGTAGGGCTGACTCAAGGATCCCGCCACCAAATATGGATACCCTATATATCCATGTCACCCCACCTCTTCTCTCGAGGTGCATGAGCACTCATGGCTACATCATCATGAGAGCCTTCTTCATTTGCTGCAACAGCCTTGGAATCAAAAGCTCCTTTGTCCTTCTTCTTAGGACAACTGTTGGCGAAATGACCAAGATCACCATAGTTGAAGCACCGAACCTTGTAGAGGTCCTTCTTCTTCTTCTCTTGCTTCTTTTCTTTTGATGCAAGGGCTGCATCCTCCTCCTCTTCTTTCTTTACTTGGCTGATCTGCTTCCTCCACTAAAGGACTTCTTGGTGATCCTCCTGATCATCTCTTGGCAAAGAATAGCCCACATATCTACCCAAGATGGTAACGTTGCCCTTCCCATAATGCTCTGGACGAACATTTCCCATTCTTCAGAGACAACATTCAGGGTTGTCCTCACTAGGAGCCCTTCGTCTGGAGCAACACCCCTGCTAATCAACTGGTCATGGATAGCTTAGAGTCCAAAAAGAAATGGATCTATCTCTTCGCCCTTCATCATTTGGAACATTCACATCTGATTCTCAAGCAACATTCTTCTTTGCACAGAGCCTCCTTGGTACATCACCTCTAGAGCCTTCCACAAGCATTTGTTGTATTCTTACCAGCAATATGCAGAATCACATGGTCCTTAACTTTGTCCATGATCAACCACTTTGTCCATGCTTGATTTTCTTCATACTTCTCGAGTGGATCTGCATCAGTTGGTACAACAAATGTCTGCTCTGCATGATCTTTGGGACCATAATCATCTAGAAATAAGAGGATTTTGGCATTCCAGATGACATAGTTGGACATGCCATCCAATCTGTCTTGATCCCTCAGTCCATATTGAGTCATATTTTCTCATATCTAAAGAAAACATTACTTCTCCCTCTGGATTTGGGTTTCTAGAAACCCTCCAGTGACTGCTTCTTTCTGCAAACTGACTTCCATCCTTGAAATATTCTACCAAAACTCAAACAGACATTATTCTTCGATCCTCCCAATCGAATCTCAGATCTGTTTGGCTCAGATCCATTGAATAACTGTCTTCTTCCCACCTTTGTTGCCTTAGCTAGGCACAATTCTGCACTTGCAGAATCTCTACCCCACTAGCACTGCTGAAGATCTGAAGCACTGCTTCCAAAACTTGGATGAATTATTCTGCAACAAGAGAAGTGACTAGACATTGTCCTCTTGGCTGGCCCAACACAGTCCCAACGTGGCTTAGAAGTGGACTGTGTAACCCCAGACTGGGTGACGCAATCCTTACGCTGCCCTGGGAAGGGTCCACGTAAGCCCACAGGGCTTTTGCAGCTTCACCACTGTCTTCTGGATCTGCTTTCTCTTGCTGTCAAGGTGCCCTTTCTGGATTTGCTGCAAAAAAAATATTTCTTCAGCTGATTGCTGGAGATTCAACTTGATCTGCTATCGCTCTGATACCATGTGAAAATTCTATTGTAGTGTATTGGTTTATTTCCTCCTACTTGATTTAATTTATACAAGTTATTTTCAGAAATTAGATTCATAAAATACTGAAAATAAACACAACTACAGCCTACACATGCATATCATTTACTGAATAATTCACTCATACAACAAAGTGACACATGGTTTTTTGGACATAAGTCCCTGGAAAAACCCAAAGTGAGAAAACCGGTTCAACATATATGAGGGTTTTATTATTAAGTAGTTCTGAGTACAGTAAATTTGGGTTACAACCTTGGAAAACCTGACAGAGAATAAAATATATAAAATCTACAGCTAATCTGAAGATCTAGTGCCGAATATCTGACTGATCCACACCCTTAAACAAGATTTACAGGACTCAACCCGGATCTGACCCTAGAAACCCTCAGCGTTGCCCCTAAAGCCTCAGCGTCAGCCCTGATAGCCTCAAATGCCACTGTGTTGCACCAGAAGGGGCTATGTCACCCCTGGAAGGGTCTCACAGCCTCACGATGGACCTAAAAGCCCCTTTGCGTGATTTCCGAAGCCTCCCAGTGCCTTTGCGCTGTCCTGCGTAGCTGCTGCTCTGCTTCTCTACGCTGTCCTTGAGCTGCTCCTCTTGCCTCTTGTTGTCTCTTGGCTCTTTGAATAAGATCATTCCCTCAGCCAATAATACCCCTCACTGTAGGAAATTCCATTGGAAAATATTAGCAAACCCGCCCTAGAATTCCAGATCTATTCCTCAGTTATACAAAATTTGTGTGTCCTCAACTGACCCTCAAGCCTTTCTCTTATACTTTTTCGTTGAACCCTTCAACGACCGAGATTAAATCATCCATCAACGGCTGAGATTAAAAAACTGCTTGATCCATGTGACTTAAGACAATTTCAGCACATGTGCTAATTAATTCACTTTAATTATTTTATTTTCCTAAGTTAGACTTAGAAAATCCATTAAAAATAATTAATTATTTGAATAACCTCAACACAACTTGAAATTTCTCAAATCCATTTCTGGGTCTTGTAGATCAAGTGTACTCTAGTCCTTCCACAAAATTTGGGACCTAGAGCACAACTGATGCTACCCCAAATACACAAAATATCAACACTTGTTTCCTTAAAGAGTTACCTCTTATGAATTTCTTATGTTTCCTTGATCAATTCCCTGAGATTTCCTATTCCTTCTTTCTTCACTAAAGCTCTCATACCATGTTCTTTCTTCTTAGTTCATCAAGCAAATATCAAAGCAAAATCACATAGATCAAGGACACTAGATATAGGACAACAGCCAGGGAAAAACCCCAAACTAGGGGAAAACCCCGTCATTAATTCTTCCTTCAATAATATTCTTGAGACTATAGACCTTGACTCAGACCTCCTCCACACCAAGTCAACCTTCCCTTTGATACAACCTCAATCCGGAAGCATCAACAATAGTAACAACACTATGCAACACTTCCTTCGACCTTGCTTCTGGAACTTCGATCTCGGAGGAAATACTTTGATATTGCTTCTAGGAGTTCGATTTTGATCTAATAGAAGTTCTCAAGTCACCAACACCCAAAAAACTCAACTTCAACCTACTCTTCTCTTGGTAGCAGCAACATGCAACAATTGGCAGCAACAAAACAGTAAGGGACTTCGATCTTCCAAACTACGGCACATGAGAGAGAGAGAGAGAGAGAGAGAGAAACACAAAAATTTCAATTTTCCTCCAATCCCTTAGTTTTTCCAAATTCACACTCCTTTTGACCCCTTCTTTGACTTTACACTTTTTCCCTTTCAACAATAGATATCGAATTTCTGTGTGTGTGAGTGATGCCTCCAAATGAGTTCGATCTCCTTGTATATATAGGCTTTTGATGAGATCAAATTTTTGGGTTCGAGGCCAACTTGATGTGGAGGCTCCATAAATCATATTTGACTCAATACTTGACCTAATTACATAATTCAAAAGCCTGATATGGATCAATTTAAATTTGTAATGACTCTATAAACTCAGAGTAAATCCTAGAAGTACACAATGGGGAATTTGACCTAAAATCATATGACTCAAGCATGAAACACATGCTTTAATAAGTCATTTAATAATAGTATAAAATTCTTTTCTTTATTCTTTTGACAAGTATATTAAATATTGTCTCAGATACAATTTATGAAGATCGAACCTAGTTACAATCTTCAACATGCTCTTGATGGTGCAAAGTCACACCATAAAAATGGGATGTGTGAAAATTTAATACATATTATGTGGATTGTAAAATAGGTTAATGACATTATTTACCACTAACAATTAATATTCATATACGTCTACATTAATGATTCAATTACTAAAGTTTTAATACTTGTAGCATGTATTGTTATGTTAATTTAAAACTCTCTTTGGCTAATTGTGAATGTATACCACCTTTATGTTCAAGTAGAAATCATAATTGTCCCAAATGAAAGATTAACATAGTCATGAAATGCATTAAAGTTTGGCATTGGCGAAATGATTAAAAATAAAGCATGTCAAATGAGATGGTAAAATATGGCAGTTGTGATTTCTTACAAGAATAATTATCTAAACAAGACTTTAATACGTTACTCCATATAAGAAAATTACAACGATTTTAACACATAAAACCATCATTATCTTGTTGGTTTCCGAAGAATAATATCAACCATAGTATTGATAAAAACATGCAAAATTCTTATCCAACATCTCTTTAACTCCGAAGAATACATAAATTCTAAGGTGGGATTTTAAGAATTTTATTGCAACACATCGAAGCTAGCATTCCTTGAATCCAATTTCACATGAAAACTACACACAACTATGGTTCGAGCTTGTATGTTACAAGTGTTGGCATACTAAAAACCGCTACATATTCACAAACATATCAAGATTCCAATGCTTTTATCAATTAATTTACCCTATATTTTCATTCCATCTTTCCAAGACCTAAAGAATAAGTGAAACCAATTATTCTTGATGCTTCAAACCTAACTTCCAATACAAAGTAAACACATTTATTTAAGAAATAATTCACTTATCATGCACTTAATGGAAAATGCATTTACATCTAAGACGTGTAATTTTTTTTCCTAGCGAACTTCCACTTATTAAAAAGCATTACTTAGAAATAATTTTCCAAGACAATTTTGCATCATGACACCAAATAACACCTTGAACAAGAGTGATATTTTGATGGAGAGCAATCATGACTACAATACCCCATTCTATCATGATTGTGAGATAAATACTTTCAATTTTATTTGAATTTAGAAACTAATATAGTGACTTACACTATATTATTTGAGCACATCAAATATTGATGCTCCAATTATTATTATGCATGTGATGATGTCTCTTGATGTACTTATTTTGACTATCAGTCTAGGCTATATTGATGGTTATGGTATTAGTTGAAATGGATGTTTTCAATGTTACTTATCATGTATATATTTTGATGATTTATCATCTGATCAGATATTACTAAACAATCGTATGAGTGTGATAGGAAACCATCTTGGTGCATTTGCACGTGATGAGGAAGTAATTTTGGTTTGGTTATTTGAGTATAGTTGATGTTGAAAAATTTGATGTCAATAATATATTGTTACAAAATACTGATGAAGTGGTAGCAGACACATGTAAAGTGCTTGGATAAACGAATCATATATGTGTAATGGGGCATGGGAGAAATGGGACAACGTCCCTAATTCTACATATTAGCCCTCTTATTGTGGCTTAGGATGGAAGGTAATGGGAACCTTCGCCTTGAATTTGCACAATGATTTGAGGCTTGAACTGTAGATTCAATGACTCACAAGGTTTCATTAAGGGGATTAAGGTGGACACCTTGATCCTCAATCACCATTAGTCTCACAATAGATGACGACCTTGGAGTTAACAATGATCTCTACCATCATTCCTATGTTCTCTATTAATCACATATACTTTAATGGAAAGTCTTGTGGCACACCTGAAATTGTGTGAGGATTTCTTGAAGGGCACAATTAACTTGGCACTTTGGTATTGGAAAAACAGAAAGGAGTTTGGAATTCAAAATTTATGGACTAAACACTAGAGTTAAAAGTACAAAAAAATACGTTTAGTGTGAAATTTAAAACTAAATTTAGATAGGACTTGGAAAAAGAGATTATGGATATATTTGAATCCAACATTAGAGAAATGAAAATGAAGGAAAACAAACTCAATTAAATATCTAGCTATATTAAAACATGTGGAGATAATATTCTAAATGAGAAATAATGATAATAAAATGTTAAATAAAATCTAACACTAAAAGGGGGTGGTGTGAATGAATATAAAAGAATCATATGAAAAATCAAGAAAAATGATATTCATGAGAACCCTCCACGTGGAAGGAGTATAGAATTGGAATATCTAACTAAAATTTGAAATTGAGAAAAGGTAGAGGTTACAGACATAAATTGACACCTAATAAGTTAACTCTAGTTGATGAACCACTTGAGCACTAAAATAGGGGAATTTGAATAGAGGTCAAATGAAAACTAAGAGAAGAAATAAGAAACATGTGTAGGATGAAAGAAATTAGCATTTTAAAATAAAATAAAAAAATAAATTCACAAGAATCTTGATACAATTGTGACACATGGGTAGATGAATAATAGGAATTTGGAAATTAAGAAAATGATAAAATTTGCATAAAAGGACAAATGGAAACACTAAGACCTCTCCTATAAAATAAGAGCAAGCTACGAGAAACTCACTTTCTGGATGCACTTTAATGCTAAATTAATGAGTTTCTAAATAGAATTATGTTTGTGAGTTTGATGTGCATGGAGTTTCCATTGAGTGAGAACCTCTTGAGTTTAAGAGCTCACTTCCACATTGCTAGTGTATTCATTTATCATACAACACCATTGCAGCTTGGGGGTTCGCAAGGAAGAAGAGTACTCAAGGAAAAGGATGGGAGGACAACTGGAGAACTAGTAAAGCCTAATCAAGTCGTGGAAATTAATCAATTTCATGAGGACTGCATCAAGAAATGTAGAAGTCCTAGCAATCAAATTCCAAATTCAAATTATCGGTGAACAATATTTGTGGTTTGTTGATTGAATTTAAGTAAATGTATACTCTATTTTTATGATTGACGTTGTTAAAATAAATGCTCGCTTATTATGGATAATATAAATAATTTAATCATTTACCCTTCCTTGATAACACTTACAAACATGCAAGCCCCAAGGGATAGCTCAAATGGTCGAGTTCCTGTTGCTAAAGTACCTTGCCATATGGAAGGTCACAAGGTCAAATCTCCTCGACGCCCTTGGGGTTAGGCCCCAAAATTAAAGTCGACGGCTGATCCCTTCAGGTGGATCTACCAGATTATTACCCGTGGATGTAGCGGCTACTCAGTGACTGTTAACCACAGCTGAAAAAAAAAAAAAACACTTACAAACACGTTTTATAGTTGTATGTTGAAAACCAGTAATAATAATTTTGTAGTTCAGTTAGAATGACTGAAACTATTCTTCGAACTGTTTATGGTATTTCAGTTGTAGCATTCATTAAATAGATTATATTGATGACTGTAGTTTCTTCAGAATGACAAAAAATAAGCTTTGAATTGTTTGACTATGGCATTATGGTTGTAGTATTCATTAAGTTAGATTATATTGCTGATTATAAATAATCATGGTTATCCTAAGTAATAATTGCCTATAATTCTAGAATGGTTATTGGTTAAAAAAAATTAAGTTGGAAAAATATTATCCACTTGTAATAATTATGCAGATCATATATGTCATGTTTTAATATACTAATGTGGAAGAAACTGTATATTTCTTTCTCACTTCTCCTAGAGTATGGTTAAAATCTATCCAATTTCATTGGGTTATGCCTAATGATTCTAAAATTTGCACTTATCGAATGTAATATTTTATGTTCTCTTTGAAAGTAATACAAATTGAAATCTTCTAGAAGGTGTGAAAAGTGGCATTAAAGATTTTAAGGGTATTCTCTTCCATAATTTATCTTCTACCAAATAAATTAATTGATTGTTCTATAACGAATCATCTTAATCTCTCTTTCCTTCCCATATTGATGTATTAGTGTCCTCTTAAAATTTTGGTTAAATGGGAAGTGCTCAATCATTATATTCTTAACCCAACGACTTGCATGTTAAGTCTGTTAATTTGTTAGCAAGAACTATTATTATTTCTCCTTTTTTGGATCAAGTATGTATACAAATTCATAAATATTTTTGTGCAACGAATAAATATAAAATGTTTTTTTTTATTGTAGATACTCATTATGTTTGCTTGAAATCATATTTCAATTAAGAGACTTAATTTTGGTTATATTCAATTAATCTGGTTAGTGAAAAGCAAAGAAATTGTCCCTGCATGCAAACTGAAAGAAATTCCTATCATAATATATTATTCCATCTAGTGCATCCAAGTTGTCGATTAATTCAACTATAATGTCCAACTTGACATTGTTAAACACATAATTTTTCTTATATTATTATAGATGGGTAGGACTCAATTTCTTTGATTGTTTATTAATTCCAAATGTACGAACCAATTTTTTGTGATAATTTGATAAAGTCGAATTACTTTTCTTTTCATTCAATCTTATCTTTCATCACATACTTAGTCTTTGAGCATCAATTATTCTTTTATATGCTTTTCTATCAAGCTTCAACAACTATGGTGTATAGTGCACATCAAAATAATAATACTAGCTCTATGCATAAGTTGAGTTGCGCGTACCCAAGATTGATATTCGACATTGACCAGAATCAACCATAAAATTGTTAATTAAATATGCTATTGTTTATGCATTTAAAATTCCTTAAACAATAGAAGGAAAAACATGTGTCTATAACTAGGAAATATAATTTGAGAAGAGGAGGCTATCTTCAGTTTAGATGGAAAGAGTAAGCAAAATTTTAGTAAACCAACCTTGGAATTGAACACACAAATTAGAATAATTTTTTGATTGCATGGTTAATACCTTCATATGCTAATTTGAAATAACCCTTATCTACTAAGTTTCATTATGTGTTCTCCTGAGAGAGGTGCTAACATTTGAGATGGAATGGTGAATGGATAGATTTAAGAAGTGAAAAATAAAACCTTTTCATGTGACAAAATGCTCTTTGTTCAATCATAGGTTGCAAGATATAATATAATTACTTTGTGTACTAGTGTCCTAGAGAATCTTACAATACGACCATATTTTAGATTTTCAAAAACTTCTTCAAGGGAATTTGATATGTATCATTCTATAAACATTGCATTTACTTCTAATTTCGCTTTGATTACATTGCCAATTTCAACTTAGATTTACCCTCCCATCCATATCCACTATATGGTTAGGGTTCTCCACTCTAAACAATGCACATTGTGAGATAAATACTTGTGTCATTGTTGGGCGATTGATGCACTTGATCAAATTGATTTATTTCGCTGCCTTGATAAGTTCAATGCCATGATTTCCATTGTGAATTTCACAAAGAATTAGAGATCAATAGGTTTATTTGACTTGATTGTTAACTTCCAGTTCCAACAATAAAACAACAACAGATGCACAACCCTTCTTTTAGTATGTGATACTTGTAGTTAACAATAATATTGAAACCATTTGCATGCTAAACGTGGAATGCAAACTAATTAGTTTCCAATGGATGGAGTGCCATCCTCCAAGATATGGGGGAAACTTCATTGGTTAAGAGTTTCTATCAAAAACAATTTTGGTTGTAAATAGCTGAATAAGCACATACGTTCTAAGTGTCAATATATTGAGTTAAGTGAACACTTGTTAGTACTAGATACTATACTGCTATGCATTATTCTTGATATGTGTTTCCAATGGATGGAGTGTCCTCCTCCAAGATATGGGGTAAACTTCATTGGTTAAGAGAGTTTCTATCAAAAGCAATTTTGGTTGTAAATAGTTGAATAAGCATATCCGTTCTAAGTGTCAATATATTGAGTTAAGTTAACACTTGTTAGTACTAGATACTATGCTGTTGTGCATTATTCTTGATATTAAGGACCTTTTGGTTAATGGCAAAAGTGTTCTCAGACACATAATTTTATTAATCAGGAAAAGAAATTACATAAAAAATTGCAAGAGTTTACAAACGTAAATTTCCACTAATTTGCAATTAGGAGACTAACCTATTTATAAGCTATATGTCCTAACTTAATTTAGTTATGGACCACTTGAAAAAATAACAAGTGTTCATTTACAATAAATGATCTTCTATCCAGTCTACTAACTTTATTCCTAATTTAAGGCCTAAGATGCGACTCAATTCTAGAGTCCTATCTTTGCTAACAATATTCTATTTCTAAGTGTCTCTAATATTTATTAAATATTCTAATTTAATAAATATTTTTATCTTAACTTTATATTATTATATTTGGCTCATCTAACATTGGTTGCTACACCACCACTAGTTAATAACAAGCCTTGTCTTTTATTGCCAAGTTTCTACAACTACATTTAGTGTGTTAGTCATATATTTGAAATGAATTCATTAATATATCAAAGAGTTAACTCTAGTTATTTTTTTAAGAAAATGACAATAGTTATTAAATCAGATATATTAATGGATATAATGAGATTTTACTCAAATAAATGAAGGATATAAATAATAATATAATCCATAAAAACAATGTTGATTATCAAAATTATGAAATCCATAAGGAAATTAACCACATATAATGATAAAAATCAACCATGGTTATCAAAATTATGAAATCCATAATGAAATTAATCATGTCTAATGATAAAAATCAACTAGAAAAAATGCACGTATAATAAGAGTGTTTAGGACTTATGGTTATAATTAATATTGAAACAATGTAACTTAATAAACAAAGATAAACTTCCCAAAATGTGTTCATGCAATATAGAAAATGTTTTAATGTTACTTTTATAAAAATTGAAATGGAATTTAAATATAAAATGTTCAATGGGCTATTTTTTTTAAGCTTCTCTTATTCTAGAAAATTATTGGTTTGTTATTATAATATATATCAATAATTGATCATATTATTGGTAGATTCACTTAATTGTTTTAAATTTTATATTAATATTATAATTATTGTAATGTAATTATTAAACTTTAGTTAATTTGAAGGATAGAAAGTAAATTTAATATAATTATGTAAGTCATACATGATTATACTTTAATACAATTATGATTATGTTAATTAACGAAATTATAAATAAATAAGTTATTAATATGAATTGAATTGTTAGGTTACATATTGAATAGATATATTTAATACAATTATGATTATGTTAATTAACGAAATTATAAATAAATAAATTTTTAAAATGAACATCCACTTGTGGGATGCTATCACAAGGAATGTGTAAAACTTGGTCACCCATTGGAATAGTTTAATTCACCCAAAAGGGCCTTTCATCCTCAACCCCTCCCTATGAAGTTTGAACCTGAGACTTGGTATGGACTAAATCCCACTCAAACCAATTGATCTACACCTCATGAATGAGCGAGTATATGTGCTAAAGAATCTGCATAGGAAAATGCATAATCTATGCTCTTACTTGAACTCAAGATTGTTATAGTATGAAGATTTAAATTATAATAAGAATTTGTTAGCAAAATTTTAACACCAAATGAATGAGAATTAAATAATTATTTTAAATTTAGGTATATGAAATTCATCATTCCAAAAGAAAAAAGAAAAAAGAAAATGTAATTTTAAAGTTATCATGTGAGTGTTATAAATTGTTAGAAAATTAATTATCATGTGAATATTACAAATTGTTAATGATCATTCATATATATATATATATACTAATACTACAATTAAAGATAGAATACATCTAATGTACTAAAAGCAAATCATGTATAAAGATGAAGTAACTAATATTCTTATCATTATACATTTAAAAAAAGACATACATTTAATAAGCATTAAAAAAAAGGATGCATATATGTATATATACACAATCAACGAGTATTGTAATCAGGTGAATAATAATTAGATTTGATATTGTGGAATTTGTAAACAATTCTAATATAGCAATTTTTAAAAATAAATCTGATATATATAAATTTAAATCTTTATTTTATTTCATAGAGGACATTTTTCCTCTGATATTATTATTAGAGGACATTATTTAACAAAAGATTGAAACTTAATAATAAATCTGGTATATATAAATTTAAACCTTTATTTTATTTCATTTATATTATTAGAGGACATTTTTCTTCATAGGATATTATTATTAGAACATTATTTTACAAAAGATTGAAACTTAATAATTTAATAGAGATTATCTTAAGTGGAATAATAATAAATAGATGTATGTCTGTTAATATATCATGCGTAAATATGATAACTATAATAACTATAGATTAAGTGTTGTAACATTATTGTTTGCACAATTCGAACTAAAAAAATTCTTCACGAAACATAATTAGATTTAAATTATTTAATAAATGTACCACCACAATATGTTGGGTGTGCATGAAGAAAGAAGAAAGGGACTTGTGGATGGTGACGTGAATATCAAAAGGATTGTGCATGTCATGATTACATTTTTGACATTTTTTATAAATCACATAGTAGGTCCCATACATAAAATCTTATCTTTGAATTGTAAGTTTATGATTCTCAAAGTCACAAAATATCCTTGCAACAAAGACCATCGGTAGAGGCTAATATGCTGTAAACAAGCAACTCATGCGTAGCCTATGGAGTCTGGACATCCACAGTGCTATGGATGTCCTATTTCTCCACATTATTTTCATTGTACAGACACTAAGTTTATCAACACATCAATGACTGCCTCAACAAAGGATGGGCAGCTTATGTCATATATCTTCGTTTCTATCTCTTTGCAGATGGTGTCATCTTCCTTTCCTCCCACCCAAAATGTCTTCGATTGGAAACTGAAGACTGTACACCATTTTGTGACAACAGACAAATGGTTCTGAACTACAAAGACAATGGCATTTGATCCATAATGATTTCGAGCAGATGTTGTCTCAAATAGTATTGTTAATTTCTTTGATTGATAAGATATGAGGGGGAGCATTTTTGAGAATTCAGGAAGAGATGTAATCTTGTAGAGAAATATACAACCTAACGGCTTTAGAAACTTCAGGATACCAACAATAGCTATAAACGCGTAGCTCCGTGGCCATCAAATTATGTGGAAATACAAGAATTGAATATTGTTTTGGCTCTATATGAAGTTGTGCCAGTCATTCAACCTGTGTAACTAGCATATTCAGAAAGATGGTCTTTAAGACGAAGGGGCTGTGCATCGAATGTAGCCAACACTAAACATTAAGAGCTTTTCTGCTCATAGCTTAGTTTCTGCACTTTCTGAATTTATGCCTACTTGATATTTGTCCAAAGATTTCAATACCTAATCCTCAAATCCAAATAGCACTATGGGTTCCATAATAACATCACAAAAATGGAAACAAAAGAATTCTCTCTCAGCAGCACAACTGAGATGTAGTGGAAACAAATTGAGAAAATTCAGAAGCGTTTGATTACAAACAAATTCAAAATTAAAAGTGCAGTGCCTTATGCTATCCTGTTAAGTGAAACGGGGGCTGCTCCTATTGAAGCAATTGCTATGGTGCGAGTCATAAGGTATTTGAAAAAAATTGAGCAAATAGAAGAGGGTAGATGGCCTAAGGTTGTGTTTAGTGACAGATTGTGCAAAAGAAAGAAGACTTGGATGCGGAAAAATAACAAATGGTTTAGTAAATGGGGTATTTGCTTGAGCACGTGTCCTACAAATAGTAAATAGATAAAAACTTTTGTTATGGATAAGTTCCACAAACGCACTTGGGAGAAAGAGCTAGGGAGAAAGAAGAAGTACTACATTGAAGAGTTTAACCCCACACATAACTATCAGCAAAAGGCGTACATAGGGGCTAATATTTCTTGGAGATCTAAAATTCTTATTGCTTAATTAAGGACTAATTCTCATCAACTTCGTTGTGAAACAGGGTGCTGGAAAAGGCCAAAAGAAATGTGGGAGGAGAGAGTATGTATTTTTTGCTCCTCTGGAAAAGTGGAAACAGAAAAACATTTCATTTTAGAATGCGAGGCCTTCAAAGACAGCAGGGAAAATTATGCAGGTATTCTGGAAGCTAGCTCTTGGGATAATCTATTCAGCGAAGAGTTTGTCGAGAAGCTGGGAGTGGTTATTGTAAAACTTCACAGGAAAAGAGCCGAATACAAGAGCCAAATAGAGAAGCAATCTGTCCCATAGGCTATTTTTAACCTCGTGGACATCAAAAATACTTTCTTTCTTTCTTTCTCTAAAAATATGAGAGGCACAAAAACATTTTTCTACCCAATATGGGGACATATGTTTTATGCTTATATCGAAAGTGCACGAAGGGAATGAATAAACACACTACCCCATTAAGGTGACCTAAAGAACTGATAAGGTATCTCTTGCTGGATGGAAAGCTACGACATTAGATTAAAGCTTGTCTTCCACTTGCTTATTGTCATAGAGAATGTAGGGAAGAAACTTAGAAAGTTGTCTTTGTAGTCTAGTTCAGGTGGAAGGTAAGAAGATATTATCAAGACCTATAATAGGGGGCAACTCTAAACTGCACAAGTGACCTCTCACAAGGTGATGCTCTGTCCGATCTATATGCATACAAATGTAAATGCAACAGCACTTGCACTGAATCCCAGTGCTTTAAATGTCTTCAAAAACATCAATTATGCAACTTGTCAGTCTCACAATGCTTGACCACTGATATAAGAATAATCCTCAGGGAGTCAGGACACTTGAAGACTCAAAAAATGACAATTGGGACCAAGTCAGTTTCTCAACATCTACAAAAATATAGACTTTTGATGATTGTTACCTAGCCTCATAACTGCCTGTCAGAGTGAAGAGGTAATCCGCAATATAATCGTCTAGAAGAAATCCCACCTATCATTTAGGTTCACATTCTACATCATTTAACCGCTAATAGATAACTTTCGAAGGACTGCAGCATAAAGGTTTTCCAGAATGTGACCAGTCATAGTTGTCATATAGTCTCACGGAATTGATGCAGTATGCCTTAATACACGTGACCAATGATATACGATCCTAAGATGAAGGAAAGCCAGAGCATAGTGCTTTATTTACTAGTTCAGCAATAGAATAGGCAAGAGAACCCATACAATGCTTTCAAATTCAAAATGAAATACCCCAAAGTCGGTGACTTCACTGGTATGGAATATATAGATGTTGTTGAAGACGAGGCTAGAATTGGAGAATTCCCATGAAACGTGTTAGAACTTAGAACTAATACCTATATAAATGTATAACTTGATCTAATTAAGGAACTTGTACTTGTAGCGAGAGAAGAGAAGAGTGGACCAAAAATCACGTTCATGGATAAGTTTTCCTCAGACACGGCAGGTTTGTAGAGGGGTGGCTTGATACTGGGACGAAATTTTATGCATGCTCTAAAATTTAGGAAATTTTAGCAATTTCTCAAGCTGGATTTAATTAAAATATTAAAAATGAAAACAGCACAAAAGAGTTGAAGCACAGTTATGGAAGTTTATTTATGAGAAAGGACTTAGTACCTTTGCCTTAGTCTCTGAGTCTTGGACCTTACCTTCCATCTAAATAGAACATAGAAAAATACTAAAATGACTACAATGCTGAGGAAGAACATTGCTACTTTCAATTGAGAAAATACAACTGCACCATCACCATTGGATCTGAGATATTTCCTCTGTAGGAAACCACCCCATTTTGATTCGTTTTCCATATTGCAGCTGCAGTTACAATCATTTTCATCTAGAGAACCTTCTTTAAGAAATGCTTGAAGTTGTGATTGTCTCTCTTGTAATTTCATTGCTGGACCTGATGGGTCTAAGATGAAATCAACGTATGTAGCTTTCTCTTCTACTAGCATGATATGGGTAGTCCTTGAAGAATAGCCAGATATACTGGCCATGACTGTGATCAACCCACCATAAGAGTCACGTCAACTGATGAAACCAGAACCAAAAAAATAAAATTGTAAATGACAATTGGAATCCTAAAGCATGCAAATAAATATTAAAGGCCCCACCTTCGTAAGCACGACCTGGAAAAAGTAGCCGGTGATAATCACCAAAACGATCTCCTGCAATAACCTATGAATAATGGACACAATGGGAGAGAACATTATTTGGTTTCAAAGAATACCCTAGTACTTGCAACTTGTGAAGAGAGCACCAAATTGTGATATCCCAGACCAACTTAAACTTAGAAGCCACCAAAATACAAATCATCAAACAAGCCATCATAAATTTCCTTGTCATGTTTGATTACAAACTATTAGAAATGGAAACTCACAGTATGGTTAATGCCAGCAATCTGAACAGACGCAGGTAACGAGTGGCCCAAATATGATGATACGACTCTTCCATGTACTCCTGTCTGCATAACAAACAGAGTTATGAATTGAATTTGAATAAAACATATTTGGTCAGTAATGCAGGTGGAATAATCATATGTTATTTCAGAATGCCGATGAAAGATTGAAATACAAACAAATCAATGCCTCAAATTAGAAGTGGTAGAAACAACTATGATACTGATTCAAACGGTATCACTGGCACATCAAATTTTGATGGCTAAATCCAAGCTATAACTTCATAGCAATATAGCCTGATCAGACCATGCCTGATGATAATTGTGCATCCTAGTCACTGCTTACATGCAAGGCTTTTGTTCTTATGACTCTTGAATTTTTTCAAGGACTGAAAGTCCAGCTTTTGAATCTTCCTTTGAAGTGATTGCAATAATATTTGTTTGTTCTGGAAAATTTCAATGTTTCAGTTAGAGGAAATTATATAATGCTTTTCCTAGATTAACCCCTGAACCTTGGCTATCAAAATAGCTTGGTCGTTTAAGTACCTTAGGAATGAAATCCAAACCAATTGCATGTTTAGCTATAGAGATTATAGCAACTTCGGAAAGAAGCCCAAACCAATTGCATGTTTAGATGTTAAGCTATTGTATTACGGAACCACTGAAAACAGTATTAAGATGGAAATTAAGTTATTCATAAGAAATACCTATGATAGGTATCACAAATTTTCACTCTAGAAGATGGCTGACTCTTCCCAATTGACCTTGTTTCTCAGACATGTAATGCAGTTGCAGTCTATAACCATGTCACATCTAGACATCTGTAATTTAAATATCTACTAGAATAAGATTATTGAGGATTTGGCCTCTTTTTGGTAGATATGCCTTTTGCATTCCTTTTGAGATACTATAATTCTATATTTCTTTTATCTTACAATTTTGGAAAATGTTAAATACAATCAATTTGTTATGTATAGCACATTTGTAACTGCTAATTTCATAAGTTTCTCTATATTCACCAGCAGAGAGCATTATAGATGTTTTCTTTGATGAGAAATCCATTAGGGCTGGAACTTTAGAGTTTTCTTGAATTGATTTCTCTTATTATGACATTATCTTGTTATATTTACTTATTAGTTCTTCCTTCAAATTATCTTGTTATTATCATCAAGACTAATGCCAATCAATGAAGATCACAAACAAACAAGGACACAAGATGTAGGCACTCAGCCAGGGCAAAACGCCTATGAAGGGGAAAACCCAGTCAAACTCTTCCACTAGTAGATTCAAATCAGATTGAGACAACCAAGACCCTTTTGACCAAAACATATATTCCCTCCATCCACCAAGTCAACTTCCATGTAATGAGCTTCTTCCTTCAAGTCAATGTATGTCTGCTCCTCCAAGAATTTCGGTCTGCTTTGCACTTCTGAGGCTCGGTCTATACCTTCGGCCCTATAATAAGTCTCAATTTATTTCACGTGTGGTAGAATCTCGGCTCCCAAAGATCTCTTTCTTATCTATGATAATTCTTTCCTTGTGATGATAAATAACTTCTTTCTTGACTCCTTTGCACTTGCCATTTCAGATTGACTTCATGAATCGAATCCTTCCAAAACGGGTAGAGTAGCATGGCTATATATATATATTGGTTGTGTCTTCATTATAAGGCCAACTTGTAAGTGAGGAAGTCGACTTGGTGGAGGACAGACAAGACACATTAAATAATTTTCATTCTTGACTTTAAGGAGCCCAATAAGGGTCTAGAATATAATGATAATGACAGTGACTCAAGACATAAACCTAGAAGCCTACAATGGAGGCTTTCACCTATTGACCAATGACCCAAGCATGAAACCCATGCTTTAATAAGTCAATTTTCTTTTACAATAAAAAATTCTTTTGACAAATACAATTATGAAGACCAACACTAACATTCTTCAACACTCCCTCTTAACTAGGGAGGTATTCATAATTACATATATACATAGGTACAAGGATGGTCTCAAAATGATATGTTCTAAGAAGAGTCACAACACACGCAGTGCTACAAATTAGATACTTGACCAAGGTATCTAACTGAGTGGGACAGGTGTGTTCCAAGCGTCTGTGACTATAGGTACCATTAGGCTTCAACTCTAACACCAACCTAGGGATCTAGGTATTGTGTCCAAGGTCGAAGATCCACAAGACCAACGATACCCTCCCTACTTCGAGGTCTAGACATCATCATAGGCCGACCAAATGTCCTCCCAAGCATCTTGTCGGTCCAAGATGCTTCATCTCTCCTTATCAACTAAATTAGATATATCCTCCAGTCCAAGCATTCTTCAAAAAGTTCAACCTTCTTATGGAGAGATCTGCACAAACACAACCCCAATTAGTAATAAACTTTCGTTATATATAGATTTTAGCACAAATCTTTGGGGTCCTTAATCATTCTGATGCCACTTAGATTATCATCAAATTATCCAAACACATCTCATCGAAAGCTTTCTTCGTTAACTTCTATAGTAGCATCAAACTCAACCGTAGCATTTCTTCCAACACAACCAAGTCTTGTTTACAACTTTGCCACTCACGAATATATATCTATAATGCTTCAATCGTGAAATTTATTCTTTCTTCAAGGTCTTAGTTGTCACATTATGCCCTCCCTCTCAACTAGGAAGATATACACTTTCTTTCATCCAAGCTCCCTCTCAACTACGGAGATCAACAACTTCATAACACTGGAGAAACTTCAACCTTTCAAAACTTCAAGAACATCGTTCTTTCTCATGGCACAAAGGTCATTTATTCATCTTTTATGTCTTCATCATTCCCTTTATTCATCATGTTTATCATTATTATCAAGTCATCTTCAATTATGAACATCTTCAACATCTTGAAGATTATGTACTTGCAAATCTTCAACAAGTACAAATATATAAAAGCATGAAGTCAACCATATTGAAATCATGTCATTACAATGGAAGCATCAAAATAATCAAACTTTAGACATCAAATACCTAAACCTAGTTAGGTTGGAAAATTAGAAAGGCAAAAAGATTTTCTTATGTTGATAATTACTTGTGATATTCTTATGTTCTTATTAATTTTCTTGTGATCTTCTTTTATCTTATTTCATCAAGCAATTACCAAAAGCATAACACGAAGATCAAAGACACAGATGTAGGCGAACAGCCAGGGAAAAACCCGTATCTAGGGAAAAACCGTGTCAACGACTCTTACTAAGTAGTTTCACAAGACAAGACAAGATAATCCAAGACCCTTTGACCTAGACACAGACTTCCTCCAATCACCAAGTCATCCCTTCCTCTTCAGATGATAACCTTCTAGCAACAACTTCGACCTAAATCTTTGACCTTACAACAGTAGAACTTCGACCTAGTAGCAACAACAAAACTTCGACCCCAGCAATAGTCCAATAACTTTGCACGAGAGAGAGATAGCCCAAAACTTCGATCTTGTCCTTCTCCTACAATTCTCTTTCTTCTCTTGGAACTTCACACTTTTTTGCTTCTTCTTGTTGTGTATCGAACTTGTTGAGTGATGCTCCAAATGAATCGAACTGCACTTCTATATATAGCCTCTTCTGTGGGTCGAATTGCCCTAATGTAGGTCGACTTCATCAAGCAAGGGCTTGTTGAGATTTTGGGTAGCATCGGATGTGCTCTAGCTTTGAAACTTTGTGGAGGGGCTAAAACACATGATATCTCCAAGACCCAGAAATCGTTTGGAGAAATTCCACTCGGAACCTAAGTTATTCAAAATATTAATTATTTTAATGGAGACCCTAAGAGGGTGAGAATGTTTTAAGTGTGAAAATTCTACAGCAGTGCATTGGTCTCTTTTCTCCTACTTGATTTAATTAATACAAGTTATTTACAAAAATTAGATTAAAAAATATCGAAAATAAACGCAACTACAACCTACACATGCAGATCGTTTACTGAATAATACACTCATGCAACAAAGTGACACATGGATTTTTGGATATAAGTCCCCGGAAAAACCCAAAGTGGGAAAACCGGTGCAATAGATATGAGGGTTTATTATTAAGTAGTTTTGAGTACAGTAAATCTGGGTTCCAGATCTGGAAAACTCGACAGAGAATAAAAGATATCAAATCTGTAGCTAACCTGAAGATCGTGCCAAATATCTCACTGATCCACACCCTCAAATGGGATTTACAAGACTCAGCCCATATCTGACCCTAGAAACCCTTAGCGCTGCCCCTGAAGCCCTAGCGTCAGCGCTGCTAGCCTCAAATGCCACTGTGCTGCACCAAAAGGGACTGCGTAACCCCTGGAAGGGTCCCACAGCCTAACGCTGCCCCTAAAAGACCCTCTGCGTGATTTCTGAAGCCACCCAGGGACTCTGCGTTATCCTGCGTAGCTGCTGCTCTGCTTCTCTACGCTGTCCTTGTTTGTTAATTTCTGCATATGTTCTATGCCATTTCAGATTAGGGCACACAATACTGAAGTAGATAGAACATAGTAATAGATCGACAGAAGACAAGCCAAAACAAAGATAATAAATGGTGGCATTACGACGATCAGCAGGATGCTTCTACCAGCAAAGTCTCCAATAGGTCATTCAGCCAAGTGTGTCACACATAACCCAGAACAACCCAAACAAAGAACAATCCATATATATCACAGCTCTAACGCTATCCAGAGAGAGAAATTCCTACACAACAATGTGTGTCAAATGAACTCTAAGTCTCTCCAATATACAGGAATCTTTGGGGGTGTGTGACATGTCCTTTAAGACATTTAAGTCTATATTTATCTCCGTGCCGACCTAGCACATAAGTGGAATAAATTCAAAGTACATGTTCTCGCTTCATCCGATCAAGATGATCTTTAGATCAATCTACACCGCACTCCTCCGAAAGAGGAATCCAATAAAAATATTGGGATCGGGCTTATCCGAGCACCCCAACCCGAGTTTGGACCTAGTTGTCCAATTTTAACACTCTCTCAACTAGGGAGAACTCCGTCCACTAGTGCAATCCAAACATCGTGCGTCATCCCGCCGTAACTTGCTTTGCTGGCCTCTTTATTTCAGAACAGAAGTGGGTCAGTCACAAAGACATCATATTCGGCTGACAAATTCAGCCCAGAGGTTCAAAACCTCTATAGGACTCACAAAGAGTCTCATACCAACCCAAAGTTGGTTTACCTGACTCGAAGTCAGTTGGAGGTCCGAAACCTCGCTAAACTTGATCCCAGATCAAGTGGTTGGACATGTGCCATCCTAGACACAGAGGCAATTTCCGATGCGTCCATCGGTCTTGCTATGGTCTCTATTCACATTTCCCACCTCATTGGCCAAATGAGAGGTACTTCCCATGAGTCCGAAACTCCATGGGTAAGATGCATACGGGGCACAGATCAGAGAGAGGTAAACCATCTCAATATCATCACGGTGGGGTAGAAACACACCAACTAGGGTCGGCAAGCCTAGCCTAGTGGTTGCTTATAGCACCAAAGCTATCCCCAAAACCCCCTTGGAGCTCCCAGAGCTCATCGTCCAACATGATCCTTAGAATAGGATTGTTCCATGATTCCAAGATTCTCACAGAAGGTTAGGAACACGACCTTCCCTAAGGGCATAGTGAGAATATCCGCGACCTGCTCATCAGTTCCTATATGATCGAGCCTTACGGCACCTCGCTGTACCATATCCCGGATAAAGTGGTACCAGCCATCAACGTGCTTGGATTAATCGTGGAACCCGAGATTCTATGACAAATGAATCCCCCTTTAGTTATCACAAAGGATAATGGTGGGATCTAGCACATGCTCAAACAACTCACGGAAGAGCTTTCACAACCAAGTGACTTCACAATGGGTCATACATGCTGCAATGTGTTCGACCTCAGCGGTGCTCAAGGCTACCGTCTTTCGTTTCAAGCCCGAAGCAGATCTACTTGTGAAGTAGCATCCAGATGTGCACTTACGATCACCACATTGCCAGCCCAAACGACATTAGTATATCCATGGAGTGTCATACTCTCGGTAGTGTATCTCAGCCCATGGTCTATCGTGCCTCAGAGATATCTCAAGATTTTCTTGGCACCAACCCAGTGAATGATATGATCAACCATGTGTTGACTCGAAGTGTTCACTGCACAACATACGTCCGGACGGGTGTTCACTAAGAACATCAAGGACCTACGAGTTGACAATACTTAGTAGGATTTGCTAACACGGGCCCAGCAACGCTACCTGATCCATTGGTGTTGACACGAACTTGCAGTCCACCATACTAAATCTTTCCAGAAGCTTCACAATGTATTTTCCTTGAGAAAGGAAAATCTTGCCAGGTCTCTACTAGACCTCCAGGCCTAGACATCGGTCCTAGGTCTTTCATCTCAAACTCAGCAGCGAGCTCCCTCTTACGTTGATGAATGAGAGGGTCAGCACCTGCCAGGAAGAGGTCGTCCACATACAGCACCAGAATGAAAGGCTTCTCTCTATCAACCTTGAAGTAAAGGTTCGGATTAGCATTACTACGAGTGAAGCCGAGCTTCATCAAGTAGCTATCTATCCTCTCGTACCAAGCTCTGGGTACTTGCTTCAGCCCATAGAGGTTTTCTTCAACCTGTGGACATGGGTGTCCCGATCCTGGATTTCGAACCCTAGAGGTTGCTCTACATACACCTCTTCCTTTATCGCACCATGCCACAAAAAATGGTCTTTACATCCATCTGATGAAGATTTAGTCCTTGCGTAGGAGCAAGGGCTTTGACAAATCGAATGGTGGTATATCGGGCCACAGGTGCAAATATGTCATCATAGTCTATGCCTTCCACACAGGCAACAAATCTTGCCTTGAACTTTTCAGCACTTCCATTAGATCCATGCTTGATTTTGTATCGAGGTGACAATAGCTTTGATTTGTGGTCTTGGAACCATCACCCTCGCATCCTTGCAGATTTAGATACTTTACAGCTTCTTCACATGATCTAGGCTCATATTGTACTCATGGCTGCTAGATACCCCTGGTATTTATATGGCTTCTTGGTTTTCCTCCGGAATTTCCCCCTCTGAAGCCATATGTCTCGGAGCCATGAGAATCTTCTTTCATTCAGCAATGGTATCCGCTCAGGAGCATATACAGATATATTCTCCCTCTTAATACCAGCTTCTCTTTCGAGAGAAGACTTCTAATTTAAATGAGGGCATCCAAGACACCAGCTTGGAAAGGAGTTTTATTCTCCCATAGTTAAAGCCATTAAAGACTCATAGCCATATACAATCATATTGCTTTCATGCATCTTGACACGTATCATATGCTTGTCAAATAATGGAAATCATTTATTCATAACTTTACAGGCTTTGCTAAGCATGGTTCAAGACTCCAACGACGTGACTGAAGGCTGCAAAGACTTCTCAGTTCACACTTTATCATTACGCTGTAATGTAAGACTGATACAAATTACTGCGATATCGTTGATTATGATGTGTCATAATTTTATCTTACCCATCACTATCTTCTTCATCATGGTCATACATATTCTGCCATATGTCGCTGTCAAACATGGATAATGTATCTACAAGCCTTAGCTTGTGTCTTGTAGCAATTACCTGTTATTCTGAGGAGATCTGTTGGAGCTTCCTCAAACAGCCTTCTAAGACTGCAACTTACTGAACTGGGGATCCAATCTGCCATGGTTTATCCTGCACTTGAGGCATTGCATCCTGCTTTGCTTCCAGATTTGTCCATTTGTCATTTTTCTGGTTATTTCAGAGGACTTCTCCTAAGGCCGTTAAGATTTTCCTAGCTCAATGACAATTCAATTTCCCTTGTCACTCTTCCTAAGACTTGCATCTTTGCCCATCTTGTCAATAATCTGATCGCTACATAGAATTGCCCCAAGGGCTTCTGCAGTCAACCCTTAAAAAAAACTTCCAACTCCAAAAAAAAATGTTCTTTAGAGCTTAGTTTTGCAATTTTTTCCTCCTAAATTTGCATAGATATAGGAACCAATCTGACAAATGTTTCAAACACAGAATTTTCAGTCCATATCTTACGTGATACCTTTCTCTTATGTAGATGTAGCATAGTCATAAGATACTTCTGCTCATCAGAGTTCCATAAGGATACAGGCCAATCCTGCTCATCAATGATTCAACCCCAGTCATCCAGCAGGATAAATCTCAAGTCATCTATAAATGTTACATGTGTCATGTTAATGTACAGATCTGAGCCACAAAGGGATAACTACTCCAGTTTCATTAGCACATAAGAACCCCTTAAATAGGGCATCAAGGATCTATGTCCAACTTCGGTTTGGACCAGTGGCTACCCCAGGAGTGAGATCAATACAAAGTAAGCACACAATAAAGAAACTGTGATAACTGCCTGCAATTTGCTATGATGATCCCTGAGGAGACTCATCTTTTTCTCAGCCTTTATGGAAGGGCCAAAAAAAAAAAAATTGCTCTACCTTAATCTTCCTTAACTTCATAGGCTAGAAAGGACATTCTTCCTTCATGCCGAGGGTAAAAAGGCCAAAAAAATTGGTCCATACAAGGCTTGCTGTTGTGGTATGGCCTGTGGCCTACCACAACACTCAACATGCTGCCTTCAAACAATATCCGGCAATACTAAGGCGTTCCTTCCCAAATTTTCATGACATTCACAATATTCAAACAAGAATTATACTGCTGCATTGAGTTTTCAACTCTCATAATAAGTGGTTACATTAAAGGAAATAGCAACTTATTCTAGCAGAGATAGTTTGTAGAGGCACTTGGTTTGTTTGAAAGCAATCAATACAGTTGGCACCAAAAGATATTTAGCTCAGAATGGCTCCCATGTAGCATAAAGTTCAGCTACACTAGTAGTATGGAACTCAGGCCTTAAGCTTGGACAATCCCATTCAACAAGCTTAACCACAAGTGCCATGTAGAGATGAACGAGAAGTAGAACCAACAACTTCCAGCCACATGCCCAACAAGAGTCTAGCAGAGATATATTGTTATCCACTGTCCCGAAGTGCCCAAGAGTTAAGACACAAAAACTCGATTCAAATGATAATAGCCAAAAAAGTGATGGCTTAGAGATTTATATGAGTAAAATAAACCCCGACGCAGAAGGTGCTGACTCAGAGAAACACGTACAACTAGCGAAGGATGATTTTCGTCCTTGTACAACTCACTCCAACAATTATAAACTCAGGCCAGACTCCAAAATTACGTAGAAGGAAACCAACTCTCTTCCTTTGGCATTTCGTCTCAAATATAGAAGCTAAACTCGGCCAACAATTAGCAAAGAAACTCGGCCTGAGAGTGGCAAGAAGAATCGACCCTTTCAAAACAAATTTGATTGACGAGTCCTTTTTGTGTATACCACTGCGAATTCTCGTTGGATGATTACGAAAGCCGCCCGGTTACACGTAACAATAACCTGCATGCTTCAACTATTTTCCTGCGTAATCCTCAGATGAAAAGAAAACTTTGTTTCCAGGCAAAAATCGAATCACTTAGATCACTGATATGTTGCATTTCTCCATGCGCATTATAATACTCTGATCAACATTTGAACACAATTCAACGCATAGGTGGATTTGGGTGATAACCAATCGTTGCTCCTCCGTCTCACAATAGATGAAATTCAACCGACTTGATTTATTTATATCTATTTTACATGGAGTTTGTCCACTGAATCCAATGATCCCGACGATGCTCACCTACGGAAAATTTCCACGTGATTTCAACGATTTTTAGCCCTTCATAACCACTATGCAACTGGCCTTCGACCTGACAGATTCGGCACCTTGAGCCACTTGGCTTTAATCTCCAAGTTGATTTCGGCTGGTTATCTCTGCGTCAGTGTCTATCGATGTTCAACTCAGCCTGATCACTACAAATTCTGGCATTGACTCCGTAAACGTAGCTACTTCTAGGGCACAAGAGAATTTCCTCTTCACCAAGTCCTTTTCTAGAGGAAACATTGCACAAAATGCAATTCAACATAAATTGGGCATTGTCTTCCATACTGTAGCTCCGATACCATGTTAATTTCTGCATACGTTCTATGCCATTTCAGATTAGGGCACACAATACTGAAGTAGATAGAACATAGTAATAGATTGATAGAAGACAAGCCAAAACAGAGATAATAAATGGTGGCGTTACGGCGATCAGCAGGATGCTTCTCCCAGCAAAGTCTCCAATAGGTCATTCAGCCAAGCGTGTCACACATAACCTAGAACAACCCAAACAAAGAACAGTCCATATATATCACAGCTCCAACGCTATCCAGAGAGAGAGAATTCCTCCACAACAATGTGTGTCAAATGAACTCTAAGTCTCTCCAATATATAGGAATCTTTGGGGTGTGTGACACGTCCTTTAAGACATTTAAGTCTATATTTTATTCCAGGCCGACCTAGCACATAAGTGGAATAAATTCAAAGTACATGTTCTGCTCATCCGATCGAGATGATCTTTAGATCAATCTTACACCTCTCCAAAAGAGGAATCCAATAAAAATATTGGGATCGTCATCTGAGTAGCCCAACCCGGAGTTTGGACCTAGTTGTCCAATTTCAACATTGTTGTTGCTCCTCTGCCTCTTACTGACTCTTGGCTCTTGGAATCAGATCATTCCCTTAGCCAATACTACCCCTCATTGCAGGAAATTCCTCTAAAAATTCTTAGCAAACCTGCCCTAGAATTCCAGATCTATTCCTCAGTTCTACCAAAAATTGTGTGTTCTCAACTGACCCTCAAGCCTTTCTCTTCTAATTTTTCGTTGAACCCTTCGACAACCGAGATTAAATCATCCATCAATGACTGAGATTAAAAGATTGCTTGATCCATGTGACTTAAGACAATTATAACACATGTGTTAATTAATTCACTTCACTTATTTTATTTTCCTAAGTTAGACTTAGGAAGTCCATTAAAATAATTAATTATTTGAATAACTTGAACACCAACTGAAATTTCTCAAATCCATTTCTGGGTCTTGTAGATCAAGTGTACTCTAGTCCCTCCACAAAATTTGGGGGCTAGAGCACAACTGATGCTACCCCAAATACACAAATCTCAACACTAAGTGACGTGGATCAAGTCTTTTCTAATCTTAGTCTTTGATTAGAGATTAGATCACGACCGTTGAATGCTCAACGAGAAAAGTATTAAAGGAAGGCTTGGCGTCAGTTGGAGGATACACACAGAGTGGTAGCACTTGAGCTAAGTCGAAATTCTAGGGTGTTGTTTGCTGAGAATTTTCGAGTAAGCTTGCAGTGCTGGTGAGGGGCAGATCGGCGAGGGATTATTCAGATCTGAGGCCGAGAATACATAGGCAGAGAGGCAGATCTGTACCAGGCAGTGCAGAGACCCAACAGGAGGGACGCAACCCAACCAGGGTCATGCAGATGCAGTGCAGAGGCTGACACAAGCCCTTCAGGGTGATGCAGAGGCAACGCTGAGCCCGAAGGGGTGACACAGGAGCATCTTGTGCTGCACAGAGGCTCAAACAGGGACGTAGAGCTGACATAGTGCCGGGAGAGGCAGTGTTGGGGTTTCCAGTGGACCATAAAGGGCTCATATTCAACAGATCCAGAAGGTGTGAAGCAGTGTTGCGAACATCTCGATAACATCTCGATTTTATCTCGAAATCACGATTTTTTGGCCTAGCCGATGTTTGCCAATTTTTAAATATATTTTTATGGTATCTTAAATTTGCCGACTTTTTACCGATATTTTCTTGATTTTTACGATTTTTCGTTTTCGGGGCCCTTTCCGATTTTATCCCAATGCCGATGTTCGCAATATTGGTGTGAAGCTTTAGCTGAATCAACCATTTTTCTGTCTCCGAGTGATAGAGGTACATCTATCGCAATTTATTTGTTGGGAAAACCATTATTGGTGCCCTTGATTGTATTCAAACATTCTGCATAATAATAAAACCCTCTAAGAGCTGCTGCACCGGTTTTCCCGCATTGGGTTTTTCCGGGGACATCGTCCAAAAAATATTGTGTGCCCTTTGTCATGTATGGTTTATTCTTCAGTACTTGATTTGTATGTATGTGTAGATCTACAGTGTGTTTACTTCGCTATTTTCTGACCATTTCTAAAAATAACTTGTATAATTAAAAACACAAGTAGGAGAAGTAAACCAGATTTTTGCAGTAGAAAATTCTGTTAAGTAGTTTCAGAAATTTTCACAGGGCCGACTTGGAATGGAGGTGAAAAATGACTTATTTTACTCGATAATAATTCTTTTTACATGATTCAAAAGCCCAAGGGTCTTATAAAATGGACAATGAATCTAATGATTCTAGATAAAACCTAGAAGTCCTCAATGGGATTTTTGACCTAGAATGTGATGACCCAAGCATGAAACCCATGCTTTAATAAGTCATTTTAATAATAATAGAAAAATATTTTCCTTTCTTTTGATAAATACATTTTATTATGACTCAAATACAATTATGAAGACCGAACCTAGTTACATTCTTCAACACTCCATCTTAACTAGGGATGTATTCATAATTACATATATATATATATATATATATATATATATATACAAGTACATGGAAGATCTCAAAACACATGAACCATGAAGAGTTTAGGCACACACGGTACCACAGACTAGATTCCTGACCAAGGCAATCTATCTGGGTGGGACTAAGATGGAATAAAGCTTTCAGCCTTTCTAAGTACCATCAAGCTTACTTACTAATCATTAACCCACAAAACTAGGTGCGTAATGCAAGGTCACAACTCTATGACCAACGCCACCCTCCTAACTTCGTGAACTAGAAATCAACACAAAAGCCAACCAAATGTCCTCCCAAGCATTTTGTATTACACACGATGCCTCAGCACTCTCGATTATTCAAATCGATACCATCAAATCTCTCTTGATCAAGAAGATTCGTAATATCAAGCATGCTTCCAAAACTTCGAGAGATTTACTTATACAAACACAACCCTAATCAATAACAAACTTTCAAATACACAAGAGTAAACACAAACCTTCAGGGTCCTCAATCATCTTGATGTTGCTTCACAATTTATCACAGTAGGACTTAGAGGCTTCCGAAACAGAAGTTTCCTCGACCATACATCTTCCTTTCCTACTTCACATGCATCAACATATTCTGCTTTATCAATACTTAATGCAACCAGATCTTTCTTTCTACTCATCCATGAAATCATATTAGGTCCCACACTAAAAACATCCACCATAACTATCATAATATGCTCTCCCTCTAACCTGGAGATATATCCTTTCTTTTGTCCAGGCTCCCTCTTAACTTAGGGAGATCAATTGCTTTCTATAACATCGGAGAGCCTTTCATGGCTTCATTTCTTCTTATCAAAGTCATCTTGATCATCATCATTCATGTGTTGATTTGGGGTAGCATTGGATGTGCTCTAAGTCTCAAATTTTGTGGAGAGGCTTAGACACATGTATTCCAGATAACCCAGAAACTGTTTGGTGAAATTCCACTCGGATTGTATTCTATAGAAATAATTAATTATTTTTAAAGGGACCCTAAGTCTAAACTTAGGAAAATAAAATAATTAAAGTGAATTAATAGAATATGAGTGAGAATGATCTAGAATAAACAGATCAAGTAAAAAGTTAATCTTAGCCGTTGATTAGAGATCTAATTTGGGCCGTTGAAGTCTCAACAAGAAGACTATAAGAATGGCTTGAAGGGTCATTTGGAAAATAGATTTGGAGACACAAGGCAGAGATTAGAGATCAATTTCTTTAGTGAGCAGTGCTTAAAAAGAAAACTTGATCAAGAGATCTTTGTAGAGAGGGGCAGTAGTTCCGGTTGGAAGGATTCCTGAGCCGGAACAACAGAGACATAGGGAGCCACAGTAGCATCGCAAAGCCAGTGACGCAGTGCCTACGCAGTCACTGCACAGAGGCTGAAGGGAAGTCGTTTTCTTGCTAAGGAGACAACGTTGGGCTAGTGCCAGATCTCGGAGAGATTTTTCAGAGGCTAGAAGGCCTTAGTTTCCAACCAGCAGTGAGATCAGAGTAGAGGTAGAAGGTCAGCTGTAGTTGTGACGAAGAGACTACGTGGGTGACGCAGTCACTGCGTGGAGGCAACGTAGGGCAATCCAATCTTAGTGCAAATCAGTGATGGGTTCCCGTGGAGGAGTGAGGTTTGTCTCACAAGATCTCTTTTGTCAATTTCTCTGTATGATTTGACGGATGTGTCAATCCTAGATTTGTACTTAGAAATATTTACTGCATAATATATAAACCCTTAGATCTGCTGCACCGGTTTTCCCGCATTGGGTATTTCCGGGGATATTAGTCCAAAAATAATTGTGTCGAATGGTTGTGTGATCTATGCTTGTTCAAATTTGTTTCCGCACTTGTATTTCTTCTGTAGTTTATTAGTGTAGGTTGCAGTGTGATGTATTCAGTGTTTGTCGTAGTAAAACTGCGAATACACTATTAAATTAAAATTAATAGTTAGGTGAATATATTCTAGTTGCTGCAATAGGATTTCTGAGTTGACAGAATTTTCTCATTGTATCAGAGCTTGTTTAAGCTGAGTGCAGAAGAAGCAAAGAATAGATCCAATAGATTTAGCATTGGTGAAGTTGGGATCAAAGAGTTGTGTAAGCAATAGATCGATCTCCCAATTGATTGCGCAGTCCAATCCAAGAGGGCTAGAACAACAGGAAAATCTCTCTCTGAGTGAGTTGACAGAGAGGTAGGATTTTTCCAGATTGCTGATTGTCTGAGGAAGAGGGAGCAGCGCAGTAGATCTACGTAGATCGACAACTGGAGTGACGCAGTTGACTGTGCAACAGTGATTGCTAGTGCAGAGCATCAGCAAGTGTAGCTGGAACACAATTTTGGGGATTTTTGACCTTAGTGAGTTTTCTTGCCCAAGAAACTCAGATTCCCCATGCAGTAGCAACAGATTTTGTGGCTTGCTCCATCAGGAGTGCATAAAGCCAGCTGCGTAGAGGGTGAGAGGCAGTCGATCGATAGCGTTTGGGTGAGATGACCACCAACGGATTAGGTGACCATGATCGGTTGTGTTGATATTTTGGGGTAGCATCAAGTGTGTTCTAGCTCCGAAACTTTGTGGAGGGGCTAGAACACACGAGAGATCCAAGACCTAGAAAGCGTTTGGAGAAATTCCATCTGGTGTAAAAGTTATTCTAATAATTAGAATTTTTTTAATGGGGACCCTAAGTCTAACTTAGGGAAATTAAAAAATTTAAAGGAATTAATTTACACATGTGATGAAATGTTCTAAGTGACGTGGATCAAGCTTTCTTTTAATCTTAGCCGTCGATAAGAGATTAGATCACGATTGTTGATTTTTCAACGAGAAAAGTATAAAGGAAGGGCTTGGGGTCAGTTGGAGGATACACATACCAGAAGCACTGAAGCTAAGTCGAATTTCTGGGGCAGAGGTTTGCTGAGGGATTCGAAGTGAGTTTGCAGTGCAGTGAGGGGCAGAGATCAGCAAGGGATGATCTGATCCAAGGCCGAGAATACAGCAACAGGGAGGCAACATTGTACCAGGCAAAGTAGAGGCCAGCTAGAGGGACGCAATCCAACCAAAACCACGTAGAAGACTGCGAAGATGCTGCATAGACCCAGTCAGGGTGACCCAGACCCAACAAGAGCAGCGTAGGGGCAGCAGAAACCTAGCCAGGGTGACGCAGGCCTAACCAGGGCAGCGCAGACTCAGTCAGGGTGACGCAGTGGGTACGCTGGCCAGTAGAGGTTGACGCAGAGGCTGGAGAGGCAGCATTGGGGTTCCAGTGGGCCAAAAAGGGCTTGAATTCGTAATTCCCTGCTAAGGGTTGAATCAACTATATTTTCTGTCTCCGAGTGATAAGGTACAACCACTGTGTAATTTCTCTATAGGGAAAACCGTTTTTGGTGCCCAAATTGTTGTATTCAGATTCTGCATAATAATAAAACCCTCTAGAGCTGCTGCATCGATTTTCCCACATTGGGTTTTTCCGAGGACATTTGTTCGAAAAATATGTGTCATTTGTTACATGTGCGTGATGTTTAGTAAATGATTTGTAGTTGTGTAGGCTACTATTTGTGTTTACTTCGCTATTTTTCTGAATATTCAATTAAATAACTTGTCTAATAAATCAAGTAGGAGAAGTAAATCAATAGTTAACAGTAGGGTTTCTGTATTAAGGATTCAGAAATTTTCATAGGTTGGAGGGTGCCTCCAACTATTAATCTGGAAGGCAAGGATCTCCTTCCTTCTAGATGAGCATGACCTCAAGCACTTTATCGACAGTGCTCAAGCTAAACCGGAGTATGTAGCACCATTATGGGCCTTCAAGAAGAATATGGCTAAAGCCAAGCAATTGATCCTCGATGTAGTGAGGGATCACATCGTTTCACACATCTCTAGCAAAGGGACAACCGAGGAGATGTGGGATGGGCTGGAGACGCTATATCAGTGGTCTTCCGAGTAGAGAAAGATGTTTCTGGAGGAGAAAATGCGGACCACCAGGATGCAGAAAGGAGAGCGTATTGATCCATTCCTGTCTAGACTTCGAGAAAACCGAGATCAGTTGGCAGCCATAGGAGCAGCTCCTAAGGCCACAGAGATGGTTAGATTGGCCCTCAACTCAGTGTACGAGGATTATCAAGTTTTTTTAGCTCTTCAGCAAGAAGAGATGCAGAGAGACTTACTCAAGTGTCAACTTGAGGGCGACAACAACAACAGTTCGAAGATCAAGAAGGAGGAGGAAGAAAATGCGGCCCTTGCATCAAAGGGGCAGCAAGAGTAGTGTAGGAGGAAGGAGCTGTTAAAGATCAAATGCTTTCGGTGTGGCAAGATGGGACATTACGCCACATAGTGTCCTCTCAGAAAGAAGGACAAGGATGAGAAGCATGATCCTTAGGTCGGAGCAGCAAAGATAGAGGAGGAATTTGCTATGATCGCTCATATACCTCTAGGAGGGAAGTAGGCTGATTTGGAGTTGTAGACGTGGAGATACACAAGATTGGGCAAGATCCTTGAGGAGTCCACCTCTCGAATCATCACCTTGTTACGAAAGCCCAAAATGGCAGTAGCAGGATGGATGGGTGCCAGTTGGTGCATAGGAGCGGAGAAGTGACAGTGCAGTAGTTAGCAGCATAGAGTAGTGTGCAACAGCGCAAAGGGACGCAGTGCAGAGCAGTAGCAACGCAGAGGGACGTAGTGTAGAAACAACCAGATCTTCATCACTAAGATGCAGTATACTTGTCCAATTTTGGATGTTTTTCAGTTACAAAAAGCAACTGCATCGCAGTGCAGTAGTAGTTGGGAGTGGCAGAGTCAGTAGCAGCATGGATGCAGAATTCAGAGGGAGTTGCAGTACAGATGCAGTTTTGATAGTGGCAGTGTCAGCAACAGTACAAATGCAGCATTTGCGCAGAGTTGATGGGCAGCAGTGTCAACCATTAGCAGCGCAGAGCGAGATGCTTCAGGGTCAGAGCAGTGTACAGTAGGGCATATTGTTAGAGCACATTACTCACTAAGAGGGAGTGTTGATTTTGGATAACATTGGATGTGCTCTACGTCTCAAATTTTGTGGAGAGGCTTAGACACATGTATTCCAGATAACCCAAAAACTGTTTGGTGAAATTTCGCTCGGATTGTATTTTATAGAAATAATTAATTATTTTTAAAGGGACCCTAAGTCTAAACTTAGGAAAATAAAATAATTAAAGTGAATTAATAGAATATGAGTAAGAATGATCTAGAATAAATGGATCAAGTCAAAAGTTAATCTTAGCCGTTGATTAGAGATCTAATCTAGGTTGTTGAAGTCTCAACAAGAAGACTGCGAGATTGGCTTGAAGGGTCATTTGGAAAGCACATTTGGAGACACAAGGCAGAGATTAGAGATTGATTTCTTTAGTGAGTAGTGCTCAGGAAGAAAACTTGATTGAGAGATATTTTACAGAGAGGGGCAGTAGTTCCAGTTGGAAGGATTCCTGAGCCGGAGAGTACATAGCAACAGAGACAAAGAGAGCCACAGTAGCAGCGCAGAGCCAGTGATGCAGTGCCTACGCAGTCACTGCGCAGAGGCTGAAGGGAAGTCGTTTTCCTGCTGAGGAGACAACGTTGGGCCAGTGCCAGATCCCGAAGAGATTTTCCAGAGGCCAGAAGGCCTTAGTTTCCAGCCAACAGTGAGATTAACGTAGAGGCAGAAGGGCAACCGTAGTTGTGACGCAGAGACTATGTGGGTGACGCAGTCACTGTGCAGAGGCAGTGCAGGGCAGTCCAGTCTTAGTGCAAATCAATGTCGGGTCCCCGTGGAGGAGTGAGGCTTGTCTCACAAGATCTCTTCTATCAGTTTCTTTGTATGATCATAGATTTGTACATAGAAATATTTACTGCATAATATATAAACCCTCAGATCTGCTGCATCGATTTTCTCGCATTGGGTTTTTTCGAGGACATTATTCCAAAAATAACTGTGTCGAATGGTTGTGTGATCTATGCTTGTTCATATTTGTTTACGCACTTGTATTTCTTCCGCAGTTTATTAGTGTAGGTTGCAGTGTGATGTATTCAATGTTTGCCGTAGTAAAATTGCAAATATACTGTTAAGTTAAAATTAATAGTTAGGTGAATATATTCCAGTTGCTGCAATAGGATTCCTGAGTTGACGAAATTTTCACATCATATAACTTCCTTCATCATGCTTATCAATCTAGTCAACTTTACTTATGAATATCTTCAACATCTTGAAGATTATGTACCTGCAAAACTTAAACAACAAGTACAACCAAATACATAGAAGCATGAAGTTAACTATATCAGAATCATACATTAGACTTTAGACATCAAATACTCACACTTAGTTAGGTTCATAATCAACAAAAGACAGATACTTCTATACTTTAACTTCTTGCTTTGGTTTGTTTATAAACCTTAGATCACATCTTTAAAGCAACTCAATCAAGATATTAGTCTCATTATATCTAGGGCCTCAATATTACTTTCAAAGATATGACTGACTCTACTATGATATATTGCAAATGCTAGAAGCAATTCAAACAAGTACAATTCTACAATGCATCTAACAATTTTCAGAATTTATATATTAGACTTCCACTAGGATTTAATGCAAACCCTATATTCCATCCTTGAGACACTAAGCCTTAGATGTCAACAATCAAAACCAATCATAACACAATCTAAGGTTTCAACAATATGACCAAACTTTATCATTGCATTTGAAACAATATCATCATATCCTAGAATATCAAACTTCTACTAGGGCTTAGTTACAATCCCTAGAATTTACACATTGTGAACATCAACATATACATATCTAGGATCTCATGCACAAGCATATCACAACATATATCAGTCAAACCCAAGACAAAAATATCAATACACTAAAGTTAGACATATAACAATTTTGATCAGGCTAGGGTTTTAATCGAACATACAAATATACACCTAGGGTTTCATTCCTAGGAGCTTACTCTAGATATATAAAGGATTTGCTCATAAATCCTAATTTTCCAAAAACTCTTATGGTCTAGGATTTCAACATATAGACATTACCATCCAACCCTAAAGGACTAGGGTTTCCATAACAATGGAAAACCCACAAACATAATAGAATTTTCTAGATTTCATTAATAACCCTAAGTAGCCTAGGGTTTCATAATCAATATCAACATATCCTTAGGTTAGGGTTTTACAGAGAACCTTTTAGGGTTCTACAAAAGTGATGAATGATTTTAATGAGGGTAGATTTAATCTAATGATGATTTACCCAAATAAGAATCTTTATGATTCAAAGGTCCTAGACATAACGATGTTAGTAATGTAGAGTAGATTAAAGAAATGACTATACCTTTATTGTGAAGAGAACAAAGCTTATGGTCTAAGACATACCTTTGAGTTGTTTCTTAACAACCCTTGTAGGACATTAATCCTTGAAGAGCTTCCTTTGCAACAAAACTTCTATCATGCTTCAGGTTGATCCTTCGAGGTTTCTTTCATAACCCTTGAGCATATCAACAAGCTTTCCTAAACAAGGAAAATATGAAAAGAAATGTTATTAGCATCTAATATAAACACATCTAGATAAGAGAGGGAAACCAAATACAAAAGGATAATACAAGAAGTAAGATACTTATCTTTGGTAAAATGGTGAGGGATCCCTCTTAATCCAATCTTGAGGGATACCTATAACTTTATCAAAACAATTCAAAAATGTTCTACCAAAGCAAGTTAGACCTATGAGTACTAGAAATCAAAGCATAAAGGAAAACAATTCAAAACTTAGAGTAGAAGGATACATATGGGATAGAGTCCTTAAGAGTCCCTAGCAAATAAGTCTTTGATTTCAGATTCTTCCATCTTGTTTTTCTGTAATGAACCTTCTTCGACAAAGTTTGCTTGATCCCTGTCCCTCCTTTTATTCTCTAGATTCTCAGGACAATCCCTTCTATAGTGACCCATCTTGTGACAATTGTAGCATTCAATATTGGATAGGTCTATCTTCTTTCTTGGCCCTTTAGAATTCTTAAGGTTCCTTTATTCTTGTGATGAGCGGAATAGGCGTTCAAGATTTTCTCTTCTTCACTCTCCTTGTTGTTTACTAATGATATTTTGACTTCTTGACTACATGCATTACATAATTACTTGAATGTAGGAGTATCCTTCCAACCGTTGATCCTTGATGCAAAGGCACTCCAAGATGTTGGTAACCCTAGAAGAGCAGTAATCACTAGCTCCTTTTCAGGTACTATTTCATTTATTGCCTAGAGTCCATCTCTGATTTTAGCTATTCTTACAAAGAAGGATGCCACTGTATCATCTTTTGTCATCTTCATACTTCTTACTTCATTCTTGAGGCTTACAATTTGACCAAGATTCTTGATTGTGAAGAATTTGGATGAGGCCTCATACATCTCTTGAGCAGAATCTATGTTGGATATATATGGGATGAGGTTATCCTTTATTCCATCCACTATTAGGCTCATGGTCGATATTTCTGTTTCTCTAAACTTTGCTTTCTCTGCTTCACTTGATTCATCTGTAAACTTCTCTACTTTTCCTTTGACTAGATCCAAGACTTTATTCTTCTCGAGGATGAGATCTATCCTCTTTTTCTATGCCCTGTAATTGGATGCTCCTTCTAATTTGTTTTCTCCCTTCAATGAGTTAGACATGGTTCTTGAAGATAGTAGGTTTGTTTCCTTATATGATCCTTATTCAACCTTTTTAAAATTCCTTATTCTCCTTTCAATAGATCATCAGACTGCCTTTTTCCTTCTTCTTCACCTTAGCTTTGATATCAGGTTGGAAAATCAGAAAGGCAACAAGATTTTCTTATGTTAATAATTACTTGTGATATTCTTATGTTCTTATTAATTTTCTTGTGATCTTTCTTTTATCTTATTTCATCAAGCAATTACCAAAACCATAACACGAAGATCAAAGACACCAGAAGTAGGCGGGCAGCCAGGGAAAAACCCCTATCTAGGGGAAAACCTAGTCAACAACACTTCCTTCAATAGTTTCACAAGACAAGACGAGATAATTCAAGACTCTTTGACCTAGACACAAACTTCCTCCAATCACCAAGTCAACCCTTCCTTCCTCCTTAGATGATAACCTTCCAGCAGCAACTTCGACCTAGATCTTCGACCTTGCAGCAGTAGAACTTCGACCTAGTAGCAACAACATAACTTCGACCTATCAGCAACAGAACTTGGACCCCAGCAGTAGCCCAGTGACTTCGCACGAGAGAGATAGAGCACAAAACTTCGATCTCGTCCTTCTCCTGTAATTCTCTTTCTTCTCTTGGAACTTCGCACTTTTCTGCTTCTTGTTCTGTATCGAACTTGTTGAGTGATGCTCCAAATGAATCAAACTACACTTCTATATATTACCTCTTTTGTGGGTCGAATTGCCCTAATGTAGGTCGACTTCATTAGGCAAGGGCCGACTTGGTGTGGAGGTGACAAATGACTTATTTTACTCAATAAAAATTCTTTTTACATGATTCAAAAGCCTGAGAAGGGTCTTATAAAATGGGCAATGACTCTAATGACTCTAGATAAAACCTAGAAGTCCTCAATGGGGGCTTTTGACTTAGAACATGATGACCCAAGCATGAAACCCATGCTTTAATGTCATTTTAATAATAATAATAATTTCTTTTTCTTTCTTTTGATAAATACATTTTATTATGGCTCAAATACAATTATGAAGACTGAAGCTAGTTACATTCTTCAACACTTTGGACTTCAACAACTTGCTAGGGATTTTGTCGCAAACCCTCGATTCCATCATCGAGACTTAAGGCCTTAGATATCAACAACTAAATAAAGTTAGCAATACAATCATAACACTTTACATCTTCAATATTATGCCCTAGAATTTCATGTCAAATTATACTAGGGTTTTGTCACAAACCCTAAATTTCATTAATAAAACTAAATATCAACAATCAAGCTATCATACTAGCAATTCATATCTAGGGTTTCATTAATACTATCTTATATTAATCTCTTACTAGGTTTTTTTATCGTAAACCCTATATACAAACATCAAACTCCAAAATTAGATATACAACAATTTTGAAGCTCATACACCTAGGGTTTCATTCCTAGGAATTTACATTGACTATCGCAAAAGTTTTGTCATAAATTTTAATACATCGAACCCTAAAAATATAGGGTTTCATCATATAACCTAGACATCATCGACAAACCCTGAAAGGCTAGGGTTTCTTCATAACATTACCAAAATCCTAAACATCAAGAGAGTAGGATATCATTATGCATTCTAGACTTTATCAACGAACCCTAAGTAGACTCTGGTTTCTTTATTATTTTCAACATACCCTAAGCATAAAAAGGCTAGGTTTTTGTAGCGAACCCTAAAGGTTATTGTTTTACTAAAGTAAACAAAAAAAAATAGAGAATATAACAAGGTTGATTTAATCTAAAGATTAATCACCTTAAACAAGAATTTTAATGATTCAAAACCCTAGACATGAAAGAGTTAGTTATATAGAACAAATTTCAAAATGACTGTACCTTGTAATATGAAGAAAATCTACTATAAACCTTTATACATACCTTGAGTTACTCCTTTTACAAACTTGGTAAGGTTTCCCCGATGAAGGGCTCCCTCTGAATTATGTCAGCATCTTCATGGTTCATCTCCTTATGAGTCAACTTGTGTTTAAGGATCCAACTTGATTTACTAGGACACTGTTGACCACACTTTGTCAACAGTCCAAGAAGGAGGGTATAATTCAGTGGACATTTTTTTTAAAAAGATCAGTGTCATCATTCAGCATCAATTTTGTCATTGTAAACCCAAATTCTGCAAGTTTATTGTAAATGATGCTAGTATGACCGTTTAATTATGTAACAACACCTAGGTAAGCCTTTGATTTTGGGACAATATTTCATCCTAGGAAGTTCTTTAACTTCACCAAATTATATGTGTTTCTAAACACGGATAATCGTCAAAGTTTTTCTTCCCACTTAAACCCCAAAGCTAGGGTGGAATTCGTTGACAAGGTCTTAAGTGAGTTCTAGTGTTATATTGGTTCTTTTGTAAAAGTGTGTTTGGGAATAATTTAAGCACATTTGGCTAAATTATTTGATTACAAATACACTTGGCCTATATTAGATCATATTGTGTCGCAGAATTGAGTAAATTATTAAGGGTCTATGTTTAAAGGTGGTTTCCCCTTTCAAGGTTCAATAAATTGTAATATCTTGATGTAAAAATATTTTGGTGCATGGTCCCTCATATTTAAACACCATGGCTAAAATATTTGAGGATGGAAAAAATTATTAATCCCCTCTAATGTTAATTAATTAAATTTTTTGGCTAAATTAAATTAAATCCTAAGCCGAAAAATTAATTAATTTTGAGTCAAAATAATTATAGAGAAAATGAAATTCTCTCCAAGTGGAAAAACGAATTTTGGAGAGAGTGGTCATTCCCTAGGAAGAATTAAATTGACAAACCCAATTCCAAGGCATAAAAATCACAAGAAATTCTTTGGAGCTAGAAAAGAATTAATTTTTCAAGAAAATTAAATTTTCTAGGTCCAGTTAGTTGAAGAAAATTCGTGGGTCCAAAAGAAGTCCAATATTTAAGGTCCTTTATCAAGGAAAAAAACAATTTTTTAACAAAAAATGAGCTTATGGACCAAGATGATTATGTCAAAAATGATCTTTTGAGAAAAAAAAGTCAAAATAATATTCTTTGGACTAGGAAAAAGAGGAATTATTATGGAATTCGAATTTCTTCATCAAGATCAAGGGACGAGATTTATTTTTGCCATGGATAAAGCAAGTAATATTCCCAATTAGCGATAGCTAATTGGAAATATTAATTTTGATCAATTTTGCCTTCTATAGTTAAAATATAAATAGAGTGAGTAATATGGGGATATAACTCACTTTAAAATAAAGTACACTCACCGGATGCGGTTGACAGCTCGAATTGATGGGACCTCTGTCCCACGGTGAGTCCGGAGGGCTCTCGCACGCAGCGGCCATATGGCCTTCTGCACTGCCATTATTCATGAAGTTATTTCATTTACCTACAATGCATTAATTCGCCCCGCCACCTTGGTTCATTACTATGCGTTGGAGGTTTATGCAGATATGGCTTTCATTCCAAAAAATTCGTTTGGTTCCTGTGCTCATTGCCGCCCTCCGTCACCTATTCGAGGCGCTTGCCCAGTCGACTGTGCTATGCCATATGCGCGCACCCATACAGGTCGACGCTGCAATATATTAGGTTGCCTTGAAACTTTTCCTGGGTACCATTTCACGCAGAGTAGCCATTGTATTCTGTCCTCTCGTCAGTTTACTCAGTCTTCCGATTTACAGTGGTCTACCAGCGCCCTTTGTCTCAAGCATCACCCACTCCGCCCTATGAAAATGCCTTGTCTTAGGCATCAACTGAGATGTAGGAGAGGAACCATCAGAGGCCGCCCTTCATGCCCTCGCCCTTCTCCCAGTCCAACCTCTGGCTCTTCGGCGGAGGACGACGATCGGGTTCAACGTTCTGGTTCCAGAGGACAGAGAGATCGCCCTATGCATATCAGAGGCTCTCAATCTATTCCTCCTGAGCCTCTCATCCCGCCTTCCCCTCCTCCATCCTCGTCCCCTGCTCTCCATGCTCCCGCCAGTCTGACCCATCGCCAGACCTCCTAGCATGCAGAATTCCACTTTAATTGCACGTTTGACAAGCTAGTCCTCACGGCTTTTGTGACCATTTCTATTTGTGAAAGCTCGGTTCATCCTAGTCTTGCTTGTACCCCCAACTCTGCTACCACTCTGTCGCGTCCTCTCCAGACTCGGCCGCAAAATGAGGTGCCTAATCCTACTTTTCCTATTATTATTGGGCTCTCCAACCGTGATGTTGATTCTACACAGGAAGGCTTCCCTGGAAAAGGCAGCACCCCTATCGATGCGAAGAAGGAGGAAGCTAATGAGTTTGGTTGCAGAATTGTAGAAGAACCGGAATCCTCAACTCTGGAACAGTAATCTTACTCTTCTTCAGCCCAGCATGGTCCAGGTTCACATCTCAGTTGGAAATTTTTTTTTTGTTGCTATTAACAGCTGACTCAGCTGTAGGTTCCACTAGTTTTCAGTATTTACGTAAGTTCATATGTTTACACTATGTACCAGTTTCCCAGTTAAGGGCAGTTTTTTATATCTCTCAAGAACTGGTTTCCCACTCAGGGCAGTTCAGTTGTCTCTGTAAAAACATGAACATCAAGCCCAGTTCTCAGGCTTCTATAGCTGAGACTGGAGCAGTTTTGTACTATATTGTTTCATAAATAAGGTAGAAATTTCTAGTTTCCCACTCTATTCCTTTATTACTCCAAAATAGTTAAATGCCCTTTCCATAACCATACATTCAACAACCGGAAAAATAAATTTTGTCAAAAACACAAATTCTGGAAATTTTTTCAGAATGCTGAAAATGCAGAAATAAAATAACAGCAGTAACAAACAGTCATTCAACACATCATAACTCAGTATTTTTGGTCAAGGTGACCCTGGAAAAACTCCCTACAACTCTTGGGGAAAACCAGTTTGAGAGCTCCTTCTTATTTCTGAAAAATGCTTTTTACAGTGAGAGAAATATTCAGAAAAATCAGCAAGTAAACTTTTACAACTTATCTCTTTCCGTGCTTAACCACCAAACATGAAAACGACAAACAAGAAACAGAACAAACAATAAATGCCGTACGGATTTCCGATTTGCGTGCAGGAATTCCGCAATAAATGCAATCTGCATTCGCCACCTTGAAATCTCAGGCTAAAACAGCACTGCTGCCGTATGGACCTCGAAAACGTGCTAAAAATGCCGTAAATCCCTACCAGACGGACATCCACTCAGGTCACTGACAGGCCAAATACCGGCCAGACGCGCCTTTGCCGTACCGCCTCCCTGTCTAGGAAACCGTGCAAAAATCAGCTTGCTGTTTGCTCAATCTGCTGCACTTGTCTGCTGAAATGTTTTGCTGAAATGCTGCCTTGGAATGTGTGCCAAGCTGCTGCCTCCTTCTCCTCACTGCCCAGAAATCTCCCTTGCTCTCTTTCTCTCCTTCTCCCAATCTGCTCATGAAAGAATGAATGACCTTTTCCTCCTTTTCTTCCTTTAACCTAACCCTAAGTGACTTTTGGGGAATCCCTAAATCCAATGGCTGAGATAGATTGAGATCTAGGGCTGAGATTAAATGCTCATTTAAATCTCACTTTCTATTTTTTAATTCACCCCACTTTAATAAAGACCCACTTAGTCATTTATTTCCAAAGTCACTTTTTCCTTTCTAATTTTATATTGACTTTATTTAAAGTCACTTTAACTTTAGTAACTTTATCACTTAAAGTCACTTTAAAATTAGATTTAACTTTATAACTTTATAAAGTCACTTTAGTAACTTTATCACTTAAGTCACTTTTAAATTAGATTTAACTTTATAAAAAATTATAAAGTTACTTTAGGAGAAAAATTAAATTCTTTTGGACACTTTTCCCTATGCCAAAGATCAAAGCCTTAGGGAACCACCTGTCCTCCGGTACCAAATTTCAACACTCCCTCTTACCGAGGAAGGTGTTCCTCACCACACCCATCTTGTCTCTGAAGTAGACATGCTTGCCCCGTGGTAAGGCTTTGGTAAGAATATTTGCAACCTGCTCATCAGTGGGAATATACTCAAGCTTTACAGCTCCTTTCTGAACATAGTCTCTGATGAAGTGATATTTGATCCCGATATGCTTTGACCTGTCATGAAATACTGGATTCTCCGTGAGTTTAATGCAACTCCGATTATCACAGTAAATCACTGAAGGTCTCAACGGTTGACCAAATAAGCCAAACAACATCTTGCGAAGCCAGATGGCCTCACAACTAGCTAGACTGGCTGCCATATACTCTGCTTCCGCTGAACTCAATGCTACTGACTGCTGCTTCCGGCTGAACCATGACACCACCGCCGAACCCAACCCAAAACAGCACCCTGAAGTGTTCTTCCTATCAGAAGCACAACCTGCCCAATCAGAATTAGTGTAACCTGCCAATCTCACTCCATCCCCCTGCCTGTAGTCCAGACCATAATCCACTGTCCCCTGCAAGTACCGCAAAATGTGTTTTGTGTGTGCCCACCCAAGAACCTCCCAGTTCACACATAAACGACCACGTGTTGACTGCAAAACAAATATCTGGTCTAGTGTTGACCAAATACATCAAGGAACCAATCAGCTGCCTGTACAATGTGGGATCCACCAACTCTGAATCCGAAGCATGAAGCTTCTTCCAGTTGGTGATCATCGGTGTCGACATGGGTCTACAATCCTCCATGTGGAATCTGCCAAGGATGTCCACAATATACTTCCCCTGTCCCAGGAAGAAATGCCCCTCCTCCCGCCACACCTCCAAACCCAAAAAGTAATGCATCAAGCCGATGTCCTTCATCTCAAACTCCGCCGTAAGATCTCTCTTGCAGTGCTCTATGAGTCTCTCTGCACCTGTAATGACTAAGTCATCCACATACAGCACCAGAATGAGAGGCTCCTCACCTATCACAATATAGTAAAGGTTCGGATCTGCCTCACTCTTTGTGAAACCCATCTTCCGCAAGTAAGTATCTATCCTGGAGTACCAAGCTCTGGGAGCTTGCTTCAGGCCATAAAGGGCCTTCTTCAGTCTGCACACATGGGACTCCTTCCCATGCACCTCAAAGCCCTGTGGCTGCTCAATGTACACCTCCTCCCGTATGAAGCCATTGAGAAATGCGGTCTTCACATCCATCTGGTGGATCTTCCAACCCATCTCTGCTGCTATCGATATAATGGAGCGGATCGAAGTATATCGAGCCACGGGAGCGAAGGTCTCCTCATAATCAACTCCCTCTACCCGGGAGAACCCTCTAGCCACAAACCTTGCTTTGAATTTCTCAATGCTGCCATCTGCAGCATGCTTTACCTTGTAAAGCCATCTGGAAGTAACCACGGATTTGCCCTCAGGCCTCCGCACCACCTCCCAAACATCATTCTTCATGATAGAAGAATACTCCTCCTGCATGGCCTCTCTCCAGACCTGCTGGCTAGCTGCCTCCTCATAGCTAGAAGGCTCCGAGTCAAGGATGCTGGTAGCCATTGCCATATAGCTACAAAACCTCTCAGGTGGTCTGCTCTCTCTGACCGGCCTCTTAGGCTCAGCAACAGATGTGGCATCTCTCAAGGTGTCCTGAAGCCACTTGGGCTTCCTCTTCCCCGAGTGCACTTCTCCCGCCGGAGAATAAAACTCCTCCTCCTCAACATCAGGAGCCTGAACTCCTGACTGTCTGTCTGCTGTCCTCCTGCCTGCACCTGAACCTGTAGATGCTGAGGTACCGTGTGAACTGTCCATCAGTGGACTCCCCAGTGAACTGCTCTGTGGACTGCTCTGCGTGCTGCCCATAGCGCCACCCCTCTGACTCCGCGAGCCACTCCCCACTGACGGACCTGACATCGTCATAGATGTACCTCCGGATCCTCCTGATCCCTGCCCACTGGATCCCTGCGACTGACTCAACTGCTGCTGAGGGTCTGGCTGATCTAGATACTCTAACTCCCGTGACCTCCTAAAGGCCCTGTCCTCCTCGAACTTCACATCCCGCCTGACAACAACTTTCCTCTGTGCAGGAATGTAAATCCGAAAGGCCTTGGAGGTCTCACCGTAGCCCACAAAGATACCCTTCTCTGCGGTGGGCTCTAGTTTGGTCCTCTTCTCCTTGGGTATGTAGGAGTATGTCATGCACCCAAAGATACGAAGATGACCCATATCAGGCTTCTTCCCAGAAAAAGCCTCCTCCGGAGTCATGTGCCCCAAGGCACGATGCGGACTCCTGTTCTGCAAGTAAACAGCTGTGTTGCAGGCCTCTGCCCACAAAAACAATGGCAACCCCCGATCATGTAACATGGCTTTGGCAGCCCCTCCGATGGATCTGTTCTTCCTCTCCGCAACCCCGTTCTGCTGGGGGTTGTAAGGAACAGTGAGCTCCCTCCTAATGCCCGCCTCCGCACAATAGTCAACAAACTCTCCAAGGGTGTACTCTCCTCCATTGTCCGACCTCAGGGACTTGATCTTCCGACCTGTCTGTGTCTCCACAAGAGCTCTGAACTCCTGGAACCGCTTGAAGACCTCACTCTTGGTCTTCAAGAAATAAATCCAGGTCCTCCTGGAGTGATCATCAATGAATAACACATAGTACTCATATCCACTCAAGGAAACATGAGACATCCGACCGCTCACATCGGAATGAATCAAATCAAGTATCCCAGTCGCTCTGCTGTCACTGCTGGGAAAAGGGGATTTGGCAAAATTGCCCATCGCACATCCTCTGCAAGTATCAAAGTGATCAGTACTGAACTCTGGCACACCTGTAGTGATCTCCCGCAAAGTCCTCAAGGCTCCATGATGCATGTGCCCCATCCTGCGGTGCCAAATCTCACACTGCTCAGAACTACTAGCTCTGCTGTCGGTACTACTGCTCAATGCCAAAAGGGACTGAAATGCAAACTTGTACACCTTTGCATGGCGTACACCTATCACTCTAGCTGAATCAGCTGGAGTGCCCCCGGGATACATCAACACCTGTCCTCCCCCCCCCCGAATAGTATCTCATATCCCTTCCGTCCTCCAAAGCCGAGACGGATATGAGGGTCCTTCCCTAACTCGGGCACATAAAGAACATTCGACACCTTCAAGGAGGTCTGACTCCTCCGAATGTCAATGTTCCCACACCGACCGCTCTGACGGCTCTACCACCTCCGTCATCACCGAGTACTACCTCTACATCGCCACTCGAAAGCTCAGAAGTTAAATTGACACTCTGCCAGTTAGCGGAAGCCCCACCGTCCACATACCGTATACCCGAAGATGCTCCGCTAATCGAGGGAACTGCATGCTCCCTCTCGAACTCGATGTGGCGTGGGGACTTCCCGCACTAGAAGATCTACACGCAATGAACCCAAACTCCCTGGCCAAAGCGATTCCGCAGTCCTCAACCTCCGCTGAAGCTGCCATACTCTGGTTCTTCCCCTTCTTCTTCTTCTTCTCCGGACACACACCTGCATAGTGTCCCATCTTCTGACAATTCCAACACTTCACTTTGGAATAGTCCTTCTGTGTGTTATCCTGTTTACCTTTACCTTTGCCTTTGCCCCCACCATTGCTCGTGGAAGCCTGCTTCTTCCCTTTGCCTTTCTTGCGTCCTGCCAATAGTGCTACATCCTCATCCTGCTCAACTGGCTTGGCTGCCCCAAGCTGACCTTTCTTGATCTCTGTCTGAATGCAATCATCCCAAAACCTCTCCCATGTGGGAAGGGTCTCACGCACAAACTCCACGCAGTTCATCCATGAACGGGGAAGGTCATTCACTGCAATCCGCACCAACTCAGTGGGTGGAATGACCTCTCAAACTGCTGCTAACTCATCTCTCACATTAGTAATCTTTGTGAGATATCCAACTGCACTATCAGTCTTACCCATCTTAATGGTCTTCAGCTTCTCCTTCAGGACCATTTTCCGGTTCTCATTGGGACTCTGGTAGAGATTGGACAATGCTGTCCACATCTCATGAGCATTTCTCTTTCCTCTCACATGAGGAATGAAATGGTCTTTGATTCAGGCTAGAATCAGTCTCTTACCCTTGCTGTTCTTTTTATTATATGCTGCCAACTCATCAGGATCAGTAGGCACATTTACAGGGTTCTGTGCGGTATGCACCATAATGTCCCAGACTTCTTCCTCCTCAAAGATACTCTGCATTCTCTCCTTCCAAATGTTGTAGTTGGAATGCCCATCCAATCTATCCTCCACCCTCAGTCCCAAAGACATCCTGCTGTCCTAAAACTGAAAAATAGCACTGCTGTAGTAAAGGTAAAACTGTTGTTTGTGAAAAATCAGCTTGCTGGAATTTTCTGAGTGAAAAATTAGCAGGCTGTAATTTTCCTCCTCAGCCGTCCCAACCGTTTTTCAAAGACTCAAGCCTGATACCATGTAGAAAATTCTATTTCTCACTCCTACGCGCCTTATTACTCCAAAATAGTTAAATGCCCTTTCCCATAACCATACATTCAACAACCGGAAAAATAAATTTTCCGAAAACACAAATTCCCGGAAATTTTTCGAATGTAAAGCCGTAAATTTAAATACAATAACAAAGAAGTAACAAAATGTTCATTCAACACATCATAGCTCAAACATTTTTGGTCAAGGTGACCCCGGAAAAACCCCCTACAACTCTTGGGGAAAACCAGTTTGAGAGCTCCTTCTTATTTCTGAAAAATGCTTTTTACAGTGAGAGAAATATTCAGAAAAATCAGCAAGTAAACTTTTACAACTTATCTCTTTCTGTGCTTAACCATCACGGAAACGCATTAACAAGAAATCGTGAACAAAGAATGTCAGACGGATTATTGGATTTATGTATCTAGAATCCGTAATAAATGCAACAGATGTACACCTTGAAATTGTACAACAAGAATAAATGCCGCTATATGGACCTCGAAAACGTGCCAAAATGCCGCAAAACTCACAGACAACAGCCACTAGCCGTCTCGATTTCTCAGGCTAACACAATGATTTGCCATTAGATTTACTATTGTGACGAATCTTGCCTACGGCCTCCCCGCCTAGGAAACCGTGCAAAGTAAAATCACCATTAAGTATAAATCACAGACTTGTCTCACAAATGTTTCACTGAAATGCCTTTGGAATGTGTGCCAAGCCGCCGCTCTTCTCCCCGAGTCAGAATCTCCTTTTGTTTCCCCTTTGCTCTCCTTCTCCCAATCTGTTCATGAAAGAATGAATGACCTTTTCCTCCTTTTCCTCCTTTAACCTAACCCTAAGTGACTTTTGGGGAATCCCTAAATCCAATGGCTGAGATAGATTGAGATCTAGGGCTGAGATTAAATGCTCATTTAAATCTCACTTTTCATCTTTTAATTCACCCCACTTTAATAAAGACCCACTTAGTCTTTTATTTCCAAAGTCACTTTTTCCTTTCTAATTTTATATTAACTTTATTTAAAGTCACTTTAACTTTAGTAACTTTATCACTTAAAGTCACTTTAAAATTAGATTTAACTTTATAACTTTATAAAGTCACTTTAGTAACTTTATCACTTAAGTCACTTTTAAATTAGATTTAACTTTATAAAAAATTATAAAGTTACTTTAGGAGAAAAATTAAATTCTTTTGGACACTTTTCCCTAGGCCAAAGATCAAAGCCTTAGGGAACCACCTGTCCTCCGGTACCAAATTTCAACAAATAGAATTAGTTTTACCGAGAAAAAAAATAAAAAATAAAGTACACTCCCTAGTAGACTCAACGTTGTAACTTAAGTGGGCCAAGGGGTGCCAAGAGACCACGTGGGCATAGACAGCGCAGTTGAGTTGGCAACGTGGGCCAAATGGAGGTTACGTAGGAGATGGTGGGGCCTAGGGTTGAGAGAGGCCCATCGTTACAAAAAGGAGGAGAGCCTCCTCATTTGCTCATTCAAGTTTATGCATATTGAGCTGGTCACTTCGACTTTGAGCACGCTAGTTCTTTAGCTTGTCTGCAGCACTATTTAGTGCATTTAGTGTCTCCGTTCAGAGATCTCACCCTCAGCCCCGAGAGACTTCGAGTGCTTGCTCGGGTGAGGTAGTCTCATCAGTATTTTTCAGGAGGATTGGTGTTTGGCATTTGTGGAGGAGCAGTGCATCCATAGACTGCACAGTCTTGAGAGGGAGGACGCAGTCCATTTCGAGGGAGCTCCGGAGTGGCATTATTTCAGAGGATTTTGGTCGGGAGATTGAACAAGGGGCCAGCCCTTGCCTATTGGAGAGTTTTGACAGAGCAGGAGGCCATTTTTTGGAGGATTTCATTCAGTCTCAGCGTGGCCCTTGGGAGGATAGTGTAGATCCTCAAGGGAGGTATTTTCGGGGGTCATCCATTCCAGAAATGCTCTCTGGGCTTTTCTGGGTATTGTGAGCAGAGGCTGATTCTAGAGTTTCAGCTCATTCCGAGTAGGGGAGCAGCCCCAAATACTCATTGTGTTCCAACAGTAGTAGCAACACGACAGTTTTCCAGCAGCTTGGACGCAGAGCAGGGAGCAGCCATTCCTTTGATATTCTGAGAGTATTTCTACACTTGCCTGGAGCAAGTCGAGGTGCCATCACTCTGATCACCTCTTGTACTCATTTCTATTTCTCAGTATAATAAAATGGCTCAGTATTCTCTCTATTTCATGTGTATCTGTTTCATATACTGTTTCTAGCATTTCATGTACTGTTGTATGCTCTGTATCACTACCTATTTTCCTGTTGAGACATTCCAGCTGCTACCCCATCTGTTGTGTTTTCCCCATACTCTATAGACAGAGTCTGGTCCTCAGATCTCACCCTCTTTTCAGAGGTGAAATATCTGGTAAAAGCCCCTCCAGTCCATCTCTGGTTTAGAGTTGACTGTGTTTGAGAGATATCCTTGAAAGGGGATATTACAGTGGTATCAGAGCTCATAGATTTGGCTCAGCCTATGGAGCTAGTTGTCTATGACACCGGGGGAGAAGCCGTATATTTGCTACAGAGGTAGGAGGTACCGTGACAGGGAGCGTAGGTTGCAAATCACCTATGGAGAGGGTGACTGCATTCTAGTGGTGGACGCAAAACAGGATCCAGTAGTAGACGCAGAACAGGAGGAGCCAATGGCAGATGACAGTGATGCAAAGAGGTTTGGGGAAGCACTCCTCAAGTCATTCCAGGATCTGTCGAGGCAAATTGAGGTGATGGGGCAGAAATTCACTGCTGTAGAGGCTAGATAGCGTGAAACTACAAGGGGTTTTCAGATTGGTGAGGGATCAGGCACGTCCCACCATTTGCAGGAGCATGATGCCACCCAGCACATGGCATCACATGCACCCACACGTTCCAATATGCCCACGTTTCTGGGTGCAGACACAGGGGCAGGAGCACAGTAGGAGCCAGAGCCTAGCCACATGGGTGATTATTTTGCTGAGTATCAGGCATATGGGTAGGAGTTCAGGGATGCCCTTTCATTCAGAGATTTTTTTCAGCTCCAGCGGGACAGTAGACCTCGCGACCATCATAGAGGGCACTGGCATTATCACGAGGGAGACACTCAGCGGACAGTGAGCAGGTTCCATTTGCCTACATTTGATGGTTCATCAAACAGTTCGGCAAAGTCTTGGGTGGAGAAGCTGGACATATACTTCCAACTCAACCAGATGGCAGAGACGGAGGCCATCAAGGTGGCGACGCTACATTTGGATGGTGAGGCTCAGGATTGGTGGTTCCATGGGATGGTTACACTTGGGCATTCAACAGTGACTACATATGCCGAGTTCACCCGGAGATTGATAGAGAGGTTTGACCGGAGGGATCCAGAGGAGCACTTTGTTGAGCTGACGAGGCTCAAACAGACCGGGAGCCCGGAGACATATATTGCAGATTTCTTAAGACTTTCGGTGATGGTGCCCGATCTATTCGTGGCACGGATGATTTATATGTTCATTGAGGGGTTAGCAGAGCCACTTCGAGGTTTGGTCAGATCCACTAGACCAACCACACTCCATGATGCAGTTGGCAGGACATGGGATTTGCAGGATGCCTTACCCAGGACCAGGTTGCCTTACCCCCAGAGACAGGCTTTCCAGCCAAAGGGGAAGGATGTGAGGATTCCGCCTCCAAGGGGGAATCTGGGTAGGGGACAGTTGGATGATGATGCCAGGAGGGAGTTGAAGAAGAAGAGGCTATGTTTCACATGTCAGGAGTCGTGGGCACCGGGACATAGATGTGCTGCTAGTAAAGCACATTTTATTGAGGTCTTCTCCGAGGACAGTGGAGAAGAGGATGAGTATGATGACGTGGAGGCAGGAGGCAGCCATGCAGCGCAGGACCATTTGCCACCTCCACCACCAGGAGCAGGAGGTGCAGCCTTTGCACCCATAGGGGGACCCTTGCAGCATTGCGGGGAGTACCCAAGTATCTGACGTTGTGTGTCCGAGGGACAGTATGGGGGCCGCGAGTTTCAGTACTGGTAGACAGTGGGGCAACCCACAACTTCATCGATGCATAGATGGTTGAGCAGAGAGGCATACCAATAGAGAGCTTCGATGGATTTTCAGTGTTGGTACCAGGAGATCAAGCGATGCAGTGTGCCAGATATGTCCCAGAGCTGGCTGTGACAATGGGTACCTACACGATGATTGACCACTTTTTCATGGTTAACATACTAGATACCAATGTGGTATTGGGTGTACAGTGACTGATCACACTAGGGAAGGTCACCACAGATTGGGAGGCCTTGGAGATGGAGTGGGATGATAAGAAGACCGGGAAGAATGAGAAGATATGGGGAATGCACACTTACCCACCTCAGACTGTTTCAGCTCACTGGATGGAGGCAGACTTCCGGAAGGGAGACATAGAGTGGGCAGTAGAGCTGCGTGCATCAGAGGCAGGGACTACAGGACAAACGGTGCATCCAGAGATACAGTCCATCCTTGACAGGTATGGCAGGGTGTTTGGGGAGATACTGCCAGGTCAGCCACCGAATCGGGGATTTGAGCACACGATTGAGCTAGAGCAGGGCATTCAGGCCGTTATTACCACACCCTATAGGCACCCTAAGGCCTATTGAGACGAGATGGAGCGGGCCATCCAGGAGTTGCTGGCTCTTGGACACATACGGCCTAGCACCAGTCCTTTCGCTTCTTCAGTGGTGTTGGTGAAGAAGAAGGACGACACATTGCGGATGTGCATTGATTACAGGGCTTTGAACAAGAAAACCATGAAGAACAGGTACCCCATACCGTGGATTGATGAGTTGAGAGGAGCACAATTCTTCTCAAAGATTGATTTGAGATCCGGGTACCACCAGATTCGTGTGAGGGAACAGGACATTCCCAAGACCGCTTTTAGATGCCATTATGGCCATTTCGAGTTCTCGGTGATGCCTTTCGGGCTAACCAACGCACAAGCCACATTCAAGTCGTGCATGAACCACATCTTTCGCAGTCACCTGAGGATGTTTGTGCTGGTTTTCTTTAATGATATATTGATATACAGTAGGACATGGGAGGAGCATCTCCATCACATAGAGGCAGTGTTGCGTATTTTGGAGGAGCAACAGTTTTATGCTAAGCTCTCCAAGTGCGAGTTTGGACTGACAGAGATGCTATATCTGGGACACATTATAGGAGTGGACGGAGTGAGGGTCCACGAGGAGAAGATCAGGGCCATCAGAGATTGGTCAAAGCCAAGAAACGTGACAGAACTTCGTGGGTTTGTGGGCATCTGCACCTACTACAGGAAGTTTGTCAAGAGTTTCTCTCAGCTTGTTGCACCCCTGACAGATTTGACGAAGAAGGGGGCCTTCAATTGGTCAGATACAGCGTAGCGGGCCTTTGACAGGCTCAAGGAGGTGATGAGCAGTTGCCCAGTACTTGCTTTGCCATATTTCTCGTAGTTGTTTGTCCTGGAGTGTGATGCATCGGGAGAGGGGATCGGTGCAGTATTGATGCAGGGAGGTCACCCGATAGCTTTTGAGAGCCGGAAGCTCCTTCCACATGAGCAGTTATATGCCATATATGACAAGGAGATGTTGGCCATCATGCATGCCTTGGCCAAATTCCGACAGTACTAGGTAGGTAACAGGTTCAGGGTGAGGACTGACCACAACAGCCTCGGATTCTTTTTAGAGCAGAAGCAGCTACAAGAGAGGCAGCAGAAGTGGGTCAACAAGATCCAGGCCTACGACTTTGACATAGAGTATGTCAAAGGAAAGAACAACGTGGTGGCTGATGCACTCTCACGCAGACCAGTTGCGTTGTCTTTGATGAGTCTGGACGTAGATTGGAGGGCTCGAATTTTGGTGGAGTACTCCAAGGACAGGTTTGCTTGCGAGGTTTTGAATGGACAGGTGACAGATGATAGATACAGGGTGATGGATGAGATCATCTACTACAGGGACAGGATCTTCTTGACTGAGGGCTCTCAGCTCAAGAAGAAGATACTACAGGCTTCTCATGATTCACCATTGGCCGGTCACCAGGGGTTTACCAAAACCTATAGGGCCATCAGAGAGAGGTTCTCATGGAAGGGCCTCAAGGAGGACGTACTCCAGCATGTCAGGGAGTGCGAAGTTTGTCAACGCAACAAGGGGGAGATGAACCATCTAGCAGGGTTGTTGCAGCCTCTTCCCATTCCAGAGGGGAAATGGGAGAGTATTTCGATGGACTTCATCATCGAGTTGCCCACGGTGCAAGGCAAGGATTGTATATTTGTCGTCATTGATCGACTGACAAAGTATGCACACTTTTTCGCCATATCCGCGCACTATACAACAACACAGGTGGCAGAGCTGTTCTTCCGGGATATCTTAAGGTTACATGGTCTTCCCAAGACCATTGTCAGTGACAGGGACAGCCGCTTCATGGGCGGATTTTGGCAGGAGCTTTTTCGGTTGGTGGGGACAGAGTTGACACCGAGCACCAGCTATCACCCACAGACAAATGGGCAGACGTAGATAGTTAACAAGTGGTTGGAGGGCTACTTGCGTAACTATGTCAGTGGGCAGTAGAGAGCATGGATGAAGTGGCTGCACCTAGGAGAGTATTGCTATAACAACACACATCACATGTCTATCGGTATGTCTCCATTTTATGCATTATATGGTTATCATGCTTTATCTTTCGTTGATATGATGTTTGGTGCCAGCAAGGCTCCGAGAGCCAAGGATTGGATCCAAGAGAGTCAAGACATCCTTCGAGCTCTCAAGGATAACATGGCTACCGCACAGAATCAGCAAAAGCTGTATGCCGACAAGGGTCGGGTGGAGAGACAGTTTGAGGTAGGGGACTTGGTCTACCTACGCTTGTAGCCATACCGGCAATTGACTCTGAAGCAAAAGGGGGCTGAAAAGCTCAAGCCCCGCCTTTATGGACCATACAGGGTGATACGCAGGGTTGGACAGGTTGCCTATGAGTTGGAGTTGCCCCAAGGCAGCAAGATTCATAACATTTTTCATGTATCATGCCTGAAGAAGGCTTTGGGACAGCAGGTGACAGTGAAGGAGGAGCTTCCGCCTACAGATGATGAGGGGCATTTGGTGCTACAGTCGAAGGCCATCATTGATGTCAGAGAGAGACAGCTACGGAGCAGAACAATCCGGGAATTCTTGGTGAGGTGGAAGAAGTTGTCGGATGAGGCTGCCACTTAGGAGAGTGAGAAGATCTTGCAGCATCCATCACTAGAGTTGCTTGGGGTCAAGCAACATTTTGCCTGGGGAGACTGTAATATTCCCAATTAGCAATAGTTAATTGGAAATATTAATTTTGATCAATTTTGCCTTCTATAGTTAAAATATAAATAAAGTGAGTAAGAGGGGGATATAACTCACTTTAAAATAAAGTACACTCCTTAGTAGACTCAACGTTGTAACTTAAGTGGGCCAAGGGGGGCCAAGAGACGACGTAGAGGGGGACCCACTTAGACCATGTGGGCATAGACAACGCAGTTGAGTTGGCAACGTGGGCCAAATGGAGGTTACGTAGGAGATGGTGGGGCCTAGGGTTGAGAGAGGCCCATCGTTACAAAAAGGAGGAGAGCCTCCTCATTTGCTCATTTGAGTTTATGCATATTGAGCTGGTCACTTCGACTTTGAGCACGCTAGCTGTTTAGCTTGTTTGCAGCACTGTTTAGTGCATTGAGTGTCTCCGTTCAGAGATCTCACCCTCAGCCCCAGGAGACTTCGAGTGCTTGCTCGGGTGGCGTAGTCTCATCAGTATTTTGCAGAAGGATTGGTGTTTGGCATTTGTGGAGGAGCAGTGCATCCATAGACTGTGCAGTCTTGAGAGGGAGGACACAGTCCATTTCGAGGGAGCTCCGGAGTGGCATTATTTCAGAGGATTTTGGTCGGGAGATTGAACAAGGGGCCAACCCTTGCCTATTGGAGACTTTTGACAGAGCAGGAAGCCATCTTTTGGAGGATTTCCTTCAGTCTCAGCGTGGCCCTTGGGAGGATAGCGTAGATCCTCAAGGGAGGTATTTTCGAGGGTCATCCATTCCAGAAATGCTCTCTGGGCTTTTCTGGGTATTATGAGCAGAGGCTGATTCTAGAGTTTCAGCTCATTTCGAGTAGGTGAGCAGCCCCAAATACACATTGTGTTCCAGCAGTAGCAGCAGCACGACAGTTTTCTAGCAGCTCAGACGCAGAGCAGGGAGCAACCATTCCTTTGATATTCTGAGAGTATTTCTACACTTGCCTGGAGCAAGTCAAGGTGCCATCACTCTGATCACCTCTTGTACTCATTTCTATTTCTCAGTATAATAAAATGGCTCAGTATTCTCTCTATTTCATGTGTATCTGTTTCATATACTGTTTCTAGCATTTCATGTACTGTTGTATGCTCCGTATCACTGCCTATTTTCCCGTTGAGACATTCCAGTTGCTACCCCATCTGTTGTGTTTTCCCCATACTCTATAGACAGAGTCTGGTGAGGGCCAGGTAGCCTCCAGATCTCACCCTCTTTTCAGAGGTGAAATATCTGGTAAACGCCCCTCCAGTCCATCTCTGGTTTAGAGTTGACTGTGTTTGAGAGATATCCCTGAAAGGGGATATTACAAAGCACCAAGTAGTTGTTATTATCCAGGATCAAGTAAAAAATGTGCAACTTCTTGGACCTGGCCGTTTTCCACTTGGAGGGGGATCTAGATCTCTCTATTTTCTATATAAGGAAGCTATTTGCTCCTCATTTGAGATAGAAAGTTTTGTAATCAAGCTCTGAGTCAAGCTCTACTGGTTGTAATATGTTTTTTGATCAATAAAGTAAAAAGTCTTTGGGGTTTACTCTTGATGGTGTTCCTCTTCAATTTTCTTGTGGTAATGTTTTCTGGATCACGTGCTTAATATTCTACTGAATAGATTTTATAAATTATTATTTCTTTATCCATTTGTTGGATCAACTATTTACATAAGTATATTGTATTAGTTGATGGGTTTTAGAGAAACATTTTAATTTGATTTATCTAGCAAGTATCTCTAGATTTTGAAGGTTATTATATTATCTATGCCTCTATTGATCTAATAATTTGATTTTAAGTGTGTAGAGACTTCAGGTATTCAGATCTTGGGCGTGAGGGGAAGTCTTTAGTTAGACCAACTTACTCTCAAGTCAAGAAAACTCAAGAGCCCATCTGATTAAATTTAATGGCTTATTTAACGATTTGATTTGCAGGGATTTTGGTTATTGCTCACTCATAAAAAAATATTTATCTTGTCCATTTGAATTTATTTGTGCTTTCATTAAGTAATCTGCTAATAAGAGTTGTTGATTCACTAGACAAGGGAATGGAGTTGGACTCATGTTCCCTTTGATCTAGTCATGTGTATATTTGTAAATAAATTAGTATACGTAGATCTACCCATTGTAAATAATTTCACCCATATTGTATATATCTTATATCTTATTGTATTTTTGGAGCTTCTTGGGTTTCTTCATAAGTTCATTTTGCAGAAAGGTCTTCACTGGTTTCAAGCCATCCCTTTTGGAGAGATTTATTCTTGAGCTTGAACCTCAGATTTTCAGAGACTCTTACCTCCTAAACAGTGAGCAGGCTTGACTGCCAAATCATCTTTGCTTGGAGGCAGTGAACTAGGGAGGATTTGATCTATTCTTTTGACATGTTATTAGATTCTTGAGGAGATTTTTTTTGAAACCTCCTTGGAAGAAGAAGAAGAGCCTTTCAATCTGTCAAAAGGCTTCTTTTCCTTATCATTAATAAAACGTAAATTTTTCTCTTGGAGCTTGGGACTTAGATCCCTTGGCATCCTCCATATCCTTATTTCAAAAGGTGAACTAACATACTAACTCATTTCTGCTTACTAATTTCCTCTTTTCTAACTACATTACATTGCATAGTTTAATTTTTGTGTTGCATCATATTGAAATCATTGTTAGCAATCTCTGTCTTTTAGTTAATTGTGTTGATGTCATTAAGTTTCACTTTCTCCTATTCTCTACACTCTAATAAACGCTATTACTAAAGACTTTTGATATTGTTATCATTATCATTGTTTCATTAAGAGATCTTAAGTTTGCTTCATTGAGTTGCTATTGGAAATTTTGTAGCCTTGTGATCTAAGTTGGTATTTCAATAAAGTTTGGTTACAAGTGGTTTACAACTTTACATTGAAGCATATTGCCATTATCTCATCTCTTTGAAACTATCTAACTTGCCATCATTTTGCATTTGCATTCTAATTTAGATTGCATTCTCAAAATTTAACTCCAAGCCTAAGCTTGGTTGAAAGAAAGTTATGACCACCGTTCTTTTGTAGCTTGTGAAGCATAGAACCTCTTTAGTGGTTAACATGATGACATTGTAGTCATCAGAGCCATAGTATCTGCAGCGCTGGAGGCATCAAGTGGTTAGATCTCAAGGGGAGGGATCGTTAACCAAGCCATTGCTTGCTTCCCCTTGCTTTCTCTCCACAACTTACTCAGGAGACTAGCCTCAAAACAACTAAGAGGAAGGATTAATCTACATTAGGCATCTTAGTTAAAATCAACCAAGATTTTGCATTTCACATTAGCTTAGGTCTTGCATTCATTCCTTGTTGATCATTCGTTATTAGAATTTAGAATTGTGGGCTAAATTTATAATTTGCAAATTCATTGTATCTGAAAATATCATCTTTTCTTGCAATTGTATTTCTTTAAGGTTCATTGCTCATATATATGGTTATCTTTGTCTTTAAATTTGTGTGCTAACTCTTCTCGCAGCATTGTTAATATTGTAACTTGAACATCTATTTCCTTGCAAGTCTCTAAATTTTCAGTAAGCATTGTAAAGGAACTGGTCTGTTACATTTATAACTTGTATCTACCTTATTGATCCTAATTGTATTTATCTTAATATACATTGCTCATAAACTCTCACACTTTTTCCTTGCCCTTAGTCTCCTAGACTTGTTGTTCCAACAAGTTTTCCTTCATTATCATCCTTAAGGACTACCCCCCTTGACTTAACTAGAAGAGAGTATAAATAAAGTGAATAGGGATTTAGAGTGACAACCTTTGTTCTGAGTGTTGCTCTTTAGGTGTACATTTTAGGCGACAACAGTCATTATTCTGCAATGTTTATTGACAAGCACTGTAACACACAAAGTTCGTATATGCAACAAACTACTTCAGGAAATCTAAAATATATGCATATCCATGACAGGATAATAATATATTTATATAAGAACTGTATAGTGTTGATTTTTGTAGCATCAGAAAGTGATCTAAGTCTCAAATTTGGTGAGGAGGCTTAGACACCAGTGTTCCAAAGAACCTAAAAACCGTTTTTGGAAATTCCACTCTGTTCATGTTTTAGTAAAATAATCAATTATTTTAATGGAGACCCTAAGTCTAAACTTAGGGAAATTAAATAATTAATGGGTATTAATAAAATAGAGTGTGAATCTTCTAGAGAACAAAGATCAAGTCAAGTTTTAATCTCAGCCATTGATTAGACTTCTAATCTGGGATGTTGATTCATCAATGAGAAGATTATACAAGAACGCTTGAGGGTCATTTGGAAAGTAAGCCAGACAAACATTCAGCAACCCGAGGGAAGTCGATTTTGAAGGAAGAGAATTCGATTTCCGAGGGAGATTTGCAGGGTAGAGGAAGCAGAGGGCATCAACAGTGTCAGGGCTCAAGGAAAGAAGGACACAGAAGAGCAGAGAGGCATCACTCAGGAGTAGCGCAGAGGCCTCACACAGTAGTGACGCAGTATCACGCTGGCTCTCCGCAGAGAGGTACGCTAGAGTGACGCAGAATGACGCAGTGAGGGCCAATGAGTCCCTCAAGTGTCAGGAATTCTCCGGAGGTCCGGAGAAAACTTATCTTAGGTGTATCCTAAGAAGTTTCTCAGTTATTTCTGCCAGTCTTTTCTGGTAAACCTGCTGAAGATTAATATATAAACCCTCATCTCTTGCACCGGTTTTCCCACATTGGGTTTTTCTGGGGACAATTGTCCAAAAATAACTGTCATTGTGATTGGTTCTTGTGCTTGCATTTTACTATTTTTTTCTCTATATGTACTTGAGTGATAACTACAGTGGTATTTATTTCGAAATTTACTTAAGGGTTTTGTAAATAACTTATTGTGGAAATAAGTAGGAGGAATAAATCTATAACTGCAGTAGAAATTCAGAATTGAATTTTTCACATATAGAAGATATGAGATGATTTGATTACAACTGAGGGTACCTTATATATACCTAGGTAGGTACACTTTAACGAATGGGCATGTCCTTAGAGACATGCCTCTTCAATACTAATTACTATTTAATTAATCATTATTATAGTTATCATATATATATATATATATATTGCCTTCCTCTTCAAAAAGCTTTGTCCTCAAAGGTTATTGCTGACAAGGTGTTTCATTTGCTTCTTTGTCTTTTAATTCAGAGTTCTTCGAGTTGTCATCTTCGACGATACATGATGATAGGATCCTCTGAGTGATAAACAAAATTGTCACACTGAGAAGATATTTGACCATCCTAAATCAATCTTTTGTGGAATCTTTCGATTACTAGAAACTTGTAATGAATTGTTATCATCACATTGAATTGTGCAAACTACAGTTTTCTTCAGAACATAAATTTGTTGTTTTATGTTTTGAGTGACACAAATACGTAGAGATTGATTGAGTTGTCTACTCTTGTGATTCGTGACCTTTCCTTATTAAGTGTGTGGCAATTTCCTGATTTACTTCAGGTACTAATGTTGCTGAGTTGGTTACAAAATATTCACTTGGAATTTCCATCATCTGAACTGCAACATCTGAATATGTTTTTCCTTCAACTGGTTTGTCATTTTCTTGAGTTGTGATATTGATTGGATCGGTGTTCGTACCTTTTTCTTCAACTTGGACTGTTACGACTGGATATTTCGATACTTCTTGGGTATGTTGTTCTAACATGTCTTTTAGCAACTTCTTGTCACTTTTAAGCTTCTTTATTTGCGTAAGAAGGTTTTGATTATGATTCCTTAGACGTGAAAGTTCTTCGTTTTCTGAATTGTTGACTTTATTCTTAGTATCCTCTTCATCTTTTAAACTTTTGATTTGTTCTAATAAAGTTTTATTAAGGTTCTTTAAACATTAATTTTCCTCTTCTTGTTCTGTAAGTGCTTCTTGAGTTCCTTCTTTGTGACCTTAGCCTTCTTGACTTGTGCAAGTAATTTTTCAACGTGGTCCTTGAGGTGAGAAATTTCTTCATCCTCTTCCATTACTTCCTTGTAATGCATATCAACAAGATCTTTATATTCTTGTTGTAACACATTCTTTTTCTGCCGAAGTTTGGCTATTTTATTTCTCTCTTGATCTTCCAGCTGCAATTTCTCGGTATACTGGATTGCATCTTTCTGTAGGGGTGATGATGGGCATTTGACTTGCAATTTGGATTACATTTTCTTCATTTCCTTATTAAAATCTACAAGTTGTCACACAAATGTTGCCATTAATTGTTCTATATCTCTTGTTAATTATTGTTTTTGTGCATCGCTCTGATACCAATGTAACAAACAAAGTTCGTTAATCCTCTAATACCAATGTAACGAAAAGCCCAATGCGGGAAAATCAGTGCAATAGATCTGAGGGTTTGTTTTATTATGCAGTAAATTCTGAGTACAAATCTATGATTGATGAGACTGCCAAATCATAAAGAGAAACTGACAGAAGAGATCTCGTGAGACAAACCTCTTCCTCCACGAGAAACTGACACTTATCTGCACCAAGGCTGGACTGCCCTGCCCTGCCTTTGCGCAGTGACTGCGTCACCTACGTAGGCTTTGCGTCACAAGTACGGTTTCCCTTCTACCTTTGTGCTGGTCTCACTGCTGGCTGGAAACTGAAGCCTACTGGCCCTCCGGAAAAACTCTCCATGATTTGACATTGGCACTATGATGTCTCTTCAGCAAGAAAACGTCTTTCCCTCTAGCTTCGCGTAGTGATTGCGTAAGCACTGCGTCACTGGCTCTGCGCTGCTATTGTGGCTCTCTCTGTCTCTGTTGTTGTGTACTCCCCGACTCAGGAAATCTTCCAACTGGATTTATTGCCCCTCACTGCAATCAAGAATCACTTAGATCTGATTTTCTTCCAAGCATTGCTCCGTCAGAAAAATTCGATCTCTAGATTCTCTGTGTCTCCAAAAATGTGATTTCCAAATGACCCTTCAAGTCCTTCTTATAATCTTCTCCTTGAAACTTCAACAACCCAGATTAGATCTCTAATCAACGGCTAAGAGTAACTTTGGACTTGATCCATGTATTCTAGATCATTCTCACTCATATTCTATTAATACACTTTAACTATTTTATTTTCCCAAGTTTAGACTTAGGGTCCCTTTAAAAATAATTAATTATTTCTATAGAATACAATTTGACTGAATTTCACCAAACGATTTCTGGTTTATCTGGAATACATGTCTAAGCCTCTCCACAAAATTTGAGACTTGGAGCACATCCGATGCTACCCAAAATCAACATCGGCTCCATTGCTTTTGAGGTGACAATTGTTAATTTTCCATAGGGCTATATTGTTCTTTGCTTTGATAATTGCATTTCTTCATTAACACATTAAGTTCACCCCAAAACATCCTAAAATTATCCATATTTACATCACTATTCAACAGCATATGCAACTATGTAAAAAGAACAATATCATCATCATCAATGCAGCGAAACATAAAGGAACAACAGAAAAAAAACATTCACACATAGAGACACTAGGATTGGTTGGAGACTAGGGAAAAACCCACCATGGGTAAAACCCTTTCAAATTCTTCTTCTTAGATTGTCATCAAATGATTCAGCAAAAGAGAGTACAATGATCCATATTTTCATCGATGCAACAAACCAACAAAACATCTAGAACATCCATGAAATGAACCCAACTATGCTTATACACAAAACCCAGATTTAGAGGACTATAATTTATTGTCATTATCTACGGTCAACTGCCGAACACTATGGTCACTGAGCGGAATCTTTGGAAGACTAAAATTTCATCTTTTAGTCCCCAATTGCATGGAGGAGTCATATGTGCGACTATAGCTTCCCAATTGCTCCCTTAAGCCTGGCAAGCATGTGACTGGGGTCAAAACTGGATTGTGGAAACCCTAATCTTTCGATCACATGCACAGAGTGTTATCTGTGCGACTAGAAGGCTCTAGTCGCACTCATGAGCCTATGAGGGAGCGACTAGGATCGAAATCTTCTTGTTTTGTGCCTACGACTGGGACCCAATACCGTAAATCAGAGATGCGAGCTTCAGACTTGCAATTTCACCTAAGAGCGAACATGAACCTCTACAGATGAGCCTCAGACCTGTGCGAGCCAAAAACAAGATAGAAGTGTGTCTCATGATTGTGTCTAAATGAGGTAAAGGTCACTTGTATTTATAGCCTTCCAATGGGTCCACTTTGCTTTAGGGCCGACCTGATCCAATATGTACATGTTTGTAGGGCCAACCTAATCCAATATACATGAGTGGGTTCATAAATTCACAAAAAAACTTTTGTTTGTCCGAATGAGGTGATCTTTAGGTTGATTTTGGTCTTCTCAAAAAGAGGAATTCAATGCAATCATTATCTCTGTCACCTGAGCTGTCCAATTTGGAATTTGACCCTAGTTACAAAAATTAACACTCCCTCTCAACTAGGAAGAATTCCACCTGCCAATATCTGTTTTTTGATCATTACATCATCCTGTCATGTTGTCGTCATGTCGTGACCATCTCAAGTATCTTCATCATCTCAAATCATCAATGTTCATCTTGATCCATCCCTTGCTTATTCCTGCTTATCTCTTGATTGTCCCTGCTTATATGTTGAACATTCTAAAAGAAGAAGAATTTGTCATCGAAGGGGAGCATAAGCTACCACCCTTTATTCATCGGACTACGATCCAGAATCTTTTCCAGTGGGCTACTACTCGGTATCACATCAATGGAGAGTCAATCACAGTGTTATCGGAACCAAACCGGTTCTGGAAAACTGGCCGGTCTGACCAGTTTGGAGACAAAACCAGTCTGAACCGGCCCAGACCAGCTCAGAGATCGGTTCCACTAGTTCACAAGCCTGGGCATTAAAAAAAAGGTTCACAATTTTTTTTTTTAGTTACTAACGCTACCCTAGCACCCCCCCCAAAGCTACTTAAATACCCCCATCCCCTCTATTTCACTCACACTATTCATTCGAGTCTCTTGCAATTCTTGAGCTGTGTTCGGTGAGGAGAATTCTGAGAGTTTTTTGCAGGGTTGTTCTGAGGGAGATTTTTTGTAGATTTGAAGAGTTGATTGGAGTCTTGGAGAGTTGATGGGTTCGCAGATTTTCGACCTACTTCAACAATTTTTTTTCCCAGACATCTTTGGGTTTTCTTCAGTGATTTTTTAAATTGGTGGAAGATTTTTTATTTATTTTGTTGGCGCTGCTACATAGTTGATTTCAGAGGATTTTGGAGCTAATTTTATCCAAAATTTTAGAGGGTAAATCAAGGGCCATGGAAATCAAGCCATAATCCCATTGTAGACTTGAATGCTACTCATTCCTCAAATGAGGATAAGAAGAATGATCAGGATGATGATTCTGATGATGATTGATGATTTGATCATTGATTTGTTGTAGTTGTAGCTTGTAGTATTGTAAGTTGTAGTATATTACTATGATCTATGATGCTATTTTGGACTATAAAGGCCTTTTAGAGCCTGCTTCTTGATGTTTGTAACATTTTTGGTTCAACGATGTTTTGCACTAAGTGCTATTTTGGTTATATGCACTATTACTTGCTATATAAATGAGAACTTTTGCATACTTGTGTATAAATGGTTTGGATTCATATGGATGCACATGAATATATCTGTTTTTTCTTTAAAATATGAATATTTTATGTGTTTTTGGTAAACCATTTTTTTATTTTTTTATTTTTTTTAATATTTTTTTTATTTTTTAATTTTAATTTTTAATTTTTTGGTTTTGGTCCGGTTCCGACCGGCTCTTGGTCCACAAGGTTTTCCAGTTTGATGACCGGTTCGGTTCTGATAACATTGGTCAATCATCATCATCGGAGAGCATATCATCAGGAAGCCCATCTCAACCTGGAACCACATCGGAGAGCTATCACTCGACCTAGAATCTCATGGGGGAGCTACTACTACGACCCCATATCGAGCAATAGGATATCCAAACACCCAGGGGAGCACGTATCGTCCCTGGAACCGCATCAGGGAGCTCATTCTCAACCTGGAATCGCATAAGGGAGAAAATCTCAACCCAATCCTATTGCCTGCTGATCTTCCAATGGATGACTCTAAGAAGTCATGTTGTAGAACACCTGCATCATAATCGACTTGGGTTGTACACCCCATGTACACCCTCAACCCATTGGCTAGACGGGGAGTTGTATTCCCAACAAAAACCTACTTGTGGGTATGATGCCAACTGGGGTATACTCTACATAGACCAGATAGGGGAGCAACATCTCTGACCCTATGAAGATAGGGGAGCAACATCTCTGACCCTATGAAGATAGGGGAGCATCATCTCCAACCCTATGGGTAACAGATAGGGGCAATACCCTATTATCCAAAGTTCCCTCAACCCCAGGAGCCCTCCATCTCAATTCCACACCCTGGGAGCTCAAACTGGGGAGGAAGAGTTGCTTTAGTGTCCTCGATCAACGATGCTCTCTATAAATCATCAACATATTATCGTACTCGAATCATCATGTCTCAATAGTAGTTGTCTCCTATTCATACAAGGCATCAAATCAAATATCATGTTAGAACATAAATAATCATATAAATCACAAAAGGATACCATATTCATCCTCCCTCTCAAGGAGGTGTTAACCACAAGCCTAAGCTTGTCTCATACAATTGCACTGTCTCAATATATGAAGGTAACTTAGTCCCAACTATATATATATATATATATATGGGATTCTCTACCAATCGGATCCCACTCTTTGTTATTGCAATGTATCCATGTCATATCCAGATCATGCTCAGACAACTCTCTAAGGAGCTTCTTCATCTTGCCTCATAACTAGCCATGCTAGCAACATCGTACTCAACCTCGGTCGTGCTATGGGCCTTTCATCCAAGATATCATGACAGATCAACAATAATAATCCCAAACATCATCAGTACATTCATGTAGCCACATATTGTAAGGTGAATATCTTAGATCGAAATTGATCATCTCATGCAAGTATCTTGAAGGGTGCTTGGTGGCAACTCAATGTATATGAAGCAACTCAATTGACTCAAGTTCTATGCACATCATATAGATATATGGACGGATGTTCAAAACGAAACATTAATGCTTAAATCAACTGTCGATTGCCATGTCAAGTTCAACATCTTGAACTTCAAATTAGAGTGTCCAAGGATTTGAATTTCCACTTTCCAATACTACTTCAATAGCTTCACATCATAGATTATCAAGGCAGGTCATTAGTTGTCAAATCCAAATTTTCTATCATAGTGAGATCTAAAGTCCAAGGCATATCTCAATCATTGAGTTAAAGTTCTAAGTCATTATCAGGCATCATATAGCTCATCTATATCAACCAGCCAAATCATGTCAAACTCTTGTTAGCACAAACTTAAAACATAATGACATATCTATATGTATGTCTCGATCACCTGCAAACACAAGTTCAGTCTTCGTGTTCATATTATATTCAAGCTTTCCTGCTCAAAGATCTTTATGTTATCTACACCACATCTATAAAACTGGCATCCTTCAGGAGAACATCTGATTTCATCCACAAAACTTCATTTTGTGTTTAGCAAGTATAGTCGCACCCATAGGCCTTCCTCTTTGCGGTTTGGAGATTACAGTTGCACTCTTCAAGTTGTCATGCGAGCGACTGTGGCTTCCCAACTATCAAACCCTAGCTCAGAACTGTCTTAGTGCCTTGGTCGCACCCATGAGCTTGTATCTATGTCGCTGGGAGGCTACAGTCGCACCTGTAGGCTTTCTTCCGTGCGACTGAGGCTTAGAATCAGAGAAAACTCTCTTACCTCAAATCAGAACTTTGCTGCAGATCAACAAGTCAGATGCACATAAATCATACTTCAACAGTACAGAATATACATATAATGCAAATGGTAATAGGAGAAGGAATCTTATGGAGGGATTCTCCCTCTGTATGGGAATCCACTTTATTCATCTTCATTCATGCCATCAACCTGTCTATAATGTTGTCATACATTAGCAGATCTGCTAGATCATAAAGTCAGATTACACAGCATATTCATTATGGTTATATCATGTTAATATCATCCACTTCATCATGACATCAATCTGTCATCAAGGGTTAGAGTCAAAGAGCTAATGGAAGTAGACTTCAAGAATCATGATCACATGCATTTCTTCTTTGTCACATAACTCAATCTATCAAGAGTTAGGATCATATGATAAGGGCAGCTAACAGGTGTGACATCACACTTCAAGCAATATAGCTTAATCCACCAAATTAAGTCAACCAGATTTATCATATGACATAATTACAAGGCATATCAAGACATAACCCAGGTCAACAAAGGACCCAGGATATTAATCTCATTGTTATACTTCTATCATCATGGATACTATGCTTTTTACAAACAATACCAATAGTATCAAGTTAGGTCATTCAACAATACTTTACCAAAGCAACAAGAGTGTCCACTGTCAACCCTTTTTCCATACTCTCATCATGCCCATCACAAGCATTATCAATAATATCATGTATAAGAATCCATTCTATGTGAAATCCATCATGTCTTATAATGAAAGATGCATGCCAAGTATTAAGTTACCATTTATTAGAATCAAGGTGCTAGCCTTCTTCACAGGACCAAAACAATAAATGTTAGCCAAACATCAAGTATACCAATATATCAAAGATCAACATTAAGTAGCCTCATAGAATTCAAGAAGTTTGTCATGATCAAAATGTTCAATACCAGGTGCACCATTTCATCATAATAACCATGAATTCAAATTACTTTCATATACAAGAATGGGCCATTTTGAGAAAGAGACATTCTCATCATACCTTAGGGCTTATCTTGCCATCCAATACTACAGTTGAAACGTAATATTGAAACAATATATCATGCATACCTTGTAGCATTCAAATACATGTGTACCTTCTTATTTGACATAGGTAGATTGTAGCACTTTGTCACCTTTCCATCAAATGACTCTTTACCCTTTCCAGCTCTAGCCATCTTTCCTGCATCTCAAATGATCCTCAAGAAGGATCCACTTATCACATCTCATCAAGGAGGTTAGAAGCATCCAAACACTCATATATATATATATATATATGCAGGAAGCATGAGTAATAGTCAAAACAATAATCAAATCTATAAGTCTAAACATGGAGAAGCATCATAAGCCAAGAAATACTTATCTTCAATGGGAGGTGATCCTCTCCCTCTTGAACCAACCTTCAAGAGCCATCAATATCCATTGTCCACATAACAATGTTGCCTTCAATCAAATTTATCAACAACCAGGCCTACTAGGGACTATCCCATCCAGGGCTTCATCAAATCTGTCAAAAGAGCTTGAATATCTTCACAATGATCATTTCATATTTCATAAACCAGGGTTTCTCTCAAACCTTAACCTTAGAGTATCCATCAAACCCTAATACACAAATTGCCTAAGGTTATCTTCAAACCCTAGAATTCTTTTAGGTCTCCTCCATCCTCTTCTAACTTCCATCAACAGTGTCATCATAAGGGTGATCTCCATGAATTTTCTTCAACCCATCTTTGATTCCATGTTAATTTTTCATAGGGCTATATTGTTCTTTGCTTTGATAAATTGCATTTCTTCATTAACACATTAAGTTCACCCCAAAACATCGTAACATTATTCAGATTTACATCACTATTCAACAACATATGCAACTATGTAGAAAGAATAATATCATCATCATCAATGCAGTAGAACATAAAGGAACAACAGAAGAAAAGCATTCACACATAGAGACACCAGGATTGGTCGGAGAACAGGGCAAAACCCACTATGGGGAAAACCATTTCGAATTCTTCTTCTTAGATTGTCATCAAATGATTCAACAAAAGAGAGTACAATGATCCATATCTTCATCTATGCAACTAACCAACAAAACACCTAGAACATCCATGAAATGAATACAACTATGCTTATACACAACCTAGATTTAGAGGATTGTAATGTACTGTCACTGTTTGTGGTCAACTATCGAACAATGTGGTCACTGAGCGGAATCTTTGGAAGACTGAAATTTCATCTTTTAGTCCCTAGGCGCATGGAGGATGAGTCATCCGTGCGACTATATCTTCCCAATCGCACCCTTAAGCCTGGCAAGTGTGCGAATGGGGTCGAAACTGGACTGCGAAAACCCTAATATTTTGGTTGCATGCAAAAAATGTTATCTGTGCGACTAGAAGGCTCCAGTCGCACTCATGAGCTTGCGTGGGAGTGACTAGGGTTGAAATATTCATGTTTTGTACCCGCGACTGGGGCCCAAAACCCTAAATAAGAGATGCGAACTTCGGACCTGCAATTTCACCTCAGAGCGAACCTGATCCTCCGCAGACGAGCCTCAGACTTGTGTGTTGAGAAATTAGGGATTTTATTAAAATTTCTCTTTCATGATAATTACTCGTGATTTCGTTATGCTTATTTGCTTAGATATTATCTTCGTTAGATTATTACATTCTTCATCAAGTCAATTATCAAATGCACTAGAGCCACAAAATTTAGGCTAGCAAGCCAGGGCCAAAACCTCTCCCTCTTGGAGAGGAAAACCCGATCAAAAATTATTCTTATAGATCTTTAACTGACGAGTACCAAGACCATGACAAAGACCCTTGACACTAGTATGTCTCTAAGAACCTTGTCACTGCTCTTCTAGACTTCTTATGTTGATCTTCCTTTCTGTCACCGTTCTGCACCAACACTAGGGAACTCGATCCCTAGTCTAATAATCCTAGACAATGTGTTGCCCTTCTTGATCCAATCTCGGTCTCCTAGAGATGTCTTCTTTCTGCAACCTTGATGCCCAAGACCGAGATCTTTGTTTTGTTGTAGTATCCCTCCTTCACGTTGTATATACCCTAGGCTCTTTCCAAATAAGGTGAGTTAGGACCAAGGCTTACATTGATTGCAACCTCCTTTATGCATTGTATTGCAGACCTTTTCTTCACTGTGGTAGCCCTCGACCTACCTGAAGTATGCAAATTAGTATGGACCTCAGACAGAGCTAGATAAACCCTTCTCTCCTTTGTTGCTTAACCTTTTGTTTTCGCACCAACAGAAACCCTTAACTCGCACTTTATTGCAGATCCTTTCCGCACCGATTAGACCTAAGACAGAGATGTGAAAGAGCTCTTCCTCTTTGCTGAACAACCTCCTCCCTTCGCACCAAAATGCAGACCATATCTCGCATTGTGATCTCAGACTTGTCTGAACTGTTAGTGTTCTAATGAGGCCGCAGTACACCCTTTAAATAGGCACTGCCTCTCCTATTCTGCGCCGACATATCTTCCTGTGTGTAAGCAGACTTCATCAAGGAGATCTCTAATATATTTGAGCCGACTTCTTTGCAGCATCTTGACAGATCTTGGAGCATACATTTTACATCAATAATTTGTCCCATTTTCAAGTGTAACATCACTTCCGATACATCACTCTTTAATGACATTTATGACAAGATGAAAAATCCCTAAAGACATCAAGAAGAAGTCTTTGAACTATAATAAAAACTCCTTGCTCATGAAACCCATGAGGCAAGCATTACAAAATACATTTTATTATCTTTGTCTTCTTCATTACATAAATTCATAATTACAAGTCATTATGAAGACCAAACCTAGTTACACTTTTCAACACTGTGCAAGCCAAAAACAAGATAGAAGTGTGTCTCATCATTGTGTCTAAATGAGGTAGAGGTCACTTTTATTTAAAGCCTTCCAATGGGTCCACTTTGTTTTAGGGTCGACCTGATCCAATATGCACATTTGTGTAGGACCGACCTAATCCAATGTACATGAGTGGGTTCAAACATTCAAAAACCAACTTCTGCTTGTCCAAATAAGGCGATATTTAGGTCGAGTTTGGTCTTCTAGTAAAGAGGAATTCAATGCAAGCATTATCTCTGTCACCTGAGCTATCCAAGGTGGAATTTGACTCTAGTTGCAAAAACTAACAACTGTAACTTTGCAACAATCTTATAAATGTTTTTGAATAGTTCGGTCTTAATTCATTTCTTTTGCAGGCTTTAAGGACTGCCTTTTAGTCCTCAAAATATATGACTTGGTCACCTTGATTTCACACAGTTTTTGAGGTAACTATATATGCACAAAATTTGGTGATTTCAGATTTCTAAGTTGATTTTAGATCTAAACTTTATGTATAAAATTTTGCCTTCCTTCTCAAGGACTTTTCTTTTGACTAGGCTTGTAGCCTAGCTTCATCGATTCAACAAAAGGATGTTATTTGATCCTTATTACCTCTTTGCTTCACTAGCCTAGTTCTGCGACCTTATTGCAAATGTAAAGTCTAATAATCATGCCCATAAATGTACCATATCAATTCAATTCTTCTAGATGATTCAACCTTCAAAGATAGATTTAAAAACCCTTTTCATCTAGCCCATAAGTGATCTATTAGCTGCCTTATTCCATTGACCTTAGCTCAGATCCCATGTTGAGAAATCCATTAGGGCAACAACTTTAGGGTTTTCTTGAATTGATTTCACTTATTATGAAATTATCTTGTAATATTTACTTATTAGTTCTTCTTTCAAATTATCTTGTTCTTATCATCAAGACTAATGCCAATCAATGAAGATCGCAAACAAAAGAGAACACAAGATGCAGGCACTCAGCTAGGGAAAAACCCGTATGAAGGGGAAAACCAATCAAACTCTTCCACTAGTAGATTCAAATCAGATTGAGACAACCAAGACCCTTTTGACCAAAACATAGATTCCTTCCATCCACCAAGTCAACTTCCATGTAATGAGCTTCTTCCTTCAAGTCAACGTAAGTTTGCTCCTCCAAGAATTTCGCTCTGCTCTGCACTTCTGAGGCATAGTCTGTAGCTTCAACCCTGCAATAAGTCTCAATTTCTTTCACACGTGTGGCAAAATCTCGGCTCCCAAAGATCTCTTTCTTATCTATGATAATTTTTTCCTTGTGATGATAAACAACTTCTTTCTTGGACTCCTTCGCACTTGCTATTTCAAATTGACTTCATGAATCGAATCCTTCCAAAACAGGTCGAGTAGCATGGCTATATATATAGTGGTTGTGTAATATTCCCAATTAGCGATAGCTAATTGGAAATATTAATTTTGACCAATTTTGCCTTATTATAGTTGGAGCATGAATAAAGTGAGTGAAATATTAAATAACTCACTTAGGATAAAGTGTTTCCCTAAAGTCCACATCGTATTTGAGGAAGTGGGGCCTAGTGGCCAAGTGGACAGCGCAGGGAGAGGGGGATGTAGACCACGTGGGCAGCGTGGGGCCTACCTCACGTAGTGGAGAGAGGCAGCGTGGGCCAAGGGGCACGTAGGAGATGGTGGGGCCTAGGGTTGAGAGAGGCCCATCGTGATAAAAGGGAGGAGAGCCTCTTCATTTGATTATTCATGTTTATGCATCTTGAGCTTGTCATTTCGACTTGGAGCACGCTCGCTGTTTAGCTTGTCTGCAGTACTGTTTAGTACCCCGGGTGTTTCCGTGCGAAGATCCCACCCTCAGCCCCGAGAGACTTCGAGTGCTTGCTCGGGTGAGGTATTCTACCATCATTTTTGCAGGAGGATTTGTGGTTGCCTTCGTTGTGGAGCAAAGCATCTAGGGACTGCGCAGTCTTGTGAGGGAGGACGCAGTCCATCTTGGGAGAGCTCCGGATTGGTGCCATTTTGGAGGATTCGAGCCAGAGGATTGAGCAAGGGGCCAGCCCTTGCCTATTGGGGATATTTGGGAGAGAGGGAGTCCCTATTTTGGAGGTTATCATTCAGCATCAGCGTGGCCCTTGGGAGGATAGCGTAGATCCTCAAGGGAGGTATTTTCGGTGGTCGAGCATTTCAAAAACGCTCTCTGGGCTTTTCTGGGTATTGTGAGTAGAGGCCGATTCCAGAGTATCAGAATTTTCCGAGTAGGGGAGCAGCCCCAACTACTCATTTTGGTTCCAGTAGTTGCAACAGCATGGCAGTATTTCAGTAGTTGGAGTTACAGCAGAGAGCAACCATTTCCTTTGACATTCTGAGAGTATTCCCACACTTGCATGGTGCAAGTCGAGGTGCCATCATTTTGATCACCTTTTGTACTTCTTTATATATCTCTTAGTATAATAAAATGGCTTAGAATTCTCTATTTCATGTGTTTTTGCTTCATGGTTTGCTTCTAGCATTATATGTCTTGTTGTATGCTTTATATTACTGTCTATTTCCGCTTCGGGATATTACAGTGGTATCAGAGCTCATAGACCTGGCTCAGCCTGTGGAGCAAGTTGTCTATGACACCGGAAGAGAAGCCGTATATTTGCTACAGGGGTAGGAAGTACCGTGACCGAGAGCGTATGTTGAAAATCACCTACGAAGAGGGTGACTGCACTCTAGTAGTGGACGCAGAGCAGGAGGCATCGATGGCGGATGATGGTGCCGCAAAGGAGTTTGCAGAAATGCTCCTCAAGTCAGTACAGGATCTGTCAAGGCAGATTGAGGTGATGGGATAGAGATTCACAACTGTAGAGGCTAGGCAGCGTGAAACCCCAAGGGGTTTCCAGGCTGGTGAGGGATCAAGCACATCCCACCATTTGCAGGAGCACGATGCCACTCAGCACATGGCATCTCATGCACCCACATGTTCCACTATGCCCACTTTTTTGGCTGCAGACACAGCGGCAGGAGCACAGCAGGAGCAGGAACCTGGCCACATGGGTGATTACTTTGCTGAGTACCAGGCATACGGGCAGGAGTTCAGGGATGCCCTCTCATTTCGTGATTTTGTCCAGCTCAAGCAGGATAGCAGATCTCGCGACCATCATAGGGGACACCAACATTATCACGACGGAGACACTCAGCGTACGATGAGCAGGTTCCATTTGCCTATGTTTGATGGTTCATTAAACAGTTCGACAAAGGCTTGGGTGGAGAAGCTGGACATATACTTCCAGCTCAACCAGATGGCAGAGACGGAGGCCATCAAGGTGGCAGCGCTGCATCTGGATGGCGAGGCCCAAGATTGGTGGTTCCACGGGATGGTTACACTCGGGCACTCGACAGTGACAGCTTATGCCGAGTTCACCCGGAGGTTGATAGAGAGGTTTGATCGGAGGGATCCAGAGGAGCACTTTGTTGAGCTGACGAGGCTCAAGCAGACCGGGAGTCCGGATACATACATCTCAGATTTCCTGAGACTTTCGGTGATGGTACCAAATCTATCCGCAGCACGGATGATCTACATGTTCATTGATGGGCTAGCAGAGCCGCTTCGGGGATTGGTCAGATCCACTAGACCGACCACACTCCATGATGCAGTTGGCAGGACACGGGACTTGCAAGATGCCTTACCCAGGACCAGGACGCCTTACCCCCAGAGACAGGCCTTCCAGCCTAAGGGGAAGGATGTGAGGATTTCGCCTCTAAAGGGGAATCAGGGTAGAGGACAGTTGGATGATGATGCCAGGAGGGAGTTGAAGAAGAAGAGATTGTGTTTCACCTGTCAGGAGCTGTGGGCACCAGGACACAGATGTGCTGCTGGCAAAGCACATTATATTGACGTCTTCTCCGAGAGCAGTGGGGAAGAAGATGAGTATGATGACGTGGGGGCAGGGGGCAACCATGCAGCACAGGATCATTTGCCACCTCCACCACCAGGAGCAGGAGGTGCAACCTTCGCACCTACTGGAGGAACCCTTGCAGCATTGTGAGGAGTTCCCAAGTATTTGACGCTGCGCGTCCGAGGTACAGTGCGGGGCAGCGAGTATCAGTACTAGTGGACAGTGGGGCAACCCACAACTTCATCGATGCATAGATGGTAGAGCGGAGAGGCATACAGACAGAGAGCTTCAATGGGTTTTCAGTGTTGGTCCCAGGAGATCAGACTATGCAGTGTGCCAGTTATGTCCCAGCGCTGGCAGTGATGATGGGCACCTACATAGTGACTGACCATTTTTTTGTGGTTAACATACCGGATACCAATGTGGTATTAGGTGTACAGTGGCTGATCACTCTAGGGAAGGTCACCACAGATTGGGAGGCCTTGGAGATGGAGTGGGATGACAAGAAGACTGGGAAGCATGAGAAGATACGGGGCATGCACACTTACCCACCTCAGACAGTTTTAGCTCTCTGGATGTTGGCAGACTTCCGAGAGGGAGACATAGAGTGGACAGTAGAGCTGCGTGCATCAGAGGCAGAGACTACCAGGCAGACAGTTCATCCAGAGGTACAGACCATCCTTGACAGGTACGCCGCAGTGTTTGGGGAGATACCACCAGGACAACCACCAGATCGGGGGTTTGAGCATACGATTGAGCTAGAGCAGGGCATACAGGCTGTCATTACCACACCCTATAGGCACCCCAAGGCCTATCGGGACGAGATCGAGCGGGCTATCCACGAGTTGTTAGCTCTTGGACACATTCGGCCTAGCACTAGTCCTTTCGCTTCTTCGGTATTGTTGGTGAAGAAGAAGGACGACACATTGAGGATGTGCATTGATTACAGGGCCCTGAACAAAAAGACCATGAAGAACAGGTACCCTATTCCACGGATTGACGAGCTGATGGATGAGTTGAGAGGGGCACGATTCTTCTCAAAGATTGATTTGAGATCCGGGTACCATCAGATTTGCGTGAGGGAACAAGACATTTCCAACACTGCTTTCAGGTGCCACTATGGCCATTTTGAGTTCTTGGTGATGCCCTTCGAGCTAACCAATGCACCGGCCACCTTCTAGTCATGTATGAACCACATTTTCCGCAGCCACTTGAGGAAGTGTGTGTTGGTCTTCTTTGATGACATATTGATATATAGCAGGACATGGGAGGAGCATCTCCAACACATAGAGGCAGTGTTGCGTATTTTGGAGGAGCAGCAGTTTTATGCTAAGCTCTCCAAGTGTGAGTTTGGGTTGACGGAGATGCTATACTTGGGACACATCATAGGGGTGGACGGAGTGAGGGTCCACGAGGAGAAGATCAGGGCCCTCAGGGATTGGCCAGAGCCGAGAAACGTGACGGAACTTTGGGGGTTTGTGGGTATCTGCACCTACTACAGGAAGTTTGTCAAGAGTTTCTCTCAGCTTGCTGCACCCCTTACAGATCTGACAAAGAAGGGGGCATTCAGTTGGACAGACACAGCATAGTGAGCCTTTGACAGGGTCAAGGAGGTGATGAGCAGCTGTCCAGTGCTAGCATTACCAGACTTCACGCAGCCATTCGTTCTAGAGTGTGATGCATCAGGAGAGGGAATAGGCGCAGTGTTGATGCAGGGAGGCCACCCTATAGCTTTTGAGAGCCGGAAGCTCCTACCACATGAGCGGTTGTATGCCATATACGACAAGGAGATGCGGCCATCATGCATGCATTGGCCAAATTCCGGTAGTACTTGGTAGGTAACAGGTTTAGGGTGAGGACTGACCACAACAGCCTCAGGTTTTTTTAAGAGCATAAATAGCTACAGGAGAGGCAGCAGAAGTGGGTCAGAGAGCATAAATAGCAGCAGGAGAGGCCTACGAATTTGACATCGAGTATGTCAAAGGGAAGAACAACGTGGTGGCTTATGCACTTTCACGCAGACCAGCCACGTTGTCTCTGATGAGTTTGGACGCGGATTGGAGGGCTCGACTAGTGGTGGAGTACTCCAAGGACAGGTTTTCTTGTGAGGTTTTGGATGGACAGGTGATAGATGACAGATATAGGGTGATGGATGAGATCATCTACTACAGGGACATGATCTTCTTGATTGAGGGCTCTCAGCTCAAGAAGAAGATATTGTAGGCTTCTCACGATTCACCATTGTTTGGCCATCAGGGGTTTAACAAAACCTCAAGGAGGACGTACTCTAGCATGTCAGGGAGTGCGAGGTTTGTTAATGCAACAAGGGGGAGATGAACCATCCGGCAGGTTTGTTGCAGCCTCTTCCCATTCCAGAGGGGAAATGGGAGAGTATCTCGATGGATTTCATCACAGGGTTGCCCATGGTGCAGGGCAAGGGAGCTGAGAAGCTCAAGCCCCGTTTTTATGGGCCTTACAAGGTGATACACAGAGTTGGGCAGGTTGCTTATGAGTTGGAGCTACCTTAGGGCAGCAAGATTCATAACATCTTTCACGTATCGTGCCTGAAGAAGGCACTAGGACAGCAAGTGACAGTGACAGAGGAGGTTCCGCCTACGGATGATGAGGGGCACTTAGTGTTACAGCCGGAGGCCATTATTGATACCCGGGAGAGACAGTTGTGGAGCAGGACAGTCCGGGAATTCTTAGTGAGGTGGAAGAATTTGCCGTATGAGGATGCCACTTGGGAGAGTGAGAAGATCTTGCAGCATCCATCACTACAGTTGCTTGAGGACAAGCAACATTTTGCCAGGGGAGAACGTAATATTCCCAATTAGCGATAGCTAATTGGAAATATTAATTTTGACCAATTTTGCCTTATTATAGTTGGAGCATGAATAAAGTGAGTGGAATATTAAATAACTCACTTAGGATAAAGTGTTTCCCTAAAGTCCACATCGTATTTGAGGAAGTGGGGCCTAGTGGCCAAGTGGACAACGTAGGGAGAGGGGGACGTAGACCACGTGGGCAGCGTGGGGCCTACCTCATGCAATTGAGAGGGGCAACGTGGGCCAAGGGGCACGTAGGAGATGGTGGGGCCTAGGGTTGACAGAGGCCCATCGTGATAAAAGGGAGGAAAGCCTCTTCATTTGATTATTCATGTTTATGCATCTTGAGCTTGTCATTTCGACTTGGAGCACGCTCGCTGTTTAGCTTGTCTACAGTACTGTTTAGTACACTGGGTGTCTTCGTGAGGAGATCCCACTCTCAGCCCCGAGAGACTTCGAGTGCTTGCTCGGGTGAGGTATTCTACCATCATTTTTGCAGGAGGATTTGTGGTTGCCTTCGTTGTGGAGCAAAGCATCTAGGGACTGCGCAGTCTTGTGAGGGAGGACGCAGTCCATCTTGGGGGAGCTCCGGATTGGTGCCATTTTGGAGGATTCGAGCCAGAGGATTGAGCAAGGGGCCAGCCCTTGCCTATTGGGAATATTTGGGAGAGAGGGAGTCCCTATTTTGAAGGTTATCATTCAGCATCAGCGTGGCCCTTGGGAGGATAGCGTAGATCCTCAAGGGAGGTATTTTTGGTGGTCGAGCATTTCAGAAACGCTCTCTGGGCTTTTCTGGGTATTGTGAGTAGAGGCCGATTTCAGAGTATCAACATTTTCTGAGTAGGGGAACAACCCCAAATACTCATTTTGGTTCCAGCAGTTGCAGTAGCACGACAGTATTTCAGCAGCTGGAGTTACAGCAGAGAGCAGCCATTTCCTTTGACATTCTGAGAGTATTCCTACACTTGCCTGGTGCAAGTCGAGGTGCCATCATTCTAATCACCTTTTGTACTTCTTTATATATCTCTCAGTATAATAAAATGGGTTAGCATTCTCTATTGCATGTGTTTCTGCTTCATGGTTTGCTTCTAGCATTATATGTCTTTTTGTATGCTTTATATTACTGTCTATTTCCCCTTCGGGATATTACATGTTGTGTCCTCATTATAAGGCCGACTTGTTAAGTGAGGAGGCCGACTTGGTGGAGGACAAACAAGACACATAAAATAAATTTCTTTCTTGACTTTAAGGAGCCCAAGAAGGGTCTGTAATATAATGATAATGACAGTGACTCAAGACATAAACCTAGAAGCCTATAATGGAGGCTTTGACCTATTGACCAATGACCCAAGCATGAAACCCATGCATCAATAAGTCAATTTCATTTTACAATAAAAATTTCTTTTGACAAATACAATTATGAAGACCGACACTACTTACATTCTTCAACATTTTTCGCTTTCTTACTTTCTCCTACCATCTGAGTAAAGCCAAACCAGCAGGAAACAACCTATATCTAAATTAAGGAAATATGTTTAAAGCACCTTCATAGGCAAATATCATATTAGGAAGGAAATTGAACCGAAGCAAGGATGATAAGAAAAGATGGACCTTTACAAGGCTTGCTACCAGCTGCAACATGCTCATTCGATTATGTTCCCAAAGTAAAGGAATCTGCAAAAGTTTTAAGATCAACCAAAAAGTAATCTCATTAGAAGAAAGTAAAAATTGTAGCCCTAAATTGTGTTGACATCGACTACATTTACAACTTAAAACATTTTTCTTGGAAGCGTTGACCCATTAATTTGATCATTCAATGCAGTCACATTTATACCTATTATTCTCCTCTTTTTGTTTCTTTGTTGTGGAGATATAGTATTTAGATCACCATTATGATCTTCTTACTTTGTATTCTCCACATTTCAAATTCGATCCTATTTGGGCTACTCGGTACTTTTAAAATAACCTACCAGGATTATTTCCACCTATTGTAATTCCAAACTTTTCCCCAAATCAATTTTATTGCAACTCAGCCTAGAATATTTCTACTATGAGCCGTCACAATCAACAACTGTAATCTACTTTTTTCTAAGAGCTCTGCCTGTTGAGGACAAACTAACCATCTAATTCTTGATCTGCTATACTGAACAATGTCAATAAAACTCAAATTTTCTTTAGCATAGTATAATATGCTGACAATTTGATAAAAATCATCTAGAACTGTTATATAATAGTGTGTCTAAAACCTACTGTTCAATTTGTGGTACCCTGAGTTTGACACTCACCCATATCATTCATATTTTGTCTAATTATTCATAGGAATTTATGATACTTAACAGAATTACATGGTTTCTATGTTTAGGTCTTGCATGCTAGGGTTGCAGTAAAGAATGATTCCCAGGCTGTTTCTAAAAAGGTTGCATCGATTCCAGAATACAGGAGGCTGCAAAGTATGAGTGTATATCATATTACAGTCCCCATAATCTTGAAATGCTTATGCAGTAGCAGGGCAGCCAGATAGTTAAAGAAGATTCATATAAGATGCAGCTTTCAGTCTGCTATTTAAAAAACAGAGTCAAAGGTTATGCTTTCCTCTTCAGTTTTGATCTAGGCCACTAGGTAGTATTAGAAACCAACGTTTGTAGCATAATCATATCATCTCCATACTTGACATTTTCTGCAAATTCCCTTATGTTTCCATCCATCCATATAAAAAATTACATTCCCTACTTATGATTCACGAATAACCTATCAAACGTCACCAGAAATGTCTGAATGAAGAATTCAAAGAAAAATTTGAACAAACCTAAGTCAAATAAAGCCAAAACATGGAGCTGAGAGGTAAAGAGCAAGCAAAGAGCAAAGAAAAGAAAGTTGTACTCCCTCAATAAAAGGCCCACATCCTAAAGTCCCAGAGTTGAATGCCTATCAAAAGAAAAAATGATTGGAAATTAAAGAAAATAGTGAAAAAGGGAAGATAAAGGTGCTGAAGTAGCAAATCAAATAAAGGTTCCCTCCTAAAGGTTTGCAACAAATAAACTTGAAAACTCCTAGCCAAAAAACGGCTAGTTGGACCAGAGACAGACCTAGCACATCATTTCATGACTTTGAAGGTTATTTCATAAGTTTTTCCTAGCCCCCTTTACTTATTCCTAACAAAGAAACTGGGGAAATACCTTATCTCCTTCTCTAAAGACACATGTAAAAGAAGTAAGAGTGTACACCATGGTTGACTTAGGTAATTTGATACGTTTAGTTAAAATTACCTATATTAAGCCAAAATATCTATGTTTTGGTATCTAACAAATTCTTAGTGTTTGATCCATCATAATAGGGTGGGGCACTACACATTGGAGTTTGTGCATTGTACCTCGAGATCCATGCACACTACCTTGGGATCTGTGACAACATAGTTGTTGTTGCCAGTTTTATTAGCAAGGTTGCTAAGGTCCTGGCAACTTGCTAGATGGGCACACACAAGGAAGGGGCCCACTATCACCTCGGCCCAAACCCCCACTGTTTAAACCCAACAACCTCTTAAGTGGTCAATGGAGGAGTCCCAAAATATTACCTCAAAAAATCCCAAATAAGATTGGTGCCTTGATGGGGTCAGTTGGAGTAGATGTATTAATGTCCATGTCCTCGGAATTGTCTATCTGTAAAAGATGTCACTGTGCAACAGTAAACTAAACAGGGGATTTTAGCAGTACCAAAATACAAAATATATAAAGTGCAACCAGTAGATTTTGGCCTAAAGAAAATAATCTAACGGAATATTCAATTACTTTTCAACTCAGGCTATTGGTTAGAAAGTTATAGGTCAAAACAATTGGTTTTACTGTATATCAGACTATAAAGTGCTATTGGTTATAAAGATATAGGTCAAAACAATTGATTTCATTGTATAACTGACAGTAAAGTTTGCAAAAAAATGTAAAGCCAACAACCTATTTAGCCTACAATAGCCACCCTACAAATGCCTAAGCACTTCCAGATTGTAAATCTAGGGTTGGGGAGATATGAGAGTCACTTTTAAGGCTTTGGGGACCTCCCCTCAACCGAAAACAACTGAAAAAGTAAGTTTCTAGCAAGCTGGAAATTACTTTTCAAAATTCTTAGTGCAACCCTTCTGGGTGTGTTGAAATTTGGTTATCGGAGGTCAGGTGGTTCTCTAAGGCTTTGATCTTTGGCCTAGGGAAAAGTGTCCAAAAGAATTTAATTTTTTTCCTAAAATGACTTTATAAAGTTATAAAGTCAAATCTAATTTAAAAGTGACTTTAAGTGATAAAGTTACTAAGTGTCCAAAAGAATTTAATTTTTCTCCTAAAGTGACTTTATAAAGTTATAAAGTCAAATCTAATTTAAAAGTGACTTTAAGTGATAAAGTTACTAAGTGTCCAAAAGAATTTAATTTTTCTCTTAAAGTGACTTTATAAAGTTATAAAGTCAAATCTAATTTAAAAGTGACTTTAAGTGATAAAGTTACTAAGTCTAATTTTAAAGTGACTTTAATAAAGTCAATGTGAAATTAGAAAGTGAAAAGTGACTTTGAAAATAAATGACTAAGAGAGTCTTTATTAAAGTGGGGTGAATTAAAAAATAGAAAGTGAGATTTAAATGAACATTTAATCTCAACCCTAGATCTAAAGCTATCTCAGCCATTGGATTTAGCGATTCCCCAAAAGTCAATTAGAGTTAGGTTAAAGGAGGAAAAGGAGGGAAAAAGTCATTCAGTTTTTCATGAGCAGATTGAGAGAGGAGGAGAGAAAGCAAAGGAGAATTTCTGAGTAGTGAGAAGAAGGGTAGTAGCACTTATATTCAGCAAATCCGTACAGCAAGAATAAAGCACGAAGTTCAAGGCAAGTGGGCACGAATTTCAAGGGAAGAAAATCAACATTTATTGAAGCACGCTTTTCGAGGTCCGTACAGTGGCAAGGAGGTACGGAAATCGAGGTCCGTATAGCAGAGAGAGAAGGTTGGTTTTCTGGAATCCATACAGCAGCAAACAACATGCAAAACGAAATCCGTACAACCGTACAGCACAAAAATCGAGGCAGCATTTGCACAAATTTCGAGGATGGCCGTACAATTGTTCCGACACTGTTTTTGGTGTTGTCCGTACAACATTTAAGGCTGTACTTTATGCTGATATTTTCTGTTTGTATTTGGCACGAAAATCGAGACGAAGTTTGTGCACGGTTTTTGAGATAAGTACATTTATGAGGTTGCTATAATTTTTGCTATGTAATTTCTGTCTCACTATAAAAACTATTTATCAGAAATAAGAAGAGCTTTCGAACTGGTTTTCCCCAAGAGTTGTAGGGGGTTTTTTCAGGGTCAAGTTGATGAAAAATCAGCGTGTCTATTTTCTGTGTGTGGCTGATTTATTTTTTTGAGTTTTTATTTCTGCATTTCAGCACTATGAAATTTCCAGAATTTGTGTTTTCAGAAAATAATTATTTTTCCAGCTTGTTGAATGTATGGTTATGGGAATGGGCATTTAACTATATGGGAGAAGTAAAGAGAAACTGAAAACCGGGGTTGGGTCACAAAATTTCTATATGGTATCGGAGCTATTTTGCTGAAAAGTGCAGTTTGGGACAGCAAGAAGAAAAATTACAGCAAGTTGATTTTTCACACAGAAAATAGTGCCTTTACTACAATAGTGTTATTTTAGCTTATTAGGACAGCAAGCATGTCTTTGGGCTTGAGGGTGGAGGATAGGTTGGATGGGCATAGCAATTACATCGTATGAAAGGACAGAATGCAGAGCATCTTTGAGGAGGTAGAAGTCTGGGGTATAATGGTGCACACACAACAGTGCCTTGTTAATGTGCCTGCTGACCTTGTTCAGTTGACAAACTTTAATAGGAAGAATAACAAGGGCAAGAGACTGATTCTGGATGGTATTAAAGACCATTGCATTCCTCCTGTGAGAGGAAAGAGACTTGCTCATGAGATGTGGATAGCCTTGACCAATCTCTACCAGAGTACCAATGAGAACAGAAAAATGGTCCTAAGAGAGAAGTTAAAGGCCATTAAGATGGCAAGACTGATAGTACTACTGCATACCTTACAAAGATCACAAATGTGAAAGATGAGTTGGCAGCAGTTGGAGAGATCGTTCCACCCACTGAGTTGGTGCGGATTGCAGTGAATGTCCTTCCTAGTTCATGGCTGAACTTTGCTGATGGGATTGTTGCACGTGAGAACCTTCCCACTTGGGAGAGGTTCTGGGATGATTGCATACAGAATGAAATCAGAAAGTACCAGCTTGGGGCAGCCAAACCAGTTGAACATGATGAGGATGTAGCACTGTTAGCAGGCGGAAAGAAAGGCAAAGGAAAGACGCAAGCTTCCACAAGTGGTGGTGGGGGCAAAAGCAAAGGTAAAGGTAAGCAGCTGAAGAAAGAGAAGGACTATTCCAAGGTGAAGTGTTGGAATTGTCTGAAGACGAGACACTATGCAGTTGTGTGTCCGGAGAAGAAGAAGAAGGGGAAGAACAAGACAATGGCAGCATCAGCAGAGATAGAGGACTTTTCGGAGAGCTTTGACTGGGAGTTTGGGTTTATTGCTTGTGAGTCCACTAGTGCAGAATCATCTGCCACGAAGGGTGAGAGGGAGTGTGCATTTCCCTCCACTAGCGAAGCATCTTCAGGTATTTGGTATGTTGACAGTGGGGCTTCATGTCATATGACAGGAGTCCGTGAGTACTTCTCAGAGCTTTTAGAGAGTGGCACTGATATAGAGGTAGTACTCGGAGACGACAGCATTGTTAGAGCAGTCGGTGTGGGGACATTGACATTTGATAGGAAACCCAAACCTCCCTTGAAGGTGTAAGATGTTTTATATGTGCCAGGGATGAGGAAGAATCTTATATCCGTCTAAACATTGGAGGACAGAGGGTATGAGGTATTGTTCAGTAGAGGACAAGTGCTTATATATCCCAGGGGTGCTCCAGCTGAGTCAACTAGAGTGATTGGTGTACGCCATGCAAAGGTGTACAAGTTTGCATTTAAGCCCCTTTTGGCATTGAGCACTAGTACCAGTAGTAGAGGTAGTAGTTCAGAGCTGTGCAAGATTTGGCACCGCATGATGGGGCACATGTATCATGGGGCCTTGAGGACATTGCGGGAGATCACTACAGGTGTGCCAGATTTCAGTACTGATCACCTAGATACATGAAGATGATGTGCAATGGGCAAGTTTGCCAAATCCCCTTTTCCCAGCAGTGATAGCAGATCTACTGGGATACTTGATTTGATTCATACCGATGTGAGCAGTCGGATGTCTCATGTTTCCTTGAGTGGATATGAGTACTATGTTTAATTCATTGATGATCACTCTAGGAAGACCTGGATTTATTTCTTGAAGACCAAGAGTGAGGTCTTCAAGCTGTTTCAAGAGTTTAGAGTTCTTGTGGAGACTCAGACAGGTCGGAAGATCAAGTCCCTGAGGTCGGACAATGGAGGGGAGTACACCTTTGGTGAGTTTGTTGATTATTGTGCGGAGGCATGCATTAGGAGGGAGTTCATGGTTCCTTACAACCCCTAGCAGAACGTGATTGCGGAGAGGAAGAACACATCCATCGGAGGGGCTACCAAAGCCATGCTACATGATCAGGGGTTACCATTGTTTTTGTGGGCAGAGGCTTGCAACACTGCTGTTTATTTGCAAAACAGGAGTCTGCATCATGCCTTGGGGCATGTGACTCCGGACGAGGCTTTTTCTTGGAAGAAGCCTGATATTGGTCATCTTCGTATCTTTGGGTGTATTGCATACTCCTACGTACCCATGGAGAAGAGGACTAAGCTAGAGCTCACCGCGGAGAAGGGTATCTTTGTGGGCTACAGTGAGACCTTGAAAGCCTTTCGGATTTATATTCTTGCACAAAGGAGAGTTTTTGTTAGGCGGGATGTGAAGTTCGAGGAGGATAGGGCTTTCAGGGGGTCACGAGAGTTAGAGTATCTGGATCTGCCAGAGCCTCAGGAGCAGCTGAGTCAGGCACAAGGATCTAGTGGGCAGGGATCAGGAGGTACATCGATTACAGTGCCAGGTCCATCAGTGAGCAGTGGCTCGCAGAGTCAGAGGGGTGGTGCTTCGGGCAACATGCAGAGCAGTCCGCAGAGCAATTCACTAGGTAGTCCACTAATGGACAGTTCACACGATACTTCAACATCTACAGGTTCAGGTTCAGGCAGGAGGACAACAGACAGACAATCAGGAGTTCAGGCTCATGATGAGGAGGAGGAGTTTCATTCTCCGGTGGGAGAAGTGTGCTCAGGGAAGAGGAAGCCCAAGTGGCTTCAAGGTACCTTGAGAGAGGCCACATCTGTTGCTGCGCTAAAGAGGCCGGTCAGAGAGAGAAGACCACCTGAGAGGTTCTATAGCTATATGGCAATGGTTGCCAACATCGTTGACTTTGAGCCTTCTAGCTATGAGGAGGCAGCTAGCCAGCAGGTCTGGAGAGAGGCCATGCAGGAGGAGTATTCTTCTATCATGAAGAATGATGTTTGGGAGGTGGTGCTAAGGCCTGAGGGCAAATCCGTGGTTACTTCCAGATGGCTTTCCAAGGTAAATCATGCTGCAGATGGCGGCATTGAGAAATTCAAGGCAAGATTTATGGCTAGAGGGTTCTCCCAGGTAGAGGGAGTAGATTACGAGGAGACCCTCGCTCCCGTGGCTCGATATACTTCGATTCAGTCCATTATATCGACAGTAGCAGAGATGGATTGGAAGATCCACCAGATGGATGTGAAGACCGCATTTCTCAATGGCTTCATACAGGAGAAGGTGTACATTGAGCAGCCACAGGGCTTTGAGGTGCATGGGAAGGAGTCTTATGTGTGCAGACTGAAGAAGGCCATTTATGGCCTGAAGCAAGCTCCTAGAGCTTGGTATTCCAGGATAGATACATATTTGCAGGAGATGGGTTTCACAAAGAGTGATGCAGATCCGAACCTTTACTTTATTGTGATAGGTAAGAAGCCTCTCATTCTGGTGTTGTATGTGGATGACTTGGTCATCACGAGTGCAGAGAGACTCATAGAGAGCTGCAAGAGAGATCTTGCATCGGAGTTCAAGATGAAGGACATTGGCTTGATGCATTACTTTTTGGATTTGGAGGTGTGGCAGGAGGAAGGGCATTTCTTCCTGGGATAGGGGAAGTATATTGTGAACATCCTTGGCAGAGTCCACATGGAGGATTGTAGACCCATGTCGAAACCCATGATCACCAACTGGAAGAAGCTTCATGCTTCAAATTCCGAGTTGGTGGATCCCACATTGTATAGACAACACAATGAGCCAGTTCATGCGTGAGCCCAGGAGGGTTCACTGGGTTGCTGCAAAACACATTTTGCGGTACTTGCAGGGGACAATGGAGTATGGTCTGGATTATAGGTAGGGAGATAGAGTGAGATTGACAGGTTACACTGATTCTGATAGGGCAAGTTGTGCTTCTGATAGGAAGAGCACTTCAGGGTGCTGTTTTGGGTTGGGTTCGGCAATGGTGTTGTGGTTCAGTCGAAAGCAGCAGTCAGTAGCATTGAATTCAGCGGAAGCAGAGCACATGGCAACTAGTCTAGCTAGTTGTGAAGCCATATGGCTTCGCAAGATGTTGTTTGGCTTATTTGGTTAGCTATTGAAACCTTCAGTGATTTACTGTGATAATCAGAGTTGCATTAAACTCACAGAGAATCCAATATTTCATGACAGGTCAAATCATATAGGCATCAGATATCATTTCATCAAAGACTATGTTCAGAAGGGAGTTGTGAAGCTTGAGTATATTCCCATTGATGAGCAGGTTGCAGATATTCTTACCAAAGCCTTACCACGGGGCAAGCATGTCTACTTCAGAGACAAGATGGGTGTGGTGAGGAACACCTTCCTCGGTAAGAGGGAGTGTTGAAATTTGGTACCGAAGGACAGGTGGTTCCTTAAGGCTTTGATCTTTGGCCTAGGGAAAAGTGTCCAAAAGAATTTAATTTTTCTCCTAAAGTGACTTTATAAAGTTATAAAGTCAAATCTAATTTAAAAGTGACTTTAAGTGATAAAGTTACTAAGTTTAATTTTAAAGTGACTTTTTCGAGGTCCGTACAGCAGCAAGGAGGTACAGAAATCGAGGTCCATACAACAGAGAGAGAAGGTTGGTTTTCTGGAATCCGTACAGCAGCAAATAACACGCAAAACGAGGTCTATACAACAGTCGTACAACACGAAAATCGAGGCAACATTTGCATAGATTTCGAAGATGGCCGTACAACTGTTCCGACACTGTTTTCAGTGTTGTCTGTACAACATTTAAGGCTGTACCTTCTGCTGATATTTTCTGTTTGTATTTGGCACGAAAATCGAGGCATAGTTTGTGCACGGTTTTCGAGATAAGTACATTTATGAGGTTGCTGTAATTTTTGCTATGTAATTTTTGTCTCACTATAAAAACTATTTATCAGAAATAAGAAGAGATTTCGAACTGGTTTTCCCCAAGAGTTGTAGGGGGGTTTTCCAGGGTCAAGTTGACCAAAAATCAGCATGTCTATTTTCTGTGTGTGGCTGATTTATTTTTCTGAATTTTTATTTCTGCATTTCAGCACTATAAAATTTCCAGAATTTGTGTTTTCAGAAAATAATTATTTTTCTAGCTTGTTGAATGTATGGTTATGGAAATGAGCATTTAACTATATGGGAGAAATAAGGAGAAACTAAAAACTGGGGTTAGGTCACAAAATTTCTACAGGGTGAACTCACTCAATAATTTTTAGATTTTGATTTAGCTTTTTAATGTCGATGGAAATTACCTAAAATTTACTCTAAATGAAATAAAATGTTGAAATTAAGTGCAATAGAGTAAATATAAGAGACGTGGTGAAAATGTAACTTACTTGGATAGCTGAACCTCTATTTTTGTAGTTTATTCCAATGTTACCAGACTCGGAATCGACAATAAATCGACAAGGCAAAAGAGCCAAGGGTTTGAATCGGATCGGGAAAAAATCAGGAAAAAATTGACGAATTCAATAAATAAAGATATACACATATTGAATTAAAAAAAATATTTTTCATTGATATTCAATAATGCCATGTCCAAACAATGCATAATATCAATAGATGTCCAAAATATCATGAATGAATAAGTATCTCATATATGTTATGAGTCCAAACATGATCCAAAGTACTGAAACCTGAATCCTGACTCCTAAGTTCTAACCAGTGACTAGTCACTACATAGAACTAGAAGCATCTGCTTCTGAAAGTTTACAAAATACTGCTAAGAAAATCAGTAAAACATCAATAACAGAGAGTCCAAGACTCTAAGAGTGAGAACTAGAAGCGATTCCTCCCACTCTTTCGCTTGCTTGAATCTCTAAGTTCTCCAAGTCATGTAGACTTAAAAGAGGAGGCTCCTCCTCTATTTGGACCCAATCTGATGCATTTGTAGTTTGCAGATCAATCTCCTCAAGGTCAATTGGTGAATGATCCAAACCTGTCATTATCATGAGACGTTGAAATGTAAATTAAAGTTTGAAGTTTAAACTTTAAAGTGCAAATCAGATTATGAAAACTTCAAATTCAAGATCTCACCTAGTATTTGCTTGTTGCGAAGTCGTAGATTGTAATGGACAAATACAAAGTCATTTAAGTGCTTTTGTGTCAATCGATTGTGCTTCTTAGAATGTATTTTCTCAAACATGCTTTAGTTGTGCTCACAACCTGAAGCACTGCATGATTGGTTTAAGATTCGAATGGTGAATCTCTTCAATTCTGGTGTATCACTACCAAAGTTTTGCCACCAAAGACCTAGCAAGTGGCAAGTGTTTGTAAGTACTAGTAGTAACTTAGTAAGTACTAAATAGTAAAAACTTAAAAAAAAAAACAAAATTTAATAAAACATTTAACATACAAAATTGATGAAGCCTTCAAGTCTCAAAGGGTGCTTGGCAACATCTTAGTCCTTTTTCGTATAGCACTGGTATAGGCAAATAATTTAGCTGGCATCCTATAATCCTATAGTTGGGAAAAGACATGGCTTTGAAATTCTGGATCAGGGGAGCACCTTTCAATGCAAGTCATAAGTCCTCTGCCAACCTCCCCATCTTCATTAAATTTGCTCTTATCAAGGAAATCCCAAATTCTCTACATCTATCAAAAACCTGCTTAAGATGACCTATGTGAGTAATACCATCTTTAGAAAAAACAATAAGATCATTCTAATAAATTTCAATAATTTTTCCAATTAAACCTTTAAAAGCATAATCCATAGCCCTTTGAAAAGTAGCCCCAGCATTAGTCAAACCAAAAGGCATTCTAATGTATTTGAAAGTACCCCATGGTGTGGTGAATATAGTTTTGTGAAGATCTTCTTTTTTAACCCAAACTTGATTGTATCCAGAAAAACCATCTAGCAATGACATCATTCCTGAACCTGTTACACTTTGCAACATAGTCTCCATGTTGAGCAAAGGGTAATTATCCTTTTTACATGCTAGATTAAGGTTTCTAAAATCAACACAAAGTCTAATGGTACCATTCTTCTTCCTAACAATCACCAAGTTGGAACACCATGTTGAATGTCTAGTTTGAGCAATGATTCCAACTGCAAGCATTTTCGAAAGTTCTTTCTAAACCAAAGGGGCTAACTTAGGATTTATTTGCCTAAGCTTTTGACGAAAAGGTTTAGCATTCTCATCTTTCAAAGGGATAATGTGTTGCATGACATCTTCCCTATATCCTTTTAACTCATCATATGAAAATGCTAAAACATCCTTGTACTCGTGAAGTAAATTTGTTAACTTTTTCCTTTCTTCTTCACTAGTACCTTCACCGATTTTAACAATCTTAGGATCCTTAGAAGTACCAAGATTTACTTCAATGAATTCACCTGGATCCCTTCTATTCTCCTCTTTCAGCTTTGTGGCATCATGCCGATCAAAGTGTTGTTCTAAAGCAACAATATTTCAAGGAGTACGATTTACAATATCATCACGATCCTCAGATCCATCCTCCTTAGAACTTATCCGAAAATCTTCAAACTCATCCAAATTATTAAGAAAACGAATAGCTTATTTTTCATCATCAAAATCTTGCCAATGTTCTGCATTATCCGGGACTGACGGTTTGAAAATAATTTCCATTTTTATCTTTTCCTTAATTAATTCATCAGATAATAGTAAAGTAGAAGCAGCCACAACAAGCTCATCTGCTAAGGCATTCTTTTCCCTTGGGACAGCTTCAAGGTTAATAGCATCGAAGTGTTCCATAACATCCCACACAACATTTCGATAATTCCTCAACCTCTGATTTTTACATGTGAATTTGTTCTTAACTTGCATGATAACCAGATCAGAGTCTCCCTTGACACTAAGCAACTTAATTCTTAAAGCCTCTGCCAATTCAAAACCCAACAACAAAGCTTCATATTCAGCCACATTATTGGTTGCATCAAACTCAAGTCTATAGGCAAACTTTAAAACACTACCAAGGGGAGACTTCAACACAATTCTAGCACCCTTACCATACCTAGATGCTGTACCATCAAAATGCATGTACCAAACCTTATCATCTAAGTCCTCAAATTTCTCATCAACCTTGTCATCTAAGGGAACCGTGAAATTAGACATAATAGCATAATTCCCCATGTCAGGTTGTTCCTTAATTATTTCATTATGAGGTCTTTTAGGATCTTCTACATGGAATCTTCTTTCAGGTTCTCTATTAAGCTTCACAAACCCTTCACCTCTAGGAGAAGGAATCATAGCATAAGACCAGTTCATCTGAATACTTCCTCCTAGATCAAAAGCCCACTTTCTCGATAACAACATACCTCAAGCATCCGGAACATCAACTACAACTATGTCCATAACAATCATGATGTCAGGGTGAACCGATAAATGAACTTGTAAATCCTTGATCAACCAATGAACTTGAATTTTCTTAGAATCCATGGCACATATGTTGTAGTATGGCCTAGAAACTCTTAAATTAAGTTGTTCCATGACCCTCTTGGTCATGACACAAGCTGAAGCACTAGAATCCAGCATACAATTATTCAATTTATAACCATTAACCATCAAAGTAACAAAAAATGGCTGATGATCTTTGTTATCCAATTCCATTTTTTGTAAGTATATAGGGGCATCTTGATAAGACACTTCAGGAGTTTCATTTTGAGTAACATTAACACGTGAAGCTCCAAGAACATCTAAAACTTTAGCTCTCTGATTAGGAAACTTTATAGCCTCAGTAAAAGGCACTAAGATCTTAGCATTTTTCAACCATGCACCCAAATCAATATCCAAACCAGGACTAGGATTAAAAATTCGGGGGGGATTTTGATTATGTCCTTGTTCTTTATCCCTTCTTTGATAAGTTAATCCTTTATCCTTAGCAATTTCCAAAACTTGATCAGGAGAAGGCTTTTCACCAAATAATTCAATCATCAAATCGCTCTCATAATCAAAATTATTGATACTATGCGAAGATGTGAAAGGCCTAACATCTTGACTATTTTCCTTAACTTCCATCCAATCTTCCATAGACAAAGAGAACTCTTTGCCAACAACATTTATCTGATTACTTGCCCCAAACATTCTATTATTTATGATTCTTTTAACAATAGGGCAAGTAACCTCTTCATGAAGAGCATCACAAACTCTACAATAAGGAAGAGCTTTATCAACCAGATTAGTAGATTCAAGCGGATTCAGAGGTCTCTGCTCACTTGACTGACCTTTTTTCTGCCAAGTATTATTTCCTCGATTATTATTATTATGATTCCTAGGTTGGGAATTCTGCGTTTGAGCCCTTTCCATTTGAACCAACCTAGACTGTAAAGTGCTTATTTCCTTAGCATGGTCATAGATTAATTTCGCTTGATTAAGCTCCATGCTTTCAAGCTTTTGCATTAACTTTTTCATAGGGTCATCATCATCGTCTAGAGGTTCTTTACTTTTAGGTCCCTTTAACTTAGTCGCAGCCCTATCAAAACCAGAAATTTCAGACTTCCCAGATGCTTTTTTATCTTTTTCAAGCTCCTCAGCTAAAGATTGACAAGCCTTATAATTTGCAGTATTAGCCCGCCTTAACTCATATGCAGTTTCAGAATTAAAAGCATCAATATAAAAATTCAGAAGCGAGCCATCAGGAGGTTTATGAGTTTGAGATATCTCTCTAAGAATATCATTAAATCTCTTGTTAAATTCTTCAATCGTTTCATTTTCTTTCTTTTTTATGGTACTGATCTCTCTCACCAAATGCCTATCTTCCCTTTTATCACCATACTTGTCTTTAAAGGCAGCTACAATTGATTCAAAAGTATCAAATGAATTATTAGGTTTTTCCGTAAACCATTCAGCAACATTCTCGCCAAAAGTAAGAACAAAATTTTTCATCTTTATATCATCGAAATTATTATTTGCAACTGCAAATCTATTCCACCAGTTAGTGAAAGCAAACAAATGAGACTTGACACTAACGGCATCACTTCCTTGAAAATAAGGTAATTTATCCATTCCAATATGAGGGACATCATGGGGATAACCCTGAATATTAGCAAAATTACACGGGGTAAAAACATCCATGATATTGTGTTTAGGAAGATCACAAAAAAGAGAATGGATATCAGAGAGAGCTTCCTGGCCGAGATTATCAAGAGGTGTACGAGAAGAGAGCTTGTGTAATTGGACTCTAAAAACCCTTTCAGGATCTGGAGTAGGATTAATCAAGCCACTTGGATGCCTTCTTGTATAAATTCATGTGGAAGATGAAGCCAATGGAGTCACCACTAGGACAGAAAGCTAACCCAAATACCTGAGATGAAAGATGAATAAAGAGATGAATGTCGTAAAGCCAAAGTCCAATAAATTGGTCCCCGGCAATGGCACCAAAAAATGTTGTCGCACAGATTGTCTAGACCCTGCGACAACGGCTCAGATCGAGGGCTGTCACCCTGATCCCCAATCTCTCTATCTAAGCTGTCTCCTTGCAAGCTAAGGGAGGTAGACCCTAATAGAAATGAAGAAACAGAATTGGTTGAGAATCAACCAATCTAGGAGACACAGCTAAAACACCAAATACTTGATAAGATTAAAGAGATTTCACAGATCAATTATATTAAAACCAGTGCCTTATGGAGTTAAAAGATTCCGCTATGCAATTAAAGCCAAGTAATAGATGTATAACTGCTGCTATAAAAACACAAATGACCACAATGATATTCGGTAAAAAAGTACCACATTCATTAAAAAACTTAAGCCAATCAACAAAGCTTATCATGAAACAATCATTTAAATTTAAAATGCCAGATGCTTGAAATATTTCCGAAATTATGATGTTTCAATATAACCCAATCCGGAATTTAAAATGCTCCACAGTCAAATCTTAGATAAAAATTTTAAGCTCATTTGACTATAAAACTTAGAAATTTTTAGGCTTTTGAAATTTTTATATTTTTTTATTATTTTTTAAATCTAAAACAAATGAAAAAATCTAAATCTAAATTAAAACTTTAATCTAAGAAAAATTAGAATTTAAATCTAAATCTAAAATTTTTAATCAAAACTAAAGCTAAAGTTAAACTAAGGCTAAATCTAAAGTCTAAAGAAAACGATTAAAAATTAAAATCTAGAATTTAAAACTAACTAAAACTTATTAAAATCTAACACACTAAAACTAATGTCTACTTTTAAATCTAAAACTAAACTAACTATTAAAATTAAAACTAAAACTAAGTTAGATTTAAACTAAATTAAAATTAAAATCTAATAAAAATTAAATCGACTAACCAATGTTAATGAAATCCTAACTAAACTTACGCTATCATTAAAATCTAAACTAAAATTTAAAAAAAAAAAAAAAATCCTAATGCTAAACCTAACAATTAAAAAATCGAAATTAAAACCTACGACACTAATCCAAAACGAAAATCGAATCCGCACTAAAAAAATAACGCATGTGTAAAGTTCGAAATCTACATTTGTATGCGTTTGAGTTGTTTTGAGTGTGTGCAGATCAGAAGGCGTGAGGATCTGGACAGCGGAGGAGGGGCGGCAATGAGAGACAACAAGGTAAGGATTTGGCGGCACAATGGATGAAGGAAGAAGGTCGGACAGAGGGCAGAGAGAGTGAAGTTTTTTAATGCAGGTCGAGGGCAGAGGGAGCGTTGTACACTGGTGCAGGACGACAAGAAAAGAGCTGGATGGTGGAGGGATATGGCAGCTTCGACACGCAGAGGAGGGCTGAGGAGTTTTCGATGCAGAGAAAGGGATGTCTCAATAGCAAAATGGAAAAATCAAAGGGTGAGGCTGGTTGACAAGGGAAATTAAGCAGCAGACAGAGGGTTAATGTAGCAGAGAAATCGATGATAACGATGCAGTGAGGCAAATGGCTCAGCAAAAAATCGATGGGAGAAAACACAGACAGAGCCAGCGTTTATGCAGTAATCAAACCCAGTCAAATTAAAATTTCTCCCTTCAAATTAAAAAATTCTCCCTGCAAACTCAGATTTTCAATGCTCTTTGAATCCAATAACGTCCAGATTTTCCCACAGACGTGATTTAAGGCCAGATTTGGCCCTTTAGGGGCTGGATCTGGCTCAGATCTTAAAAAAAATTTCTGAATGAAACCTACAACCTGCAAGAAACTAGTCAGATCCTAAAGATATATACACCAAGAAAATTATTAAACCCTTACAGCCCTAAAAATTACAAATTTACAAACTAATTTACAGATTTGAGTCCCTCATGGCCAGATTTGAATCCATTTTAGCACAGTTTTTAGAAATTTTAAATTTTAAAGAGAGGCACAAGCCTTAAAAACCCTGTAAAAACACAATTTCGTCAGATAACTTTGAGAAATTAGAAATGATGGGCTTTTTCAGATTTATGAATCTGAGAGTCGGCTGGTCCAACTAAAGACTTCCCCAAACGCTCAAATTTTTTAAAAAAATTTCCCTGCACACTTAGATCTGAACTTTAGATTAATAGAGATTTAAGAAAATAACATGAGATCCTTCAGAAAAATCAAAATGTCATTTTATGAACCCAGAAAACTGCACAAGATACTTGTATGCAGATTAATCCATGAAGGCCATCAACCATAAAATACCAAATAAAGTAGCAAAGTTTAGAGACAATATCACCACATAGATCTGGAAAAGGAACACCAAAATTTGTAACCCCAAAGTCTGTATGCTTTATTCATCAAAGAAAATTCACAAGAGCTTCCAAGACAAGTGCATGATTTTAAGATCGGATGACTAAAGATTGACAAAGACCTCTAATTTATAGGACAAAACCTCCAATGGTTAGTTCGATTGATCCACGTCAAAATAATCTCGACCGTCGATAAGATTTGATCATCTTTTAATCTGGACAATCGAAATTATAAAACGAATTTATCATTTTAATTCATTTTAATTAACTCAAAAATATTATTTTTGAGTTAATTACCCAAAAATTTTGACTTTGACTTAACCACCTAGGTCCAAGGGTCCAAAATTTCTTAAAATTCTCAATATTCCCTTGGTCTGGGGCCTTTAAAAATTAATTTTTTTAAGGACCAACGAATTTTGTCATTTGAAGAATTTTATCTTCACCTAGGACCTAAAATTAATTAAATTTCTGGTTTAATATTTTTAATTAATTTGACCAGAAAATTTAATTAATTGATTGAAAGGGGATTTTAATTATTTTTTCCAACCCTCTTTACATAAGATAGATACATTTAGACACATGAAGGGGGAATACCCATTCGTATAGACCCTCAAATAGGTACCCAATTCTGCAACTCAAAACATGATCTAGTAGACCAAGTAGCTTGTAATAAAATAATCTAGCCAAATAGTTATGATTATCCCCAAACTACTTTTACAAGGACTCGATAGAAAACACTAGGACTCACTTAGCATGCTGATGACAAAATCCACCCTAGCTTTGGGGTGACGCTGGAGGGAAAAACTCTGCTGATAACTTGTGTCGAAAAACACAAGTAAATCAGTGAGACAAAAAACCTCCTAGGATAGAAATCATCACCAACATACTAGGCTTACCTAGGTTGTTACATACATGACGGTCTTACTTAGATCATTTACATCATAAACATGCAGAATGGGTTTACATCATTTATAAAAACTGTCGTCTGTCGATGAAATCTGGATGACATGAGCCTCGAACATGATAAGTTCCATTTGAAAAAATGGGGGTGTACTGCTATGGGGTCGTTGACAAAGTGTGGTCAACACCGCCATTTCGGAAACGTCTAGCCTGATCCCTGTTTCCGTACGTCGGAACTGCGTTTCGTACGGAAACATGGTGTTTCTAGGTCGGATCCGTACAGATCGCGACTGTTTCCGTACGCCCGTTGGACGGTTCTGATTTGCAGCCCACTCAATTCCACTTTCTTTTACAATTTTTAAAATTTTGTTGCTTAAGTTGGGTTGGGGGGTGGGTTAGTGTTTGTGAAAATTTACAACCAGTTGCAGTGATAGATTTATTTCTCCTACTTATTATTTCAATAAGTTATTATTCAGAAATCTTTCGGTAAATATCGAAATAAATTCTACTACAACATTCACAATTATATATGCAGAGAAATAAACAATAGAGAACACATGCACAAGAATAAATCATATGTACACAGTTATTTTTGGACAATTGTCCCCGAAAAAACCCAATGTAGAAAAACCAGTGCAGCAGATGAGGGTTTTATTAATTCTTCAGCAAATGATATCTTTATAGGGAAAATATTCGACAGATAAATTCTGAACCACCTGAAATTGGATATCCAACTTACTTGGACAAATTTCTGACACCCAGAACAACCCCTCCAAGCCCTTGTGTCAGTCTACGTGATTCTTTGCGCAGTCCCAATGTTGGACGGTGTGAATCTGCGTGGAGACTGCGTGGGGTCTTTGCGCTGCAGCCTCAAGCTGCCTCCATTGACCCACTGCTGCTCTTCGACCCCGATCTCGATCACCCTTGACCTCCTCCTGCTCCTGCAACTTCTTGCCCTGCAAGCTCTCCCACTGAGATCGAAATCTACATCAGAATCGATCTCCTTTGGGTACCAAGTGTATGCCCGACTTGTCTTCCAAGTGACCCTCAAGCCTTCTTTTATAATCTTCTTGTTGGAGAACCAACGACCCAGATTAAAAGATTAATCAATGGCTAAGATTAAATCTTGACTTGATCCATGTTTTCTAGAAGATTCACACTCTGACTTATTATTACCCTTTTAATTATTTCATTTCCCTAAGTTTGGACTTAGGGTCTCCATTAAAATAATTAATTATTTTAATAAGTCTTGAACCGAGTGGAATTTCCATAAACAATTTTTGGGTTCTTTGGAATGCTGCTGTCCAAGCCTCCCTGCAAAGTTTGAGACTTGAAACACTTTCGAATGCTACAAAATCAACACTCCCGCTTAGCGAGGAAGGTGTTCCAATAATATCCCTGTTGCATGCTGCTCTGACTCTGAAGCACCCTCTGCACTGCTGATCTCAGGATTCTGCTCCCCCATCTGCTACGTTGCTACACCCTATACTACTGCCTTTGACACTGCCACTGTCACTTGCTACATCTATACCACAACTCCATCTGAATACAGAATCTTCCATTCCTGCTACTGAAAGGGATTCTTCATCATCCCCATCTTCTCTTTGAAGTAGACAAACTTTGTCTTTCCCAGAGCCTTGGTGAGGATGTTTGCCACCCGTTCTCCTGTTGGAGTGTACTGTAACTGAACAACTCCACGTTGTACACAGTCCCTGATGAAATGACACCGGATGTCAATATGTTTCGACCTATCATGAAACAAAGGATTCTCAGAGAGCTTTATGCAAATCTGATTATCACATAAAAAGCCGGTCGCTTCCATTTTCTCCTTGAGTAGATTTACTAACAATTTCCTAAGCCATATGGCTTCACACGAAGCTGTGCTAGCTGCCATATACTCTGCCTCTGCCGAACTCAGTGCCGCAGACTTCTGTTTCCTACTGCACCAGGAAGCCATTCCTGATCCTAGACTAAAACAGTTTCCACTGGTACTCTTCTGATCAACTGAACTTCCAGCCTAATCTGCATTAGTAAAACCACTCAACTTGACATCATTGTCATGGTTGTACTTCAATCCAAGCTCGACTGTCCCTTGAAGGTACCTGAGAACATGTTTGGCTATTGCCCAATGTGCCCTCTTCGGTTCCACCATGAACTGACTTAGGGTATTAACAACATAACAAATGTCTAGCCTTGTATTTACCAGATACATCAATGACCCTATGAGCTGTCTGTACAGCGTAGGATCAACTTCATCATCTTTGGACGTGTCTATTTTCCTCCAGTTGGTAATCATTGCAGTGGTCATGGGCCTACAATCCTCCATCTGAAATCTCTTCAGAATCTCTGTAGTGTATCTTCCTTGACCCAGGAAGATCTCCCCATTTTGCTGCCAAACTTCCAACCCCAGAAAATAGTGCATACGTCCTAGGTCCTTCATGTCAAATTCTTCAGCTAAATTCTTCTTGCAGTCTGTGATGAGCCTTGATGATCTTGTCAAGAACAGATCATCCACATACAATAACAGTATCAATGGCTCACTCCCTACTTTTAGATAGTAGAGATTGGGATCTACATCACTCTTGACGAATCCCATCTTTTGCAGGTAGTTGTCAATCTGACCATACCAGGCTCTGGGAGCTTGCTTCAATCCATATAAAGCTTTCTTCAATCTGCACACATGGGTTTTCTGATCATGTGTCTCAAAGCCCTTCGGTTGTTCTATATACACTTCTTCTTCTATCACACCATTCAAGAACGTTGTCTTGACGTCCATCTCGTGAATTTCCCATCCCATCTGCGTAGCAAGGGATATCACGGACCTGATAGATGTGTATTTGGCTACCGGGGCGAAGGTTTCTTCATAGTCTATTCCTTCCTTTTGAGCATACCCCTTAGCCACAAACCTGACTTTAAATTTCTCAATGTTGCCATCTGCAGCATACTTGATCTTGTAGATCCACCTGGATCCTACAACTTATCTCTCCTGCGGTCTGTGTACCACTTCCCAGACATCATTTGTCATGATAGAACTGTACTCGTCCACAATTGCATCAATCCACACCTGGTGCTGAGCTGCTTCCCAAAACTGGAAGGTTCTCCGACTTGAGCAACTAAGGCTTGATACCTCTCAGGCTGCTTACACTGTCTCTTCTCATTTCGGCGATTTCCGAACAAATCTTTTGCATCCTTCAGAATTTGTCGAAGTTCCCTGCTCGTTCTTCCACTGGTGGTGGGTGGATTTACCAGATCTCCTTCTTGCACATCCTCGGGAGACCCATCCTTTGGATCATTATGCCTTGGAGAGGCAACTGGATTTTCTGTTGCTGGTTGTTGGGGCTGGACAAGAGGCTCTTCCTCTGACTACGTGGCAGAAGGCAGTTCTTGTGATCTTCTGAAGGCTTTCTCCTCCATGAATTTCACATCTCTTCGCACCACTACTTTCCTGCTCTCTGGTATGTAGATGCGATACACCTTTGCATGCTCGTTGTATCCTACTAAATACCCCTTTTCGGCAGTCATCTCCAACTTCTTCCTCTTCTCACTGGGTACATGACAGTAGGCTGTACTGCCGAAGATCCTAAAGTGACTCACTTCGAGCTTGCTGCCAGTGAAGACACTTTCTGGCGTTATCTTTCCTAGTGCAGTGTGAGGAGTTCTGTTCTAAATGTAAACAACTGTATTACATGCTTCAGCCCATAGAAATTTGGGCATGTCTTGTTCATACAACATGGCTCTAGTTGCTTCAACAATAGTTCAGTTCTTCCTTTCTGCCACTCCATTTTGTTCAGGATTGTTTGGAACTATCCATTCTCTTTTGATGCATTCACTTGCGCATAATCCAGTGAATTCTTTATCTATGTATTCACCTCCATTATCTGATCGCAATACCTTGATCCGCTTCCCTGTCAGATTTTCCACCAGAGCCTTAAACTCTTTAAATCGACTGAAGACTTCATCCTTGGTCTTCAAGAAGTAGATCCAAGTTTTCCTAGAATGGTCATCAATGAAGGTGATGAAATATTCGACACCACTAAGAGCTCCAGTGGACATCGGCCCTCAAATATTTGAATGTATTAGATCCAACACACCCTTGGCCCTATTGTTGCTTCTCTGATATGTTGCCTTAGCATATTTCCCTAATACGCACCCCTGCAGACATCATTTCGTTTGGTGTTCAATTCTGGAACACTTGTTACAGTCTTCTGGAGAGTTCTCAATGCTCCATGATGCAAGTGCCCCATCCTCCTATGCCATAGCTCATTCATATTTGTTTCATTTGCGCTGCCAACTAGTGCCATTGGGGAATCAAGTTGCAGTTTGTACAACTCGTTGCTTCTTACCCCGATTTGTGCCTTCTTCTTCCAACTAGGGTGCTTGACGTAGACTCTATTGCCAATAAAGTAGACGTCCTATCCTCGGTTTTGAAGCTGTGACACTGAGAGTAGATTCATCCCCAACCCCAACACATGCAGTACATTAGTGGCCTGGATTCTGTTCCCTGCCTCGATCTAAAAAACTACGGTACCTTTCCCAATGGGAGTGCACTTTGCTTTATTACCCATGGTTATTTTGAAATTCATCTGCTCTTCTTGGTAGTCGGAAAAAACAGTCTCGTACTCCTGTCATGTGAGCAGAGGCTCCACTGTAAATATACCGGACATTTGAGGACGTAGTGCTTGATACACAAGCAAAATCTTCCTCTAGTCTGGATGCCAATACACATACATCGTGATCCATTTGTTCTATCGTGCTTCTTCCCCCTCCTGGAGAACTGCGTGAACCCTTCTGCACTGTTGCTGCAATAGTAGATCTTCGTTCACTGATAGATGCCCCCTCTCTGTTATTCATCTCTGGCTCTGATACCATGTGAAAATTTACAACCAGTTGCAGTGATAGATTTATTTCTCCTACTTATTATTTCAATAAGTTATTATTCAGAAATCTTCTGATAAATATCGAAATAAATACTACTGCAACATTCATAATTATATATGCAGAGATAAACAACAGAGAACATAAGCACAAGAATCAATCACATGTACACGATTATTTTTGGACAATTGTCCCCAGAAAAACCCAATGTGAGAAAACCAGTGCAGCAGATGAGGGTTTTATTAATTCTTCAGCAAATGATATCTTTACAGGGAAAATATTCGGCAGATAAATTCTGAACCACCTAAGATTGGATATCCAACTTACTTGGACAAATTTCTGACACTTAGAACAACTCCTCCAAGCCCCTACGTCAGTCTGCGTGATTTTCTGCGCAATCCCGACACTGGACTGCGTGGGGTCTCTGCGCTTGTAATATCCCGAATGGGAAATAGACAGCAATACAAGCATACAACAATATAGAAAAATGCCGGAAATAGAACATAAAGCAAATACACATAAAATGTCGGGAATGCTAAGCCATTTTATTAATCTAAGAATATAAATGGATATAATGGATAATCAGAATAATAGCACCTATCCTTGCACAAGGTAAGTGAAGAATCCTCTCAGAAAACAGGAAATGGCCGCGCGTAAAACTTCGCGTCCCGCCCCGCCGGGAAGAAACTGCCGCAAACTGCTGCTGCTGGAATGAACTGGAACTAGGGGCTGATCCCCTTGCTGGAATGAGCTGAAAATCTGCAGAACACCTGAACTCACCACCCCGGACAAAACCCAGAAACCATGTAGAAAATGATCAGCCTCCGAAAATCACCTCCGGAACCCTCCTCAAGGAAAAACGCTGTCTCTCCAAGCCCAGCGCAGAAGCCAAATGATATATGCTGAAATAGGGCCACAAACTCCCCGAAAAATCTCCCACTGATGAAGATTGAACCTCCACACTGAATCTCACTGAATCTCCTGCAGGAAATCCCGCAATGGAACACCTCCTCCAAGAACTGCGTCCTCTCTCCCAGGGACTGCGCAATCACCAAAGGAACCCAGCTCCTCCGCAAAACAACAACCAAATCTCCCGCAAAAGACTGAAGGAAAAACCTTGCCCGAGCAAGCACTCGAAGTCCCCCGGGGCTAAGGGCGAGATCTCCAACCGGAGACACTCAATCGCACTAAACAGTGTTGTAGACAGGCTAAACAGCCAGCGTGCTCAAGAAGACAGAAGTCTAGCTCAATATCATCAACATCAATAATCCCCCAAATGAGGAGGCTCCTCCACCTTTTATAGCATTGGTTTCCCTCCAAAACTAATGTAGTCTCTCTCTCCTCCACGTGGTGTGTGGCCCCCCTTGGCTCGCCCCTTAAGTTACAACGTTGCATCTACTAGGGAAACACTTTATTTTATTTAAGTGAGTTAGACCCCTTTTCTCACTTTTATTTATTAATAAACTATAGTCGGCAAAACTATACAAAAATCAAATATTCCAATTAGTAGTGCTAATTAGGAATATTACAGTCTCCCCCAGCAAAATGTTGCTTGTCCTCAAGAAACTAAAGTGATGGATGCTGCAAAATCTTCTCATTCTCCCAAGTGGCATCCTCATCCAGCAAAAATTGCTTGTGCTCAAGCAACGCTTGAATAAGCCTCCTCTCTAGCTGATGCTCCCCACCGATACTGCAAAATGTGCCTGGGTCCCACTGAAACCTCTCTGATCTCTGCATCACCCTGATACGAAGGGATATCTCAGTGCCAGGATCCCAAAGTGACCTCTCACAGTACCATCCAACCAATAATCCTCCCGGATCCCATCGCCGCCGTGGCCAATAATCGCACAAGTCCCACGGCTCGGACTGTGCACTGCCTCTAGCTATGACCAATGCTCTAAGAGGTGAAGACCACCAACAAGCATCAATGCTCCCGGGCTCCTGCTGTGCTGTACCTGTAGCTGCATAGGCTACCCCTCCAACTGCATACCAACTCATCACCTCTCTCCAATCCAAGTTGTGACTCAATCCCATGCTGATCCTGCTCTCCTGAAATCGGGATGGAGTGCTGAAGAAATGATGTCCTGTGCCGCCCTGCCAACTGGAATCTATAACCTCTATTATGTCCAAGGGCCCTTGCTCGACTGTGCTCCCTACGAAGAATACCGTACCATCTAGAGGGTACCAAATCATGATCTCCCGCCAGTCCATCCTGGAAGAAGAATCCGATGTAGCAATAACAACGGCATATGGAACACGCCTGAAGTGTTGCCGCCAACCCGTAATCAACCCCCACTGCTCTGCCCTGTCTGTCAATGAGAGCTGCCTGTAGAAGGAAACCCCTCTCTCTATAATGGGCCAAACTGGGCAAGATATGCTGCAAGCTCCATCGATGTACTCCTGGAGAGTACTACTCACTGAAAGTACTGCAGCTCGACCGACTGTATGTACATCTATCTGTATCTCATCAATGTGTCGGCCAAAAGATGAATGCTCCACCATATCCAACAGCTCCTGCTGTCTAATAGCCCCCTGCATAACAATCCCATCAAACTCCAACATCTCTAGAGGATATGGATCTGCAACTGCCGTCACTGTACTCAGTGTCAATGCATCTGACTGCTCCTCCTCAATGGCTGACCCCGCGGTTAGCCGCATATCCATCACCGACTCGATGTGAGCCTCCATCTGGCTCTCCCTCAAAGGACCATCATGTATGATGTGCATAGCATCCTCCTCTACTGACTCAGGCTCCATCACATATAGCTCCGACTGGATCGTCACAAGTGTCTCATCGCCTAGGGCATCTCCCATAGAGTCCCCTGACTGCTCACCTTGTATACTGGAATGCAGCTCTGGTCTACTGTCTCCATCTCTGTGTGACTGCTCTCGCTCCTCAGAAGCGACCTCAACTGATCCTATGGACTCATATGAAGAAGAGTCCTCACTCTGGCATACAGGAGAAAGGCCCTCCTGTTCTACCTCCACCACCTCATCTGCAGTGAATATGCCATCCACCTTCTTGATGAAGTGTCGATACAATGTCTGGAGTCTAGACGCATGCTGGAATGCTATCTCTACTGAACCCAGTATCCTCTGCTCATGCATGATCTCAACATGCCCTGAGGGAAGAACGATGCATGTCTCCCTCATGACCCGCTCCCCAGGTGTAGGCTCAACGATGACCGATGTGCCACCCCTGTAGAGGATCATCTCATCCCTCGACCTGTGGCTGTCAACTAGTAAACCAACCCAGTGCCACTGCTGAGAGGTCTCTCGCCTAGTGTGCTGAGTGCCATCCAAACATCTTGGGTGTGCCTCGCATACCCCGGTGCTCATGCCCAAAGTGCCAAAGGACAACAATAAAATCGGTTGTGCCTGTGAGTGATGTAGAAGAGGGTCGGATGCATGAGTCCCCACAGATGCCGTCAAGTATCGCTCATCTGTCCCCTCATCGATCCTGGGTGAAATACTCCCAACGGTAACCCTGGTGTCCCTATCCGTGAGCCTCCCTGGATGCAATACACTAAAACCATGTTGTGCAGCACCATATGCCCTCGCATACCATCGGTCATCCATGTACTCCTCGGCATGCCACTGCACACTAAGGCATACCCCTGTGTGCTGCTGGATACCCCAAGCTACTGTTGTACCACCCCGTACTGTCTCGTGCCCTGACTGTGTCCAAGCATTGGTCACTCCCCGCGTGCTATCAATGTGATGTAGGACACTCCTACTCCACAATGCATTCCCACACACTACGGTACACCACCCTGCAACTCCATGTCCACCGGCAATCCACTGCTCAATGATAGAGGCTCCCACACATCCCTGAATGTGATGACCTAGAGCTGTGCCTCTACATGTCGGACTACCACCAATCGGTAACATCGCCTCCACCGTCGCATCGCTATACCCGCCGACGAATGGATCATCACTCCAAAACCTCCTCGAGGGGTCTGAGAAGTGAATCTCCCTATGTGTTAGTAGTGTTACCACTACTGCTCGGCTCTGCTGCGTCCTCTGTGCCCCACACAAAGGTGAAGAATCCTTGGCCCCATACAAGGCGCCATCTGGTGGCCTGCCAATGTCACCTCCTCCGACAAGCTCCTGCCAAGGTATGTTGACCACCCCGGGATCCCGTATACGGGTGTCATACCAAGACAACCTAGGGTGTTTGCTCATAAACTGGTTGGCCACTGACGCTGACCAACACTCCCCTAGCGAATACGCATGCTCTGCTACTACGCCAACTGTATCTTCCAAGACATAGTCAACTGACCTGCCTGGGAAATGATAGGTGATCCCACCTGGATCCCAATGCCAATCTGGGGTCCCTGTATGCCCAACACCTAGGAACTCCTGCTGAACTACACCTGGGTCCACCACTATCTCCAAAACCCACTCCACCGGGTACCAACTCAAAATCTTTCGCCATCCAACCTCAACATGCGGATGCCATATCCTGTGCAACTCTGATTGTCTCATACCGTTATCCAAGTCAACATATGAGATCTAACTAGGTGGCTCCGTCTCACTCTCTCCAATGGGAAGAGGTGACCCAACAATGCTGCTAGTCCCGTCCATGCATGCCTGAAGGGGAATGATCTGACGCTGCAATGTGCCCCCTGGTTGTACCATCAGGGAATCCAATCGTTCCCCAATGCAGGCCAACTTGGTAGCTGACTCAACACAAGCCACTCTCATGCCCTCCAGCTCCATGTCCTGCAACAAAATGGCCTCCCGAACTGATGTGACCTTCCCTTTCAAAACTCGAAGGTCTGCCCGAAGCCAATGATACCGCTGCCTGCGACCATCATCCGATACCTCTGTATCTCCTAGTGCCTCATCGAAGGTGGATACATCTCCTGACACTGCACCCATCTGTGTGCTGCTACCATCCGAAGACTCGGACGCGACTCCGGTCATCACCTCAATGGATGGCTCTACTGGGGTAGGCTCTACCTTCTCCACTACCACATCAACCGACACGGCCAAGGAGGTCTCCAATGAGAGTGAATCCTGTGTCACACTAGGTGTAACCTCGGACTCCCTGCAATCCTGTGTGCCCTCATCCCCAAGTGCGAGGTAACCATTTTAATGGTTTTCCTCTCTGGTACTCGGTCAAGCTGGAAAGAGGTATCCAACTTCTCCACCCAAGCTTCCTCTGAGCGCCTGGATGACCCGTCAAATGTCGGTAGATGGAATCTGCCCACTGCGCGCTGCAAGCCCCCGTCATGTGAGTGCCTATCCCCGCTGTGAAAGTTGCGGGGTCTGCTATTCCGCTGGAGCTGAACAAAATCTCTAAATGAGATAAGATCTCTGATCGCCGGCCCGCGTGCCAGGTACTCTGCGATGTAGGCGTCCATCTGGCCAGGGTCAACCTCCGACTCTCGCTGTGCTTCTGCCCCTGTGTCCTCTGCTAGGAAAGTGGGCATAGTGGATCGCGTGGGTGCATGCGATGCCATGATGGGGATAGCCCCATGCTCCGGCATTTGGTGGGATGTGCCCGATCCCTCGCCGATCTGAAAACCCCTTGGGGTTTCCCGCTGCCTAACCTCTAGCGCAGTGAGTCTCTGTGACACATCCTGCATGTGTTGGAGGAGCGTATCTCTAAATCTCCTCGCATCATCATCACCTGCCATTGGCACTTTCTGCTATGTGCCTACAGGCTCCTCAGAAACTACACGGCTGCTGCAAAACCATACTACTACTTGACTTCGACCTCCGATTTACCCACTGAAAACTACTCAGAAAATTCTAGGAATTTGGGAAGGTGATCCTTGCCCAAAACCCAAAAAAACCCAGAAAACGTTTCTTCTAATTCCAACCTTCAAAATTTGACCCTTTATATTTTGGCCCTTTTTCCAATTTCGTTTTTGGTACTGCAACTGCTAGTGCTCTCCAAAATTCCAGCAAACCTCTGTATGATCTCTTTCTCGATGTCATAGACCACAGGCTGAGCCAGAACTATGCTCTGATACCACTGTAATATCCCGAATGGGAAATAGACAGCAATATAAGCATACAACAATATAGAAAAATGTCGGAAATAGAACATAAAGCAAATACACATAAAATGCCCGGAATGCTAAGCCATTTTATTAATTTGAGAATATAAATGGATACAATGGATAATCAGAATAATAACACCTATCCTTGCACAAGGAAAGTGAAGAACCCTCTCAGAAAACAGGAAATGGCTGCTACAGAAACTCCGTCCCAGCTGCTGGAAGAAACTGCCGTAAACTGCTACTGCTGGAATGAACTGGAACTAGGGGCTGATCCCCTTGCCAGAATGAGCTGAAAATCGGCAGAACACCTGAACTCACCACCCCGGACAAAACCCAGAAACCATGTAGAAAATGGTTAGCCTCCGAAAATCACCTCCGGAACCCTCCTCAAGGAAAAACACCGTCTCTCCAAGCCCAGTGCAGAAGCCAAATGATATATGCTGAAATAGGGCCACAAACTCCCCGGAAAATCTCCCACTGATGAAGACTGAACCTCCACACCGAATCTCACTGAGTTTCCTGCAGAAAACCCCGCAATAGAACTCCTCCTCCAAGAACTGTGTCCTCTCTCCCAGGGACTGCGCAGTCACCAAAAGAAGTCCAGCTCCTCCACAAAACAACAACCAAATCTCCCGCAAAAGACTGAAGGACAAACCTTGCCCGAGCAGGCACTCGAAGTCCCCCGGGGCTAAGGGCGAGATCTCCGACCGGAGACACTCAATCGCACTAAACAGTGCTGCAGACAAGCTAAACAGCCAGCGTGCTCAAGAAGACAGAAGTCTAGCTCAATATCATCAACATCAATAATGCCCCAAATGAGGAGGCTCCTCCACCTTTTATAGCATTGGTTTCCCTCCAAAACCAACGTAGTCTCTCTCTCCTCCACGTGGTGTGTGGCCCCCCTTAAGTTACAACGTTGCATCTACTAGGGAAACACTTTATTTTATTTAAGTGAGTTAGACCCCTTTTCTCACTTTTATTTATTAATAAATTATAGTCGGCAAAACTATACAAAAATCAAATATTCCAATTAGCGGTGCTAATTAGGAATATTACAGCGCTGCAGCTTCAAGCTGCCTCTAGTGGCCCACTGTTGCTCTCCGACCCTGATTCGATCACCCCTGACCTCCTTTTGCTCCTGCAACTTCTCGCCCTGCAAACTCTCCCACTAAGATCGAAATCTACATCAGAATGGATCTCCTTCGGGTACTGAGTGTATTCCCGGCTTGTCTTCCAAGTGACCCTCAAGCCTTCTTTTATAATCTTCTTGTTGGAGAACCAACGACCCAGATTAAAAGATTAATCAATGGCTAAGATTAAATCTTGACTTGATCCATGTTTTCTAGAAGATTCACACTCTGACTTATTAATACCCTTTAATTATTTCATTTCCCTAAGTTTGGACTTAGGGTCTCCATTAAAATAATTAATTATTTTAATAAGTCTTGAACCAAGTGGAATTTCCATAAACAGTTTCTGGAATCTTTGGAATGCTGCTGTCCAAGCCTCCCTGCAAAGTTTGAGACTTGGAACACTTTCGGATGCTACATAATCAACAGTGTTGAGCTAGGGGATGGAATGAAAAAGTTATAAGATCACTTTCACCTCTCATTTGCTCACTTGTGTTTTTGGAGAGCTTGGAGAAGAGAGGAGAAAGAGAAGAGAAGAGAGTTTGGAGAAGAGAGAGTTGAGGAGAGCTTGGAGGAGTGACGGAGGACGAGCTTGGAGGAGTAAAGAAGGGCTTCCATCTAAAAGAGCTAAAGAGGTAAGTGCAAACCTCAAACTCCCTCATTTTTTTGTCATTGTTTTTTGTATTTTCTCTCCTCCCTCTCCTACACTTTCCCATTCTTTCTTCTTGCTCATTTATTTGCAGGTTGTCCACCACCTATATTCATATTCAAAGATGGTGCCTTTTTGGCTTCTATGTATCATTCCATTCTTGGTTTTCATGATGGCAAGGGGGAGTAGGAATAGAACAGAACAACAACAACAACAACAAAATAGTGGTCCCCATATGAGTGACCCAATGTATGATGAGGAGGAAGGGAATGAACCTGATGAGAACATTGAAACACTAGAGGGGAAAGTTGCATTGACACCCTTGTGGAACTATGTGACCAAACTTGAAGGGGGAAAAGGTGGTGGAAGCTAAAAGTTTTTGTGCCCTCATGGTTGTCATTGAGGAAAACCATATAGTGGTTCATATACCCGTCTGAGGAGGCATCTTTGTGGGGTGATGGACAGTGATGACAAAAAGGATGTTGTGGGGATAGCAATTTTCCCCAAGGTTCCAGCTGAACAAAGAAGAAAATACATCCAAATAGAGGAGGTTGCACAACAAAAAAACAAGAAACCAAAAACTCAATTTGAATCAAGTGCAACCTCTAGATTTGGTAGCTCATCTCCTCATGGTACTTTTGCAAGCTCTGGAGGTAAAAGAACAATAGGGGATTTCATGAATGTTGTTGGAAGGGATGATGTGGATGGAAAGATACTCTGATTTCCTTGTGCTTGCGGTGTACCATTCAATGTGCTTTGCTCTCCCTATTGGTGTGAAATGGTAAAGACCATCAATGAAGCCCCAAAAGGATATAAGGCCCCAACTATGAGAAAGCTAGAACAATGTTATTACAAAGAGAAAAAGGAAAGGTTCAAAGAGATTTGACACGTTTTACAAATGAGTGGGTGGATTGTGGGGTATCCATTGTATCAGATGGGTGGAAAAATATCATAAATCAACATTTGATAAATGTTCTTGGTGTTTCTGCTAGTGGTGCAGTATTTATTACATGTCATGACTCTTCATCTGTCAATGCAACTTCCCAAAACATTGCAGATCTCCTATTGCAATCAATCAAAGATGTTGGTCCTAGTAAAGTGGTTTAGGTCATCACAAATAATGCAGAAAATTGTAAGGCAGCAAGAAAAATTATTGAGTGTACTCATCCACACATCTTTTGTTCTGGGTGATTGGTGCACACATTGAACCTTTTGATGCATGATATTGTGAAACATAAAGAATGTGGGTGGATTAATGAGCTTTACAAGAGAGGGAAGCAACTCATTAAATTTATCACAAGGCATACAAGGGTAAACTACTTGTATGGCACTTACTCCAAGTTGCAGTTGCTTAAATTTGCAAAAGCAAGATTTGCAAGTTATTACCTCACCTTTAGGCGGATAGTGAAGCTGACACAAGCTTTAACTCATATGGTTACCGTTGAATCATGGGAGGAAATTAACACTGATAAATATGATGCTAATGTAGCCAAGGACACTATTCTCAACAAGTTATTTTGGTCACAGGTTGCATATGTTTTGCAATTCACCAAACCAATTTATTACATGATCAAGTTTGCAAATTCAGATCGGCCAATAATTGGTGAGGTGTATGAGCAAATGGATAGCATGTTGGGGCAGATTAAAGACATTGTTGAGACTAGAGATATCAGCTTGTACAATTATATTCATGCAGAGGTGCAAAAACAATGGGATATGCAAAATGTTCCATTGCATGCATTAGCATATTTTTTGACAACTAAATACTATCATCCATCATGGATTTCAACAAGAGCATCTTGGGGAAGGGGGGCGGGTGCAGGAGAAATCCACACTTAGATCCAAAGGTTCTTGAAAAATATATGACTGCATTGGCTAGATTAGTCCCTTATGAGGAGGAGGCTACCTTGGTACAGAAACAATTGAGCAACTATACGCTTTGCACTAGTCCATTTGGGAGCATGCATGCAATTAGAGATAGAGACTTTTTCTTCTCTTGAGTGGTGGAACATGCATGGAGGTGCTACTCCAATTCTACAGAATTTGGCATTGTGGGTGCTATCACAGGTGGTAAACACTTCTTCTGCAGAGAAGTGTTGGAGATCTTATTTTTTCATCCACAGCGTTAAAAGGAACGGGTTGAGTTCAGACCGGGCAGAGAGCTTGGTTTATGTTCATTACAATTTGCGATAGTTGTCCCATTACTGTGATGATGCAAAGAGTAATAAAGACCTTAAGGTTTGGGACAGGTATCCAGAGGAGCCCAATTTGGAAGATGTAGTGTTGCGATTAGAGAAATTAGATGATGCTCTTATCCAAGATGATAATGATCGAGTTGATATGCCACCCCCATCTGGTCCCTTGGTTCCCAGGTTCCACGGTTCAACACCAACAACAGGGGCTTCGTCTTCATCAGTTGAAGTGTCACAACTTCCACAACCACCATCTTCTTCATTGCCACCACGTGGACCTCCACCACCACGTACTCTTCGTGGTGGAAGGAGGAGAGATTAGTAGATATATTCACAATTTACTACTTTTTTCATAGATTAGACTTGTACGCTAGTTGTGAATTTGAACTTTTTTGTCTTGGTGGTGGCCAAGTGGCCTATTTTGTAAAAAATATTATTTGAATTTTGGACATGACTAATGTTGACAATTGCTCACTTGCTAAATAATATGCTTTATGTTTTATGTTTTATAATATGGTTGATGTTTTATGTTTTATAATATGCTTAAATGTTTTATATTTTATAACATGCTTAAAAATTTGATGTATGTTTGTAATTGCTAGAATCTATATGGTTGATGCTCGAATAATTAATCACTGATGTACAATGGAATCATGGATGCCATATCTATCTTGATTTATGTAAAAATATGCATGTTTTCATGTCTTCTACAACTAATTTGATATTTGGGATGTTTGTTTTGAATATAAATGAAAAACAATTATAAATCTATCTATCTATCTATATATAGTAGATCCTTCGCTTCCTAGATTTTTGGAAAATGACGCTTCCGCGTCCCCTTTTCCAAAAAACGTCCCCGCTTCGTGCAACGTTGCTCACAAGTATAGAGAAATTATTCCAATCATCAAAGTGCAAGAAAAACGAAGCTCCAAGACAAGAATTAATCTCTTCCAAATATTGAAATGCATTTAGAAAACCCATTCGTCCCATCAAAAGGCTTAGCGAAAATCCCAGAAGAAACAATGATCCAAATCCAAGTAATGATCAAATGAAATGGTCATTAAATCAATATATATCCTTCACAGGGGGTTCGATTTGCCTAATAATACCCCAACTAATAAGAATACGTACAAAAATAACATAACTTGGTGACAAGCCCACGAAGATAGCTCCACAATACAACAATAAGCCACTCAAGAGGGAAAAATGATATACAAAATAGGTTGAAGGCCCATTGAAGAGACCTAGTGGAGTCCAATGTGTGCCAAGGTGAATGAATGAGCTCCAAACATAGTGATCAAGGGGGTTGGCCCCTTGATGTTCAAGAAAACAACCTGTGGTGCACCAAGTGGTTGTGGGGGCACAATAAAATCCTCATGGATCTCCAAATGAATCGAATGAGGCCGCATCCCATTTGTAATGGTTGCAGGAATGATGCAAGACCTCCCATTGCCTCCCATGGCAAGACACATCCTCATCTGAGCCCTGGATCAGCTGCCAAGTGTGTGGTGCAAGAGTGTAGTTGGCTGGGCAAGGCGATCTAGGTGCATCGTGAAATAAATGGAACACAAGCAAGCAATAGAAGATGTTGAAGGCTCCCATGAAGTGGCAATCAACACTCTGTTATGGTGTAGGCCCATGATTCTCAACGCTCACCCTACTAGCGCCAATATGACCCTCTGGATGGCTTGGACCCTGTATAGGGAGACCAAACCCCAGATAAAGACCCACCTGCAATCTTGTATAAGATCCAATGTGTCCCCTCACCTTCCAGTACAACCAAACATTAGTGTAATCGAGTAAATGAGCTTACAAATCATGGATCCATGGACATTTCATAGTAGCATGCCCTTCCATAGTGGGCTTTAGAATGAACATGTTCTCCAAGTTCAAAAAAAAGGTTAACCAAGGACCCTACTAGGTGGTTTTAGCCTTAAAGGGGTGACATGTCCATGGTACATCCATTAAATGGTAGGTGGCATGTGATATAATGATGGAATGGAGTGGGGCATCAAGGGAAAGCTCCAAGCCACATGCCATAGTACAAGGGTAGCTATAGTCGGGGAAGCCCAGACTTCGGTATATGAATGTAGAAGGGAGAAATCGTGGTACATGAGTTACCCCAGCGTTTGTTTTTCCACCCTTCTTCATATGCCTTTTGTCTTTTCTGGATTTTCTTTTTTAACTGCTCGGGGCTCCAGGGGATGAGAGCAGAATATGTAAGGATATAGCAATGAAACCCACTTTAGGTGGGGCAATCCATTGCCCACCAGGGGTACGTACCAGGGTTGCAGGAGAGTGGCTCCCCCTCCCCCTCGAATCTGCTCTCGGAGCACGCTTCAGGCAGAACCGCATCAAGAGCAACTCCTTTTCATCCTTTTACTTAAATTTTTAACATTACCATGAAATGACTCAGGATGTTTGAGAGTGGTTTTGACCTCATTGGATTTCATATGGAGAAAGTAGAATTTTAGATCTCACATGAAATCCAACAGACTTATCATTTTTTTCAGGATTTTAGGATTGGGGGGATTACAATGTTTCCATTGGATTTTGTCATGTACTAGCGTATGGAACTTGTATTTAATCAAGATCACCAAGCCCTTTATGTGAGGCAGACTCCCAATAATCAAGAGCACCTAGGGGACTAAGGTATGGAACTTGTATTTAATCAAGAGCACCAAGGTCGTTCGACTATGCAGGAGGGTGCTCCCAATAAAGCATGAGACAAAAAATTAGAAATTTCTCGTGGCAAGAGGGCCAAGCAATAGATAATAGATTTACTTGTCTTTTCTAGTTTCTAGTACCTTTTATAACTATTGACTCTTTAATATTTATTATGGTATTTTTTGTAAACAATATATGGCAGTTTAAGTTTGAAGTTTGAAGTTTGCAATTATAACTCATTGGTAATGAATTATGAATATGACGCTTCGTGAAAGTTGAAAGTTGAAACATTTAGTTCCATGTTAGATATTCTTTGTTATTGTTTGGTTACTTGGTAATGGTAATGGTTACAAGTAGAAGTTACAACTTTAGTGATCAATGATGATAAATGTTTGTTAATTTCTGAACATGTTCTATGCCATTTCAGATTCGAGCACAAAATACTAAAGTAGATAGAACAAATAAATCGATCGATGGAAAACAAGCCAACTAAGAAGAAGAATGATGGTGTTACGGCGATCAGCAGGATGCTTCAACTAGCAAAGTCTCCAACAGGTCATTCAACCAAGCATGTCACACAAACCCAAGACAACCCAGACAAAGAATACTCCACAAAGACGCAGCACCAGGAACACAACTTCATCGCCATCAATAGAGAAGAAAATCCTCCACACATTGTGTGTATAATGAACTCCAAGTCTCTCCAATATATAGGCATCTTTGGGGGTGTGTGACACGTCCTTTAAGACATTTAAGTCCATATTATATTTCAGGCAAACCTAGCACATAAGTGGAATAAATTCAAAGTACATGTTCTGCTCATTTGATCAAAATGATCTTTAGATCAATCTTACACCTCTCTGAAAGAGGAATCCAATAAGAATATTGGGATCATCATCTGAGCAGCACAACCGGAGTTTGGATCTAGTTTTCCAAATTTAACACTCCCTCTCAACTAGGGAGAACTTCGTCCACTAGTGCAATCCAAACATTGTGTGTCATCCCGCCGTAACTTGCTTTGCTAGCTTCTTTATTTCAGAACAGATGTGGGTCAGTGACCAAGACATCACTCCTGGCTGACAGATTCAGCCTAGCGGTCCAAAACCTCTATAGGACTCACAAAGAGTCTCATACCAACCCAAAGTTGGTTCACCTGACCCGAAGTCAGTTGGAGGTCCGAAACCTCGCTAAACTTGATCCCAGATCAAGTTGTTGGACACGTGCTATCCTAGACATAGAGAGTACGACAATATTAGATGCGTCCATCAGTCTTGCTATGGTCTCTATTCACATTTCTCACCTCATTGGCCAAATGAGAGGTACTTCCCATGAGTCAAAAACTCCATGGGTAGGATGCATACGGGGCATAGATCAGAGAGAGGTAAACTATCTCAATATCATCACGGTGGGGTAGAAGCACACCAACTAGATTCGGCAAGCCTAGCCCAGTGGTTGCTTATAGCACCAAGAAGCTATCCCCAACAGCCTCCCGGTAGCTCCCAGAGCTCATCATCCAACAAGACCCTCTAGATAGGGTCGTCCCATGATTCGAAGATTCTCACGGAAGGTTAGGAACATGACCTTTCCCAAGGGCATTGTGAGAAAATCCGCGACCTGCTCATCAGTTCCTATATGATCGAGCCTTATGACGCCTCGCTGTACCATATCCCAGATAAAGTGGTACGAGCCATCATCATGCTTGGATTGATCGTGGAACACGAGATTCTCTAACAAACAAATCTCCCTCTGGTTATCACAAAGGATAACGGTGGCATCTAACACATGCTCGAACAGCTCACTAAAGAGCTTTCGCAACCAAGTGACTTCACAACGGGCCATACATGCTGCAATGTATTCGGCCTCAGCGGTGCTCAAGGCTACCGACTTTCGTTTCCTGCCCGAAGCAGATCTACGTGTGAAGCAGCATCCAGATGTGCTCTTGCGATCCACCACACTGCCAGCCCAATCGACATCAGTATATCCAAGGAGTGTCATGCTCCCGGCAGTGTATCTCAGTCCATGGTCCGTCGTGCCACATAGATATCTCAAGAGTTTCTTGGCACCAACCCAGTGAATGTTATGATCAACCATGTGTTGACTCAAAGTGTTCAGTACACAACATACGTGCGGACGAGTGTTCACTAAGAACATCAGGGCCCTTACGAGTTGACGATACTTAGTAGGATTTGCTAACACGGGCCCAGCAGTGCTGCCACTCAACTTCTTAAAGTTGAGCTCCATCGGTGTGGACACGAACTTAAAGTCCACCATACCAAATCTTTCCAGAAGCTTCACAATGTATTTTCCTTGAGAAAGGAAAAGTCTCGCCGGGTCTCTGCCAGACCTCTAGGCCTAAGAAGTAGTGCATCAATCCTAGGTCCTTCATTTCGAATTTAGTAGCGAGCTCCCTCTTGCACTGATGAATGAGAGGGTCAGCACCTGTTAGGAAGAGGTTGTCCACATACAGCACCAGAATGACAGGCTTCTCTTTATCAACCTTGAATTAAAGGTTTGAATCAGCATTACTACGAGTGAAGCCCAGCTTCATCGGGTAGCTATCTATCCTCCCGTACCAAGCCTTGGGGCTAGCCAACCTGCAAACATGGGTGTCTCGATCCTAGACTTTGAATCCCAAAGGTTGCTCTCCATACACTTCTGCCTTTATCACACCATGTAAGAAGGCGGTCTTCACATCCATTTGATGAAGATTTGTAAATTTTTGTAGATGTTCTATGCTAGGAGCAACTTTACTTTTCTCACAGCAATCATACAAATAGTTAAGTAAAATGCAGATAGAACATATAAGTGGATCTTACAGAAGACAAATCAGAAACAGAAAAAATGTGGTGGTGCGTTACGGCGGTCAACAGGATGCTTCAACCAGCAAAGTCTCCTTGGTCAGCCAACCCAGAATGTGTCACAACAGTCCTCCAATCAACAAACGAGTCAACCCAAGTCAACTCCAAAAAAGTCAACGCTGTCCTGAAAAAGTCAACGCAGGGCAGCAAGCTAAAAGTCAACGCAGCAGCAGATTGGTCAACCCTTTGACCTCGATTTCTGTGCCAAACAGTACGACCTTCCAAAATCGAACTTCTCACCAAATTTCAGCCCAATTGGACCATGCGTTGACCAAAGTCAACGCTGGTCAAACTTTCTGCAAAACCCTAACTGCAGAAAATCGTCCTTCAGCTCAGCTGTACAGATTTGTCCTTCTTCTCCTTCACACGTGTGGGCTAAACTCGTCCTCCAAGGAGCTCGTACTAAATCAGATGAGAGAAGAAGATGTGAGTTGTGATGTGATGAAATGCTCTCCAACTTTGCCTGTATTTATATCCATCATTGGGGCGTGTGACACATCTGCTGGGGGTGTGAAACCTTAAGGTCGACCTGCACATATAATTTATTATGAATAATAAATTCAAAATAAATGTTCTGCTCATCGGATTAAGACATATTATATATGGATTTTACACCTCTCCGAAAGAGGATTCCAACAAATATATTAGCCTCTTAATCTGAGCATCATAACATGGAGTTTGGACCTAGTTGTCCAAATTTAACACTCCCTCTCAACTAGGGAGAACTCCATCCATCAGTGCAATCAAACATCGTGCGTCATCCCGTCGTAACTTGCTTTGCTGGCCTCTTTATTTCAGAACAGAAGTGGGTCAGTCACAAAGACATCATCCCTCGACTGACATAATCAGTCCAGAGGTTCAAAACCTCTATCAAACTCATGAAGAGTATCCAACCAACCCAAAGTTGGTTCATCTGACCCGAAGTCAGGCAGAGGTCCCAGACCTCACTAAACTTGATCTCAGATCAAGTGGTTGGACCGTGCCATCCTAGATAGAGAGTACGGCAATCTCTGATGCGTCCATCAGTCTTTGCTAATAGTCTCTAGCTTTTCCCACCTCATTGGCCAAATGAGAGGTACTTCCCATGAGCCCCGAACTCAATGGGTAGGATGCATACGGGGCACAGATAAATGAGAGGCGAACCAGCTCAATAATCACAAGGGTGGGGCAGAAGCATTATGAGTGCTTATAGCTCCGAGAAGCTATCCCCAAAGCCCCCCAGAGCTCCCAGAGCTCATCGTCCAACAGGACCCACATCATAGGGTCTTTCCACGACACTAAGACTCTCACGGAAGGTTAGGAACTTGACCTTCCCCAGGGGCTTAGTGAGAATATCCGCGACCTGCTCATCAGTTCCTATATGATCGAGCCTTACGGCGCCTCGCTGTACCATATCCCGGATAAAGTGGTACCTGATATCAATATGCTTGGATCTGTCGTGGAACACAGGATTCTCAGTCATACGAATCCCACTCTGGTTATCACAGAGTATCACAGTGGTATCTAGCACATGTCCAAACAACTCACTAAAGAGCTTTCGCAACCAAACTGCTTCACAACAGGCCATACTTGCTGCAATGTATTCGGCCTCAGCGGTGCTCAAAGCCACCGACTTCTGCTTCCCGCTCATCCATGAGATCGAAGCAGAACCAAGATTGAAGCAGCATCCCGATGTGCTCTTACGATCCACCACACTGCCAGCCCAATCGGCATCAGTATATCCACGGAGTGTCACACTCCCGGCAGTGTATCTCAGCCCATGGTTTATCGTGCTCCGAAGATATCTCAGAAGATTCTTGGCACCAACCCAGTGAAAATGATGAGGCTCAACCATCTGTTGACTCAAAGTGTTCACTGCAAAACATATATCTGGTCGGGTGTTCACTAAGAACATCAAAGCTCCTATGAGTTGACGATACTCAGTAGGATTGGCCAAGATAGGCTCAGCAGCGCTGCCACTCAACTTCTTAAAGTTGAGTTCCATCGGTGTCGACACGGACTTACAGTCCACCATACCAAATCTTTCCAGAAGCTTCACAATGTATTTTCCTTGAGAAAGGAAAATCTCTCCAGGTCTCTGCCAGACCTCCAGGCCTAGGAAGTAGTGCATAAATCCTAGGTCCTTCATCTCGAACTCAGCAGCGAGCTCCCTCTTACATTGATGAATGAGAGGGTCAGCACCTGTCAGGAAGAGGTCGTCCACATACAGCACTAGAATGAGAGGCTTCTCCTGCACAACCTTGAAGTAAAGGTTCGGATCAGCATTACTTCGAGTGAAGCCCAGCTTCATCAAGTAACTATCCATCCTCTCGTACTAAGCTCTGGGTGCTTGCTTTAACCCATAGAGGGCTTTCTTCAACCTGCAGACATAAGTGTCTCGATCTTGAACTTCAAATCCCAGAGGTTGTTCTACATACACCTCTTCCTTTATTTCACCATGCAGAAAAGCGGTCTTGACATCCATCTGATGAAGACTCCATCCTTGTGTAGCAGCAAGGGCTATGATTGATCGGATGGTGGTATATCGTGCCACAGGTGCAAATATGTCATCATAGTCTATTCCTTCCTTTTGAGAGAAGCCACGGGCAACAAACCTTGCCTTAAACTTTTCAGCACTCCCATCAGATCCATGTTTGATCTTATAGAGCCATTTAGCGGTGACAACAGATTTGTCCTTCGGTCTCGGGACCACATCCCAGACATCATTCTTCATTATGGACTCATATTCTTCGTGCATAGCATCCTTCCAAACTTGATGCTTTACGGCTTCCTCAAAAGATCCAAGTTCAGATTGTACAATAGTACTCATGGCAGCTAGATACCCTTGGTATCTACACGGCTTCTTGCTTTCTCGGAATGTCCCCCTTGGGGCAGCATGACCCTCAGCATCTTCGAGGGTGTCCCCGAGCCATGATGGTCTCTTTCCCAGTGAAGGAGATGGATCGATAGGGTCCATTGGTCCTTCAATATCAGGCATTGTCTCATCCTGCGGTTCTTCTTGATTTCCAGGCCTTTCTTCATGATTTTCTCCAGATCTTGGAAGATCTACTACTTTCTTCAGGGAAGCATCTTCGTCAAAAGTGACATCATGGCTTATCTCTACTTCCCTTTGACCAGGTACATAGACTCTATATGCCTTAGAAGTCTCACTGCAGCCCACAAACATTCCTTTCTTCCCAGTAGCATCCAGCTTACTTCTCTTTTCTTTCGGCACATGAAAATAGACAGGACATCCAAAAATTCTAAAATGTGAGACATCAGGTTTCTTACCAGAGAAAACCTCTTCGAGAGTTTTGGAGTCCAAAGCGGAATGAGGGCATCGGTTTTGAATATACACAGCAGTATTTGCAGCTTCTCCCCACAGAAACTTCGGTAGACCCTGGTCACATAGCATGGCACGGGCAGCTTCCACAATAGTCCTATTCTTGCGTTCAACAACACCATTCTGCTCAGGAGTATATGCAGTGGTAGTCTCCCTCTTAATGCCAGCTTCTCTGCAAAAGTCTTTGAACTCATTTGACTCATATTCGGTGCCATTGTCAGTCCTCAAAATCTTGATCTTCTTTCCGGTCATATTTTCCACCAAGGCTTTGAAGGTACGGAACCACATGAAAGCCTCATCCTTCTTCTTCAAGAAGTATATCCAGGTTTTGCGAGAGAAGTCATCGGTAAATGTCATGTAGTAAGAACATCCCCCCAGGGATGTCACGGGCAACATACCAGATATATCAGAATGGACCAGTTGCAATATATCAGATGTCTTTGTGACACTTGAGGGGAAAGGTCCCCTTGTATGTTTTCCTTCAGCACAGCCCTTACATACACCTTCATGATTATTTCCAAAGTCAGGCATCCTTGTCACCACCTTCCTAGCTTCGGGAAGGGCCTTGTAATGAAGGTGTCCAAATCTTCGGTGCCATAGTTCGGTTTGACGGATAGTATCACAAGTCATAGCTCCCAACGGACTCCCTCCAACCTAGTAGAGTGTACCAACTCTAAAGCCAATTGAGATAGCTTCCTTGAAGCTCTCCTTCCACATGAGCACCTTTCCATCAGAGAAAGTTACATTGAATCCTTTGCTTCCATGGCAGATACAGACACAAGGTTCTTCTTCAATTTAGGTACATAGAGTACATCTTGTAAACGTAGGACTTGTCCTTGAGACAAGTGGAGGGTCACAGTCCCTGTCCCTTTCACAAGATAAGTGGCATTATCCCCAAGGATAATTTCTAGATTAGTATCCCTTTCAACCATGTCAGAAAGTGCTTCCTTGAATCCGGTGATGTGTCTTGAGGCACCACTATCGATTAGCCAGACATCCATAGTGTCGGGCGGAGATGCAGCTGAGAGAGCAGATACCAGAACATACTCATTTCTTTTATCAACAACATTAGACTCCTCATACCCGGTATTTCTGGTCCTCTTAGAAGGTTGATTGTTTCCTCCAAAGTGAGCCTTCCTCTTTCCTTTGGATTTGTCATTTCTTCGATTCCCATTCCTTCGGTTGTTATTGTTATCGTCACCATCGGGAGAATCCTTCTTGAAGGGGCATTCTCTAACATAGTGTCCAGGCCTATGGCAGGTGAAACATTTACCCTTCTTCTCTTGAGTCTTAGTCCTTCCTTTGTCCTTAGAACCACCAGAGTTCTTCTTTCGGGAATGAGCACCATAGGCAGCATTTCTTTCATTATCAAATTCCTTCATCCTTGTTTCTTCTTGCATACATCTAGACAAAAGCTCATCAAAGTTAGGAATGGTATTATTGTTGAGAATGGTAGTTGTGAATACTTGCCATTCATATGGAAGTCCTCCAAGTGCGGTGAGAACCATCTCACGATCAGCTATTGTCTCCCCAATAGCTAGCAGATTGTTCCTGGTTTCGGTCAATTTCAGAAAGAAAGTTTGAATAGACTCATCCCGGCCCTTCTTCATATTCTTCAACTTGTTCTTGAGGAATAGCACTTGGTTCACATTGTTTACTTTGAACATAAGGATCAATTTGTCATACATCTCCTTGGATGTGCCTAGTTCAGATATATAGGCAACCAGACTCTTATGTATGGATTCCCTGATCAACAGCTTTGCTCTGATTTCACCCTTCTTATACTTGTTTCTAACAGCAGCGGTAGCATTGGATGGAGGTTCTTGAATCTTCCCCGTCACATGATCCAAGAGATCATGATCCTCCAATTTGAGATCTAATATCATCTTCCAGGCATGGAAGTCATCCCTTCCAGTCAGCTTGTCATTCTCCTTGAATTCAAGACTAGTGGAACCCATTTCTTCCGGTGGTGATTGCTAACGATAGAGTTTGTCTTCACCTCAGCTTTGATACCATGTAAATTTTAGTAGATGTTTTATGCTTTGAGCAACTTTACTTTTCTCACAGCAATCATACAAATAGTTAAGTAAAATGCAGATAGAACATATAAGTGGATCTTATAGAAGACAAATCAGAAACAGGAAAAATGTGGTGGTGCGTTACGGCGGTCAACAGGATGCTTCAACTAGCAAAGTCTCCTTGGTCAGCCAACCCAGAATGTGTCACAACAGTCCTCCAATCAGCAAACGAGTCAACCCAAGTCAACTCCCAAAAAGTCAACGTTGTCCTGAAAAAGCCAACGCAGGGCAGCAAGCTAAAAGTCAACGCAGCAGCAGATTGGTCAACCCTTTGACCTCGATTTCTGTGCCAAACAGTACGGCCTTCCAAAATCAAACTTCCCACAAATTTTCAGCCCAATTGGACCATGCGTTGACCAAAGTCAACGCTGGTCAAACTTTCTGCAAAACCCTAACTGCAGAAAATCGTCCTTCAGCTCAGTACAGAAATTCGTCCTTCTTCTCCTTCACACGTGTGGGCTGAACTCGTCCTCCAAGGAGCTCGTACTAAATCAGATGAGAGAAGAAGATGTGAGTTGAGTTGTTGTGAAATGCTCTCCAACTTTGCCTGTATTTATATCCATCATTGGGGCGTGTGACACATCCGCTGGGGGTGTGAAACCTTAAGGCCGACCTGCACATATAATTTATTATGAATAATAAATTCAAAATAAATGTTCTGCTCATCGGATTAAGACATATTATATATGGATTTTACACCTCTCCGAAAGAGGAATCCAACAAAAATATTAGCCTCTTAATCTGAGCATCATAACATGGAGTTTGGACCTAGTTGTCCAAATTTAACAAGATTTCGTCCTTGCATAGCAGCAAGGGTAATAGTAAATTACAGGGGCAAAAATAATCAATGCCTTCCTAGAAAGAAATCTCATGCAACACATTTTCTATCAGATCCATGCTTGATCTTATATCGAGGTGACAACAGCTTTGTCCTGTGGTCTAAGGACCATATCCCAGACATCACCCTCCATAATGGACTCATACTCTTTGTGTATCACATCCATCCAGACTTGATACTTTACAGCTTTTCCCAAATGATTCTGGCTCATATTGTACTCATGGCAGTTAGATACCTCTAGTATTTATATGGCTTCTTGTTTTTCTACCGGAATTTCCCCCTTGAAGCCATATATCTTTGAGCCATGAGGGTCTTCTTTCTGTTAGCAGTGATATTAGCTCAGGAGCATATACGGTTGTAGTCTCCTTCTTAATGCCAGCTTCTCTTGTGAGAGAAGACATCTATTTTAAATGAGGGCATCCGAGACACCAACTCGGAAAGGAGTTTTGTACTCAAGGGCCTGAATCTTATTCTCCCACAGTCAAAGCCATCCACGAATCATAGCCATATACTGTCATATAGCTGTCATGCATCTTGACATGTATCATATACAATATTTGTTCAAAACTTCACAGGCTTTGCTAACCATGGTTCCAAATAATTGACGGTTCAAGACTCCAAAAATGTGACTGTCAGAGGCTCCAAACACTTCACAATTATATTAACCTTCACCAAGCCATGATAGATTCACTACAGTTATCTCCTTTATTTAACATTTGAACCTTTTATTACAAGGACTTCTTCAGCATCTTTAAAGATCATAGTCCTTCACAATGTTGTATTGCTGGTCAGTCAAGATAGCAGAGATCTAATTTTGCGCCATCAGATCAGTTGTGTTGTAGATGAGTAACTTTCAAGTTTGAAAAAACCATGCTACCCACAAATCTGAGCTTCACCGAGACTGTGATGCTCCATTCGGTTTGGGTTTGAATTTGCAAATATAGAAGCTCAAATAAAATACCAGATTTTGAATCCAGAATTTAAACAATCAGCTGGAGAGACACTCACTATGAAACCATGGAAATCTATTAATGCAACCCATTACATATATTCCAGCACTATGTTCAACTCAAAGATAACATATTTACATGTTCTCTTTCTAGCTTCTGCAATTTTAAATTTATAACACAAAGAAGAGCAGATGGAACCTGGATTCTTTCAAGTTTGTATAGGAATTATCAGTTGCAGCAGCAATCATTGTTAAGCGACAGGTGACCATTCTATGCAAAAGAAGACTTTGGTTGGCCTGGAATGAACAGACGCAGCTATGGTCTGGTTAACCTCCAGCGTGGACTAGAACGTCCAATTATGGAGATGCTCTCGGTTCTGCCTTACACACACAGCAAGGAGGATACAAATGTGGATGTTCAGCCCACAATTTCAATACAATATATACTCGCCCAAATGATAAATCTACCCATATTTTTAGCAATGAATCTTGGCTGCTTATTTAATGGACAACTTCAGCTACTAGAAGTTTTTCCTGGGTATGTAATTTGAGAAGAGACCTCATCTCAACATTTGACTCAAAAAATATGTATTAGCGGTACCAATAAATGCTTTGAGTTCAGCAAACAAGGATGACCCAAAACCTATATTCTATCCAATGATGTAATTCCCAGCTTCGACAGGCAATATTAATACGGCCTCAACAGGCCCAAAACATCCTCTATACACATGAAAAAAAACAGCTCTCACATCCAACAAGAAAAAGGCTCGCGATCTATTTGTGATTGATGGTAATAGGCTATGCTCACCCATCAAGCAAATACGTCGTTTGATCTGCATCACTTGCAATGAAAACCCGAGAATCATTTTATTTGTTCCAGGTTGTTCGTGCAAGTCAACCCAGAGCCATATAACCGCTGTAATCCGTCTTCAAAATTCAGGGAATTTTGTTGGCTCGACGTTCCTTAACAGAGGCTCATTATTCATGCACTCGACCAACGATTATTGAAACTTTGTTCTATGTTCTCCGTGCTGCCCACTACAATCTCTGCTCAAGCACTCACGCTTTACCAGTTGCTCTTGATATTACGCAACAAACTTCACGGTGCTGTGGTTTTTTTCTCAAGATGTATCACTGGAGCATCCCATACGTGGATTACATGCACAAAAAGTGTACATTTAGTTTTAATCAAATTAAACCATTACCCTGTCGCTCGACCATGCGATTCCATATGTACAAATCAAAGGATGAATTCAACTAGTAACAATGAGGCATTCTACCTCTTCTCCTCAAATTGATCACAAGGTGGATTTATTGTAATGAATTGAGATTGACATTGTTCAATTTAATTAACCTGCGACCATATTTTCACTATAGCATGGCTTATGTTCCTGTCAGCCATTCCATTTGCAAGTTGCAGCCACATTAGACTACCCACGGTGGCTTAGTTCCACTGTTCCGAGCACTGAGTTTTCAGTGACTTGGTATCACCTCCCTATACAAATTCAATCACTGAGTCGCGGCTCTATTGGGTTCGATCACCAAAAAAGGACTGTTGTCTTGGCAATGGTTAGATTTCCAATGCCTTTGGCCCGCACGGTTAGCGATCTCGGCCCCCCTGCGACTGTCAATATGAATCGGCCTTCACATATCATCCTTGCAAATTTATGAATCGACCCGTTTGACGCAACTCTGAGAGTGAGGCCAATTTTGATGTGTTGGCTGGCTGGAACCAGAGTCTTCGTTATACTGGTCGATAAAACTCCTTTGTTACTCAATCTGGAACATCTACGCACAGTCACTTTGTCCAATTGAATTCCCCAATCCGGAATAACACAGGTACTCGACTATTATACCCACAAATTTTCCTCCTGCAGTCAAAATTCATTAAGGGTGTGTTGCCAAAGGATTGTGATTGTCAATAAAGCAATGCGGCTTCCACAAAATAAATTTTCTCAAATGCTTCCGCTTGAAATAATTTTCTAAGCATGCCCAAAAGTCGGGCTCTCGATGACGCGTCCACCTGCAACTGTATCACCTCACCGCTCTTAATAATTTGGTCCACATACGCTGCCCTTATGATGTCACCTTCAGCAACTTCAAAAATGCATGCTTAAATCTACACGCTGACACTTGCTGTGGTGGTATGGCCCGTGGCCTACCACACAGCTTTTCTGAGGCTAACGACACCCTTAATCACCCTTAGAATAACCCATATCTCGCTACCCTAGATAAGTTGGGCGTTGTCTTCTCCTAGCTCTGATTCCATGTTAATTTCTGAACATGTTCTATGCCATATCAGATTAGGGCACAAAATACTGAAGTAGATAGAACAAATAAATCGATCGATGGAAGACAAGCCAACTAAGAAGAAGAATGATGGCGTTACGGCGATCAGCAGGATGCTTCAACCAGCAAAGTCTCCAATAGGTCATTCAACCAAGCGTGTCACACAACCCCAAGACAACCCAGACAAAGAATACTCCACAAAGATGCAGCACCAGGAACGTAACTTCATCGCCATCAATAGAGAAGAAAATCCTCCACACATTGTGTGTATAACTCCAAGTCTCTCCAATATATAGGCATCTTTGGGGGTGTGTGACACGTCCTTTAAGACATTTAAGTCTATATTATATTCCAAACCGACCTAGCTGTAAATTTATGTAGATGTTCTATACTTGACGCAACTTTACCTTTTATTATAGCAATCACATAAACAGTCAAGTAAAATGTTGATAGAACATACCAGTGGATCTATAGAAGACAAACCAGAAATAGAAGAATGTGTTGGTGCGTTACGACGGTCAGCAGGATGCTTCAACTAGCAAAGTCTTCTTGGTCGGCCAACCGAGCTTGTGTCACAACAGCCCTCAAATCAGTGACCCAGTCAACTCAAAGTCAACACCAGAAAAGTCAACACAGGGCAGTAGCAATAAAGTCAACACAGCTCAGTCTTCGATCAACCTTTTGACCTCGGTTTTTGTGCCAATGAGTACGGCCTTCCAAAATCGAACTCTCCACCAAATTTCAGCCCTTTTGGACCATGCGTTGACCAAAGTCAACGCTGGTCAAACTAGCATGGAAACCCTAGCTGCGTTGAGCTGCAGTAAATTTCGGTCAACCCTTGTTGTAGTAAATCGTCCTCTTTCCCACATGTGAACCGAAGAGTGAGTGAAATGATCTCCAACATTGACTGTATATATATCCATCATTGAGGTGTGTGACACATCTGCTGGGGGTGTAAAACCTTGAGGCCGACCTGCACATATTTGAAATTATTAAAAATAAATTCAAAATAAATGATCCGCTCATCAGATTAAGATCAATTTTATATCGATCTTACACCTCTCCGAAAGAGGAACCCAATAAAAATATTGGTATCTTCATTTGAGCATCACAACATGGAGTTTGGACCTAGTTGTCCAATTTTAACACTCCCTCTCAACTAGGGAGAACTCCATCCACCTGTGCAAACAAACATCGTGCGTCATCCTGCCGTAACTTGCTTTGCTGGCCTCTTTATTTCAAAACAGAAGTGGGTCAGTCACAAAGACATCATCCCCCAGCTGACAGATTCAGCCCAGAGGTCTGAAACCTCTATTAGACTCAAAGAGTCACATACCAACCCGAAGTTGGTTTACCTGACCCGAAGTCAGTTGGAGGTCCGAAACCTCACTATACTTGATCCCAGATCAAGTGGTTGGATCGTGCCATCCTAGATAGAGAGTACGACAATCTCTGATGCGTCCATCAATCTTTGCTACTAGTCTCTAGCTTTTCCCACCTCATTGGCCCAATGAGAGGTACTTCCCATGAGCCCTGAAATCAATGGGTAGGATGCATACGGGGCACAGATAATGAGAGGTGAACGAACTCAAACATCATAACGGTGGGGCAAAAGCACCACAAGGTTTGGCAAGCCTAGCCCCATGAGTGCTTATAACTCCGAGAAGCTATCCCCAAAGCCCCCCAGAGCTCCTAGAGCTCATCGTCCAACAGGACCCACATCATAGGGTTGTTCCACGATACCAAGACTCTCACGGAAGGTTAGGAACTTGACCTTCCCCAGGAGCTTTGTGAGAATATCCGCAACCTGCTCATCAGTTCCTATATGATCGAGCCTTACGGCGCCTCACTGTACCATATCCCGGATAAAGTGGTACCTGATATCAATATGCTTGGATCGATCGTGGAACACTAGATTCTCGGACAAGCGAATCCCACTCTCGTTATCACAGAGTATCACGGTGGTATCTAGCACATGTCCGAACAGCTCACTAAAGAGCTTTCGCAACCAAACTGCTTCACAATAGGCCATACTTGCTGCAATGTATTCGGCCTTTGCGGTGCTCAAAGCCACCGACTTCTGCTTCCTGCTCATCCATGAGATCGAAGCAGAACCAAGATTGAAGCAGCATCCCGATGTGCTCTTACGATCCACCACACTGCCAGCCCAATCGGCATCAGTATATTCAAGGAGTGTCACGCTCCCAGCAGCGTATCTCAGTCCATGGTTTATCGTGCCCCGAAAGTATCTCAGAAGATTCTTGGCACCAACCCAATGAAAGTGATGAGGCTCAACCATTTGTTGACTCAAAGTGTTTACTGCAAAACATATATCTGGACGGGTGTTCACTAAGAACATCAGGGCCCCTACGAGTTGACGATACTTAGTAGGATTTGGCAATATGGGCCCAGCAGCGCTGCCACTCAACTTCTTGAAGTTGAGTTCCATTGGTGTTGACACGGACTTGCCGTCCACCATACCAAATCTTTCCAGAAGCTTCACAATGTATTTTCCTTGAGAAAAGAAAATCTCGCCAGGTCTCTGCCAGACCTCCAGGCCTAGGAAGTAGTGCATCAGTCCTAGGTCCTTCATCTCGAACTCAGCAGCGAGCTCCCTCTTGCACTGATGAATGAGAGGGTCAGCACCTGTCAGGAAGAGGTCATCCACATACAGCACCAAGATGAGAGGCTTTCCCTTGACAACCTTGAAGTAAAGGTTTGGATCAGCATTACTTCGGGTGAAGCCCAGCGTCATCAAGTAGCTATCTATCCTCTTGTACCAAGCTCTGGGTGCTTGCTTTAGCCCATAGAGGGCCTTCTTCAACCTGCAAACATGGGTGTCCCAATCCTGGACTTCTAACCCCAGAGGTTGCTCCACATATACCTCTTCCTTTATCGCCCCATGCAGAAATGCGATCTTCACATCCATCTGATGAAGACTCCATCCTTGCGTAGCAGCAAGGGCTATAATAGATCGAATGGTGGTGTATCGGGCCACAAGTGCAAATATTTCATCATAATCTACGCCTTCCTTTTGAGAGAAGCCACGGGCAACGAACCTTGCCTTGAATTTTTCAGCACTTCCATCAGATCCATGCTTGATCTTGTAGAGCCATTTCGAGGTGACAATTGCTTTGTCCTTTGGTCTTGGAACCACATCCCAGACATCATTCTTCATAATGGACTCATACTCTTCGTGCATAGCATCCTTCCAGACTTGACGCTTTACGGCTTCCTCAAAGGATCCAGGCTCGGATTGTACAATAGTATTCATGGCTGCTAGATACCCTTGTTATCTACTCGGCTTCTTGCTTTCATGGAATGTCCCCCTTAGGGCGGCATGTCCCTCAGGATCCTCGAGAGTGTCCCTGAGCCATGATGGTCTCTTTCCTAGTGAAGGAGGTGGATCAATCGGGTTCATCAGTCCTTCAACATCAGGCATTGTTTCATCCTTCGGTTCCTCTTGATTTCCAGGCCTTGCTTCATTATCTTCCTTAGATCTCGGAAGATTGACTACTTTCCTCAGAGAAGTATCTTTGTCAAAGGTGACAACGTGGCATATCTCCACTTCCCTTTGACTAGGCACATAGACTTTGTAGGCCTTCGAAGTTTCACTATAGCCCACAAACATTCCTTTTTTCCCAGAAGCATCCAACTTGCTCCTCTTTTCTTTCGGCACATGAAAGTAGACGGTACATCCAAAAATTCTAAAATGTGAGACATCAGGTTTCTTACTAGAGAAAACCTCTTCGGGAGTTTTGGATTCTAGAGCGGAATGCGGGCATCGGTTTTGTATGTACACGGCACTGTTCGCAGCTTCTCCCCATAGAAATTTCGACAGACCTTGGTCACATAGCATGGCATGGGCAGCTTCCACAATGGTCCAGTTCTTTCATTCAGCAACACCATTTTGCTTGGGAATATAGACAGTTGTGGTCTCCCTCTTAATGCCAGCTTCTCTGCAAAAGTCCTTGAACTCATTTGTCTCATATTCAGTGCCATTATCAGTTCTCAAAATCTTGATCTTTTTCCCTGTCATATTTTCCACCAAGGCTTCGAATGTACGGAACCACATGAAAGCCTCATCCTTCTTCTTTAAGAAGTATATCCAGGTTTTGCGAGAGAAGTCATCTATGAACGTCATATAATATGAACATCCTCCCAAGGATGTCACGGGCAGCATACCAGATAGATTAGAATGGATCAATTCCAAGACATCAGATGTCTTTGTGACACTAGAGGGGAAAGGTCCCCTTGTATGCTTTCCTTTGGCACAACCCTTACACACACCTTCATGATTATTTGGAAACTCGGGCATCCCTGTCACCACCTTCCTTGCTTCGAGAAGGGCTTTGTAGTGAAGGTGTCCAAACCTTCGGTGCCATAGTTCAGTCTGTCGAATAGTATCACATGTCATTGCTCCCGGCGGACTTCCTCCAACCTGGTAGAGTGTATCAACTCCAAACCCTATCGAGATAGCTTCCTTGAAGCTCTTCTTCCACATGAGCACCTTTCCATCAGTGAATGCCACATTGAAACCTTTGTCTTCCATGGCCGATATAGACACAAGGTTCTTCTTCAAATTTGGTACATAAAGTACATCCTGCAAGTGAAGGACTTGACATTGAGACAAGTGGAGGGTCATAGTCCCTGTCCCTTTCACAGGATATGTGGCATTATCTCCAAGGATAATTTCCAGATTAGTATCCTTCTCAATCATATCAGAAAGTGCTTCCTTGAACCCAATGATATGCCTTGAGGCACCACTATCTATCAACCAAACATCCATAGTGTCGGATGGGGATGTAACAGAGAGGGCAGATACAAAAATGTATTCATTTCTTTTATCAACAACATGTGATTCCTCATACCTGGAGTTTCTTGACCTTTTGAAAGGTTGATCATTTCCGTCGGAGGAAGCCTTCCTTTTTCCCTTGAACCTGTTGTTCCTTTGATTGCCATTCCTCCGGTTGTTGTTGTTGTCATCACCATCGGGAGAATCCTTCTTGAAAGGACATTCTCTAGCATAGTGACCAGGCTTATGACAGGTGAAACACTTGCCCTTCTTTCCTTGGGCCCCTGCTTTTCCCTTATTCTTCGGACCACCAGAGTTCTTCTTTCTAGAATGAGCAGCGTATGCAGCATTTCCTCCATTTCCATACTCCTTCATTCTTGATTCTTCTTGAACACATCTTGGCAGTACTTTGTCAAAGTCAGGTATCACATTATTATTTAGGATGGTAGTGTTGAACACATGCCATTCAGATGAGAGCCCTCCAAGTGCGGTGAGTACCATCTCACGATCAGCTATTGTCTCCCCAATAGCTAGCAGATTGTTCCTGATTTCAGTCAGCTTCAGAAAGTATGATTGGACAGACTCATCCCTGCCTTTCTTCAAATTCTTCAATTGATTCTTGAAGAATAGTACTTGATTCGCATTGTTGGCCTTGAACATGAGGATCAATTTATCATACATCTCTTTGGATGTGCCCAACTCAGAGATGTAGGCCACCAGGCTTTTATGAATGGATTCCCTGATCATCAGCGTTGCTTTGATCTCCCCCTTCTTGTACTTTGTTTTGGCAACAGCAATACCAGTGGATGGACGTTCTTGGATTTTACCCTGCACATAGTCCATGACATCTTGGTCTTCCAATTTGAGATCCAATATCATTTTCCAAGCATGGAAGTCATCCTTCCCAATCAATTTGTCATCCTCCTTGAAGTTATAGCTTGTGGAACCTATTATCCTCTTCGGTGATTGCTACAAATAGGGCTTGTCTTCACCTCAGCTCTGATACCATGTAAATTTATGTAGATGTTCTATGCTTGATGTAACTTTACCTTTTATTACAACAATCACATAAACAGTCAAGTAAAACGCTGATAAAACATACCAGTGGATCTATAGAAGAAAAACCAGAAACAAAAGAATGTGTTGGTGCGTTACGGCGGTCAGCAGGATGCTTTAACCAGCAAAGTCTTCTTGGTCGGCCAACTCAGCTTGTGTCACAACAGCCCTCAAATCAGTCACCTAGTCAACTCAAAGTCAACCCCAGAAAAGTCAACGTTGTCCAGAAAAGTCAATGCAAGGCAGCAGCAATAAAGTCAACGCAGCTCAGTCTTCGGTCAACCTTTTGACCTCGGTTTTTGTGCTAATGAGTACGGCCTTCCAAAATCGAACTCTCCACCAAATTTCAACCCTTTTGGACCATGTGTTGACCAAAGTCAACGCTGGTCAAACTAGCATGGAAACCCTAGCTGCGGTGAGCTGTAGTGAATTTCGGTCAACCCTTGCTGCAGTAAATCATCCTCTTTCCCACGTGTGAACCGAAGAGTGAGTGAAATGATCTCCAACATTGACTGTATATATATCAATCATTGAGGTGTGTGACACATCTGCTGGGGGTGTAAAACCTTAAGGCCGACCTGCACATATTTGAAATTATTAAAAATAAATTCAAAATAAATGTTCTGCTCATCAGATTAAGATCAATTTTATATCGATCTTACACCTCTTCGAAAGAGGAACCCAATAAAAATATTGGTATCTTCATCTGAGCATCACAACATGGAGTTTGGACCTAGTTGTCCAATTTTAACACTAGCACGTAAGTGGAATAAATTCAAAGTACATGTTCTGCTCATCCGATCGAGATGATCTTTAGATCAATCTTACACCTCTCTGAAATAGGAATCCAATAAAAATATTGGGATCGTCATTTGAGCAACACAACCCAGAGTTTGGACCTAGTTGTCCAAATTTAACAATGTTATATACTGAATTTTTAAAGCTTGAAACTTTAAGATTGATGAATCACGAGACTCGATATGTTGTATGTTACTAACTTGTGGACGTGGTTGATGAAGATTATCACTTCTAGATGATTGATTTTATATGGTTCAATCCATGTTTTTATATTTTTTATATCTAATTCATCATTATACATGCTTTTGTTGACATATATGCATAAAAACATATAAAATTATATATTATACAAAAATTCGCTCTCGAACTGGGAGCTTTTGAAAATGTCACTCTCGTTTCTGCTCCCGCTCCCCGCTTCTGCTCCCACTCCCAAATAACCTTGGTTGGGACAATCATGGGTTCCCTAGTGATGAAAGGGGCTAGTATGAGGAGGCCCTAGGAACTCGGGTGATGGCCATGATGATAGGGGTAGAGTGTGAAAATTCCAAGATTGGAATCCCTACTACAACAATCTGATGTAATTTCTTCTACTTGTTAAATCCGATACAAGTTATTTACGGTGTTACACAGTAAACATCGAAATAAATATAACTGCAGCCATCAAAACATAAAAAATATTGTGTAAACAAGTACTGAGCGGGAAAGAAATAAACATACACATATACATTGTTGTTTTTAGACAATGTCCCCAGAAAAACCCAATGCGAGAAAACCGATGCAGCAGCTAAGGGTTTGTATTATTATGTAGTAGTTTCTGAATACAAGTCTTTGGATGCCTAAACTGGAAATCTGATACAGAGATAATGTTGAGATTTTGTATAGTTGGTGTAGCATCAGGTGTGCTCTAGCCCTGAAATTTTGTGGAGGGGCTAGGACACACTTGATCTCCAAAACCCAGAAAGTGTTTTGAGAAATTTCAGTTGGTGTTCAAGTTATTCAAATAATTAATTATTTTAATGGATTTCCTAAGTCTAAATTTAGGAAAATTAAATAATTAAAGTGAATTAATTAACACATGTGCTGAAATTGTCTTAAGACACATGGATCAAGCAGTCTTTTAATCTCAATCGTTGATAAATGTTTTAATCTCGATCGTTGATGAAATGAATGAAAAAGTATAAGAGAAAGGCTTGAGGGTCAGCTAGAGGAGACACACAGTCGCAACGCTGAGGAATAGATCTGGAATTCTAGGGCGGGTTTGCTAAGAATTTCCGAAGGAATTTCCTGTAGCGAGGGGTAGTATTGGCTAAGGGGATGATCTGATCCCGGAGCCAAGAGTCAGTAAGAGGCAGAGGAGCAGCAACAAGGACCGTGCAAAGAAGTAGAGCAGCAGCTACGCAGGACAGTGCAGAGGTTCTAGGGGGGTGTAGAAGTTACGCAAAGGGTCTCCAGGACCAGCGTAAGGCCTGCGTCACCCTTCCAAGGGTTACGCAGTCCCTCTCTGGGCAACGCAGTGGCATTCTGAGGCTAGCAAGGCTGACGCTAGGGGCTTCGGGGGCAGCGTTGAGGGTTTCTAGGGCCAGATCCGGGCTGAGTCTTGTAAATCCCGTTTGAGGGTGTGGATCAATTAGATATTTTGCACTAGAACTTTAGGTTAGCTACAGATTTGATTTCTTTTATTCTCTGTCGGGTTTTCCAGATCTGGAACCCAGATTTACTGTACTCAGGAACTACTTAATAAAATAACCCTCATATCTGTTGCACCGGTTTTCCCACTTTGGATTTTTCCGGTGACTTATGTCCAAAAATTCATGTGTCACTTTGTTTTATGAGCGTATTATTTAGTAAATGATCTGCATGGGTAGGTTGTAGTTGTGTTTATTTTGGTATTTTCTGGATCTAATTTCTGAAAATAACTTGTATTAATAAGTAGGAGAAATAAACCAAGACACTGCAGTAGAATTTTCACATGGTATCAGAGTGATAGCAGATCAAGCTGAATCTCCAGCAATCAGCTGAAGAAATATTTTTCTGTAGGGTGGCAGAAGAAGCAGCAGATCCGAAAAGGGCATCTTGACAGCAGGAGAACGCAGATCCAGAAGAGGAGAGCGCTGAAGTTGCAGAAGGCCTTCAGGCTTACGTAGACCCTTCCCAAGGCAACGTAAGGACTGCATCACCCAGTCTGGGGTTACGCAGTCCACTTCTGAGCAACGCTGAGGCTACGTTGGGCCAGTCAGTAAGACGCAATCCAGCCATTTCTCCAATTGCAGAAGAATTTTGCCAAGATCCGGAAGTTGTGCTTCAGATCTTCAGCAGTGCTGGTGGGGTGGAGATTTTGCAGGTGCAGAATTGTACCTAGCTAAGTCAACAAAGGCGGGAGGAAGATAGTTACTCAGATCTGAGCCAAACAGATCTGAGATTCGATTCGGAGGATCAGAGAGTGTTGTCCAATTGTGTTTGGGTGAAAGATTTCCAGGAGGGAAATCAGTCTTTAGCATAAGCAGTTACTAGAGGGATTCTAGTCACCAAAAAACCCAGATCCAAAGGGAGAAGTACTGTTTTTGTTAGATCTGAGCAAGATGGCTCGATATGGACTGAAGGATCAAGATAGATTGGACGACATGTCCAACTATGTATCTGGAGGGCCATAATCCTCTCAATTTTGGATGAGTATGGTCTCAAAGATCATGCAGAGAAGGTTCTTGTTGTACCAACCGATGTAGATCCTTTGAATAAGTATGAAGAAAATCAAGTGCGAACAAAGCGTTTGATCATAGACAGAGTCAAGGACCGTGTGATTCCTCATATTGCTGGAAAGACTACAACAAATGACATGTGGGTAGCCTTGGATACGATGTACCAAGGAGGCTCCGTCCAAAGAAGAATGCTTCTGGAGAACTAGATGCAGTTGTTCCAAATGATGAAGGGTGAAGAGATGGATCCATTCCTCTTCATGCTTCAAGCCATCTGAGATCAGCTGGTTGGCATTGGTGCTACTCCAGATGAGGGGCTTTTAGTGAGGACTGCTCTGAATGCAATCTCGAAAGATTGGGAAACATTTGTCCAGAGCATTCTGGGAAGGGCAGCGTTACCATCTTGGGCTGACATGTGGGCTATCCTCCACCAAGAGGAGATCAGGAGGGTCACCAAGCGGCAGAATATCAGTGGACGAAGCGGAAAGGCCAAAGTCAAGGAGGAGGAGGAGGATGCAGCCCTTGCATCAAGGGAAAATAAACATCAAGGGAAGAAGAAGAAGGACCTTTCAAAGGTCTAATGTTTTAATTGTGATGATCTTGGACAATTCGCCAGCAGTTGTCCTAAGAAGAAGGACAAAGGATCTTCTGATTCCAAGGCTGCAGCAGCAAAGGATGATGACTTTCATGATGATGCAGCCATGAGTACTCATGTGCCTCGAGAGAAGAGGTGGGTGACATGGATCTATAAAGCATCTACAGACACTAGCGGGATCCTTGAGTCAGCCCTACTCTTGGATCACATACGAGCTACGGGAGCCTTAAGACGATATCGGGATGAGTCGAGAGATGGTTGCAGAAGGCCACATTGAAGCGGAAGAGGGAGCAGCGTAATGCAAAGGCAACAACAGCGTGGAGGCAGCAGCGTAGGGCTGATGGGACTTCAACAACGCAGAGAAGTTGTGCTCATGCAGTGCAGAGACGCTGTGCTCACGTAGTGCAGTGTTGCAACATGAGAATATCTTCAGGAGGACAACGTGAATCAACATCTAGGGAGCTTCAGTGGTGGAAGACAACTTGACTTATCTGTCAAACAGTTGGGTAGAAGTCTTTCAGTTGCTTACTTCTCAGCAACTTAGTTGCAGTGCAGCAGTTAGCAGTGGCAGTGCTATGGGCAGCATGATGCAACAATTTGAGAGGGAGTTGCAGTACAGATGTGGCAGTGTCAGTGGTAGTGGCATGGGCAACAATACAGAGAGCAGCAATGTAGTGGATGGAGGGCAGCAGGCCAAGCGTCAACAACACAGAATCCAACTTCAAGATCTTGTAGTGCATGGTGTGGATGCATTGCTAGAGTACACTTGCTAGAGCACACTCCATGCTAAGAGGGAGTGTTGAGATTTTGTATAGTTGGTGTATTAGGTGTGCTCTAGCCCTGGAATTTTGTGGAGGGGCTAGAACACACTTGATCTCCAAAACCCAGAAAGTGTTTTGAGAAATTTCAGTTGGTGTTCAAGTTATTCAAATAATTAATTATTCTAATGGATTTCCTAAGTCTAAACTTAGGAAAATAAAATAATTAAAGTGAATTAATTAACAAGTGATGAAATTGTCTTAAGAGACATGGATCAAGTAGTCTTTTAATCTCAGCCGTTGATGAATGTTTTAATCTCGATCGTTGATGAGATGAATGAAAAAGTATAAGAGAAAGGCTTGAGGGTCAGTTGGAGGAGACACACAGCGATAGAGCTGAGGAATAGATCTGGAATTCTAGGGCGGGTTTGCTAAGAATTTTCGGAGGAATTTCCTGCATCGAGGGGTAGTATTGGCTAAGGGGATGATCTGATCCCGGAGACAAGAGTCAGTAAGAGGCAGAGGAGCAGCGACAAGAACAGCGCAGAGAAGCAGAGTAGCAGCTACGCAGGTGCTGGGCAGCCGCTACGCAGGACAGCGCAGAGGCTCCTAGTAGCTGCAGAAGTTACGCGAGGGTCTCCAGGACCAACGTAAGGCCTACGTCACCCTTCCAGGGGTTACACAGTCCCTCTCTGGGCAGCGCAATGGCATTCTGAGGCTAGCAGGGCTGACATTGGGGCTTCAGGGGTAGCGCTAAGGGTTTCTAGGGCCAGATCTGGGTTGAGTCTTGTAAATCCCGTTTGAGGGTGTGGATCAGTCAGATATTTGGCACCAGAACTTCAGGTTAGCTGCAGATTTGATTTCTTTTATTCTTTGTCAGGTTTTCCAGATCTGGAACCCAGAATTTTTTTTTCCTAAATAAGACTATTCTATTAATATGAACATAGTATACAGGTCGAAACTCGCCTCCAGAATTGCTATGCTAGCCAATTCCGGAGGGAGAAGAGTTCAAAAAGACGAAAATATGACTGCCCCAAATGGGGAAACCGGTCCAAAAGTCGCTGCCCTTTGTAGGGAAACTAGCATTAACCAGAAAAGACCAAGAGTTTGCTCAATTGTTCAAGAAATACATGATATCAGAGAAATTAAACAAAACAAAGAGAGGAAACCTCTCATTGTTGTGGCTGCCTGTCATGCTAAGTGTCATGAGGCTGTGGCGGTGGCTCCTCAACGATAAGACACCTGTAATCATCAGACAAATCCTCGTCTTTCTTCGAGTGTTGTGCGTTGGGTTCTGGCGTGGTGGCAGTGCGCACAAGGCTGACACTGCCTTTCCTCTTCTCATCCACTGAGCGTTCTGGACTTCCACTTCCGCTGCTAGAGGAGTGCGCTCCTGGTTTGACCGGTAGAGCTTTAGATTTCCGAGAGTGTTGAGGGGGTGCTAGAGAAATAGTGGATTTCCTGGGACGTTTTCTAGAACCTGAATCAGCGGAGCTCGAAGGAATCTCCTGAAAGCTAACAGTGATGGTGGCTGTAACTCGAGGTTTGTCCAGGGAGCAATCATAATGGAAATAAGACGAATTTTCTTCAAGAGGTAGGTAGCGACTATCTGAATGAATTGAGATGGCCAAGCGAGAGGACTGGCCCCTACCACGACCATGACGACAACACATTCTGTGCCTCCTCCGCATGCTGGAGCAGGAATGAGCGTAAGGGAGGCTAGCTTGTGGAGGTGTTGAGGTCGAGTGAGCATTAAGGTTGGCGTGCAGAGGCTGCAAGACAGTAGGACAGCAGGAGCGATGAGGCGTCGAAACTAACAAAATTTGGAGGTCACACTGCGTCTCGGAGGGTGAAGCGGAACCCGGAGCAGAGAACACTGAGAATCGAAGGCGGCAAGAAGAGAATGACAGCAAAGGAGGGCGCGGCGCCATGAAGTAGAGCTCAGGGCTGCGGGTCGGACAGGCGTTAAGGCGAATGGTAGAGGCAATAATGTCAACTTGAGGCGAGCAACTGGATCATTTAAGGGCTACAGGATAGGCCCCATGCGTGGCCATGTGGCTAGGCCATGTGCCACGCAGTGGAGCTGCCACCTCCCGTGCCAGTTTAAACACCCGCATCCGGGGATCTGGAACCCAGATTTACTATACTTAGGAACTACTTAAGAAAATAACCCTCATATCTGTTGCACTGGTTTTCCCGCTTTGGGTTTTTCCGGGGACTTATGTCCAAAAATCCATGTGTGACTTTGTTGTATGAGCATATTATTCAATAAATGATCTGCATGTGTAGGCTGTAGTTGTGTTTCTTTCAATATTTTCTGAAACTAATTTATGAAAATAACTTGTATTAATTTAAATCAAGTAAGAGAAATAAACCAAGATACTGCAGCAGAATTTTCACATATAAAACTGGACAGAAAGATAGTGAGAAGATCTCACACTGTCACTGGAAAATTTAGCATTGATCTGAATGGAGATGAGCTCCCTGCGCTGTCTCTGCGTCTACCCATGCAGTCACTATGCCACTGCTGCTGGGACTGCGCTGCACCTCCTCCTGATCTCCTACTCGTTGGAAACTTCGACCCTCTAGCCTCCCGGTCTCACACACCAGCTCCGACACTAGATCTCGACTGTTCCCCAGCAGAACTTCAGACTCCCTCTAAAGCTCTGCGCTGCCATAACGTAGCTCTGCATGGCACTGCACTGCCTCTCTGGACTTCTCTCTGCCTTCTCTGCCTTGCACTCTACGGATCAGAAAAACTTCCTCTTCCAGCAAACTATCCCTACCCCTCACTGCAAGAAATCACTTCAATCTTCCTCCGACAACTGCTGCGTTGCTCTCTTGAGAAATCGATCGCTTGATATCTTACTTGATGTGTTCTCCAAGTGCCCATCGAGCTTCTTCTTATAATCTTCTCGTTGAACATTCAATGGCCTAGATTAAATCCTAATCAATGGCTCAGATCATCTTGACTCTATCTTCGTCTTTTTCTAGAAGATTTGCACCCAGTTTAATTAATACCCTTAAATTATTTTAATTTCCTAAGTTTAGACTTAGGCATCCATTAAAAATAATTAATTATTTTGATTAAACATTCTCCGGGTGGAATTTTTTGAGATTTTGGGGTAGGATCAGATGTGCTCTAGCTCCGAAATTTTGTGGAGGAGCTGGAGTATATGAGATTTCCAAGACCTAGAAAGCATTTGGAGAAATTCCATCTGGTTTGATAGTTATTCAAATAATTAATATTTTTAATTAAGGACCCTATGTCTAATTTAGGAAAATTAAAAGATTAAAGTGAATTAAATTAAACATGTGATGAGGATGTTCTAAGTGACGTGGATCATGTAGCCTCTAATCTTAATCATTGATTAGAGATTAGATCACGGTCGTTGGTTTGCCAATGAGAAAAGTATAAGAGAAGGGCTTGGGGTCAGTTGGAGAAAACACACATTGGCAGAGCACTGAAGCTAAGCTAAAATTCTAGGGCGTGATTTGCTAAGAATTTCAGAGAGTTTGCAGTGCCGCGAGGGACAATATTACTGAGGGATTTTGATACAAGGTCAAGAATACAACAACAGTAGAGAGGCAGTGTATCCAGCAGCGCAGAGGCTAGCCAGAGCCCAGTCAGGGGTAGCGTAGAGGCAGCAAGAGCCCTTCAGGGCTGGAGCAGACCCAGTCAGGGTAGAGCAGGGGTAGCGTAAGCCCGGAGAGGGTGACGCAGGCCCTTCCAGAGCAGCGCAAAGGCTGACACAGGCCCTTCTAGAGCAGCGCAAAGGCTGACGCAAGCCAGTAAGGCTAATGCAGAGGGTTGAGGAGAAGCGTTGGGGTTTCCGGCGAGGCAGAAAGGGCTCGAGTTCTGTAAATCTCGTTTGAGGGTGTGAATCAACCATATTTTCAGTCTCCGACTGAAAGAGGTATTGTTGCCGTGATTTTCTCTGTAGGGCCAACCATGTCTGGTGCCCAAAAATTCTTGTATTCAAAGTTTGCATAATAATAAAATCCTCTAGAGCTAGTTGCACCAATTTTCCCACATTGGGTTTTTCTGGGGACATTTGTCCGAAAAATCTATCACTTTGTCATATGTGTGTTATATTCAGTAAATGACATGTATGTGTAGGCTGCTATTTGTGTTTAATTCGTTGTTTTTCTAGATATTCAGATTAATAACTTATATAAATAATCAAGTAAGAGAAGTAAATCAATAGTTAGCAGTAGAGTTTCTTAGATTAAGAAATTTTCACATGGTATCAGAGCGTTGCAGATCAAGCTGAATCTCCAGCAAAACAACTGAAGATTTTTTTGCTGCAGAGTGGCAGTTGAAGCAGCAGAGATCCGGAGAGGGCAACACAGCACCAGGAGGACGCAGTCCCAGCAGAGGCCACGTAGGGGTTGACGCAGTCCCAGCCAAGTGACGCAGAGCCAGCGCAGAGCCTTCCAGAGTGACGTAGGAGTAGTCGGTGCTGCGCTGAGCCAGTTTGCTCACGCAAAGGCCAACCAGAGGGACGAAATCCAGTTTCGAGTTGCTGTGCAGAGTTGTCGTAGTCCGGATGTAGAGCTTCAGATCTTCAGAATTTGTTGGTGTGGTGGAGATTTTTTTGGTGTAGAATCGTGCCTAGCTAAGTTGACAAAGAACGGAAGGAGAACAGATGCTCAGCAAATTTTTGCCAAAGAGGGCTGATTTAGAGAATTTGGCAGATTTCCAAGGAGGGTAATCAGTTGTCAGAGGGAGCAGTTGCTATAAAGGGTGCTTTTTGGCCAAAGGACCCTAGATCCGGGTTTCTGTTGAGGGTAGCAGCAACAGCAGGGTGAGGAGCATCTGTTTCGATAGACTATTTCTGAGCTAGATGGCGCCATATGGACTACGTGATCAGGATAGGTTGGACAACTTGTCCAACTTTGCTATCTGGAAGGCCAGAGTCCTGACGGTCCTGGAGGCATATGCATTGCAGGAGCATGCAGAGAGCGTCTTGGCTACACCAACTGATGTTTCTCTTCTCGCGAAGTAGAATGAAGCAGAGGCGCATGCTAAGCGCTTCATCATGGATGGGGTCAAGGATCATGTGGTCCCACACAGCCGAGAAGAAGACAACTAATGCTATGTGGACAGCGTTAACCACAATGTATCAAGGGAAGTCCGTCCAGAAGAAGATGCTTCTGGAGAACTACATGAGGTTGTTTGTGATGAATAAGGGAGAGGAAATTGATCCTTTCCTCTTCAGGTTGCAGTCGATTCGGGATCAGTTGATTACGATTGGGGTCAAGGTGGAGGATGATGTCATGGTGAGGACTGCTCAAAATGCAGTCACAGATGGATGGGAAACGTTTGTCCAAAGCATCTTGGGCAGACATGACCTTCCAAGCTGGGACGACATGTGGGCTATCCTCTGACAAGAGGAAATCCATCGAATGACCAAGAGACAAGGCAACACCGGATCAAGCAAGGTGAAGGAGGAGGAAGAGGAAGATGCAACCCTTGCATCCAAGGAGCAAGAAGGGAAGAAGAAAAGGGATCTATCCAAGATTCGATGCTTCAGGTGTGGTGAACTTGGACACTTCGCCACCACTTGTCCTCTAGGGAAGAAGGACAAGGAAGTTGAATCCAAGGCTGCAGTAGCTAAAGAAGACGATGGCTCCGATGATGATGTGGCCATGAGCTGTCATGTACCTCGAGAGAAGAGGTGGGGCGATATTGATCTGTAGAGCAGCCACAGAGTGAAGGCAGGAATTCAGCAATGGAGGAGTCAAAATTAAGAAAGAGGAGGAGGAAGATGTAGCCCTAGCATCTAAGGGAGAGAGGCAGCAAGGGAAGAAGAAGAAGGACCTATCCAAGGTCTGGTGCTTCAGATGTGGCGAATAGGGACACTTTGCCAATACTTGTCCTAAGAAAAAAGGCAAGGAAGATTCAGATTCCAAGGAAGCAACAGCGAAAGGAGATGATGGCAGCGATGATGATGTGGCCATGAGTGCTCATGTACCTCGAGAGAAGAGGTGGGGCGACTGTTGGGTATGTGTTATATTCTTTCCATGATTAGCCCCACGCGCTGTATGTTGCGTCGGGCGTAGCTGGGGGGTCACGAGGGGCGAAGCAGTCCCCACCGTTGGGGTCTGGGGCAGCGCCCCGGCCAAAATTTGTTTTTTTTGCGGACCCACTCATAGGCGGATCCGCCCATGGTTTTGTGCATGGTTTTGCACATGGTTTTGGGGTTCGATGGTTTTCGGCCCCTGGTATTTTTGTAGATCCGGTCAAGGGAACTACGGTTATGTTCTAATCCAGGGTTAATGGATTGGGGTTTATGTATGTTCCGGCATGTATATATATGTGTTGTAACACTAAAAGGAATATAATGAAAAATCAAGCTGGTCGTCCCGATTTGGGATCCAGGGGAAAATCTCTGTGTTTATCTGTTTTATGTTTTATTCTCTTGCTATTGTTTATTTTATTTTATAAGAATCGTGTGTAGATATTTTTGTTCAGGGTTAAAACCTACAGCGACATAGATCTTTAGATTGAGCTATAGATGGTGGATGGCAGGATCCTTGAGGTGCCCAAACTCCTGGATCACATACGAGCTACAAGAGCCTTAAGACAGTAGCAGGATGACTGGAGCAGTGCATGCAAAGGATCATGGAAAGGCACAAGGCAGTGCTTGAACACTGAAGACTGGAGCAGCGCAGAGGAAAGCCAACAGCAGCGCAGAGGCTGATGGGATTTCAGTTGTGCTTATGCAGTACAGTGCAGCATACAATGCAGAGCTTAAGAGAGACATCGCAGAGTAGCAGCAAAGGGTGCTTCAATGATGAGATGCAGCCAGACTGACTTGTTTGTCAGTTGTTGGGTGATTGTCCTTCAATTGCTTACTTCTCAAAGAATCGAGTTGCAAAGTAAGTACAGCTAGTTAAAGGGCAATGCTATAGGTAGCATGATGCAAAGAATTTGAGAGGAAGTCGCATTGGCGTATGTGGCAATGATTGTTGCGTAGTTATGGGCAACAAGAGACAAAAGCAACAACAGAGTGGATGGAGGGTAGCAAAGCGAAGCATCAATCTGCGTTAGGATCGATGCCGTAGATCGCAGTAATGATTCTAGAGTGAAGTGTTGCTAGAGCACGTTCCTCACTAAGAGGGAGTATTGAGATTTTGGGTAGCATCGGATGTGCTCTAGCTTTGAAACTTTGTGGAGGGGCTAGAGCACATGAGATCTCCAAGACCCAGAAATTGTTTAGGGAAATTCCACCCGGTGTAAAAGTTATTCAAAAAATTAATTTTTTAATGGGGACCCTAAGTCTAACTTAGAGAAATTAAAAAATTAAAGTGAATTAATTTACACGTGGTGAGAATGTTCTAAGTGACGTGGATCAAGCTTTCTCTAATCTTAGTCATTGATTAGTGATTAGATCACGGTCGTTGATTACTCAACAAGAAAAGTATTAAAGGAAGGCTTGGGGTTAGTTGGAGGTCACACACAGAGCGGTAGCACTTGAGCTAAGTCTAAATTTTGGGGCATGGATTGCTAAGAATTTTCGAGCGAGCTTGCAGTGCTAGTGAGGGGAATATCGGCAAAGGATGTTCTAATCCGAGGCTGAGAATACATACATCGGAGGCAGATCCGTACCAGGCAGCGCAGAGGCCAGCAGGAGGGACACAACCTAGCCAGGCTGACGCAGAGGCAACACAGGGGCTAACAAAGAGGCTTTAGGGTAATGCAGAGGCAACGCAGAGCCAAGAAGGGTGACGCAGGGGCATCCTGTGCTGCGCAGAGGCCAAGCTAGGCAGGAAAGGCTGACGCAGAGGCTGGAGGGACAGCGTTGGGGTTCCAGTGGGCTAGAAAGGGCTCGTATTCAGTAATTCTCGTGAGGGTTTAAATCAGCCATATTTTCTGTCTCCGAGTGATAAGGTACAACTGTCGTGAAATTCTCTGTCAAGCAAACCACTACTGGTGCCCTTGATGTATTCAGATTCTGCTTAATAATAAAACCCTCAGAGCTATTGCACCGGTTTTCCCGCATTGGGTTTTTCCGGGGACATTTGTCCAAAAAATCATGTGTGTCCTTTGTCATATATGCGTTATGTTTCAGTAAATGATCTGTATATGTTTAGGATGAAAATTGTGTTTACTTTGATATTTTTCTGAATATTCAATTAAATAACTTGTTAATTAAATCAAACAAGTAGGAGAAGAAGTAAATCAATATGCTGCAGTAGGGTTTCTGTGTTCAGAAATTTTCACAGAGCACCCCTACAAAGGCAAGCTCCCATAACCCATGAGTCCTCAAGTAAGCTCATCGAAGGCCCTGCAATACTATACAAGATGAGAGGAACTCGAAATGAACTACAAGGGGCTAACCATGGTCTGACCAAGACACAACATTCATGCAATGAGAACAAGACATGGGCCTAGGTCACCTAATACAAAACCTCACGTGGTTGTCACAATGCTTTGACTCGTTTTGTGTACCCTTGTTGACATGCAAGCTAAGTTGCATGAAACAGGGAAACGAAAACGAGTTTCCCAAATGGGAAGCGATACGAAACACGACCTCCCAAATTTTGGAAACGATCAAACGCAGTATATATATATATAATTTAAATTTATATTAGAATTTAGGACATTTAAGAAATGTTATGTGAAATCATACAAGATTAAAACATACATGATAAATCATAAATTCAAAGCATAAACTATTACAAATTTACAAGTTACAACACATTTACTCATGAATGATCATTGATAACAGATACATAATGAAAATAGCAATATCGGAACCTCCAAAACCAGCCTTTATTATATATCAAAATCTCAAAATCAACCTTTATTATAAATATGAGGCTGCAAGTACAATAAAGTCAAAAGACTAATACTCATTATCAAAATCCTCATCAAATATAGCAGTAGAAGCATGCTCAGCAGTGGATGGTGTAGCTGAAGAAGATGTTTGGGCAATTCCACTTCTATGATCCTGGTCCTCAATATTCAAGGTAGCAAGAGAGAGATCCAAATCAGGATTTTCTGGTTCAACAACCCACTCCTTAGAAGGACCATTGCCATATTCTAGACCCCTACCAGATGCAAGCCGAAGGTTGGAGTGCACATAAACAAGATCCTCTGCCCTCTATGAGCCCAACCTGTTGCACTTCACAGAATGAATAAAACCATAGGTGCTCCAATTCCTTTCTGCTGATGAAAAGCTTGCCACTTGTGAAAGGACGTGAATGGCAAGGTTTTGCAAATGTACACCATTTGCTCCATGACAAATCCACCACCTAACTGGATTCATGGTGCTCTCCTCCAAAATGATATCTCTGAATAATCATTTATACCTGCAGCAAAACTGGAAAATTCTTCCTTCCCTCCCTGTGTAGATGAGTTGGAAAAATTCTCATAAGGGCTTTTTTCACCCCATTAGCCACCTCTCTATCCTTATGGGGTGCCTTCCTCTTCCCATTGCTTTGAGCAATAAGTTCCTCATCATAAAATTTTGGGTTCAAGGCATGTGCTAAAGTATGCAATGTAGTGTTGAAATTGTTCCACTTGTCAACAATGATTCTCTTGATTAATTCGGCAAAATGACCATCTACAAACAAAAGTTGTGGAGACTCCTGTAAAATTATTTCCATAGTTTTCTCAACCATGGAATCCATGCCATCATATAACTCACCTAAGAAAGGTTGGTTGTGTTGAAATTTTGTGTATTTGGGGTAGCATCAGTTGTGCTCTAGCTCCCAAATTTTGTGGAGGGACTAGAGTACACTTGATCTACAAGACCCAGAAATGGATTTGAGAAATTTCAAGTTGTGTTCAAGTTATTCAAATAATTAATTATTTTTAATGGATTTCCTAAGTCTAACTTAGGAAAATAAAATAATTAAAGTGAATTAATTAACGCATGTGCTGAAATTGTCTTTTAAGTCACATGGATCAAGCAGTCTTTTAATCTCCGCCGTTGATAGATGATTTAATCTCGACCGTTGAAGGGTTCAACGAAAAAGTATAAGAGAAAGGCTCGAGGGTGAGTTGAACACAATTTTTGTAGAACTGAGGAATAGATCTGGAATTCTAGGGCGAGTTTGCTAAGAATTTCCAGTGGAATTTCCTGCAGCAAGGGGTAGTATTGGCCAAGGGAATGCTCTGATTCCGAGGCCAAGAGACAGCAAGAGGCAAGAGGAGCGGCCACAAGGACAGCGCAGAGAGGCTTCAGAGCCACGCAGAGCAGCAGGGGCAGCACAGAGGCAGCTAGGGCCACGTTGGGCTGACGCTGGCCAAGTAGAGGCAGCGTAGACCCTCCTAGGGTGACACAGGCCCTCCTAGAGCCACGCAGAGGCTGACGCAGTCCCTCCATGGCAACGTTGGGGCTTCAGAAGCAACGCTGAGGGTTTCTAGGGTCAGATCCGAGCTGAGTCCTGTAAATCCCGTTCGAGGGTGTGGATCAGTCAAATATTTGGCACTAGATCTTCAGGTTAGCTGCAGATTTTATATCTTTTATTCTCTGTCGGGTTTTCCAAGGTTGGAACCCAGATTTGCTGTACTCAGAACTACTTAATAATAAAACCCTCATATCCGTTGAACCGGTTTTCCCGCTTTGGGTTTTTCCAGGGACTTATGTCCAAAAATCCATGTGTCACTTTGTTGCATGAGTGAATTATTCAGTAAATGATCTGCATGTGTAGGTTGTAGTTGTGTTTATTTTCGGTATTTTCTGAATCTAATTTCTGAAAATAACTTGTATAAATTAAATCTGGTAGGCGGAAATAAACCAATACACTACAGTAGAATTTTCACATGGTATCAGAGCGATAGAAAATCAAGATGAATCTCCAGCAATCAGCTGAAGTATTATTTTTTCTGCAGGGTGGTAGAAGATGCAACAAATCCAGAAAGGGCATCCTGACAACAAGAGAGAGCAGATCCAGAAGACAGCGCTGAAGTTGTAGAAGGCCTCTGGGCTTACGCAAACCCTTCCCAGGGCAGCGTAAGGACTGCGTCACCCAGTCTGGGGTTACGCAGTCCACTTCTGAGACACGTTGGGACTGTGCTGGGCTAGCCAGGAGGACGTTGTCCAGTGACTTCTCTTGTTGCAGAAAATTTCAGCCAAGTTCTGGAAGTAGTGCTTCAGATCTTCAGCAGTGCTGGTGGGGTAGAGATTCTGCAGGTGCAGAATTGTGCCTAGCTAAGGAAAAAAAGGTGGGAGGAAGACAGTTATTCAACAGATATGAGCCAAACAGATCTGAGATTCGATCAGCAGGATCAGAGAATACTGTTCGTTTGAAATTTAGTGGGAGGCTTCCAGGAGGGAAGTCAGTTTATTTAGGTCTGAGCAAAGATGGCTCGATATGGACTGAGGGATCAAGGCAAATTGGATGGCATGTCCAACTATGTCATCTGGAAGGCCAAAATCCTCTCAGTTCTGGATGAGTATGGTCTCAAAGATCATGCAGAGCAGACACTTTTTGTAGCTACTGATGCAAATCCACTCAAGAAGTATGAAGAAAATCAAGCACAGATAAAGCAGTTGATCATAGACAGAGTCAAGGACCACGTGATTTCGCATATTGTTGGTAAGAATACAACAAATTCCATGTGGAAGGCTTTGGAAGTGATGTACCAAGGAGGTTCTGTGCAAAGAAGAATGCTTCTTGAGAATCAGATGCGGATGTTCCAAATGATGAAGGGCGAAGAGATAGATCCATTTCTCTTCAGACTTCAAGCTGTTCATGACCAGCTGATTGGCATGGGTGTTGCTCCAGACGAAGGGCTCCTAGTGAGGACAACCCTAAATGCTGTCTTTGAAGAATGGGAAACGTTGTCCAGAGCATTCTGGGAAGGGCAGCGTTACCATCTTGGGCAGATATGTGGGCTATTCTCCGCCAAGAGGAGATCAGGAGGATCACCAAGAAGTCTTTTAGTGGAGGAAGCGGATCAGCCAGAGTGAAGAAAGAAGAGGAGGAGGATGCAACCCTTGCATCAAGGGAAAAGAAGCAAGGGAAGAAGAAGAAGGACCTCTCTAAGGAATGGATGATTTGATCTTGGCCGTTGAAGGGTTCAACGAAAAAGTATAAGAGAAAGGCTTGAGGGTCAGTTGAAGATGCACAATTTCTGTAGAACTAAGGAATAGATCTGGAATTCTAGGGCGGGTTTGCTAAGAATTTTTGGAGGGATTTCCTACAGTGAGGGGTAGTATTGGCCAAGGGAATGTTCTGATTCCAGGGCCAAGAGACAACAAGAGGCAAGAGGAGCAGCAACAAGGACAACGCAGAGAGGCTTCAGAGCCACGCAGAGTAATAGGGGCAGCGCAGAGGCAACTAGGCCCACGCTGGGCTGACGCTGGCCAAGCAGAGGCAACGCAAGGGCAGCGTAGACCCTCCAAGGGTGACGCAGGCCCTCCGAGAGCCTTGCAGAGGCTGATGCAATCCATCCAAGGCAACGCTGGGGCTTCAGAAGCAGCGTTGAGGGTTTCTAGGGTCAGATCTGGGTTGAGTCTTGTAAATCTCGTTTGAGGGTGTGGATCAGTCAGATATTTGGCACTAGATCTTCGGGTTCGCTGCAGATTTGATATCTTTTATTCTCTGTCGGGTTTTCTAAGGTTCAAACCCATATTTGCTGTACTCAGAACTACTTAATAATAAACCCTCATATCTGTTGAACCGATTTTCCCGCTTTGGGTTTTTCCGGGGACTTAATTCCAAAAATCCATGTGTCACATTGTTGCATGAGTGAATTATTCAGTAAATGATCTGCATGTGTAGGCTGTAGTTGTGTTTATTTTCGGTATTTTCTGAATCTAATTTCTCGAAATAACTTGGATTAATTAAATCAAGTAGGAGGAAATAGACCAATACATTGCAGTAGAATTTCCTTTCATAAGTCGCGTCGCATTCCAAAGAAGCTCAAATGCAGGGGTTGTGAACATTAGCAAGAAATCTATCTTGCTCCACCAATCCTCATCAAGGCACAATCTACGCACCGTAGATTCCCGCTCTGAATCTGCCTGTCTCCACTCAGCCCAAAGCTGAATCACCACCATAGACACTAATGCTTGCTTAACCTCAACGAGATGACGCAACATTATGAAGTTTGAGGCATATCTTGTCTCATCAACTTTTAACAACTCCAATTTGGAGTACTCTCGAAATATTGCTCGAGACTGGTGGTGGTTGGTGATGAATTTAACAATTTCCCTTGCTTACCCTGTGAGTTCCTTTATCCATGGAATTGTATTGTCGATCTCCTCTAAGATTAGATTCAGATTGTGGACAATGCAGGGTGTACAAAAGATGTGGTCATACCTCCCCTCAATAATCAAACCTGCAGCTTTGCATACCGGTGCATTATCCGTGATAACTTGCACCATCCTGTTAGGACCAACTTGTTCAATAGATTTGATAATGACATCAACAATGAATTGTGCATCTTTTACCTCTCCCGAGTAGTCTTCCGCCTTTAGAAACATTGCTTCTTTTGGTGAAGTGGCTATGATATTTATCAATGGTCTACGCCTTGTATCTGTCCATCCATATGAGACTATTGTAACCCCAGAGCTACTCCAAGAAGAACGAATTGGTGATAACACATCCTCCACAAGATCCTTCTCATTTTTAGAAGCTGAGTTTTAACTTTCTCATTGTTGGGCCCCTTGTACCCTCGAGGAGCTTTGTTAACTGCCTTTATCATATCTTGCCAGTAAGGAGAGCGAACAACATTGAATGGGATACCACATGCGTAGATGCACCGAGCCACTTTGGAATCAGCGTCTTCTCTTCCTTGCACATTCACTAGTTTAGCAATTCTGCTATCTTGAATTGTACCAGATGCCCCTCTGGATGGTGGTTGTTGAGTGCCTCTCCTCTTCCTTGCTTCAATTACAATCCTTGGCTCAATGTTTGCTGGATTTTTAGCTTGACTAAAATCATCATGCTTTCTTTTGATTCCATTAGCCTGATCTTGCTCTCTTTGATATTCCCTCCTTGCCATAGGGTCTGATGTTTTAAAGCAACCTGCAATCCCCTGTCCTCCTCCGTGCAAAAGATGTGCCTTCACTCTTGGGTAAGAGCCCTTGTAAGAATTATTGCAAAGAGTACACCGTCATTCCCATGAGCCACCACCTCCACATCTTTGCAGCTTCTCAACATGCCTCCAAAGAGGATAATATTCAGCCCTTGGGTTGGCCTTGGGGTTTGCACTTGAACCTTGGATGGAAGAAGCCATTGCTGCAAAAAAAAAAAAAAAAAATCTATAAATAAAAAAACGTTTTTTATAATTTTGGTAGCATAAACCCTCGAAAAATAGACAAAACAATGGGAAAAAACCAAGAAATTGAATGCTTCTTACCCAAATTAATTTTGTAGCTGAAGCTGTTGATTTATGGTAGCATCAGATGTGCTCTAGCTTTGTAACTTTGTATATAGGCTAAGACACATGTATTCCATAATACCCAGAAATGGTTTTGGAAAATTCCACTTAGAGATGGTTTAATTAAATTAATTAATCGTTTTTTAATGTTTTCCTAAGTCTAAACTTAGGGAAACTGATTAATTAAAGGGTATTAATTAAACTAAGTGTGAATCTTCTAGATAAAGTCATGGATCGCCTCCAAGTTAATCTTAGCCCTTGATTATGTTTTAATCTTGGTCGTTGAAGGGTTAACGGAAGAATATAAGAAGGAGGGTGAGGGGCCTATGGAAAACAAGCATTGAGCACATTAAGCATTTGGCATTTCTAAGCATTTGGTATTTTCGAGTTTGGTGTGAGAGACGACAGCTCTTTGATCGTAGATCGAATCACTAGGCGGTGGTTCGCTGGGTGATTTTGATTCGTTGATTAGTTTCGCAGAGGAGCAGGATATGAATCGGTTAGGAGGAACGAAGTACATTTCAAGAGAGAGGCGCAGCGATTACGCAGAGAGATAGCGCAACACCGGGAGGTAACGCTGTCTCCGAAGGAACTCACGCAGAAGTGACGCAATGTCTCTTTGATTCAGTCCGAAGATAACTGGAAGCTGGGGTTTCTGAGCTAGGAGGGCCAAAACCCAGTTTCAGATCAGCCCAGATTAGTTGTTGAGCAAAGGTGACGTAGTTCTAGAGCTTGCCCACGCAGGCTTATGCAGTTCTATCATAGGCATCACGCAGAGGCAGAGAGGGGCTTCACCAACACTGTTCAGATCAGCGGGGGATTTGCAGAGTGAGGTATACCTCATATTTTCACCGATTGTCTAGATTTCTCTGAAAGGTGAGCTAGATATTGGCACCCTAATTGTACTCAAGATTATGCTTCTTAATAATACAAAACCCTCAGATCTGCGGCACCGGTTTTCTCGAGTTGGGTTTTTTCGGGGACTTAGTCCAAAAATAACTGTGTCAAATGTGGATGTTTTTCATTGTATTTTGTTCAGTTTGGTTTAGCACTTAGATTTATTCCGCAGCATTATTTGTGTAGACTGCTTTAGTAATTACTTCGATATTTCACTCTAATGATAATAATTATGAAAACTAATAGGAGTAATTCAGATTTGTTGCAGTAGGAATCCAGATCTAGGATTTTTTACAAAAGCTACCCCAAAATGCCAGAAAAAAAACAAGAGAAATATGGTTGTAGCTAAGCCAAAAACCAAGAATGTCGTAGCTAGAAACTTCGCACTCTAAATCTACTTTTCAAATCTCTTTCTCTTGCTGCTGAAATATCATTTTCTCAATGGTGAAAGCACCCAAGTTGAAGCACTACTCTCTTCCTCCTTTCTCCTCGCCAAAATTGCTCTTCTCCAAGTGAAACGACTTGCTCAATTCGTGTGATGAGAGAATGAGGCAAATCCCCTTTTTATAAGTTTAGAAAGCCATCTAGAAGCATCCAAGACACAAATAAAATAATTAAAATAATAATACATCGCACGAATCCCAAAAAAAAAAACAAAACAAAAATCAAGTTATAACGCTATTTTGGGAGGAAACATGGCCGTATGGCCGGGAAACGCATTTCCGGCTGTACTGGCAATGTTTCCCATACGAGCAACGTACCAGTACGGCCGGAAATGCATTTCCCGGCCGTATGATACAAGTTTCTGAGTTTCTTTTGTTTTTTGCCAGAAATGGGGGTGGGGAGGACGTTTCCTGCAACTTAGCATGCAAGGTAATAGGTGGGTAATAGTGCCATGGTGACTAAATGGTTTAATTATATTGTATAGGTCGGCATTGTAGTGCTTGCATATGTAAATTAATTAACAATAGGCTCGTTAGGAAAGGTATTGAGAAAGGAAGTTCAGAGATATGATATTAGAGCAACAAATTTGGAGAGGTAAATGATGGTTTCATGAACACCCCATATCCTCAACAGAGTACACAGGGTATTGGGTATGTTAGTTCACCACAATAAAGAAACTTACTACAAGGTATGTCACATAGTGGACCCTTATGAAATCAAATATTTAACTACTTCTATATACAATGACTTTCAATTCACCACAATAAATAATCACACAAGATTTTAAAGTGTCACTTTGCAGAAAGCCCTAGGACATTCACAAGCCAACAGAAAATGTCATCAAGTCCATGGAAGGAATTCCAACGAATCAATCAATAAACGACCATTAGCAATGCTTCTTGGCATTCATTAGAAATGGGCCTGAAATGAAATAGTACATCTAACAGCACTAACTTTGATCATTCCAATGCTTAGACTAAAGGAACAATCCAGTATACAAAACTTAAAAGCTTAACGAAGAAATCACTATTGCTCAAATTTCAATGCCAACTATCTTCCATTATTCTTTCCCATTATCACTTATTTTTTGAGACAAACTTATGAATCAATCACAAAACAAGGAAGACAGCCAAGAATAAACATAAAAAAGAAAAATATTTTGTGAAGAATGTTGAGTTTAAATCTCTTGGTATTTAAGGAAACATTCATACCTAATGCCATAATAAAACTTCTTTCATGTGCAAAACTAGCAACAAATTAGAAAGAATAGCCAGGAAAGAGATCATATAATGCAAATATAGCCAGAAACCTCTTTTGCTGCAGGCCATTTCTCATCACTAATCTCCAGTGTCAATTCAAGGCAGCCTCCATGTATATAGTTCCAATCTTGCATCCCTCCATATAGAGGATACCTAATAAGGCATAAGATTAAATGTCAAAGCAAAAATTGCATTCATGTCTGATGGTTCAAAAGCTATGAAAATATGTACAAATTTCATCACAACTGATACCTATAAACCAAATCACAGCATAACAATTTTATCTCTCTTTTGTTTAGCGAGAGAAAAAATAGAACTTGCAGAAGATCTCTATTAACAAACAGAAAATCATCATTTTAGAGATTGATACAATTGTTTGGTTGTAAATACCAGAGTGCTCCATTTGTAATTCCTCCATTGAACTCTTTACTTTTAGACATATTATAATGGTGGTCACTATAAATAGTTGCCATGTAGCGAAATGCCTCATCATCTGGACATTGAGAATACCCCCCCCTGCAAATGTCACCGGTAATCACAAAAAAGACAGCGAATACAAGCTAGATAAACTGAAAACTGTGAATGCCAATGCAATTTCACCTTTTGTCATATATAAATGATCTAAATAAGAATGATCATGCATTTTTTTATATTACCTGCCATCGGTAGTGCCATCCCAAGGATAATTTGCAACTAGTGCACCCTGAGGATGAAAGGAAAAACAAGAATGTCAATCAAAATCATTCAAATAGCCCATTATAGCCATATATGTTAGATGTGATATGTGACCAAATGCAAAACATAATGTGAGAAAGTCATTGTACAATTAGTAATTCAGGATATCACTAAATTACTCAAGCCTCTCATTTCAATAGCCTTAATTGCTAACGTTTACAAGATGAAAAACTCAATCCCATTAACAACAGACTTCAAATATTTATCACTCGATAAGAAAGACCTAAATGCTATGTTGCCAGGAAATGTGGGTTTGGGGACATGGACGGGGACGGGGACGAGTACGTCATTTTTTGAAACAGGGTGCATGGGTTCGTCGGGGGCATAATATAATTTATATATATAATATATAAATATTGTATTTTACAAATTATAATAGATATGAATTTGTATATTTTTCAACTTTAAACAAGAACACTAAAATATTTATGATTTAAACTTTTAAACATGCACATCATTGAACATTCAACATTCACATTGAAATTTCAAAATTTTTAGTTTTATATCAAGTGCAAATTGGAGCTTACATATTAATAAGAATCATGATATATGTCCATTGTCATACTACATTCAAAATTTTCCTCAAGGCATCTCCAAACATGAACTAGGAAATTTTAAAATACTAAAATAAAAATAGTTAATAGTGAACAATGGCTTCCTCAAGTCATATCATCAACATCCATGTCATCAGCATCACTTAGATCTTCAGTTAGCATGCTCTCCAGGTAGGAATCACTCTCATCTTGAGGCTCCTACTCATCCATAGCAACTGAAGGTAGCTCAATAAGGCCATCTGGCTGTATCTCCTCGTCCACACACATAACATCATCTGTGTATTGGTCCCATCTCTTGAAAGGACCCTCCTTGTACTCAGGGTTTTTTAGAGATATGAGACGAAGTGTGTTATGAATGTACACTAAGTTCTCTGCCTTCTTTCAGCCCAACCGATTTCTCTTTACTGAATGGATAAAGGCATAAGTACTCCAATTCCTCTCGTAAGATGAAGAACTAGCTACCTGGAATATTAGGGAATCCCATTAAATTAATTAAAATTTGAAAATAAAAAACTAAAAAGAACCCCAAAGAACCCGATTTTGGGGTTCCAGGGACCCATCATCAGGGTTCTTCGTATCCGTAAAGACAAAAGAACCCAATTTTTTTTAATAGAGAACTTGATTCTTCATAGAAGAACTTGGTTCTTATGGGTTCTTCTCAGAAGCACCTGTACCCGAATCTGGTACTTGGGGACGAGAACCCGGGACGGGTTTGAGAACCCCACCCCTGGATTCGCAAACCCAAGCAACATAGCCAAATGAGAAGTGAACTCTGAAATATGAACTTCACAAGAACTTTTAAGGAACCATGAAACACAAAACACTCAATTTACACTTGCAAAAACTTGTGACATTAAAGCTCCTCTTCTAGAAGCAACGAAATGAAAAAACAAACATGAATGCAATATTTTCACTGTTTACATACTGAATATTTCTATATAGGAAAGGTAAATGATAGAAATCACCTACAGTCAATAAATTGTCGAATACCGATGATCTTTGATAGGTGCAGGATGCAACCAATGCATGATGCATGAAAAATATTGAAAAAACTACTTGAGACTTCAGATAAGAGATGGATTCGTATCTCAAAAACTTGTTTTTCATTATAAATTCTATAGAGGTGGGCTCAATCTCTGATCATATCTTGAAATTTGAGGATAACAAAGATCACTTGGCTGTAAATAGTAAGGAGGTCGATGAGAAGGACATAAGTAGTCACCATACTTGGTAGTTTGTTGTAGTCCTTAGTACATTGTTGAAAGCAACGTTCGCTTTGAATCTACAACAACTACATTTGATCAACTGTGCATTTATCTATTACAGAAGCTGAGTTCAAGAAAGCACATTGGTGGCAGTACTGAAACTTCCAAAGTGCCTTTGCAGATGAGTCTAAAGGCAGAGGCAAGCAAATGCAATAGGATTGAGGACCAAGCAGCTTGGGTAATACAAGTTCCACAGATAATGTTAGCTCAGATTTCAAAAAGAGAAATGTTGATGTGGAAAGTTGGGGCATTTATAGAGGTTTTGCAGGAAGCGATTGTAGTATCTAAAACACAACAAAAATCACCAAGTGAAAAACATAACAATGTCATAGAGCATCATGAGGAAGAGTTTATATTTGTTGCTTCTTAGAAGGGTGGAAAGTTGATTCGCGCAATTTGAACCATATGACTAAGAGGAGACACTAATTTATTTTTTCTGTTGAAAATAGATCCATATCAGAGACAATTGTTCCAGGCAATGTTGTGATAATCACGATTAGAATTAAATCGGTGAGGGTCCAAAATCGGAAATTTAATTATAAAAAATAAAAATAAAAACCGTAAAAATCGGGATAAAATCAGTAAAAAATTGGCAAACTTGAAAAAAAATACAAGTCATTTTTTTTCAAATTTTTTAGTAGCATCCACAATATAAAATAAATACATTGACACATAAATATGAAAAGAGAACTAATATATAAGATGTGTAACATCATAATATGTCTAGTGGTACATCACACATGACAGTGAATCATGTTCTGAATCCTCCATTCTGACTCAGCCTAAAAATATCAACAAAAAATATAATAATGTATTTCATATCATCAGTCATCTGTCATATACAATGAAATGAACCAACTAACTAATGATTTCCTCTACCCCTTTCCAAGAAAAATAACAACTTTCCTTGTAGATGAAGAAGGTCTTAGGGCTGGCATTGGACTTTGATGTCCTCTAGAAGTTGAAGAACTAGGAGCCATATAAGGTAGACCATGTCCCCTACTGGTGGCCATGGTAAGTGGTTCCACCTCGCTCCTCCTCCTCCTTTGCAGCTACTACCCTCTCCACTGTTGAGATTTTTTGTAGTTTGGGTAGCATCGGATGTGCTCTAGCTCCCAAAATTTGTGGAGGGACTAGAGTACATATGATCTACAAGACCCAGAAAGGGATTTGGGAAATTAATCTGGTTTGGGAGATATTTAATTAATTAATTATTTTAATGTATTTCCTAAGTCTAAACTTAGGAAAATTAAAGTTAATTAAATTAAACATGTGATGAAATTTGCACAAGTCACACGATCGTTTCTTATTAATGAAGCCATTGATTCAAGATCTGATCATGGTCGTTGGTTTCCCAACGAGAAAAGTATAAAGGAAAGGCTTGGGGTCATTTGTAAAGACACACAGAGGCAAAGCACTAATGGTAAGCTGAGATTCTAGGGCAAGGTTTGTTAAGAATTCTCAGAAGTGTTTCAGCTGCAGAGAGGGGAGTTTAGACAAAGGGGATGGTTTGATCCTAGTGTCTAAAATCAACAAGAGATAAAGAGCAACTTCCAGAGGCAGCGCAGAGAAGTAGGAGCTGCAACAACAGAGAGGGCAGCAGTTGTGTAGTGCAGAGGCAGCTTCAGTTATGCAAGTGTTGCGCAGTCACTCCCAGGGCAGCGTTAGGCAGCTAAAAACCCTCAGAGGTTACGTAGACACCCTCAGGGGCAGCATAGGGATTGTGTCAGCCAATCTGGGGTTACGCAGCCCTTTCCCGGCCAGCGCCGAGGGACGCAAAGGCTGACGCAGGGGCTTCAGGGACACCGCTGGGGTTTCTACGGCCTAGATGTGGCTGAGTCCTGTAAATCCCATTTGAGGGTGTGGATCAGTCAATATTTTGGCTTCAAAACAGCCAGATAGCTGCAGATCTATATTTTCTCTGTCGGTTTTTCCAAATCTGAAACCCAGATTTGTTGTATTCATAATTACTCTTCATAATAAAACTCTCCAGCAGCTAGAGACCGATTTTCTCGCATTGGGTTTTTTCGGGGACTATTGTCCAGAATATCACTGTGTCATTTTGTCTATGTGTTCATGTACTTTTTCTAGATCTGAATTGGTGAAAGTTTGTTGTGTGTTTTGCTTCGATATTAATCTGAATTTTTAGCTTAATAACTTAATTAAGTAGGAGGAGCATAACCAGATCTAACAGTAGATTTCTGCATAAAGTAACATTCATAAATTTTCACATGGTATCAGAGCAATTGCAGATCTAGGAGAGTCACTAGCAGAAGACTGACGGATCTTGCTGTAGAAAGTAGCAGGAAGTGTAGCGGCAGCAACATAAGGGCAGATCTGAAGGGACAGCGCAATTTTCAAAGTAGAGTTATGCAGAGGGCAGGGTGACACAGTCTTATGCTGTCTCCCAGCAGGCCCACACACTTATTGCGTAGAGGCAACAAAGAGACAACACTGGGATTGTTTGAAGCCAGCCAGGGTGACGCAAATCTGAAACTGTCAAATCCAAAAGTGCTTGAAGAAAAGCTACAAAACTTTGGAAGGTGCTGGTGGGGTTAAATTTCTGAAGTTTTCAGAATTTTTAGCCTAAGCACTAGTGACAAAGAGCAGCAGGAGATCAGCTTCTCAAAGAGTTTCTAGCCAAAGAAACTTGCAGATCAATCTGAGGATCGAAGAGAGTTGAATCATTATTTGATTTGGCAGATTTCCAAGAAGGGAAATCAGTTGTCAAAGGGAGCAGAAGGTGTCTGTTTCGCCAAGAACCATAGATCCAGATCTCTAGCACAGAGAAAAGGAGCTCCGACAGATTTCTGAGCAGATGACTCCTCATGGACTGCATGATTAGGACAAATTAGATGGCCTATCCAGCTTTTCAATTCGGAAGGCTAGAATCCTTATAGTACTAGAGGCATATCATCTAAGAGATCATGCAAAACTAGTTTTGGCCACGCCGACTGATGCAGATCTCCTGAGGAAGCATAATGAAGTTGTGGGACATGCCAAGCAGCTGATAATGGATGGAATTAAGGACCATATTGTCCCGCATATAGCTGAGAAGAAAACAGCTAATGAAATGTGGAAGGCCTTAACATCCCTATATGAGGGAAAATCCGTCCAGAGGAAGATGCTTCTGGAGACTCAGATGCAGTCATTCATGATGACCAAGGGGGAAGACATGGAACATTTTCTCTTCAGATTACAGTTGATCAGAGACCAGCTGATTGCCACGGGTGCAAAGGTGGAGGATGATGTGATGGTCAGGACTGCTCTCAATGCGGTCACAGATGAGTGGGAAACCTTTGTCCAAAGTATCTTGGGCAGAGCGGACCTCCCAGATTGGGACAACTTGTGGACAATCATGCGTCAAGAAGAACTCTGCAGAATCACCAAGAAGCAATACAGCACGAGATCTAGGAAGGTGAAAAAGAAAGATGAAGAAGATGCAGCCTTGGCATCAAAGAGGCAATGGGGAAAGAAGAAGAAGGATCTATCAAAGATCAAGTGCTTCCAGTGTGGCAAACTACAACATTTCGCTAGTAATTGTCCTCAAAAGAAAAAGGACAAGGAAGCTTCTTCTTCCAAGGCTGCTATGGCAGATGATGGGTCAGAAGATGATGCAGCCATGAGCACTCATGAACCACGAAAGTGGGGCGACATGGATCTGTAGAGTAGCAACAAAATGAGGGCTAGATCCTTGAGCAGCTCATCTTTGGGATCACATCCGAGCTACGGGAGCCTTAATACAATAGCGGGACAAGTGGAGCAGTGGGTGCATAGATCACGGATGAAGCAAAGGCAGATCTGAAGGCTGGAAGGAGCAGCGTAGTGCAGATGCAGCAGCAGCGTAGGGGCTGATGTGACTTCAGCAGCGCAGCGTGAGAGATTTCAGCGCAAGGGGCTGATGTGACTTCAACAATGCAAAGGGAGTCTGCTTACACAGTGCAGAGCTATTGTTGTGCATCATTCTCCAAATGACAGCACAGATCAACAATCGATGGAGCTTCAGTGATGAGGTTGCAGCCCAACTGACTTGTCTGTCAAAGATTGGGCAAGAGATTCAGATGTTTCTCTCAGCAACTGAAGATGCAGTGCAGCAGATGGCAACATGGATGCAACAAATTGAGAGGGAGATGCAATACAGATGAGGCAGTGGCGGTGACAGTGTCATGGGCAGCAGTACAAAATGGCAGCAACAGTGCAGAGTTGAGTGGCAGCAGGCCAAGCATCAACATCACAGAAACCAGTGCCCAAAATCTTGTGATACATGGTGTGATGTATTGCTAGAGCACACTCCGTGCCGAGAGGGAGTGTTGAGATTTTGTGTAGTTAGGGTAGTATCGGATGTGCTCTAGCTCCCAAAATTTGTTGAGGGATTAGAGATATGAACTACAAAACCCAGAAAGGGATTTGGGAAATTTCATCTAGTTTGGGAGATATTTAATTAATTCATTAATTTAATGCATTTCCTAAGTCTAAACTTAGGAAAATTAAATAATTAAAGTTAATTAAATTAAATATGTGATGAAATTGTATTAAGTCACACAGATCAAGCTTTCTTTTAATCGTAGCCATTAATTCAAGATCTGATCATGGCCGTTGGTTTCCCAACGAGAAAAGTATATAGGAAAGGCTTGGGGTCATCTGTAAAAACACACAGAGGCAGAGCACTGAAGCTAAGTTGAGATTCTAGGGTAGGGTTTGCTAAGAATTCTCAGAAGTGTTTCAGCTGCAGAGGGGGGAGTTTAGACAAAGGGGATGGTCTGATCCCAGTGTCTAGAATCGGCAAGAGACAGAGGCAGCGCAGAGAAGCAGGAGCAGCAACATCAGAGTGGGCAGCAGTTGTGCAGAGCAGAGGCAGTTTCAGCTACGCGCAAGTGCTGCACAGTCACTCCCAAGGCAACGTTAGGCAGCTCGAAACCCTCAGAGGTTACGCAGAGACACTCAAGGGCAGCGTAGGGATTGCGTCGACCAATCTGGGGTTACGCAACCCTTTCCAGGCTAGGGCAGAGGAATGCAGAGGCTGCAGAGGCTGACGCAGGGGCTTCAGGGGCAGCGTTGGGGTTTCCAAGGCCTAGATTTGGCTGAGTCCTGTAAATCCCGTTTGAGGGTGTGGATCAATCAATATTTTGGATTCAAAACAGCCAGAGAGCTGCAGATCTATATTTTCTATGTCGGGTTTTCCAGATCTGAAACCCAGATTTGTTGTATTTAGAAATACTCTTAATAATAAAACCCTCCAGTAGCCAGAGACTGGTTTTCCCGCATTGGGTTTTTCCGGGGACTATTGTCCAGAAAATCACTGTGTCACTTTGTCTGTGTGTGCATGTACTTTTTCTAGATCTAAATTGGTGAAAGTCTGTTATGTGTTTTTCTTCGATATTAATCTGAATTTTCAGCTTAATAACTTAATTAAGTAGGAGGAGCATAACCAGATCTAACAATAGATTTCTGCCTAAAGTAACATTCAGAAATTTTCACATCCACTACCTCCTCCTCTAACGAACAAGGTTCGTATACTAAGAAGAATGCTCTGATACCAACGCTACGCACATAGTTCTTATACACAGTCGAGTAATCTTCAAAATACTTCGAAGAAAAGAATATCAATTGTAGGACAAGTAATTGTATATTGAATATTATATAAAGAATTGATGAGATGATTACAATGAGGGTGATGGCCTGCTTATATACCCTAGGCAGGTGCCTCTTCATTGAATGGTCATGTCTTTAAGACATGCTTTTTCATTACTAATGACTATTTAGGTAACCTTAATGTGATTATTATTGTTTACATTAATTTATTATTTTTATATGAATTATATTCATAATAGAATTTGTGTAAGGTGGAATTTCAATTAATATACTTCCCCTGTCACATGTTGCCCACATAACTTGCAAGTCAAATTTGATCTGTCAAACCCCCCATCAGGTTCACCAAATTCCCACATAGGGACCAATTGTCTTGGCATGTTTGTAACTTTGTTGAACTCTTGAATCATAATGTAAGATTGAAGTTTGAACCTAGGGCACAAGAAGAATTTCAAGTTAAATAAATGAAATTAACATACAACATTTTGAATTTTTTGACCAAAAAAAACCCTCCACTCAATACAACAATAATGGCAAAAAAAACACACTCAAACCCAAGCAAAAATCATGGAAAAAAACTAGGGCACAAGAAGAATTTAAACAAATAAAACTAACAATCAAGATTTCAAATTTTGACAAAAAAAAAAAAAAAACCCTTTCCACTAAATGCAACAAAAATGGCAAAAAAAACACACTCAAACCTTAGAAAAAATCATGAAAAATATATGGGTGCCTAAAACCCAAGAAAAAACAAGGAAAAAACAAAAAATAGGGCCAAATTTGATGCCCATACCTGAAATCCACACCCTACTGAGAAAACTAGGTCCAGATTCGATTTTTTTTTGTTGGGATCCTGAATTCCTTTGTTCTTCTCCTCTCTCGCCCTTGTAGATGAGTTATCCTCCTCCTTAGCTCTCACCCTTGCCCTTTGATGGAAAAATGAGAAAAAACAAACCAAAAAACACTCTTAAAAACTCATTGTTTCTGTCGTCCATGATCTTTTGGCATCCCATCACGATTTTTTCAAATAAAAAAAATCGCTGATTTAATCGGACAATTAAATCATCTTGGCGAAACAATCGTGATTTTCGCACACTGGTTTCAGGTGATGGCAGGGCCCACACTGTTAAAGGGCATGGGTGATGTTCAGATCAAGGTGGCTGATGGTAAGAAGTTACAATTTGAATAAGTTTATGTTTGTTGCTTCTTAGAGGGTGGCAAGTCACCAAATGAATAGATTTTTGATTCACGCAGTTTGAAGCATATTACTAAGAGGAGACACTAATTTATTTCCTCTTTTTAAAACATATCCATATCAGATACAGTTGTTTCAGGTGATGGCAGGACCCACATTCTTAAAGGGCATGGTGATGTTCAGATCAAGGTGGCTGATGGTAAGAAATTCACAATTTTAATAAGTTTGAATAAAAATTTGCATTCTGTTTCAGCTCACTTTGGCAGTAGAGGCATTGGCATCTTAGCTGCCAGTACATTTCTCTTCTAATTAAATCAAGGGTAGTTGTCGATTTTCCTTCAATTCAGGAAGAGGAGGTGTGTGCAGCATGTTTGACAGGGGAAAAACACGGGAGGTTGATGACATAGGGAAAGCTAAGAACAGATAAGACCAATAAAACATGAGAACTATTCTACGGAAATTTGCTGAAAGGGAGATTGAAGTACTGAGGAAAACAGTGAATTGTACAAATAAGATCTCACCCAACTAACATTCGTCAAGTACTACCAAGTCCTGAGGAGAAAGATCATTTAACAACAAATTCTTCATAGGGAACTCTATGTAACTAGTTATTCACAAAATTAATGCATTCCAGAATTATATCAATTGAGCCATTCTGAATACTGGTTACCATAGATTGAAAATGCTAACTATTACAGATCCACTTCTCTTGGACTGTCACTAACTAAAGTTTTAGAAGGAAATCAGTTGTGTTACCCCATGTAAACTGGCAGAAGCCGCAAATCGTTTGTCTTTTATCCACTTCATGATTGCTTTTGTTTCTGGTTGCCGTAAGTTCTCATCATTATTCTGAGGAAAAAACTGTACAGTGCTCCTTATGTTAGGCACCATTCACTGCCTCATACAAATGTCCTGAACTGAAATTTGAAAAAGAACAGCACCAAAGAATGTCACAGAACTGTAGATATGCTACCTTGCATAATGTACCTTTCCTACAATACTCCTAAATGATTATATACCATCATGGCAGCATTTAGAGAAAATATTTTACTTAATTCAGGTACTCACTTGATCTGGGAAGTCCCTATTCAAATCAACATTGTTTGCATTGCCACGTTGCCTAAGAGCAAAGCCATCAGGATTCATCGATGGAAGCAGATGAAGATGAACCTTTTCAACAATCAGGGATACCTGTAAATAACAGCAGTTAGCCATTTTTTGCAAACTAAAGAAAAAAGAGGATCTGCATCAAGAAGAGGAAAAGGAACAATACAGTATACTTTAATAATCCCTGTCACCTAAAATATTTTTAAAGTACATAACATGGCTCTTTCTTATTGAAATAACAAAAGAAATCTAAAAAAAAATTGTTCCCGTCTGTTCAAATGTATGGCTTAAGTATACAACTGCCTTCAGCTTGTGGCTTAAAGGGTTTTATTTTGTGCTTCTGAACTAAGTTTCTTCTGCACAATTATATTCCTTTTTCCAGTCTACATACCTAGAATCAGATTAACTTTAGAGAAGTTTATCTAACAATTCTACTGCTGGACTGGAATCTCAAACAAACATATAAAAGAAGGCAGGCTAAACCCCTTAACCATAAAACTCCCTCTCTGGTAATTGTACATGGGTCGTTTTCATAATCTGTAATGAGGTTCTACGGCCAGTATATTATTGTGAGACTATAGTTCCCATGAGATTGCAATGTGGGTTCTATACCCTTGCAATGTTAAGTTACATGTCCTCTAATTCCTCCAACTTGATCTTCTCCTTTCAAACGTGAGTGGAAGACCTTTTCTGCAACCTTCTATAGCTTCCCAGGGGATAAAACCCAGGAAGTAAATCACACACAAAAGCATGCGCAAGCTATGAAATAAAAATTGTATTGCAACTCCAGTTAAGACAGGTGGAAGGGTATTGCCAAGGAGAACCATGACTAAAGCCCTTAACCCTTGTTCCAACTCAAACTCTCACATAAAGGTAAAAGTCCTAATCCTAGCGGGAGATCCAAAGGAGCAACTATCAGGCAAGCCACATGTTACCCTTCATTTCAGCAGCGGTACCTATATCCATCTTTTCATTTGGTAAAACCATTGTAAGCCCAGAGAATGAAAGTCAAAGCCTTGTAGGCCGTATGATGTTACGTGTTATGATATCCTAGGCTTATTATGGTGGGCCATGGCCAGTCCTCTTAGACTCCATTCTTAGGTCCTTTCATCCTGTATAGGATTGGAGAGCCTAGGATAGACCTACTTGCACACATGGTTTAGAGAAGCCATTGATTTCGTATGGTTGATAGCACTATGTAGGGCCACATCTTGACTCTTGAGTGCACCTATCTTATCCACGTGGTCGTGTCTCATAGAATCTATATGCATTCTTTGGCTTTGGAACATTATTCATCTTCAGCTCTCAACATGGCAGTCTCACAATTCACTGTTAAGTCCCTACAATACTAGTGTATCCCCCTTATTGTTATTGTTGTGCCCATATATCCCCCATATTGTTATTGTTGTGCCCCATAGAAACTCATATTGTTATTGTTGTGCCCATATATCCTTCCACAACCTACAAGGTTGACGCCACAACAATTGGAGGAAAAAAGGGCATACAGGGCTTTGTTACAGTTGTGATAGAAAATACACTAAAGATCGTAAGTGTGCGTTAGCCTCACTCTAATGTGAGCAAAACAATTATAAATCCAAAAATATAATTAAATTAATTAATCTTGAAAATTAGGAATTTATGCCTAATTTTCTAGATTAAGTTGGTTCCTCTTAATTAGGAGTTAGTTTAGGCCTACCTAACTTGGCTCCTAGATTAGTGTGTGTGGTTGAGATATTTGCTCAACCAAGTTGTCCAAGATAGACGCATTATCTTGAGACAACTTCCTCATCTATTTATTTGTATTATAACATTATTTTAATAATGAAGAATATGTGAGGAAAGTAGTAAGGCTCTCAGGCCTTTTCTGTCAGTTCTATATCTCCGGTATTTTTATGGTATTTCTTATGAGTGTTTTATTTGTTATTTAATTTTCTACATGTGGTATTAGAGCGATCTGGGTTAAATCCCTTAGGCGAGGGCTCGTGTATCTATAAGGGTGGGTTATGATAGGTGAATTTTGTCACGTCCACCATTTGAGTTTAAAGAAATGGATGGTCGACAACGCACAAAGGAAGGGGATAATTGTGCTGGGATGGAGCTCTACACATTTCTAAAATCAGCAAGCGCATACAAAGGAGACACCTGCTAGCTTTTGCTTTGGTCACCTGCTAGCCTTCATTTTTGAAGTAATTGTGAATTTATTTTTCCAGCTTTATTGGCTGCGGGATTTGGACAGATTCAACACAACCGAGAAGATTTAAAAATTATTAGGCCCTCTGCAATGCTTTTCAATGAAAAATAAAGTGTGAAAGTGGTCCATTAGTTTGTTTTTCGGGTTTTGACCTCTGCGCAGAATGGAGTGGATCTCTTCTCTTGAAGGGGTTGAGGTAGATTTGAAAGGTTGAATTCATTCTGAGGTTTTAATTCAACTGGTTTGTTGTTGAAAGCGCAAACCTGGTGGTGCACTTGCTGACACGACGTCTTCAATGTCCTCCATTGCTCCCTACAACTGCAAAGTGAACAGATCCGGATGAATATTTTTTTTTGTGAGCTTCTAAACATTTTTTTAATCCGTATCAAGTGCTTTTATATGTTACAGAGAGCTTCCAGCGAGTTGAAAAAAAATTGCACTCGCTGAGAAGAAATAATAAGGCCACTACATGTGGTGGTCTTCATTCTGCTCTAATGGAACAGCTGATATATTAGACCGACGCAGTTTTTTTTTTCCTTTATGATCATTCTGTATAGAAGGAACGCAGATTTACAGTCTTTCATGAAGAGTTGTAATCTTTAGCTTCGACGTCAACCTTCTTTATGCTATCACTGGATCAATCCTTGGTGATCTGTAGACAATTGTGGATTGTTGAGAGCAGTTGCGCTCTAGATTGTTGACTCTGACAAATTCCCATCACTTAAAATTATATGTTGCAGGTAGAGTATGCAGGCAGCAGCAAATTATTTTTTTTGATATCCAGTGGACACTTGCTTGCCAACAACGTTTAGAAAAAGCAAGCGTGTGGAGCCACCAACGTTTAGAAAAAGGACCAGCATGGAGAGCATGGAGAATTTCTTTGAAAATTTCTGTATTATGAAATCTCTCTCAAATAATGGTGCGTGGTTTTTTTCTCCAACGAAGTTTTCTAGATGCTTAAATTTTAAGGCTTGAAACCTTAATTCAATTTTTTAAAAAGTGATTTCATGAAGGTTAATTCACTTTTTCTAAAGTGATGGCATAAATTTATTTCTTAAAAGGGATGATAAATTAGAGTGTTTTAAAGTGAATTCATAAATGTTTTTTATTTAAAGAGAGATTTAGTAGAGTCATGAGAGAGAATTAGTGGAGACAATACATTGAGAAAGCATGAGTTGAGTATTGAGGTGATTTTATGGAGTGATAAGGTGTTTTTATTTTTTTTGTAAATGGAGAGATAAGGTGTGCTCTTTTTGTAATAAAGTGAATTTTAAGGAGTGATAAGGTGCATATTTTTCATTTATAGTAATAAGTGATTTTGGAGTGATAAGGTGTAAATTTTTGTAGATGTTCTATGCTTGAAGCAACTTTACTTTTCTTACAGCGATCACACAAATAGTTAAGTAAATGCTGATAGAACATATAAGTGGATCTTATAGAAGACAAACCAGAAACAGAAAAAATGTGATGGTGCGTTACGGCGGTCAACAGGATGCTTCAACCAGCAAAGTCTCCTTGGTCAGCCAACCTAGAATGTGTCACAACAGTCCTCCAATCAGCAAACGAGTCAACCCAAGTCAACTCCAAAAAAGTCAACGCTGTCCAGAAAAGTCAACGCAGGGCAGCAAGCTAAAGTCAACGCAGCAGCAGTTTGGTCAACCCTTTGACCTCGATTTCTGTGCCAAACAGTACGGCCTTCCAAAATCAAACTTCCCAACAATTTTCAGCCCTTTCGGACCATGCGTTGACCAAAGTCAACGCTGGTCAAACTTCCAGCAAAACCCTAGCCGCAGCAATTCGTCCTTCAGCTCAGCCGTACAAAAATTCGTCCTTCTTCTTCACACGTGTGGGCTGGAAATGTCCTCCAAGGAGCTCGTACTCAATCAGGTGAGAGAAGAAGATGTGTGTTGAGTTGTGGTGAAATGCTCTCCAACTTTGCCTGTATTTATATCCATCTTTGGGGTGTGTGACACATCTGCTGGGGGTGTGAAACCTTAAGGCCGACCTGCACATATAATTTATTATGAATAATAAATTCAAAATAAATGTTCTGCTCATCGGATTAAGACATATTATATATGGATTTTACACCTCTCCGAAAGAGGAATCCAACAAAAATATTAGCCTCTTAATCTGAGCATCATAACATGGAGTTTGGACCTAATTGTCCAAATTTAACACTCCCTCTCAACTAGGGAGAACTCCATCCATCAGTGCAATCAAACATCGTGCGTCATCCCGCCGTAACTTGCTTTGCTGGCCTCTTTATTTTAGAACAAAAGTGGGTCAGTCACAAAGACATCATCCCCCGACTGACATAATCAGTCTAGAGGTTCGAAACCTCTATCAAACTCATAAAGAGTATCCAACCAACCCAAAGTTGGTTCATCTGACCCGAAGTCAGGCAGAGGTCCCAGACCTCACTAAACTTGATCCCAGATCAAGTGGTTGGACCCTGCCATCCTAGATAGAGAGTACGGAAATCTCTGATGCGTCCATCAGTCTTTGCTAATAGTCTCTAGCTTTTCCCACCTCATTGGCCAAATGAGAGGTACTTCCCATGAGCCCTGAACTCAATGGGTAGGATGCATACGGGGCACTGATAAATGAGAGGCGAACCAGCTCAATAATCACAAGGGTGGGGCAGAAGCATTATGAGTGCTTATAGCTCCGAGAAGCTATCCCCAAAGCCCCCCAGAGCTCCCAGAGCTCATCGTCCAACAAGACCCACATCATAGGGTCTTTCCACGACACCAAGACTCTCACGGAAGGTTAGGAACTTGACCTTCCCCGGGGGCTTAGTGAGAATATCCGCGACCTGCTCATCAGTTCCTATATGATCGAGCCTTACGGCCACCATTGCCATATCCGGACAAGTAATTTTTGATATCGCTTAATGGCGAGATCGGTCGTGGAACCGCCAGGATTCTCCGGTCATGCAGTCCACTCGGTTATCGCAGTATCACGGTGAATCTAGCACATGTCCAAAGCGGCTCACTAAAGGCTACGCAATAAGCACTTCACAACCAGGCCATACTTGCGGGAATGTGGCCGGCCTGCATCGAGTCTTCAAAACCCTTAGGCCGCTCTATATAATTTCATCCATGAGATCGAAGCAAAACCAAGATTGAAGCAGCATCCCGATGTCCTCTTACGATCCACCACACTGCCAGCCCAATCGGCATCAGTATATCCACGGAGTGTCACACCCCCGGCAGTGTATCTCAGCCCATGGTTTATCGTGCCCCGAAGATATCTCAGAAGATTCTTGGCACCAACCCAGTGAAAATGATGAGGCTCAAACATCTGTTGTCTCAAAGTGTTCACTGCAAAACATATATCCGGTTGAATGTTCACTAAGAACATCAAAGCTCCTATGAGTTGACGATACTCAGTAGGATTGGCCAAGATAGGCCCAGCAGCGCTGCCACTCAACTTCTTAAAGTTGAGTTCCATCGGTGTCGACACGGACTTACAATCCACCATTCCAAATCTTTCCAGAAGCTTCACAATGTATTTTCCTTGAGAAAGGAAAATCTCTCCAGGTCTCTGCCAGACCTCCAGGCCTAGGAAGTAGTGCATCATTCCTAGGTCCTTCATCTCGAACTCAGCAGCGAGCTCCCTCTTACATTGATGAATGAGAGGGTCAGCACCTGTCAGGAAGAGGTCGTCCACATACAGCACTAGAATGAGAGGCTTCCCCTGCACAACCTTGAAGTAAAGGTTCGGATCAGCATTACTTCGAGTGAAGCCCGGCTTCATCAAGTAACTATCCATCCTCTCGTACCAAGCTCTGGGTGCTTGCTTTAACCCATAGAGGGCTTTCTTCAACCTGCAGACATAAGTGTCTCGATCTTGAACTTCAAATCCCAGAGGTTGTTCTACATACACCTCTTCCTTTATTGCACCATGCAGAAAAGCAGTCTTGACATCCATATGATGAAGACTCCATCCTTGCGTAGCAGCAAGGGCTATGATTGATCGAATGGTGGTATATCGTGCCACAGGTGCAAATATGTCATCATAGTCTATTCCTTCCCTTTGAGAGAAGCCACGGGCAACAAATCTTGCCTTGAACTTTTCAGCACTCCCATCAGATCCATGTTTGATCTTGTAGAGCCATTTCGCGGTGACAACTGATTTGTCCTTCGGCCTCGGGACCACATCCCAAACATCATTCTTCATTATGGACTCATATTCTTCGTGCATAGCATCCTTCCAGACTTGATGCTTTATGGCTTCCTCAAAAGATCCAGGTTCAGATTGTACAATAGTACTCATGGCAGCTAGATACCCTTGGTATCTACACGGCTTCTTGCTTTCTCGAAATGTCCCCCTTGGGGCAACATGACCCTCAGCATCTTCGAGGGTGTCCCTGAGCCATGATGGTCTCTTTCCCAGTGAAGGAGATGGATCAATAGGGTCCATTGGTCCTTCAATATCAAGCATTGTCTCATCCTGCGGTTCTTCTTGATTTCCAGGCCTTTCTTCATGATTTTCTCCAGATCTTGGAAGATCTACTACTTTCTTCAAGGAAGCATCTTCGTCAAAAGTGACATCATGGCTTATCTCTACTTCCCTTTGACCAGGTACATAGACTCTATAGGCCTTAGAAGTCTCACTGTAGCCCACAAACATTCCTTTCTTCCCAGAAGCATCTAGCTTACTTCTCTTTTCTTTCGGCACATGAAAATAGACAAGACATCCAAAAATTCTAAAATGTGAGACATCAAGTTTCTTACCAGAGAAAACCTCTTCGGGAGTTTTGGAGTCCAAAGCGGAATGAGGGCATCGGTTTTGAATGTACACAGCAGTATTTGCAGCTTCTCCCCACAGAAACTTTGGTAGACCCTGGTCACATAGCATGACACGGGCAGCTTCCACAATAGTCCTATTCTTGCGTTCAGCAACACCATTCTGCTCAGGAGTATATGCAGTGGTAGTCTCCCTCTTAATGCCAGCTTCTCTGCAAAAATCTTTGAACTCATTTGACTCATATTCAGTGCCATTGTCAGTCCTCAAAATCTTGATCTTCTTTCCGGTCATATTTTCCACCAAGGCTTTGAAGGTACGGAACCACATGAAAGCCTCATCCTTCTTCTTCAAGAAGTATATCCAGGTTTGGCGAGAGAAGTCATCAGTAAATGTCATATAGTAAGAACATCCCCCCAGGGATGTTACGGGTAACATACCAGAAAGATCAGAATGGACCAGTTGCAATATATCAGATGTCTTTGTGACACTTGAGGGGAAAGGTCCCCTTGTATGTTTCCCTTCAGCACAGCCCTTACATACACCTTCATGATTATTTCCAAAATCAGGCATCACTGTCACCACCTTCCTTGCTTCGGGAAGAGCCTTGTAATGAAAGTGTCCAAATCTTCGGTGCCATAGTTCGGTTTGTCGGATAGTATCACAAGTCATTGCTCCCAGCGGACTTCCTCCAACCTGGTAGAGTGTACCAAATCTAAAACCAATCGAGATAGCTTCCTTGAAGCTCTTCTTCCACATGAGCACCTTTCCATCAGAGAATGTTACATTGAACCCTTTGTCTTCCATGGCTGATACAGACACAAGGTTCTTCTTCAATTTTGGTACATAGAGTACATCTTGCAAATATAGGACTTGTGCTTGAGACAAGTGGAGGGTCACAGTCCCTGTCCCTTTCACGGGGTATGTGGCATTATCTCCAAGGATAATTTCTAGATTAGTATCCCTCTCAACCATGTCAGAGAGTGCTTCCTTGAATCCAGTGATGTGTCTTGAGGCACCACTATCGATTAGCGAGACATCCATAGTGTCGGGCGGAGCGGAGATGCCTGCCGAGCGGATACAAGGGCACTGTCACCTCATTTCTTTTATCAACAGCATTAGACTCCTCATACCTGGTGTTCCTAGACCTTTTAGAAGGTTGATTGTTTCCACCAAAGTGAGCCTTCCTCTTTCCTTTGGATTTGTCGTTTCTTCGATTCCCATTCCTTCGATTGTTGTTGTTATCATCACTATCGGGAGAATCCTTCTTGAAGGAGCATTCTCTAGCATAGTGACCAGGCCTATGGCAAGTGAAACACTTACCCTTCTTTTCTTGAGTCCTTGTTCTTTCTTTGTCCTTAGAACCACCAGAGTTCTTCTTTAGAGAATGAGCACCATAGGCAGCATTTCTGTCATTTTCGAATTCCTTCATCCTTGTTTCTTCTTGCATACATCTAGACAGAAGCTCATCAAAGTTAGGAATGGTATTATTATTGAGAATGGTAGTTGTGAATACTTGCCATTCATATGGGAGTCCTCCAAGTGCAGTGAGAACCATCTCACGATCAGATATTGTCTCCCCAATAGCCAGCAGATTGTTCCTTGTTTCGGTCAATTTCAGAAAGTAAGTTTGAACAGACTCATCCCGGCCCTTCTTCATATTCTTCAACTTATTCTTGAGGAATAGCACTTGGTTCACATTGTTTACTTTGAACATAAGGATCAATTTATCATACATCTCCATGGATGTGCCTAGTTCAGATATATAGGCAACCAGACTCTTATGTATGGATTCTCTGATCATCAGCTTTGCTTTGATCTCTCCCTTTTTATACTTGTTTCTAACAGCAGCGGTAGCATTGGATGGAGGTTCTTGAATCTTACCCAACACATGATCCAAGAGATCATGGTCTTCCAATTTGAGATCTAATATCATCTTCCAGGCATGGAAGTCATCCCTTCCAGTCAGCTTGTCATTCTCCTTGAATTCAAAACTTGTGGAACCCATTTCTTCCGGTGGTGATTGCTAAAGATAGGGCTTGTCTTCACCTCACCTCTGATACCATGTAAATTTTTGTAGATGTTTTATGCTTGAAGCAACTTTACTTTTCTTACAGCAATCACACAAATAGTTAAGTAAAATGCTGATAGAACATATAAGTGGATCTTATAGAAGACAAACCAGAAATAGAAAAAATGTGATGGTGCGTTACGGCGGTCAACAGGATGCTTCAACCAGCAAAGTCTCCTTGATCAGCCAACCCAGAATGTGTCACAACAATCCTCCAATCAGCGACCGAGTCAACCCAAGTCAACTCCAGAAAAGCGCCAACGATACCAAAGCTAACGCAAAGGCTAAAAAGTCAACGTAGCAGCAGTTTGGTCAACCCTTTGACCTCGATTTCTGTGCCAAACAGTACGGCCTTCCAAAATCGAACTTCCCAACAATTTTCAGCCCTTTTGGACCATGCGTTGACCAAAGTCAACGCCGGTCAAACTTCCAGCAAAACCCTAGCTGCAGAAATTCGTCCTTCAGCTCAGCCGTACAGATTCGTCCTCCTTCTTCTTCACACGTGTGGGCTGAACTCGTCCTCCAAGGAGCTCGTACTAAATCAGATGAGAGAAGAAGATGTGTTGAGTTGTGGTGAAATGCTCTCCAACTTTGCCTGTATTTATATCCATCATTGGGGTGTGTGACACATCTGCTGGGGGTGTGAAACCTTAAGGCCGACCTGCACATATAATTTATTATAAATAATAAATTCAAAATAAAAGTTCTGCTCATCGGATTAACATATATTTTATATGGATTTTACACCTCTCCGAAAGAGGAATCCAACAAAAATATTAGCCTCTTAATCTGAGCATCATAACATGGAGTTTGGACCTAGTTGTCCAAATTTAACATAAGGATTGCCTTTGTTGTAAATTTTTGGAGTGATAAGGTTGTCATTCTAGGAAGTCATTGAAGTAAATTGTTGTTTGAAAAAGGGTTTGAACAAGAAAAATATTGTAGTTGAAAAAGTTGCTCTTGGGTGTAAGAGCTCATTGTAACTTGAATAATAAACAGCTTGGTTTTTGGTGATAGTGTCCTAGATCCACCCGAAATTGAATAAGGGGATCTTAGGTACACCGTGTGTAGTGAATGCGTGTGCATGACTTGTGTCCAGTTTTTTTAAACTCTCTTTGTAATATGGTACACAACAACTTAAACAACTACATGCACATAAGCAAGCTTAAATATACAAGTCATCAAACTTAAGTAATCTAGCTCCTGTAATCAAGCTTAAGTACACAAGCACAAACAATCACATGCATTTGTGAAAGACATCATCAAGTTGATAAAGAGGTCTTCTATAGCCACATTCCACATCATTCAATCAAAGAATTCAAGTTAAGCATTCCAAGACATTACGACATCAACAACACATTTTATAACTTGCAGATAAACATTTTTGTAACTGAGTCAAATTATCAGGGTGCATTCTCGGTTGAAACCGGCACCCTAGTTTGAATTGATAAGGTGATCAAATTAAGACAATTAAGTCAACTAAGTCATATTATTTGAACTTGTCATTTGTCTTTTGGGTGCATTTTCGACAGTGTTCGACACCCTTCGTTTTCAAATAAGCACAATCAAGTGAGTACATTCAAGGAAGTACAAAGTGCCAATGAAGAAATCAAGCAAGTTCAAGCAAGCATGAGTTCAAGAGTTCAAGCAAGCAAGTTATAAAACTGAAACAAGTGTTGAAAGCAAGCTCAAGCGAGCCAGTACAAGAAAGTGTGCCATTCAAGCAATAAAGCAGGCGAGCATGTCATTCAAATCAAGTGAGTGAATTCAATCCAACAAGTTCAAATCAAATGAGAAAGTTCAAGACAAGCGAGTCTGAATTCAAGCGAGCGAGTTCACATGGCGAAACACATCCAACTATTACAAGTTCTTCACAATTTGATCCTATCAACTGCTGAAGACATGGTGCAAATCAGCAAAGCAACTCTTGTTGATATTTCAAGGCATCTACAACAGACAAATGAAACAATTGAGTTCCTTCAACTGGAGTCGCAACTACAAAGAAATGAGTTGCAATAGAAAAGTGTTGTTTCCAAGCCATTCATCTATACAAATGAAGATAAAAATGATGATTCCAAGCCATTCACCCATACAGATAAAAATGATGATTCCAAGTCATTCACCCAAACAACTTCAAATGTCGAAGTTGTCTAAGTTCAACTCTCTTCCAAGCCAATCATCAAGCCATGGGAAGAAATCTAAACTAATAGAAATCGACGGGGATTAGGATATGACAAAGATGACGACAACTTGCATATCTCAAATTATTCAAAGCCCATCAAGTTCGTTAGTGCAGGCTTTCTTGAACAAATCACATCAACAAATTCTGCGAAAGTTGCAGACAACACGACATGCACGCAAACCGAAGTTGCAGTCAAACCAAAATGCTCACATTGTCAAAGAACAAGTCATAACGAAGATCATTGTTTTGATTTCCATCCTTCTCACCATTGTGGCAAGCTGAATCATTCATCATAGAAATGTTGCAACCAAAACTAGCTAGCCAGATTAAAGATCAATTATGAATGGATTAATCCTTGGGAATGGTCGTCAACAGTCAGAAGATTGTATAAGTTCTACAACTGAATTCAATCACACTTATTGCAGCCGACAATCAAATGAAGATGGTACTCTCATGCAGATGAACGGGGGAGTACACCAGTGAAACTCCCCTACACCTGAAGGGGGGGAGTTCAGAAATAATTTCAAGATGATTGTCTCTCCTTTCAGCCTATGTCACACGGTTCGGGTTCGAATTCGAGTTCGGCAACGATTAAGTTCGATTCGAATTCGAATTTTCCGATGAGGTTCGTAATGAGGTTCGACATTAGGTTCGACTATATATATTTTTCAATATATATATATGGCATAAAATAAAATAAATCAAAATCAATTAATAAATTATAAAACTATGAGTTCGAATTTTGATTAGTAAAAACTATGAATAACAAATTTTTATTAGTAAAATGGACTTTGTTAAATATAGAAATGATAATTTATGTTAAAAAAATCATAAAATTTATTAAAATCGAACTTCATGGAAAAAAAATCATAAAATTCACCTTTAGGTTCGATTAGGTTCGCCTTTAGGTTCGATTAGGTTCGGCATTAGGTTCGACATCAGGTTCGGCATCAGGTTCGACATTAGGTTCGGCATTCAGGTTCGGCGAACCTGATCGAATTCGAAATTTTTTTTTAGGTTCGCCGAATTTCGAACCTCAAGCTTCAGGTTCGGCGAACCCTGTGACATAGCTTTCAGCTGACAAAGGGCGGAAAATGTTAATGAAATTGATGGTGGTTGTCAGACTGAAAGTCTCGACAACATCAACAAAGTAGTCAGTGGGCATCAACAAATTCACCAGTGGGCGGTCGACAGCAAAAGCAGCAGTGAGCAGTTTTCGACAACTGCAGTGAGCAGTTTTCGACAACTGCAGTGAGCAGTTTTCGACAGCATCAGCAAAAGCAATAGTGAGTTGTTTTTAACATAATCAACATCATCAGCTAGTGGGCGATCATCACCAGTGGATTCGCCAGTGGGCGTTCTCAAATTTTATCAGTGGACAAAGGATGTTGATTTCAAGCAAAGGACAGATGGATCCTTTTGCAGCTTTGCACATGATGAAGTTGTCAAGCAAAATTCAGAGATGAATCAAACATGCAACTGACTCATGGTCTTTTCAGATTGCAATTTTTTCGGCATCCAGCTTTGGCGGTTTTTCAGACAATGTTTTTGAGGATCAACATGAGAACTTGGAAGATGGTTCCTCGTTCTTATTTTGGATTTATCATTGAGGGGGGGAATGTTAGCCTCACTCTCATGTGAGCAAAACAATTATAAATCCAAAAATATAATTAAATTAATTAATCTTGAAAATTAGGAATTTATGTCTAATTTTCTAGATTAAATTGGTTCCTCTTAATTAGGAGTTAGTTTGGGCCTACCTAACTTGGCTCCTATATTAGTGTGTGTGGTTGAGATATTTTCTCAACCAAGTTGTCCAAGATAGATGCATTATCTTGAGACAACTTCCTCATCTATTTATTTGTATTATAACATTATTTTAATAATGAAGTGTATGAGGAATATAGTAAGGCTCTCAGGCCTTTTCCGCCAGTTCTATGTCTCTGGTATTTTTATGGTATTTTTTCTGTGTGTTTTATTAGTTGTTTATTTTACATAGATTGCGAAGAGGAGGAAAGGGAACAAGAAAAATCAAAAGAGAAGGATATACACCAAGAACCAACCCCGGAGAAAGAAGAAATTAATCTAACCATATCTTGTAATGCATTGGCAAGAATTACCACTCCTCAAACTCTCAAGATACAAAGATATATCAAGAATAAAAAGGTAATATTGTTCATTGATTCGGGTAGTACCCATAATTTTATTCATTGTAAGATAGCCAAGGAATTGAATTGCTTCCTATATCCAACACCAGAGTGTCAAGTGATGGTTGCAAATGGAGGAACCAATAATTGCTCTGGAAAGTGCCATAATATCAAGCTAACCATGGGGGAATATGTATTGAATAGTCCAATGCTTTCCATTCCAATGGGTGGTGTTGATGTTGTACTAGGAGTCCAATGGTTACAATCTTTGGAGATGATATATTTTAATTTTCAAGAAATTTTCATGATTTTTTTTTTGGGAAAGAAAGGAAGTTGAATTAAGGGGTGTCACAGGGAAACTAGGAAAGATAATCAGCTCTAATGGCATGACAAAGCTTCTGAAGAAAGAACAACAAGGTGTAATTGCACAATAATGCTCACTAGAGGTTCAAACATCGAAAGATCTCCAAGAAGTCTTGGACAATCATTCCAAGGTATTTGAGACTTCCAAAGGCCTCCCACCTATTCGTGATCATGATCATGCTATTCATTTGATTCTAGGAAGTGTTCCTCCAAACATCAGGCCTTATAGATATCCCTATGCCCAAAAGAATGAAATTGAACGTATGGTTGCAAAAATGTTAGAGGTTAGTAGAATTCCCTAGTCAAAGTTCTTTCTCTGCTCTAGTAGTATTGGTGCACAAGAAGGATGGATCATGGAGTGTAAAAATTCTGGTAAACTTGATAAATATATATTATTAATGATGAAGATAAGAGATGATTACAATGAGGGATCGCCTAGGCTTTAAATATAGCCTCAAGGTGTCCCTTGGCGAAGAGGCATGATCTTTGATCATGCCCTTTCAGTTAATAAAACCTAATATAACTATATCTAACTAATAATTAATAAAATATTCATAACATTGCCCCTCTCTTAAGATGCTTAGTCCTCAAAGCATACGCAATGATGGACAATGTTGACGAATGTCTGGTTTTCTCAAGCGATGAGCTCTTGCTTCCCACATTTTAAAAAGATCGTGGAGCATCTTCTCGAGTTCAATCTTTTGGTGATGTGGATAGTGACAAGATCTGATATTGACAGGGTCAGATCCTATTCCTGGTACCGCTGGTGATTCTTCTTTGTTCCTTTTTAGATTTAGAGGTAGGTTACCAACAATTATTGTCTGATGTAACTTCTCATCATCATCAAATGCTTCCTTCCTAACAACTGTATCTGCTTCATCACCGAAGGCCTTAACAGCTTCTGGCGCTATATCAGTGGCTTCGGATGTGTTTGTCGCTTCACATGTTTCGTTAAATTCTAGGGATGGAACATTTTGTTGTTTATAAACATCTGTATCTTCATGGTGACGTGGGGAAACGGATTTTTCCTGATGCTCTTCTGAGTTCCCTGAATCTGCGGAATTGTTTTGTTGATTTTGTTCCATGTTAGGAACTATTGGTTTTTGCATTAGACCTAACTTGTCCATGATGGCATTAAATTTCTGCAATATTTTGTTCTCATTGTCCTTAGCCTCCATTTGTTTTAGCCATATTTGCCTTTTTATCTGATCAACCGTCATCATTGATAAAGACATACTGAATATGTATGAGGTGGAAAATATTTTTCTGCCAGTTTCTCTTCTTCTTTCTTTAAAATTAATTAATTAATTAATTAAATTAATAATAATAATAATAATTTTCTTTTTAAAATTATATAATTATATATATATATATAATTATTAATTGAAAATTATATAATATAAATAAATTATATAATTATAAATATATATATAATTATCAATTTGAAAACTATATAATATATAAATAAGTATATAATTACAATATATATTTATATAATGACCAATTGAAAACTATATGATATATGATTTATATAATTTCAAAAAAAAACTATATTTTTTATATCATATGATATATGATATGATTTATGATATGATTTATATCATATGATATATGATATATGATATATGAAAACTATATTTTTTTAACCGTGCTCGTTTGATAAGTGAGGGCAACGATAACCGTGCTCGTTTGACAAGTCTCGTTTGACAAGTCACTGTTTCACGATAAAAACGTAATTTAATACACAGCTCGTTTGACAAGTCTCGTTTGACAAGTCACTGTTTCACGCAGAATTAAACGTGGATCCTTGCCAACCGTCACACCTGTTCACAATTTTTTATTTTTTTTAAAACGTAATTTTATTTTTTTTAAATAGACGCACTTGGTTTATTGCTGTGGCACAGCACCGGCAGCTCTGACGTGGATAGCACCCGTGAATTTAGACGCTGGGTTAATAAGGTCACACCGGGTTAATTTAGACGCTTCTTCAATTGCCAACAATCAGAGTTTTCCAACACAAAAGTTTAGCCTCAACACTAACCACAGTTTCGAGGTAGGAGGGTGTTCCGAGGTCTCTAAAGACACTGCCCACAAGACTTTGTCACAGGTCACTGTAATCCGAAATTTGCAGTTCCACAGGTCTGCAATGATCTTTAGAAAACTGTAATATAATTTGAGCTTGACAAATCTGAGCCACCACAGGACTGAAGTCTGCAATTTAAAACAGAATTTTGTGCCTTTTCGAGCTATGATTGTTCACTATTTTCTCCACAGGTATGTCTTTAATGATGAACTTAAAAAAATAACCCAAACAGTGATCTTGAAAGTCTTCCTCGACCTCTTCTTATCTCCTGAATTTTTTCTGCGATCTTCACCGAAATTTTTTTTACGTGAGGAGAATTTGGGAATTGAAGGCAAAGTGGGGTGAGAGAACAGAGGGGGTTGGGTAAAAAATCTGCAAGGTTTTTTTTTTTTTTTAAAACAAATGTTGTTGTGCACAAACACTTGATTAAAAAAAATCTGCAATTTTGGAATTTCCTTCAATTCCTTAATTCTGGGTGATCCACAGATCCCGAAGAGCGATGGCTCTGATACCAATGGAGTGTAAAAACTCTGGTAAACTTGAATAAGTATATATTATTAATGATGAAGATGAAAGATGATTACAATGAGGGATCGCCTAGGCTTTAAATATAGCCTCAAGGTGTCCCTTGGCGAAGAGGCATGATCTTTGATCATGCACTTTCAGTTAATAAAACCTAATATAACTATATCTAACTAATAAGTAATAAAATATTCATAACAGATCATGGCATGTGTCCGGATAATAGGGAGCTCAACAAGATCACTATTAAAGATAAATTTATGATTCTTGTCATTGATGAATTGTTGGATGAATTACATGGAGCAATTTACTTCACCAAGTTGGATCTTCATTCAGGATATCATCAAATTAGAATGAAAATTGAAGGCATTCCGAAAAAAAACATTCATAACTCATGAGGGTCATTATGAATTTTTGGTCATGCCTTTTGGCCTTACTAATGCACCTTCCACATTACAAGGTTTGATGAATTCCATTTTCAAACCCACCCTTAGAAAATTTGTGATAGTATTTTTTGATGATATACTAATTTATAGCAAGTCCTGGAAGGATCATGTTCAACATGTTGACAGGGTGCTCAAACTATTGGAGGAGAAACAATTATATGCAAAAACCTCCAAATGTTTATTTGGAATACAGGAGGTGGAATATTTGGGTCATATTGTATCTCATGAGGGTGTTAAGGTAGACCCTAACAAAATTAAAGCCATTAAGGAATGAAAAATCCCCACAACCATAAAGCATCTTCGAGGATTTCTTGGGTTGACAAGGTATTATCGCAAGTTTGTTAAAAATTATGGGAGAATAGTAGCACCTCTAATAGCATTACTGAAGAAAGATGCATTTTCTTGGACTCCAGAAACAATTAAGGTCTTTGAACATCTTAAAGAGGCAATGTGCCAAACATCGGTCTTAGTTATGCCAGACTTCACAAAAAACTTTATTGTGCAATGTGATGCCTCGGGAAATGGAATTGGTGTTGTTTTAATGAAGAAGGAACACCCAATGCTCTTGAAAGTCTTCCAATCAAAGGAAAGTATTTACACAATCCTATCTATGAGAAGGAAATGTTGGCAATACTACATGTACTAAAGCAATGGCGACCTTACCTAATGGGAAGACACTTCAAGGTAAAAACAGATAATGATAGCCTTAAATAATTTTTGGAACAAAGATTATTTTCAAAAGAGTAGCGAAAATGGGTCACAAAGTTGTTGGGTTATGACTTTGAAATCATCTACAAAAAGGGGAAGCAAAATGTTGTTGCGAATGCACTCTTAAGAAAGGATGAGGATGTGGAAGCATTGTTTTGTGTCATTTCTATTATCCACCCTGATTGGATAATTGAAGCAACGAATGAATGGAAGAATGACGAAGATATGTGGACACTCATTCAAAAATTGCAGCAATATCCCAGTACATCTGATACATTTAGCTAGAAAAATGATTCATTATGGTACAAAGATCGCTTATATCTATGTAAGAATTCCCAAATCAAACAAAAAATTCTTTTGGAATTGCACACCTCCCCCTTAGGAGGGCACTTAGGGATTTTAAAAACTTACCACAGGGTCAAGAAGGAATTTTTTTAGGATGGCCTTAAATATGATATTCAAAATTTTGTGGCATAATGTTTGTTCGCCAACAAAATAAAGTTGAGACAATTAAGACCCTGGGTCTATTACAACTTTTAGCCATTCAAATTCAGCGTTGGGAGGAGGTCTCAATGGATTTTATCACAGGTTTACCCAAGTCTAAAGGAAAGAGTGTCATCATGGTGGTAGTTGATAGACTTACCAAGTATGAACACTTTTGTGCATTATCTCATCATTTTAAAGCCAGTGTAGTTGCTACTGCATTTATAGAAACAATTCAAAAGCTACATGGAAACCCAAAGATTATTATAAGTGACAGAGATTCCAATTTCACTCAAAAATTTTGGACGGAATTATTTTGTTTTCTTGGTACTCAATTAGCTCATAGTTCGTCTTATCATCCTCAATCTGACAGGGAAACTAAGATAGTGAAAAAATGTTTGGAAGGATATCTTTGTTGGTTTGTATCTAATAAACAAGCATAATGGGTCAAGTGGTTACCTCTAGTTGAATGGTGGTATAACACTTCTTTCCTTACTCCAGCAAAATTGACCCCATTCATGGCACTTTATGGATATCATCCACCATCTATCACATCATCTTTAAGAGAAAATTCTAAGGTTCAAGAAGTGGAAGATCACATTAAGCATCAACAACAAGTTCTCCAACTCTTAAAGGATAACTTCACTTTGGCACAAAATCGAATGAAACAATAGGCAGATCAAAATCATAATGAAAGAAGTTTTGATGTAGGCGACTGGGTATTTTTACAGCTATAATCATACAAACAAATGCCCCTCAAGCAAGCTAAGAAAGACAATAAATTATCACCCAAGTACTATGGTCCTTACAAGGTGTTGCAAAAGATTGGTACTATGGCATACAAATTGGAGGTTCCTGCATCTTCTCGAGTACACCCAGTTTTCCATGTTTCATGCTTAAAGAAGCTTATCGATGACAAGATCCCAGTTTAAACAGTGTTTCTAGAACTTGACAAAGAAGGAAAAATCATATTTGAGCCTGAAGTAGTCATGGAAACAAGAACCCGACATCTACGAAATCGATTAATTTCAGAGTATCTCATTAAGTGGAAAAACTTAGCCACTAAAGATTCCATATGGGAGGATGATAATTTTATACAAAAGCATCCAAAACTACTCAAGTGTTGAGGACAACACTTTTTTGAAGGAGAGGGGCATGTTAGGTCCCTATAATATTAGTGTATCCCCCTTATTGTTATTGTTGTGCCCCATAGAAGCCCACTATTGTTATAGTTGTGCCCTTATATTATTATTGTTATGTAGGCTCTGATTATATTGTGACCCCTTAGACTACTATATATACCAAAGAAATATTATCATTTGTATCATCCAAGAATTGTTCATTTATGTAATGTAAAGGAGGTTTCCCCCTCAAAGAGGATAATTTTTGAGTCGTTGATCTATCTTTTCTTCTATTTTGTGAATTGGTTGCATAACATTCATAGCATTTCCCAATTCCCGAGGCAGTTCATGGATCCCAATGCATAGGATGCCAAGGGTCAACAATCAACAAAGGCTCAAATTACTCAACATAATGTGTACTTGCTATGCCACGTTTTGTCAAAATGTGAAGGCATTAAGAAGATATTCCCAATCAAAGGTGTGTTGGAAAATGTAACTAGGTTTGACCTTCATAATTTCTATCATTATGTATTTTATGTAAAAAGCAAAAAGAAGAAAAAGAGGAAAAATAAAATTTTATTATTGTTTCATTAGTTAAGCATGTTCTTCATGCTTCTAGGATTTGTTGAGTCAAAGCCCTATTGATGTCGCCTCACTTACACACTTGGTTAGTGTGGGAAAATTCCTCAATCCCACAAGGTATGACTTGGTAAACTAAGAGATGGGTCTGTCACATATTCCCAATTTTGTCTGTTAAAGATCTCTCCTAGTTAAAGCTAAGAGGGGTGGTCCCTAATGAAGTTTAGATGAAGAAATGTGAGTTTCTAGGAGATCTTAAGTTAAAGGGAATACTTCAAAATTATGAGCAATTTTGTGAGAAAATTAAAGATATTTTCAAACACAACATTCAAGAGATAAACATGTAGACCAGTGACTTAATGATTGCCTCAAGAAATAGTAAAGACTTGTTCAAATATATATATATATATATATATATATATATATATATACTGAGATCATAAGTAGTCCTGCAAAACAAATCAATGTTATATGAGAAACACCAATTGCAAGATACAAATTATACTTTAAAGAGATTCTCAAATAAGGATACTATCATTCATGATCATAAGCATAAACATAGCAATTTAAAGAACAATGTCTTGCAAATGAATTTCAATGGACCAAAGTATTACTAGCAAAAGAAAATGTTGTACTTGCTAAATGAAATACTCAACAGCAAAAGATGATAACTTCATTAGATAGTGAGGCTATTCACCGTAACAAGAACATGAGATAAACTTGCAAGTAAATTGGAATATGCTCTAAGATAAATGAGTTAGAATGATATGCAACTTCGCTAAGGTGAGATGCAATTATCTTGGTAATTTTTTAAACTAAATGCCTATTCCAGATGAGAGATTCTCCCTTCAACCTCTTACCAAGGGGTAAAGATTGGGGTGACTTACAAGGAAGGGGGGATGAGGAAGCCACTTGTCCTCGTTAATGATAACCTTCCCCTAATCCTTATAGGCTATGTTGCCAAGAAACGTGGGCACGTCATTTTTTGAAACAGGTTGCGTGGGTTCATAGGGGGTATATTATAATTTATAATTTATATATATAATATATAAATATAATAATATTGTATTTTATAAATTTTAATTTATAATATATATGAACTTGTATATTTTTCAACTTTAAACAAGAAAACTAAAATATTTATGATTTAATATTTTAATTCCTCTCTGTAACGGTAATATAAGTACTACTCAATAGTTATAAAAAAGTTTGATGTTGTTTATGATCCTCATAGTTGGGCTTAGGTCAAGTTTTATGGATCCTGTAAAAGGGTAAATTTCTGAATTTGCTGAAAGAATTGAGGCAAGCCTTAGTTGGTTCTTTGTTCATAGGATTTTATGATTTATCATATTTCTTTTAAGTTTTCTCAAGGTAATAATATGTAGGCTTCAAATGGAGTGGAATTCTACTTTAATTTAAATATCCAATTCAGACTCTCCATGCCCATTTTGGAGATATCTCACTTCCTCATTCACGGCAGTAAAAATCAAATTTTCGCATTTTTTAAACCATAAACATCTACCATCTAAGTGTGCAATTTATATGTTGATGTCATTTCTCAAGCAAAGATGTTTTTTTGTTGAAGTTATAATAGTTCACAGAAGGCATGAATACCTCCCTCTGCCGCCTTTGTCTGCTCCCTCCTGTCCTCTGCGTGTATACCTCCCTCCCGTCCTTTGTCGCCTCCCTCTGCTTGTATTGCGTGAACGAATGCCTTTGTCCCTGTATATTGCGTCCTATGTCCCTGTGTGAATGAATGCCTCTGCCACCGTAATACCTCTACCTCTCGTCCCTACTTGAATCTCTCCGTCTCTCCGTCGAATGGATACCTCAACCTCTCGCCTTGCTTGAACATCGGTCGAACAAATACCTCAATGAACTCTTCCCTGGGTTGAATGAATGAACTCCATGAATGCCCTCTCGTCCCTGTGTCGGACGAATGAACTCAATGAAATGAAGTGAAGTCGGAACTTAGTTTTTAGGTTTAGAATTAGTATTTACGATTTACATTTTTATTTCAATATTAAAAATTTTATTTAAATTTTTAAATTTCAATTAAAAAAAAAAAAATTATAAAAAAATTTAGTCAAAATAGGTCATCGAGAACCCAAAGAACTCGATTTTCAGGTTCTAAGTGTTGAGAATTTGGAGGGCTGGTGTTTAATACAAATTCTCTTCTTGATAACTACTTGTGAGCTTGCTTATGTGTTTTCTTCATTATCTTGTTTAGTCTTTCATCAAGTCAATTACCAAAATAAATAAGACACAAACTTAGGCTCCTAAAGCCAGGGCAAAAACTTCTCCCTCTTGGAGAGGAAAACCCACAAAGAATTCTTCTTATAGATCTTCAAATGACAAGTACCATCATTTTTCTCTGCTTGTGTTAGAGATGGTTAAATAGTAAACCCTATTAGGTGTTTCTAGCCCCTGAGGAGAGATGACATTTCTGATGTCAACCCTTCAATTCATAGGTGCTTTGAGATAATAGTGGCAATGGAGGGGAAGGACATCAGGACAAGGTGTCATGGCCATGGGACTAGCCAATGGAGGTCTATCGTCCTAAATGTATAGATGTAAGGAGGGAGCAATCATGGAGACATGAGTTACCCTTTCCTCGGTCTGTTTTTTCCACCCCTCTGGTGCACCTTTTACTTCCTTTTGATAATGCTTTGAATGGGAGCATAGAGCAAGAGACCAAGCTTACTTTTAATGATTTAGCATTTATTTACCCCTTAATGACAAAACAATTTATAGCTAATCAAGGTTGGGACATGCAAGAGTTCCTTTATTATGTGATGTAGCTTCAAGTTCTCAAGGAACTAGGTGATGGATAATGAGGGGGGTAGAGCTCATGCTAGGATTTTTCCGATGAGCTAACTCATGTCCCGACCATCTTTTGCCTTTTAACTTTCATTTTTCTTTCATTGTGGATATTTTATGTTTTTATCATTCTTTTAAAGCACACTGATCCAGATTATCCACAGTGTCACAAGAAATATGTTGACGTTTCAAATTCCAACAAGGAGCCATCTTCAGGACAAATTTTTGAATGAAAGCTTGAAAGAGGGCTCAGATCAGTGATAAACAGTAACATTTTTTAATCTTAATTTTAAAAGAGCCGACCAAGAACTAGAATTTCAATTAATTTTTATTTTTATTTTTTATTATTTTTATTTAAAGAAATAAATTACTAATAATAATTATTAAATAATAATGTTTAATTAATGATAACAATTTTATTATCAATTAATATTAATAATTTTAATTATTAATCATAATTTTAATTTAAGATGTTCCCTAAATTAATTAAAGATTTTTTAACTTATTTAGCTGATTTTAAATTAATAATTAATAATTTGTAATTATTTTATTTAAATTACAAGTCACTTTTAAATCATTATTAATAATAATGTTTAATTAATATTATTATTAATTAATATTTACCAATAATTAATAATAACCATGTTTAATAACAGTTAATCTTTATAAATAAATTATTATTTTTGTTTTTATTTCTTATTAATAATAATTGTAAAATTGTAATTATTAAAAGTTTTTATGTTAATAATTAAATTATTTTTAATAATTATTTATTAAATTAATATTTACTTATCCTAAAGAATAAACAAATATTAAAAAATATAAATAATTATTTACTTTATTTTATTGATATTTATTTTAATTAATATTAATAATTCTACTTAATAATAATTATTAATTAAATTAAATTAATATTTACTTTTTGTCAAATAAATATAAATTTATAATCAATAATTATTAAAAGTAAATTTATTTATATTAATTAATTTATCTTTTTATTGATATCTATCTTATTGTTATGTTTGTTTATAAACCCTAACTCCATAAATAAAAGGTTAAAAGATGAAAGGGAGAGAAATTATACCTCAGATACTATACCTGGGAGGACGAGCCTGAAAAACAAATTTGTCTGACCAGAGGAAGCCAACTATCACTGATTTCACTCCTTCCATCCCTGTTGAGATTATGAGCACGCTTAATAATCTCAAGAGCTTCTATGATTTTCCTTCTTCGATAGTGTTTTTCTCTAGTAATAATTTTGGCATTTTCTAAATACACGTGATGCATAGTTTTTAAGGAGTGTTCTGCAAGGGCTGAGGTGTGAGATCTCCCATTCTTAATATCGGCTCTATGTTCTTTCAATCTTCTTTGCAACGAATGCACGGTTTCCCCAATATAACTTTTTCCACACGAACAGTGAATCTTATAAACTCCTTTAAGTTTCTCGTGATTGATATTATCCTTAATTGATTGCATTTTTTTGTCTTATTGTTCCTGCCACTGAAAATTGCGCGACTATGTCCTTCTTTCCCAAAACCTTAGCAATCTTATCAGTAACTCCTTGGATGTATGGTAGAAAAACCCTAGCTACAGCAGAAAATATTTTCGTCCTTCTTCCACATGTGAACCACAGATTGCCTCCAAGTAGCTCGAACAAATCAGAAGTGGAGAGAGAAGTATGTGTGATGAGATGATGAGTGAAATGTCCTCCAACGTTGACTTTATTTATATCAATCACTGAGGGTGTGTGACACATTTGCTGGGGGTGTAAAACCTTAAGGCCGACCTGCACATATTTTGAAAGTATTAAAATAAATTCAAAATAAATGTTCTGCTCATCAAATCAAGATGATCTTTAGATCGATCTTGCACCTCTTCGAAAGAGGAACCCAATAAAAGTATTGGTATCTTCATCTGAGCATCACAACATGGATTTTGGACCTAGCTGTCCAATTTTAACAGGTCCCCATTAAAAAATTTAATTATTCAAATAAATTTTACACCATATAGAATTTCTCCAAACGCTTTCTGGGTCTTGGAGATCTCATGTGTTCCAGCCCCTCCACAAAGTTTTGGAGCTAGAGCACATCCGATGCTACCCCAAAATCTCAACACTCCCTCTTAGTGAGGAGTGTGCTCTGGCAATACTTCCACACTGAAGCATTGCCCTGATCTTTGGCATCAGTCTCCGCGTTGATGCTTGGCCTGCTGCCCTTCATCCACTGCGTCGCTGCTTCCTGTACTGGTTCCCATGTCACTATCACTGACACTGCAACATCTGTACTGCAGCTTCCTCTCAAATTGCTACATCATGCTGCCAACTGTTGCACTGCAACTCAATTGCTGAGAAGTAAGCAACTAAAGGACCACTACCCAATCACTAACAAACAAGTCAGTCGAGTTGCATCTCATCACTGAAGCTCCCTCGGCTGCTGCGTTGCAATGTCTCTCTAAAGCCTCTGTGTCATTGTTGCTCTGCACTACGTAAGCACTACCCCTCTTCGTTGTTGAAGTCCCATCAGCCTCTACACTGTTGCTGCCACTGCACTGCGCGGCTCCACTCTACATCATCCCAGCTCTGCCTCTGCTTCGTCGTGATCTTCTGCACCCACTGCTCCAGTCATCCTGCTACTCTCTTAAGGCTCTCGTAGCTCGTATGTGATCCAAGAGTCTGAGCACCTCAAGGATCCTGCCTCCCCATCTGTAGCTGCTCTACAAATCAATATCGCCCCACCTCTTCTCTCGAGGAACATGAGCACTTATAGCCACATCATCCTCACTACCACTGTCCCCTCTAGCTGCTACTGCCTTGGAATCTGAAGATTCTTTGTCCTTCCTCTTAGGACAAGTGCTGGCAAAGTGTCCAAGTTCGCCACATCTAAAGCACCTGACCTTGGATAGGTCCTTCTTCTTCCCTTGCTGCCGTTGTCCTTTCAATGCTAGGGTCGCATCCTCCTCCTCCTTCTTCACCTTGCTACTTTCACTGCTGAATTCCCTCTTGGTCATCTGTCGGATCTCCTCCTGTCGAAGGATAGCCCACATTTCACCCCAGTTAGGGAGGTGTGCTCTGCCCAAAATGCTTTGGACAAAGGTCTCACATTCATCAATGACTGCATTTAGGGAAGTCCTCACTAAGAGCCCTTCATTCAGAGTTGTCTCCATGGCAATCAGCTGATCTCGAATCGTCTCCAATCTGGCGAGGAACAGATCGATCTCTTCTCCCTTATGCATCTGGAACATCCTCATCTGGTTCTCTAGAAGCATCTTTCGTTGGATGTAGCTGCCTTGATACAGCATGGTCAAGGATGTCCACATCTCATGCGTCGTCCTCTTCTCAGCAATGTGTGGGACCACGTGATCCATCACCCCATCCATGATCAAGCGCTTAATCCGCGCCCGATTCGCGTTGAACTTCTTCAGAGCGTCTGCATCGGTCGACACAACTAAGACATTTTCCGTGTGGTCTCTGATACCATACTCCTCCAAGACTGTCAAGATTCTGGCCTTCCAGATCACAAAGTTGGATACACCATCCAACCTATCTTGATCATGCAGTCCGTACGAGGCCATCTCTGCTCAAAATTTGTTGAAGCAGGTACTCTTCTCCCTTCTACTGCTGTCGCACTCAACAGAAAACCGGATCTAGGTTTCCTTGCGATAGAAACCCTCTAGAGTAGCCTCTCCCTCTCACAAGTGATTTCCCTCCCGGAAATCCTCCACCAAATGTACTGAATCAGTCATCTACGATCACCCTCCTGATCGAATCTCAGATTTCTTTGGCACAAATCTGTTGAGCGATTGTCTCCTTACTTTGTCACCTTTGCTAGGCATCGTTTTGCACCAACAGAACCGATGCCACACCAGCAACTTTTGAAGATCGGAAAGTGCACTTCCAACCCCGGCAATCTGCACATCAACTCTCCAACTTGGACTGCATCACACTCCTGGTGTTGCGTGAGCAGAGTGGCTCAGCGACCCTATCCTGATGTTGCATCAGCCTCTGTGTGAGCAGAGTGGCTTAGCGTCCCTATCCTGGTGTTGCGTCAGCCTCTGCAGGAGAAAACTGGCTCTGTGTCACCTGTATGGAGATGCGTCAGCCTTTGCGTGAGTAGATTGACCTTGCGTCACCCTTGCAGGGTTTGCATCCCTCTCGGTGTTGCACTGTCTTCTTCCGGATCTATGTTGCTTCAGCTGCCCTTCCTGCAGCAAATATCTTTAGCCCCTTTGCTGATGGTTCAGCTTGATCTGCAATGCTCTGATACCATGTGAAAATTTCTGAGCCCAGAAATCCTACTGCTAACTATTGATTTACTTCCCCTACTTGATTTATTACACAAGTTATTTTTCTGAATATTCAGTTAAATAACTGGTGTAATAAATCAAGTAGGAGAAGTAAATCAATAGTTAGCAGTAGGATTTATGGGCTTAGGAATTTTCACATTCAGGAGATTCATGACCAACTTGTAGCAGTAAGGTCTACCCCTTCTCCTAAAGCGATGGTGAGACTGGAATTGAATGCAGTCACTAATGATTGGCAAGTATTTGTCCAGAGCATCCTGGGCAGAGCAACCTTGCCACGCTGGGTGGAGATGTGGGTTGCTCTTCAGCAAGAAGAGCTAAGGAGAGACTTGGTCAAGTGCAAACTTGATGGCAGTAGTGGCAGTGGATCAAAGGTGAAGCAGCGGAAGGAAGATACAGCCCTTGCATCCAAAGGACAAGATGAGCCGCGGAGACATAAGAAAGACGTCTGGAAGATCAAGCGCTTCAACTGTGGTGAACTTGGTCACTATGCTTCCCATTTTCCTTTGAAGCATAAGGACAAGGACGATAAGCATGATCTAAAGGCTACAACTGCGAATATCGATGAAGATGAGTATGCCATGAGTGCTCACATATCTCCAAGAGGGAGATGGGGTGACATTGAGCTATAGTTCAGTAGAACCGCAGTTGGGCCAGATCCTGGAGGAGTCCACCTCTCGGATCATAACCTTGCTATGGGTGCGCATAATCAGCAGTAGCACATTGGAGGAGTTTTCAGTCGGTGCAGAGGAGTGCAGAGACGACAGTTGCAGTTGATAGCAACGCCAACTTTTGAGCAGTGCAGAGACGACAGTTGCAGTTGATAGCAACGCCAACTTTTGAGCAGCGCAGAGAAGAGTTGCAGCAGCGCAGCGTAGTGTAGAGCAGCAACAGCACAGTGTAGAGTAGCAGCAACGCAATGAAAAGTAGCAACAGCGTAGTGCATCAGAGGGACAACGCAGTAGCTATTAGCAGTTAGTGTTTTCAGCACCGAGATGCATTCTGAACACTTGTTCAGATTTTTGGACGTTTTCAGTTGCTTCTCTAAGGCGCTGAGTTACAGTGCAGAGTTAGCAATGGCAGTGCTAGCAGCAGATGCAACATTTGAGAGGGAGTTGCAGTACGGATGCAGTGTTGATCGTGGCAAGGTTGGCAACAGTACAATACAGCAACAACGCAGTGATTGATGAGCAACATATCAGACATCATCAGTGCAGAGGGAGATGCTTCAGAATCAGAGCAGAATGCAGCAGGGCATATCTGTTAGAGCACATTCCTCGCTAAGACGGAGTGTTGATTTTTGGTAGCATCGGATGTGCTCTGAGCCCCAAATTTTGTGGACAGGCTTAGACACATGCATTATAGATAACCTAGATAACCCAGAAATCATTTTGGGAAATTCCACCCAGAAACAGTTTTATAAGAAAAATTAATTATTTTTTATGAGAACCCTAAGTCTAGCTTAGCAGATTAAAATAATCAATCACTATTAATGTAAATTGTGGATGAAACTTCCAAAAAAAGCAGATCAAGTCTAATTTAATCTTAGTCGTTGATTGGAGATCTAATCTCGGCCATTGATTTGTCAACGAGAAGGCTATAAAGGAAGACTTGAGGATCATTAGTAAATTACATTGAAAGGATCTAGAGATCGAATTTTTTTGATAGAGTAGTGCTCGGATGAAAATTAGATCTAAGTGATTCTTGATTACAGTGAGGGGCAGAATAATTCTTCTTGGAGATTTTCTTGAGCCGGGAATACATCGCGGAAAAGACAGAGAGCAGATCAGCAGAGGCAGTGTAGCAGCTATGCAGAGGCAGCGCTACAGCCTTGAGGGAATCCGTAATTCAGCTGAGGGTCAGCCAGATCCAGTGCCAGAAAGTCGGGGTGTGAGACCGGAAGGGGCCAGTAGGGCAGATCCAGCCAGCCGAAGACCAACTACACAGAAGCCACGCAGTCCCCATGCAGAGCGACGCCGAGACTGCGCAGCACAGTGGAGGGCTTGTCGTCCGAGGTTTGTTGGTCAGTCGGGTTTCCAGATTTCAGTGTGAGATTTCTCTCACTAACTCTTTTGTCAGTCATATTCTCTGCAAGGATTTCCAGAAAGGCATCTCAGATTTGTATTCAGAAAATTACTGCATAATATATAAACCCTCAGATTTGTTGCACCAGTTTTCCCGCTTTGGGTTTTTCCAGGGACGTTTGTTCAAAAATAATGGTGTCCTGTGTTTGCAATATTTTTCTTGCTCAATTTCTGATTTCACATATGTATTTTTAATGGGTGAAGGTTGCTTCAGTAACTGCTTCGATATTTTAAGAAGTAATCTTATAATAACTTGTTAAATCAGATTTACAAGTAGCAGAAGTAGTTCAACTTGTTGCAATAGGGATTCCAGATCTAGATCTTGGAATTTTCAACATGAAGAACATATGTCTAATCATTATGAAAACCTCCCTAACTAAGAGGGAGTGTTGAATTTTTTGTAGCTATGGTCGGTCTTCATAATTTATATTTCTTCCCTTGAAATATATAATGTAATTGTAAGACATGTTCTTCATTCAATAGCTTCTTGGTTTGTTTGACCTCATAGTTTACTAGCAGCATTAGATGTATTTCTTGTTAAATTGAATAATTTCTCTAATAAAAAGGTTGTTGAATTTTCCCCCAAGTGGGTCTCCCCATGGTAAACGTTGTGTTCTCTTTGTGCATTGTGATCTCTATTGTTCTTATGGTTTTATGGTTGAATTCCTGAAGTGTAATTTCTTAATGATAAACTAGAATTGTTAAAAGAAGATCTACATGATTAGAAGCAATACCAATATTTTAGAAATTCGTGCTTGTATCTATTGCACTTGAAAAATCAACATAGTTGCTCTAAGTGGTTTTTCCTCATCATGGGAACCATTTATTCAAGGAGTCTGCGCACGTAGAAAAATACCATTATTTGATGATCTATGGGATGATTGTATTAAAGAAGAAACCAGGTTGTTGGCTAAAAATGAACCTCAAAATGAAGAAACTCAAGCACTTGTTACTCACACAAAGAAAGAGAGAGAAGGAAGGAATCCAAGAAAATTCGATAAAAGGAACTTTGCAGATTTTGACAAGAAGAACTTTGGAAATTTTGACAAGAGGAACTTTGGAAAGTCTGACAGAGAAATCCAAAAAAGTCAAAACAAAAGAAGAAAGACATATCAAAGGTTAAATGCTTCTTCTTTTATAATCTTGTTCACTATGCATCACAATGCCCTGAAAGAAAGAGGAAGGAAAAAGAGCAAGCAACTACTGCCAATGTCAATGAAGTGAATGATATAAAGCCACCTCTAAAGAAGCCAGAGGATTTCTTCATTTGAAGATAAGTATTTATCTTCCTCTCTTTCTCATTTTTTAGATAGTCAAGATTTTATTTGATTAATAGCCTTGGTACTTTCTTCCTATTTTTGCCACAATAAAAGGAGATTTTTTTAAAATTGTTGTAGTACAAAGGAAATATAGTAGGAAGAAGGAATTTCCTGCAAAGGCCAAATAAAATAATTTATAAATACTGAGGATCATGCGATGATCAAAAGGAACGGATCTCTATAAATGTTAAAGGCAAAGGATAGCCTACTGAAAATTTCTAGAAAGTAAATTCTAGAATAAAATTTGGAATGTTGTATATAAGGATTGCAGAAGAATTTGAAGGATATTTGTTAGGAGGCAAGGTTAAAGAAAACAACTCCATACACTCTCAAAAGATAAGTAATCTATATCCCTCTATCTTGATTTTTTTTATATGTTATTTCCTTCTTTTACATTCCTTTGTTTTTGTATCTTTTGCTCAATAATAATTATTTATTTTATGATTCCCCAATGGGGGTGATAAATACGGAGGATCCCCAGGATAGGGGCAATCATAGCTCACACACGCAGCAGTAACGGTAACGAAACATGTCAAGAGAAATGAGCCTCAAGATGAGAGGCAAAAAAGTCTCGAGGAAAGTAGGGTTTTAATTATGGTGGTTGTGATTACAGTGATTATTCCAGGTATTGGGAGATGAAAATTCGCTCTCCAGGGAAATCCGTCTGCACAGCGTTTAAGGGTGTGGCCTCTCTGGAGTGTCGAACCTGTACCCTAGATGGTGTGTAACCTCTTTAGTATCTCAATAATGGGAGGATGGATAATTGTGGCATGAACTAATTTTTCAAGAGAAAATTTGGGACAAACAGTCTGGTTTGTAGGCGTGTCAAGTGGGAATTTCCATCGGTTGGTAGTGTGCAATACCGCACCTAATTTGGGGAGGGCAGTGGTTGCATTGTCATAGGTAAACCTGATCTCTACCTCGTTGATAGTTGGTTTTGTTGGTTTTGCATGGGTTACTTGGTGTTCATGTTTAATATGTTTGTTAAGTTATTTTGGAAAATGTTTATATGCTCCGTGTGAGGCGTCCTAGTGTGTAAGCTCTTCCCGTTCAGGGTGTGTTTCCTCTGGGGTTGTTGTGGCTCCCTGTGCTCGGGAGTGTGTTGGGAATGACCATCTATGGTGGTGACATATAACAGAGGCTCAATAGGTGGGTCATGCTACCAGAGAAGTTGTTAAGTTACAGTTGGGAAGGAACCGTATGCAACGACATCTTTGTTGTTTAATTGCATCAAAGCCCAAATTCCCTTTGACTCCATCGAAGCCCAAATTCGACTAGTGCAAGCAGCGGTTGACCAATAGGCCCAAGACCGCCACAATGACCAGAATGAAGTAATAAGCTTTCTCAATGATATGCATCACAATCAATGGCATATCCTAGATCATCAAGGCTCTCTCCAGTGGAACCAAAAGAGACTACAAGATCAAATGGACAGTTTCAAGGGGCATACAGCCCATATGGATTCCCATGTACATGATGCATTTCGCTGCCTGGGCGAGGATGGATGTGTAATGAACCGTGTTGGATGTATTTTGTTGTTTGCTCAATTTTGGGCCTATTGGGCCATTGACATATGGGCTTCTAGTTTTATCCAATTGATATCATTTTGTTTTTGTTTGTATATGTTGGACAACAAATCCTACATAAGTGAGGTCATTGTATGCTGGAAGACGAGCCCATCACAATATAATCTTTTTATGATCTAATAGAAAGTTTTTGACTTACAAAAAAAAATAAAAAACTTTTATGATATCATTTAAAATATTGCGGGAACATTGGTTATATGGTCTCTCAAGTAAGAGGGGGCAACAATAACAAAATAACTTGCTTATGGAAGAAAGATGATGGAAGGATTGTTATCTTGATAGAGGGAGCAACCGAGATCATCACACGGAAGACCTACTTCAACTTCAAAAGGTGTTAACCTCAAGATGAAGAATTTTTGAAAGTACATCGTCTAGCTTTTTGATGAACGAAAAATCCATATTCATGGACCAAATACTTGAAACACCTAAAGTTAATATACGGTATGTTGGTACCCATGATGTATCTCAAGAGATGAAGTGAGTCTTTGCAAGGACATCACTAGTCATAAAAAAAGACCAAATAACTTCATCCAACCCATGATAAAGAAAGGAGCAATAGAGCTCTAGTATATATTCACAAATGAATAGATTGTGGACAAAATTGGTCTTAGTATGATGTTAGATGTCTCCCTCATTGAAAGGAATGTTGAAGAAACCATAAAACATTTCGCTGGAGTGATAAAGAATTTTGACCAAATAGAGATGTGTACATTCACCGTTGAAGCCAAAAGGACTTGGCTAGGTCAATCAAAAGTGAATGTTCCAGGTAAACTAAAATATTGGACAGATCATCTCCTTAGAAACTAGAAGGACTCAGCTATGTCGACCAAAGGAGATAGATGAAATTCACCTTTAAAATACTAGAGGACTTGGGTAGGTCATGTTGCACTAAAATTGTCAAAGTTCCAAGGAAGCAGAAGTGCCTATTTTTTCAACAAAAATTAGGTCACCTATTAGCAGTCTGTGTGTCATAGTCATCTCATTCTGCAAGTTATATGATGTAAATGATCCTAGTAAAACCTTGAGTATATGTAACAACCAAGGTAAGCCTATGATCTTGGTGACGAAATTTCATCCTAGGAGGTTTTTTAACCTCACTAATTATCTATGTTTCTAAACACGGCTAATCAGAAGAGTTTTTTCCCCTTCAACTTGAACCCTGAAAGCTAGGGTGAAATTTATTGTCGAAATCTTAGGTGAGTCCTAGTGTTTTAGTTGAGTCTAATGTAAAAGTGATTTGGGAATAATTTAAGCTAGTTGGCTTAATTATTTCATTACAAATCACTTGGTCTACTAGATCATATTGTATCGCAGATGGGTTATGTGTCTTGAGGGTCTAGGCCTAATGTGTATTCCCTCTTTGAGTCTTATAAATGTAAAATCTTATGTATTAGAGGGTTGGAAAAATATTTAATCCCCTTGTGTGTAAATTAATTAATTTTTCTGGAAAAATAAAATTAAATCCTAAGCCAGAAATTAGTTTAATTAGAGTCAAATTTAAATTGTCTTAGGAAAATAAATTCTCCAAACAAAAAAATTTGTGGGTCTTAAAAGAGTCAATTTTTAAAGGTCCCCACCAAGGGAATATTGCATATTTCAAGAAAAATTGGACCTTTGGGCCTTGATGGTTAAGTCAAAGTCAAATTTTTGAGGAAATTAGCTCAAAATAATTAATTTTGAGCTAATTAATGTGGAGTTAAATGATAAATTCGAAAATTCCTCAAAAATAAAAAATCAAGGGCCAAGATTAAAAGATCTTCAAGTGTTTATCAATGGTCGTGATTATTTTGACAGGGATCAAAAAAACTAGTCGTTATTTTTCCATTTGGAGGATTTATCTATAAGTTAGAGAGACATTTGTATCTCCAATCATCTTGATCTCTGGCTAGAATTGTTGTTGAAGCATTTTGAAAATTATTGTCTCATTGGGAACTATTTTTTCTACTATAATAAGAGACTTTGGGGTGCAACTCGAGGTGTTCTTGTTAGTTGATCTGCAGTATGTATTGACTACGAGCTTCCTATGTTGTGTTCTATTTGATTATTTTGAGATAATACATAGTGTTTGCAAGTACTCAATCCTTGGTCTCCAAGTTCACATACTATAGGCAAGGATCGTCTGCTTGGATTCCTAGTTTTTATATGGTGCATTAAATCTTTGCTAGGGTTATAATGAGCACTAATTTTTCTGAAGCATTTTAGCCATTCTTTCAAGGAAAAAATATTATAAAATTCATTTTCTCAAATTTTATTTAAAAACTCATGTACAATTTGTAAAATAATTTTGTAATTTTAAGTGTAAATTATTTTTCTAAAATGGGTTGGAGTTTTAGATCTATTTTGTATATATTTGGGGTTTGGGAGTTTTTATTTTCATTTTTGCAGGTTGGATCAAGGAATCAAGTGGGAGAAGAGCTAGATCGAGGCTCTTGAGGATAAGATCTAGTCTCTTGAAATTTTTTGCAAGATTTTCGAATAATTGAAGAGTTGAAGCATAAAAAAAATTTAGCAAGGGTTTCAAAGTTTTCAAGGCTTCCAGCCCCAGTTTTCTCCTCCAAGCCCTTAGTGTTAGTTGTTATGTTGTCAGTGTCTTGGTTTAGGGCCACTTTTTGGCCTTGTAGTGAGGCTTTGAGGCCTCGGCCTCCCTCCTCCTCTCCTCCTCGGCCCTTCGTCCCCTCTATGGCCCTCCGTCTAGCTCTCCTCAGCATCTGTTCTCCCTCGGCTCCCTCTCCGCTCGGCCTCCTTCCTCCTTCCTCCTCCCTCGGCCTCCTTCCTCCTTCCTCCTCCCTCCTCGGCCTCCTCTCCCTCTCTTCCCTTGGTCGCAGCCCTCTAAGGGCTTGCGACTCCCCTTCTCGGCCTTTAGACCCTAGGCTGTAGGCCTTAGGGCCTTTCCTAGGCCTCTAGGGCCCTATTATCCCCAACACTAACCTTACTAGGCATAGCGTTGGCCCTTTGTGGCCTTCTCCTTCATATTTGAGCCCTGATCTATCATTCTAGGCATTTTATCCTCGGAAATTTGTCCTCCTTGGCCTTGTTTTTCCTTTTCTTGGTTTCTTTTGCCCTAATCTACCTAAAGCCTTATCTAAAATTTTTAAGGCTTAATACTTGGTGGTTTTGCAGGTTTAAGATCTCAAAAAATTGTATTTTTCAGGTGGAGACTTGATCCTAAAGTTTCAACCAATTTGAACCACGGGATCTTCAAAGCCTTGGGCCTCAGGGTTTGACCTCTAAACCCTTGTTTTACTTCAGTTTTATTACAACAGTCAAATCATTAATGATTAAGCCCTAAAATCACATTTTTAATGGTCAAAATCACTCAAAATATCAAAATCTAACTTTTCCTAAAATTTGGCCACTTGGGCATCTTGGATTTGACCTAGATCTAAATTTTTTCTTGGTAAAATTTTCTGCGTAAATTGTTGAATCAAGCCTGCAAAATTTTCTTAATCAAATACCAAAATTTTCAATTTTCAATTTCCAGCACAATTTTACTATTTTTGGATATATTAGGGATTGTATTGAGCATTGTTGGGTTGTTGATCTGTCATCTATTTACTGTTGTAATAAATAGATCAGATCTGAAATTCTGAATCACATCCTCTAAATAGCCCTAAAAATCAATTTTTTCAATTTTTTGTGAAATTTTACTATTTTCTAACATCTTTGGCACTGCCTTGGGCCTCATTAGTTTGTTGATCTGTGATCTATTTACTATATATCAGATCTGAAATATCACTAAATACATCATCATAAAGTGGGTTAAACAAGTTAATTTACATTTGTTGGTCATTGAAAAATTTTATGGTTCATGAATGAGCAAAATTTCATGATTTGAAGTGGTTTCCTCGTTGTTGTCATAACACTAATAAAATCTAAAATATATGAATTATTACTGCTGATAGAGACTGTCATAAATCTGAAATTGGCTTACCTCATCTTGATCTCAAAGGTTGTCTAACTTTGCACTCGAAATCTGACGTTAATCTTGTTGATAGAGTTAACTTGGGCTTTTAAGTTTGGATTGACATAATATCTTTTGTTGATAATCATTGGTGGATAAGTTGATTTACTTAAGCATCTTGTGGATTGACCTATAGTTGAATTTTGCACTTGTATTGTTAAGCACTCATCTTGTATTAAGATCGTTTTCCCCATTGTTGTTAAGTACTATTGGCATAAAGAGTAACCATAACTTAAGTACTTAAGAAACTCAAACAATATTAATTCAAGATAACCTCACTCATCATCTTTCATTTAGCATCCTAGATCTAGCTTGCATTTATAATTTACCTCCTAGCATAAGCTAGGTTGATAGAGATATAGGGAAACCTTTTTCACACTAGCTTGAGAGATTCAATTTCTCCTAGTAGTTAACACAGTGACCTTGCAGTCGTCAGAGCCACAGTCTCTGCAGCGTTGGAGGCACTGGGTGAGTGGAATACAGGGAGAGGTATCGTTAATCAGGTCATTGTCTGTTTCCCGCTTGCTTCCATTTCACAACTTACTTTGAGAATTGTTTCTTAAAATAGTTGGAAGAAAGATTACACTTAGACTAGGCATCTAACTAAAATTTACCAAGATCACTGCATCTCATATAGGTCCTAGATCTTGCATATCATATAGGTTAGTCAAGCATTCAAGCAACGACTGTCTATCTAGTCATTTGGTTCCAATTTATAGAAAACAAGAATTTGTGACTCCATTAAGGCACTGATCTCATAATAAAAAATCTAAATCTAATCAATAATCTTCCTTGATTTCAACCAAGTGGCTAGGCCACTCATCCATGTCTCCCAAACACGTTGGTTTCCAACTTGTTTTCCTTCACCTCATTTCATAGGGACTACCCCCCATATCCTGTTGTTGGGAGACAGCTAGAACAGAGTGGACGAGGATCAGAGTGATAGCCCCCTTCCTGAGCGTTGTTGCGGTGCTTATACAATCCGAGCGACAACAAGTCACAAAGGACTTTGACTACAAAAGTAAATGGTCCAAAGGCAAATTCTCTTCAAAAGATAGAAAAATCTAATGCCTAGGCTAAGGTCATGACCAAAGAAGTTTGATATATTTTCCTAATTAGCCATAAAGGAACTTGGCCCTGTTGAAAATAGCAGCTTCAGTCAAAATTTCATTGGCAAATTAATAAAAAAAAATTATATTTGTGGTTTTGACCAAGTCAATCAAGTCAGCCCCACAGTGCAAAAGGGTCCTCCTAAGACACATATAAATAGACCCTTCGTTGGATCCCAGTTGGAATCCATCCATCACACAAGTTCAATCTAATATTGCAAGAGATCTCTCACATGTGCGAAGGAGTCAAAGGAGCTTCTCTTCTTTGCATTGACCATATTTTTCTCCCTCTTTTGACCTGCGTTGACTTGCACTGATTGGCTCTGTTCGACCGAATTTTTGGACTGCCTTGGGAGGCTAAATTCTCTGTGGAATCTTTGACATTCATTGACTGAATTCATCTATGTTTTCTGGGGACATTGACTGAGATTGACCGCAGATTTTGAGTAGGGTTTGACCGCAGGGTTGACTAGCATCTTTGATCGAGAATCGCAAACCATTGACTAAGGTGATTTGACGGAGATTTTGACTGAGGAAAGAGGCTGAATATTCTATTGCATTAACCAAATCTTTGGCACTGTTTTCATGGCGTTGACTATTGACTTTGACCAAGAATTACAGGAGGTTGACCAAACTTCCACAAGCAAAAATTCGACCCTATGTTGTAGACTGTTATCTTTGACCAGAATTGACACACTCTCTCTCTCTCTCTCTCTCTCTCTCTCTCTCTCTCTATTGACTGCTTTTCAAAGGTTTGACTTTGACTAGTTATGGATGTACTATTGGACTATGTATCTCATTTTGAACATTGATTGACTAAGAAGAAGAAGAATTGATTTTGGGCTTTCAGCCTTGTGGGGTTTTGCCCTAGTATTTGACCAAGTTCTTTGTCTCATGGTGCATGGATTTCTTCTATTGTGCATTATTATTTATTGTTCTATGATTTATCTATAATTGCTTAATTGTTCCTGAGGTGAATGAAATCGTTTTAAGTAATTATTGCAACGTAGAACTTGTGAAAAATTAATAGGCCCACCCCGGATATTCATGTTACACAACAGACATGCATCATTATGACAAGCTCAAGAAACCTTTCTTAAGGACAATTCTCAGCTAAGGGAAATCGGTTGCAAGACAATACCTCCCTCACTAAGAGGAAGTGTTGATTTTTGTAGCATCGAGTCGTATTCTAGCATGACAAGGAGCCTCCAAAATCAGCAAAAGAAATTATAAAATATTAAAGGGAAAAATTCAATTTTTATATTAGGCTCCAAGAAGCCTAATTCAGCCCCACCATTAGAAGTGACCTGTAATAATCATAGTGGAAATTTACAATGATAAACAAAGAAAACATAGCAGAAACACAAAAAATCACAACACATTAAACACTTAGAAATTTCCATAAATTGCGCTGAGTTGAGCCATTTTATTGATATAAATGTTGGGTACAAAGATACGATCAGAAAGCATGCACCTGGGCTTGCCCAAGGCAAGCTAACAATGCCCAGGTGATGAAATTCGTTGCTCTAACATGAAAAGTGGTTTTCCCCAACAAACTCTGCGTTGTCGCAGTGAAAACTACACTGCTAGCTGCAAACAATGTCTGTTAGGGCCTCCTCCAGTGCTCAAAAAATTTCGGGAAATTAACCCCGAACTCTCCTCCAATAACCCACAAACAGCCACAAAGGAATTGGCCAAATGTTGACCCCAGAAATTCGGCCCAATTTCCCCTAGCTAATCTAGTTGCTGGGTATTTCTACCCACCTATAAAAGAAGGTTGCCAACTACTCCCACAAATCAGCCCCAAATTCCTCCTCTCCCATGAGCCCCACGTGTGGCAAGAAAGAGGAGTGCGCAAGCGCACACAATCTCTATTGGCGTTGCTCCAAAAACTTGCTGAAATGCCCCTGGATCGAATCTGAATCGAACTCCCTCCTAAGGCTGGCACTCGTGGTCCACCGAAGCAAGGGTGAGATTCTCGCCTAAAAATATCTCGTGCTCAACAGCACATGCAGACTTGGCTTCCAACTCAAGCGTGCTAGTGAAGGTGAAATTTCAAATGATCAAAGATGCCCAAAAGGAGTGCCTCCTATTTTGTCATTGTGCCTCAGAATTAACCATGTGGGGCCAACCATCGAATTCCTCACCCTTTCCCTCCATGGAATGCATATTTCCAAGGGGGGTCGTATTTTCCTCCTTGGAGTGGTGCCCACCACCCACTAGCTACTCGATTTTCTTCCTTTCTCCTAAGTTGGGCCCTTATGTTAGGTCCCTATAATTATATAATACTAGTGTATTCCCTTATTGTAGCCCCCTTATTATTATTGTTGTGCCCATGTAGTCCCCATATTGTTATTATTGTGCCCCATAGAAGCCCACTATTGTTAATGTTGTGCCCTTACATTATTATTGTTATGTCGACTTTGATTATATGGTGACCCCTTAGACTCCTATATATAGAAAGGAGGTTTTGTCATTTGAATCATCCAAGAATTGTTCAATTACTTAATGTAAAGGAGGTTTCCCCCTCGAAGAGGATATTTTCTAAGTCGTTGATCTAATATTTCTATTTTTTTGTGAGTTGGTTGCATAACATTTGGTATCAGAGCTTGGGATTCTAGGGTTTCGCTCCTTCAAACAGGACATCTTGGCATTTTCGCTGTAACTTTTTTTCTATGAAGCTTCAAAAGCTTAAATTTTTACCATGTCGAGCCGAAATCGTGGTGAACTTTGTGTAAAAATTTTAGATCTTGGTTCGCTATATTTTCAAAGATATGATCTGGGGAAGTTAGGGTTTTGGAAGGATCCAAAATTCAATCTCAAACAGGTGACCTAGGGAAAATAGTAATAACTTTCGTTTCAGGCATCGGATTTGAATTCTGTAAAGAGTGGTTGAAAGTGCACGGCCTGCAATTTTTTGTGTAGCAATTTCAGGGCCGAAGGTCGAAACAGTGACATGTGGCACTTTGTAAAGTTCACTCTACTGAACCAGCCTATAATCAAGTCATCGTGGAAGATCGGGCATAACTCTTTCTTGAAGACTCCAATCTTGGTCTGACTTGCAGGGTTGGAAAGAAGACTCAGAGGGCTACCACAAAACGAAATTTCAGACCTTGGAGATCCGAAATTATAGAGATACAACAGATTCAAGATCGAGCTCCTACAAAGCTCCAGTATGACACATGAAGAGGAAGAGCTGCAACATGATATATCAAAATTACGAGACCAAGTGCAACAAATTTCACTCTCACAAAGAGCAACCAAAGATGAACCAAAAGGTAACATGGATGGTTTAAAAGGCTACATGGATGGTTTAAGAGCAGATATAGAAGCTAATATGGATGGTTTGAAGGATGGCATTTGAAGATAAGATGGCTGGTTTGAAAGCTGGCTAGGAAGGTTTGACAAAGTTGTTGCAAGAAAGGCTTCCTGGTGGTGACAAGGTAATCCATGAAAATCATGATGAGGACAAAAGGAATATGAATTGTGATTTTAGAAACTCCGATGTTGGGTTTAAGAACCACCACATTCCAAAGATCAATATGAGGAAGTTTGGTGGCAAGGATCCAGTAACATGGATACTACAAATGGAGCAATATTTTGATCTCCATGATGTGCAACACTCACAAAAGGTACGCATTGCAACTTGATATTTAGAACCCAATTAGTTTGTATGGTATAGATGGCTTTGTTCTCATAAAAAACACTTGTCACTTGGTCAATTTTTACGGAGGAAATGATAGCACATTATGAGGATACAAAGAGCAACACCTTTAGCCAATTGATAAATCACAAACAAAAGGGTACAATGGCAGATCACATTGAGGACATCCAAAAATTGAATATCAGGGTGACAGATATTTCAAAGGAGCATAGGATTGATGTCTTCATAGGGACTTTAAAGGATAACATCCAACATGAGGTTCGCCTTTGGGAACCTCATTCATTGGAGAAGGCATTGAGGGTGGCAACAAAAGTTGAAAGCAAAATTATGGCAACAAGGAAGTCTACCACTCACAACTATAAAGATGGAAGGGTTGTTGCTCCTAGCCTTCCACAACCTACAAAGTTGACACCACAACAATTGAAGGAAACAATAGCAAAAGGGATTTGTTATAGTTGTGATAGCAAATACACTAAACGTCATAAGTGCGCTTTGAAGAAATTATTTTACATAGATTGTGAAGAGGAGGAAGAAAAGGAACAAGAAACATCAAAACAAGGGGATATACACCAGAAAGCAACCCCATAGAAAGAAGAAATGAATCCGACCATATCTTGTAATGCATTGGCAGGAATTACCATTCCTCAAACTCTCAAAATAGAAAGATATATTAAGAAGAAAAAAGTAATAGTGTTTGATTGATTCGAGTGGTACCCATAATTTTATTCATTTTAAGATAGCCACGGAATTGAATTGCTTCCTATATCCAGCACCAGAGTGTCAAGTAATGGTTGCAAATGGAGGAACTATAAATTTCTCTTGAAAGTGCCATAATATCAAGCTAGCCATGGGAAAATATGTATTGAATAGTCGATTTCTTTCCATTCCAATGGGTGGAGTTGATGTTGTACTAGGAGTCCAATGGTTATAATCTTTGGGGATGATTGCTTTTAATTTTCAAGAACTTTTCTAGAAATTTTTTTGGGAAGGAAAGTTAGTTGAATTACTGGGTATCGCAAGGAAACCAGGAAAGATAATCAGCTCAAATGTCATGACAAAGCTTCTGAAGAAAGAACAACGAGGCGTAAATGCACAATTATGCTCACTAGAGGTTTAAACATCGAAATCATCTATTCCTCCAGATCTCCAAAAAGTCTTGGACAATCATTCAAAGGTGTTTGAGACTCCCAAAGGTCTCCCACCTATTTTTGATCATGATCATGTTATTCATTTGATTCCAGGAATTGTTCCTCCAAACATCAGGCCTTACAGATATCCTTATGCCCAAAAGAGTGAGATTGGAGGTATGGTTGCAGAAATGTTAGAGGTTGGTATAATTCAACCTAGTCAAAGTTCTTTCTCTGCTCTAGTAGTATTGATTCACAAGAAGGATGGATCATCATGCATGTGTCTGGATTATAGGGAGCTCAACAAGCACACTATTAAAGATAAATTTCCCATTCATGTCATTGATGAATTATTGGATGAATTACATGGCGCAATTTACTTCACCAAGTTGGATCTTCGTTCAGGATATCATCAAATAAGAATGAAGACTGAAGACATTTCGAAAATAGCATTTAGAACTCATGAGGGTCATTATGAATTTTTGGTCATGCCTTTTGGCCTTACCAACGCACCTTCTACATTTCAAGGTTTGATGAATTCCATTTTCAAACCCTTGGAAAATTTTTGTTAGTATTTTTTGATGATATACTAATCTATAGCAAGTCTTGAAAGGATCATGTTCAACATGTTGACAGCGTGCTCAAAACAATTGGAGGAAAAACAATTATATGCAAAAACCTCCAAATGTTTCTTTGGAGTACAAGAGGTGGAATATCTGGGTCATATTGTATCTCATGAAGGTGTTAAGGTAGACCCTAACAAAATTAAAGCCATTAAAGAATGGAAAATCCCCACAACCATAAAGCATTTGCGAGGATTTCTTGGGTTGACAGGGTATTATTGCAAGTTTGTTAATAATTATGGGAGAATAGCGGCGCCTCTAACAACGTTACTGAAGAAAGATGCATTTTCGTGGACTCCAGAAGCAACTAAGGCCTTTGAACATCTTAAAGTGGCAATGTGCCAAGCACCGGTCTTAGCTACGCCAAACTTCACAAAAACCTTTATTATGGAATGTGATTTCTCAGTTAATGGAATTGGTGTTGTTTTAATGAAAGAAGGAAGACCCATTGCTTTTGAAAGTCATCCAATCAAAGGAAAGTATTTACGCAAACCTATTTATGAGAAGGAAATGTTGGCAATACTACATGCACTTAAGCAATGGCGACTGTACCTAATGGGAAGACACTTCAAGGTCAAAACAGATCATGATAGTCTTAAATACTTTTTAGAACAAAGATTATCTTCAGAAGAGCAACAAAAATGGGAAGCAAAATGTTGTTGCAGATGCACTCTCAAGATTGGATGAGGATATGGAAGCATTGCTTTGCACCATTTCTATTATCCAACCAGATTGGATAACCGAAGCAAGGGATGAATGGAAGAATGACGAAGAAGTGTAGACACTTATTCAAAAGTTGCAGCAAGATCCCAGTACATCTGATACATTTAGTTGGAAAAATTATTCATTATGGTACAAAGATTGCTTATACCTTTGTAAGAATTCCCAACTCAAACAAAATATTATTCTGGAATTGCACACCTCTCCCTTAGGAGGGCACCCAGGATTTTTAAAAACTTACCATAGGGTTAAGAAGGAATTTTTTGTGATGTCCTTAAATCCGAGATTCAAAAGTCTGTGGCGGAATGTTTGGTTTGCCAACAAAATAAAGTTGAGACAATTAAGACCCCGGGTTTGTTACAACACTTATCCATTCCAAGCCAATGTTGGGAGGAGGTATCAATGGATTTTATCACAGGTTTACCCAAGTCCGAGGGAAAGAGTATCATCATGGTGGTAGTTCATAGACTTACCAAGTATGCACAGTTTTGTGCATTATCTCATCCATTTAAAGCCAGTACAGTTGTTATTGCATTTATGGAAACAATTCAAAAGCTACATGGAAAACCAAAAATTATAGTAAGCGACAAAGATCCCATTTTCACTAGAAATTTTTGGACGGAATTATTTTCTTGTCTGGGTACTCAATTAGCTCTTAGCTCATCTTATCATACTCAATCTGATGGACAAACCAAGATAGTGAGCAAATGTTTGGAAGGATATCTTCGTTGCTTTGTATTTGATAAACAGGCACAATGGTTCAAGTGGTTACCTCTGGCTGAATGGTGTTATAACACTTCCTTCCATACTACAGCAAAAATAACCCCATTTATGGCACTTTATGTATATCATCCTCGGTACATCACATCATCTGTAAGAGAAAATTCTAAGGTTCAAGCAGTGGAAGATTGTATAGAGCATCAACAACAAGTTCTCAAACTCTTAAAGGATAACTTCACTTTGGCGCAAAATCGAATGAAACAACAGGCAAATCAACATGGCAACGAAAGAAGTTTTGATGTAGGCCACTGGGTATTTTTACGACTACAACCATACAACCAAATGCCCCTCAAGCAAGCAAAGAAGGATAATAAATTATCACCAAATAATTACGGTCCTTAAAAGGTGTTGCAAAAGATTGGTACTATGGCATACAAATTGGAGCTTCCTGCATCTTCCCAAGTGCACCCAATTTTCCATGTTTCGTGCTTAAAGAAGGTTATAGGTGACAAGCTCCTAATTCAAACAATATTGCCAGAACTTGACGAGGAAGGAAAACTCATATTGGAACCTGAAGCAGTCACAGAAAAAAGAACTCGACAGCTACGAAATCGATCAATTTCAGAGTATCTCATTAAGTGGAAGAACTTACCTGCTGAAGATTCCACATGAGAGGATAATAATTTTATATAGAAGCACCCAGAACTACTCAATCGTTGAGGACAACACTTTTTTGAAGGAGAGGGGCATGTTAGATCCCTATAATACTAGTGTATTCCCTTATTGTAGCCCCCTTATTATTATTGTTGTGCCCATGTAGTCCCCATATTGTTATTATTGTGCCCCATAGAAGCCCAATATTGTTATTGTTGTGCCCTTACATTATTATTGTTATGTCAACTCTGATTATATTGTGACCCCTTAGACTCCTATATATAGAAAGGAGGTTTTGTCATTCGAGTCATCCAAGAATTGTTCATTATGTAATGTAAAGGAGGTTTCACCCTCGAAGAGGATATTTTCTAAGTCGTTGATCTACTATTTCTATTGTTTTGTGAGTTGGTTGCATAACATCCAAAAATTCAAGTGGCACCCCGCAACCCACTTTTCCCAAGTGTAAGTGCAAAACATGACAAAATTGGTGAAATTGATATTTCCCCTTAGCAACATTGCTAAGTGGGAATATCACATGACACTTGGTTGAAAAGCCACCCATTTGACCACTATAAATAGACAATTCGACCTCCTCACTTCGCATAATTTGCATCACTCACAAGAACAAGAGCTCATTTGTTCACACGTGCGAAGGCACAAAAGAACTCTGAAGTTGACCACCGAAATCTAAAAGTGAGTTTGACTCGTTGACTAGCATTAACTTTGGCATTATAAGGGCGGCGTTGACTTTGAAGCTTTGACTAGTTACAACTTATTGGACATCTTTGACTAGATTGTTGACCGAATCTTTGAGCAAAACTAAGGACGTTGACCAAGCCTGTTGTTGATTTTTGGGTAGCATCGGATGTGCTCTAGCTCTGAAACTTTGTGGAGAGGCTAGGACATATGAGATCTCCAAGACCCAAAAATCGTTTGGAGAAATTCCACCCGGAACTTAAGTTATTCAAATAATTAATTATTTTAATGGAGACCCTAAGTCTAACTTAGGGAAATTAAATAATTAAAGTGAATTAAGTTAGACATGTGGGTGAGAATGTTCTAAGTAACGAGGATCAAGTCTTTTCTAATCTTAGTCGTCGATTAGAGATTAGATCACGGTCGTTGATTCGTCAACTGAAAAAGTATTTAAGGAAGGCTTGGGGTCCGTTGAAGAACACACAGAGTGGCAGCACTTGAGCTCAGTCGAAATTTTGGGGCGCAGTTTGCTGAGAATTTTGGAGTGAGCTTGCAGTGCAGCGAGGGGCAGTTCGGCAGTGGGATTTCTGATCCAAAGCTGAGAATACAATAGCAGAGAAGCAGATCAGTACCAAAGGAGCAGCGCAGGCCCAGCAGGGGTGACGCAAGCCCAGCCATGCTCACGCAGAGCCAGCACAGAGGCTCGTGCAGGCCCAGAGGGGTGACGCAGGCCTAGAGGAGCTAATGCAAAGACAGAAGGGTCAGCACTAGGGTTTCAGTGGGCCAAATTGAGCTCGTATTCAGCAAATTGGAAAGGGTGATGCAGCCACACTGAAGGGTGACACAGTCTCAGCAAAGATCATGCTAGGGACTGTGTAGTCACCTGTGGGGTTCTTCATTCTGAGCTGAATCAGCCATAATATCTGTCTCCAAAGATAGAGGTACTTCTGCCGGGATTTTCTGTGTTGGGTAAACCACTATCGGTACCCTAGTTTGTATTCAGAAATCTGCATAATAACAAAACCCTTAAGAGTTGTTGCACTGTTTTTCTCACATGGGATTTTTCCGGGGACATTTATCCAAAAAATCTGGTGTGTCCTCTATCGAATGTGCTTATTTCTTCAGTACTTGATCTATATATTTGTGTAGGCAGCTGTGTATTTACTTCGATGTTTTTCTTGTATTATTCAGAAAAATAACTTGTTAATAATAAAACAAGTAAAAGTAAATCAGATTATTGTTGTAGGGTCTCTGTTTAGTAAATTCGGAATTTTTCACACCTGTTTAACCATTATTGACTGCAAGTCAACTATGACAGTTTGACTGAGTTTTCTGAGGAAGTTGCAAGGCTGAAATTTTGTCTCCTTTGACCATAGTTGACTAGAAGCAGAACAGACCGAAAATCAACCTGTTGACCAGATTTGACTAAGTTAACAAAAGTCAGATATGCTCTCTCCTTACCAAGTTTGGCTGGTATTTTGTGCTTGGAAATTGACACAGAATTCTAGACAATTTATATTGTAAATTTTGTTGAAGATTGAATTCTCCTTGGAAGAAAGTTGGTTGGGATTTTCCCAAGGTTAGGTTTTCCTAGGGTAAACTTGTGCCTTATTGTGTTTGGTTGTCTCTTTATGATTGTAAGGTTAGTATTCCATTATAGTTGAGATATTCTATGTATAATGACTTAATGATACAAGTGACATATGTTGAAATTTGGCACCCGAGGGAGAAATTCCCTCCTTGGAGAAGCCTTACAAACCCTAAGGAGACCCTTCTAGCCCTTGGAAATATTTAATTTGCACTTGGGAAAATATTATTTTTAAGGTGGAACCATGACAACACAAAAAGTACAAGTCAACCTAGAAGAGGAAATTCGTCCACTAAATCTACATATAACATCACATCACTCATTCGTTCATCTTTTATTGGTTCGATCTAGTTTGAAATTGCAATGCCCAAATCCAAACGTGTGAAGGAGAGAGAGGCAATCTGATTTGACCAATTTTGACTTACATTTTGGGATGGTTTGACCTACAATGACATGAGGAGATTTGACTTTGTTTGACTAGTTTTTGGATCAATTTAAGAGGTCGAGTTAACTGGGACATTGACCAAAACCTTCTGTGCACTTTTATTAGCGTTCACTGCAAAAGTACACCTAGGGTTTTCACAAGTTGACTTTGACTTTGACCAAAAAAATTATGGGCAGAATTAGTGAGTATTTTTACCTAGTTTGACTAAGGGAAGGAGGTAGCATTCTTTCACTGGTTAACTGAACCTTTTGGAGTTGATTTGACCATTGACCAAGGACTAGTTAGGGTTGCGTTCACTATTGTTGACTTTGATAGAAAATTGCAGAATTGATTGTTAAATTTTCTTAAGGCTACATTGTTCCTTGCTTTTGATAAATGCATTATATTTTTCATCATTTACATATACATTCACCCCATAACATCATCATAACATTAGCAATTATATAGGAAGAACAATACCATCAACAATGCAGCGGAACATAAAGGGACAACAAAAGAAAAGCATGCACACATAGAGACACCACGATTGGTCAGAGACCAGGGAAAAATGCCAAGAGGGGGAAAACCTGGAATTCAATTCTTCTTCTTCTATTAGAGATTCATTCATTGTTCAGCTGAGATACAAAGTACATCCATAGTGAGATATATAATTACATCAAGCCTCTTAGGGCCACTCCAAGTCAGTTCACAACTTTGATTGTGAACTGACTTTCGATAATAAAATGAGTCCTGGAAGGCTTTTTCCATATCATTGTTACATAAGGTATCATGTAACCACTGAACCATGCTTAGCCAGCCTAGGCCACCCTAATCAATGTTGTTGGGACATCTTAACCAATGTTGTTGGGCCACCCTTATCAATGTTGTTGGGACACCTTGACCAATGTTGTTGGGCCATCCTGACTAATGTTGCTAGTCCACCTGGGCCATGTTGACCACTGTTGTCAGGCCACCCTGACTAATGTTGCCAGGCCACCCTAGGCCACCCTGACCAATGTTGTCGAGCCACCTTGGGTAACCTTAACCAATGTTGTCGGGCAACTGTGGGTCACCCTGACCAATGTTGTTGGGCCTCCTAGGCCATGCTAACCACTATTGTCGGGACACCCTGAACAATGATACCAAGCCACCCTAACCAATGTTGTCGGGCCACCCTGACCAATGTTGTTGGGCCACCTAGGCCATGCTAACCATTATTGTCGGGCCACCATACATTAACGAGACATATTAATCAATACATCGAGCCATCCATGCATCATCAAGTCATATTAATTAATATGATGCCATAAGCCATGCCATCGTATTAAGCCATGCCATCCATAACGCTAATGTGTCAACACTTATACGATGGCATACATACAAATGCATATATATATTTTGTGCCTTGATCTGAGACTTATATGTATAAATTGTGCCGAGATTATATACACTACACAAAGACCACAAACGCAGAGATTTGTATATAACGCAAAGACTAGAAACCAAATATATAATGTCGAGACCATAGATTGCAAAGACCAAATAATTCTAAGTTCAGGCATCTCAGAAACCATATACATAACATCGATACCATAGATCGCAGAGACCAAAAATATATATAATACCGAGACCAATAATGTGATCATGCGATTCCATATAATACATGTAGCCTGTCACATAGCGTAATACCTGTGGAATCTCAGACTCAAAGTCTTGCGAAGAATTCAGAGAGAAACCATACCCGAAAACCTCAGGACAATGTGTTATGTGAAAACCTCATAACAGCATGACATGTGAAAACCTGAGAACAATCTGTCCATCCAAATTACCTTTTGTGATCAAGCTTATTGGGTTTATATAGGTGTTTCCCTAATCCAAAGAGGTGTCTCTTTGGGGTCATGCCGACATGAGGCTGACTCATATCAATTACAAATTTTAAAATTTCATATAAATATATCTCTCGAATTCGAAACCGACTTGAGGATTATAAATAAAATTCCTTTTTATTTAATTACTTGAAGTATAATCAAATAGGGGCTAGGAAATTTCTTCCTACTTGCCAAAAATTAACATTGATCTTTGACCATATTTTACTTTTATGCTCATATTGGATTGGATATTGATTGGTTCACTTGGATAGTCAAGGATTTGACCTTTGACTAGTTGCTCATGTACTTGGGAGTATGTATCTCTCTGTTGAACATTTGATGAACATCTAATAAAAGAATAATTTGGTTAGGGTTTCCCCCCTTGTGGGGTTTTTCCTTGGTCTTTGACCAAAAATCTTTGTGTCTCTATTGTTCTTGACTATCTTCTATTGTGCATATTGTGTATTGTTCTATCTACAATTAGTTATTGTTACTAGGTGATTGAAATTGAATTGGAAAAGTGATTGCTACTGAAAGAAGAAATTGTTAAAGTGATTGTCACAACATAGAACATTGAAAAATTAACAACATGAGACAACTTGAGAATACAAATCATTGGAAGTAATTATTAGATTAGAAAATCAATTTCTATTGTAAGAAAAATCAACATGTTCCTCCTTAGGTTTTGTTCCATGTGATGGGGGTTATATTGTATCTAGACTTGGTAAATTGCATTGAATATTGAACTATTGAAAATTTTGACGAGGGTTCTTGGTCTGGTCTAACCTAATGACTTTGGCATATGGCATGACACACTTATTATGTTGTTTTGGAAGTATGTGCCTCATATATATGGTGATAATAACCCACACAGATGATGAGACACCATGATGGAGAGGACCTTTGTACTATGATGATGATGAATACACTCTCCCTCCATGATTCTTGAAGAGATTTTCCTATTTTGATGATGATTTGGACCATTCTTGAGATGTTGGGCTTCTTGGTGACCTTATATCCCTTGGAGAGGGTATCACACACCCATTATGGAATTGTACCTTCTTGATGGATGTTGTGTCTTTACTTAATGATGGTGGACATGATAGTGCACACCTTTGGAGGGCTCACGGCACCTCCCTTAATGGCATCATGCCCTAGCTTGAGGTTGTTGCACTTATGATGGGCATCTCACTTGATGATGATATAAGACTACTTTGGAGTTGACCTAGCATGATGAGGAGAAACTTGACACATTTTGATGATGAGATGTGACATTTATATGACTCGTGACATTTTATGAGACATTGCACCCTTTCATAGAGAGACATGACTTTTGGAGCATTATTACCCCTCTTTGGACACGACATCACACGTATTTCACTCACTCACTCATATGTGTGACTCTTGGAGGGAATTTATGATGGATGTCTAGCATTTATGGCATCTTCTACTTATTCATTAGGCATTTTTTGGGGGTCGGCCTTGACCTATCCACCTTGTATGATGGATTTATTGCATTTTTAGGGCTTTTACTACATTTTAACCCATTGTAGAGGAGAAACGCTTGGTTTCCTCATATAAATAGAGGTTCCACCCCCATCACTTGGACTATTGCACATTGGGGAGACTTTTCTTCTCTTGAGTTCTATTTCTTCTCTCATGCACCATGGATTTCTAAGTAAAGTGATCTCCAAAGGAGGACTTCTTGTTGAAAATTTGGTAGGGCAGTGATTAATTCAAATTCTCTTCTTGATAATTACTTGTGAGCTTACTTCTTTTACTTATGTCTTCTCTTCTTAGCTCATTAAGTCTTTCATCAAGTCAATTACCAAAACACAAGAGACACAAATTTAGGCTCTTCGAGCCAGGGCCAAAACCTCTCCCTCTTGGAGAAGAAAAACCCGCAAGAAATTCTTCTTATAGACTTTCAGATGACAAGTACCATGACCATGACACAAACCCTTGACTCTTGCATGCCTTCAAGAACTTGTCACTGCTTCTTCATTGACCCCTTGAGCTTATCCTTCTTTCTTGTACCTTCCTGCACCGTTCTGCACCAAGACTAGAGAGCTCGGTCTCTACTTGGCTCCTTACTTATGATATCAGCACCGTTTCATAGACTATCTTCCTTAGTACCTTCACTTAACCTTGTTGACAGTACACTTGTCTTCTTTCCTTCAATGAGTGGTCCACAGCTTAACCTTGTCCCTTTCCATACTTGTTGCAGTCCTTTCTCATACTTAACACAGTCAAATATTCGTACTTCAATATAGCCCTTCTTTGCACTTGACCAAAGTCTTGTTTATGCACCTTGATATAGTCATATATCCGCACCTTGTCACAATCATCTATCCGCACCTTGACACAGTGACATATCTGCACCTTTATACAGTCACATGTATCCGCAGATCTCATAGCTTGTAAACTTATATATATGTTACATCATGTCTCCTTTCTTCGCATTTTCTACTTGTTGTATCATCCCATTTCTTGAGTTTGTGATCCGCAATTCATTCTCCTGAAATTCCATATGAAAATCATAGAAGAATCAAAGTGTATCTCTCTTTTTTTCTTCACAGTATATATAGGCTATATATATTTGATCCAACCTGGAATTGAGTCGACCTATCCATGTGTAATGAGGCTAACTTGAGCACTGATTTATAGGTAAACTTGTAGAGCTTCTTGAAGGCTAACTTGAAGGGTTTCCAACGCTAATCTTGATCATCATATGTGCCATGTTTTCAAACTTTATTGGCAAGGTCTTGAGGCATACAAGTGTGACTTGACTCTTCATAAACATGACTCTTTAATTTATATATTTATGACCAGAAGGAAAATCCCTAATAAACATCAAGAAGAAGTCTATTGACCTATAATAAAACCTTGCTCATGAAACCCATGAATCAAGCATACCAGAAATATATATTTTATTATCTTTGTCTTCATCATTACATAGATACTTAATTACATAGTCAATATGAAGACCAATCCTAGTTACACTTTCCAACACTTCTGACATGCATTACACTCTTTTCTTGCATTGATATTGGTGAGGTTTGGATGAATGCACGATAATCTAAGTGGACTTCATTTTTCTTGGTTATGTTTAAGGATAATGGTAATTATGCAAGAGGGCATGGTATTTTGTTTTCATTATCCCTAAGTTGCACGAAACAGGGAAACAGAAACGATTTTCCGAAACGGGCATGGGTACGAAACCGACCCCCCCAAATTTTGGAAACGGGGAAACGCGATATATATATAAGAAATCTTATGTGCAATCATAAAGCATACATGATAAATTATAATTTATTACATTTAAATTTTAAACATTATGATTAAATTGTCCAATGTCAATGCATAAACTATAAGTCTCTAAATTTACAACACATTTACTCATGAATGATCACAGACACATAATGAAAATAGCAATATCGAAATATCCAAAACCAGCCTTTATTATATATCCAAATCTCAAAATCAACCTTTATTATATATATGAGGTTGCAAGTAAAATAAATACTATGAGGCTGCAAGTACAATAAAGACTATGAGCATGTCAAGTCAAGATTTTGTTTGAGTGATGGGTAGAGGAGCTTGACAACCAATGTCACTAACATCAAGGTACATAGAGGGATTGGTGCTCTTGATTAAATATGAGTTCCATACCCTAATACATGACAAAATCCAATGGAAACATTGCAATCCCCCAATTCTGAAATCCTGAAAAACTGATAAGTCTGTTGGATTTTGAATGAGATCTAAAACTCTACTTTCTCCATATGAAATCCAATGAGGTTGGAACCACTCTCAAGCATCCTGAGTCATTTCATGGCAATGTTAAAAATTTAAGTAAAAGGATGAAAATGAAGATTAAGGAGAATGTCACAATTACCATGAATCGCATATAAATACTAGGGCCATAGGCTTGCTCATTAGAATTTAAAACGCGGTAAACTTGCCCATACGGCCTTGAAACGTGTTTCCGTCTATACTAGGCATGTTTCCCCAACGCGAAATGGCCCAGTACGAATGGAAACGCATTTCCAGGCCTTACGGTACTGTGAAACGCGTTTATGTTTCGTTTCTAGGGGAAACGGCCCTCTGGACAATGTTTCCTGCAACTTAGCATTATCCCTCTTAGGCAAACCCTTCTTCCAAGTATTTGAGGAAGGAGCAAGTGAGCTCCTTCCCTATTTCATCTTTAAAGATTAAAGAGCCCTGGGCCAAGTTACTAAGATAGTGAGGGGACTAACCCTAGTCTTTTTAACTTGGATCTACAACAACCTCTTCAAGTGTGTTGATCATTGACTCCATATGCCCTAAGTAGAGAAAGGCACTAGTCTTCTCCCTTGTGTCAACCATTACTTCTTTTAAAATCATTTTCTTTGATGTTTAAGGGTAGTTTATGGTTAAATTACAACAAAATCTTTCATTTACAGCATCAAATAGCTTAGATATCTTAGTCACTGGGTTAGGAAGTGTTTGGAATATATTATAAAATACAAATTTTCATTTTTAATGCATCTTCCAATGGCCAGCAACTTTCTGCGGCTAACATCTAGGGTTTTAGTGTTGTTCTATACTAATTTAGTGCAAAAGTTTGTTGTAATTCAGTTTTTATTTTACTCATGTGTTAGTCCTTCATTTTTCACTTTATTGTCATAGGTTTTGGGGCTATTATTTACTGTTGTTGTAAACTAGTTTATTGCCGCAATTTTCTATTTTACAAGCTAATTTGCTACAACATTGTGTAATTTCTTGATTGTATGTGTTTGGGGAACTTCTTTGAGCTCATATTGGTTGACCTAAGCCATTAGAACAACCATAGAACCCTTTGAACTCAAATATTGATAAATCCATCATAAAACTTATTTGTCTTATCCTTTTAATTGGTGGTGCTAGGGATCAAATCTTTAGGGGGCTCTTGACTTAGTTTGACTGTGAATTAGATCCCTAAAATCTACTAAGGAAGCCTCCCATGTGTTGAATTCCATTCATCACTAAAACATGAGGAGTAGTTGCTAAGGTGACAGTGGTGACTCTTTCATGTTACTCATTGCTTAGCCACCCACTGAGGCACTGTAATAAGATACAAGATTTTGTTGTAACAAAGCTCAAAGGGATATCATTAAATTCTTATTGTGGTCTTGACTCTTGGCACCTCTGTCTAATCTTTAATTTTATAGCCATGACCAGGTGGTGCTACAAGTTCAAACATAGATTATTGTTGAATCTTTTGCTTGTGCTCAATGGAGACATTATTTTACTCTAAAGAATATCAGTCAATCTCTATACCCCTTCTAAATTGAACTTTTAGGTCTCCCTATTGAGAAGAGACCCTTTGCAAATATGATCCCCCAAATATAAAAAGTTATATTCAATGATGATAATCAAAATTCCATTTGCTCAAATCCTATTGTATGGATTGCAGAGGATTTGATAAAATGTTACCCTAGTATTTAAAGCTAGTCACAGTTGATGATATTCATTTTCAAAAGACAGTATATGAGTCTATCCAATGCATGTTTTACTTGTCAAGCATGAGATCACTAGCTAGACAATCTCATACTCACCCTTTCTGACTGATGATCACTTTGGCAAGCTTTTTATTGCGGATACTTCTAAAGAAGTTGTCTGATAATATATACAAAGTTGCGAAACTGTTTGATTGTTCGGTGCAATTGGAGATACACATGGGGATGCCCTAGGCCAGAATTTAAAATCCTCCAATAGTTGCATGATTTGCCTCTCTATCTCTATATTCACTATAGGTGAGATACAATATGTAGGATACTTAGGTAGAGAAGTATCAGGTCAAGGAAGTGTTGGATAGTCCAATGTAAGTAAACCCCTGGATTCTTCAAAGGCATCCGCCTATGAATCAATGACATGTTGGGTATCTAAGGGAGCTAGGTTCCATCTGTTATCCTTCCTAATTTGGAAAAAAATGCACAATGTCATAAACTTGTTGAGATTGACTTGCTTAACAATTGATCTACCTTAAAGTATATGATGAGTAGAAGGAGAAGAAGAAGTGATTGTGATCGTCCTTGCAAGCTTATAGGTGTTGTAGTACCCATCATATCCTTTCCCTTTTAGCAAACTAGCATGGCTTACCCAAAATCATGTCAAAACAACTCAATGGAGTGACATCAATGTGACATCACAATCCACTATGTCACAAAAGGGTCCAATGGCAAAGCTAATGAACACTCTCAAGTGATCAAGGTGAGTTGTCTGAATTCTCTCACCCATCCAAGCTAGTCTAGGATGACTTGAGGTTGGCAGCTTCAAACCTTCTACCAATTATTACAGCACCAAATTCTTCTAGCAACCATTGTCGAAAACGACCAAAACAAATCTATCCTGTATATGATAGTTCTATGTAAACAAGGCTTCTTCATTGTCACCAATGTAATCATTAGCCATGAAGACGACGATTACAGGGCCATCCCAAGTGCTCCTTCCATGGTAATGCTTCCCAAATGCAAATCAACCAACTAGGAACCTAATACCCCTCTTTCAGCAAGGGTACTCCAAAACTTTTTGGCCATGCCATGTAAGCCCAAAGCATGTTCCTTATAGCCATGCAAAGCCATGTGGGCATGTGTTATTTTGTGAAAGTGACTCTTAGATCCCTACTAGTGTAGACGGCCAATCGGCCAATCGGCATCCGATGTTCGCAACTGCCCTTTGTGTTTTGTAGGAGTTGGCCTGCAGTCAGAGGAATACATTGAGGTGACAGTGGGTGTATTCCTAATAGTGTTTACCATTTAACAGGCTTGGTTGAACCCTGCCAACCCGCCTAGTTTGTGCAGTAACAACACCCATCACTAGATTCTTCTCTTCGGCCTTGGATCTTAGGACAGGTTCACCCAGCTAGGCATTCTTAGTGTACAACATTCCTCAAGGGACATTCTTAGCCTTTGCGTCAACTCCTTCACGGTGATAGAAGATGACTGGGACATTCTACTTCCACTTATACTCCTACCTTTTAGCTCTATCTTTGTTGTTCAGTAGGACTTATGTTTTTGGTTCACCATTTCTCAAGGATTTCCCTTCATATTTGAGTGTTTAGGAATGATTCTGCCACTTCCATGTTCCACTATTAACAGGCTGTGTTTTCTTTTCTGGTCCTAATGACCAGTTCTTTGGTCATTTGTGGAAATTAATAAAATTATCTTATCTTTATTTAATATTTTCTTTTAAAATTTGGACATATAATTATTATATCTCAAGATTGGAAAATCATGTTACAGAGATTCTAACAGCCAGCCAAGAGACCATAAGGACATTTCAAGATCGACGCATGTTTTTAGTTTAGATAGGTAAAAACAGTTTGAGATTTCATCAAGATAGCATAGTTTACGAGAGGTGCCTTATTCCATTGACCTATTTTCTTCACTTACGGACATTAATATAACTTCATTTTCATTTCTAGCTTTTGAAGTTTCCACACAGTCCTCGTCATTATATCTGGTAGTGTGATGGATGTGTTTCCTTGCATTAACTGGTATAGAAGATCTGCCCACTCCTAGGCCATTCCTCCGAAAAAAAAAACTCTCCTGTCCACAGCTATTACCATATCTTTGTACCTCTAAATTTTATGATTTTGTGTTCCATAATTCGTACTTTCAATATGTCATTTTGAAAGTATTAATTAAGATAAATTAAATCAATGTAACAATATCAAATATAAATAAATCTTGCTAACAGAAAAATCTACTATCACACCGGAAACAGAGAAAATATACATCAGCTTTGTATGTGAAGCCCTATCATGAGAATACCACCATCCATTAGGTCACTAGTTGATTGGTTCCTGATCATCAAATTTCCAGACCCAGAAAAGTATCACCAGCATCCAGAAGGATTGCAAATAGCTATTTCTAAATCTAAAAGTACTTAAAAGTTATCAAGTCTCAACTTGTACCTTCAGTATCCATTCTTTGTGCATAGATTTTATGCATGATGAACAGATATATCATATAAATCATTGACTGTGAAGTTTATCTCGGTTTCCTTTATCTGCTCTGATTTGTGACATTTATCTGTTCCACCTTGAATTTTGAGTCTCCAGGTTTGTCTTTCCCAATTATGTCAACATTTTATTCTTTAAATCTTCAACTGTAATTGTTTCTCTTTACTTTCACATGGAATTTTCTGATAGGCATAAATGATAAATATGCAGCAAATTTGTTTCCCACATGCTACTTCAAAGTTCTGCAAGATAGTTCCTAACACAATAAAACTCCAAGAGTTTGTGTGAAGTAAATTATCTGCCCAATGTGCTTAAGCTAGTCGCATCTATATAGATGCTAATTTTAATATTTATATAAATTCTAAGAGTTTTAAGTCAACTATGCAATCTGTCGTAATATGTTGAAGGGCTAAAGCAAGTGGCCTTGATGATGTTTGTTCTTTGGGTATTGAATATATCAATAATCTGTGTTTGCCTTCTTCAATTTCTGCTTCTCGTTAGATCCTTTTTCCAGATTACTTTAGTCCTTTCTCTTTCGTTCTTATTTGTGTATACTGTCATTATTGATAGAATTTGTTTATACTATATAGTGTTTGTTTCTTCTAATACCAGAATAAGGCTGGCAATGTTTCACATAGAAATAATTCCTGCTGATAAACTAAGTTTTCTCAAGCTCTCCCTTTGTTAAATTTATTCTACAGAGTATATCTTTACGTACCCTCACCTCTTATGGGGACCTTTATCAGTACTTTGAAGCCCACACCATGAAAATTGATACAACATTTCACAAGATGAATCTGAGAAAATAGAAGTATTGTTTAAAATGGCATGTAAATATATAACCTCAATCTAGTACGCATATTACAGAGCTACAGCCATTCGACTAAAACTATTCCCAAGATCTCTTAAGATTACTGTCATTGGTCAGTTTAATAAAATACTGATTCATTTATATTTAGATGGGGAAAAAATTCACACTTTCAAATTTCAAGCTCATCCTGACTCCTTGTAACCAGAATTGAAACCTTATCCACTACTATTATTTAGCAATGTCTTGATCAATGCAATATATATGGGGGTGTCTGTGTGTGTGTGTGTTAATAACTTTGGTTATACATACCAAAGGATCCCTCAAGTAATTTGCGCATAACCAATCTGCAAGATATAAAAGTAATTCGCGTCCCACAGGTTCATCTCCATGCATATTTCCTATAAACTGCACCATATCTCAAGAAATTAAAATTCTTATTAATGTAAAAGATGGGAATTACAATATGATACTTTTGTGCTTAAATAAGCCCAATACATTTGCTGAAGGCTATCTACAAAATCAAATACCATACGAGTCCTTGTTAGTTTCCCTCGGACTTGCAAAAAGGTTTCCATGGTAAGTAGATATTGCATCAGGGCTAAGTACTGTATAACATGGTCTAAATGACCGTTAGTGCCTAATATGGTCAATATAGGGCTAAATATGCCTAAGGCCCAAATACAACTTAATCAGGATTCTAGGTTCCAATTATGGAGCACCTTGCTAATTATGGCTTAAACACAAACATGATTAAATAATAAACGGCCATAACAAGGCTGTAATTGGAAGCTCCTATTAGTTTAAGATTAAATAGGTACAAGTAGGTAAAAGAAGTGCACTGCATAAGTGAGATGTCAATAGAACTAGTGCAGCCCCTTTATGGCTAAAATCATGTCATTTTTATCACTTTTGACGCATTGTTAAAGTTGTCAACAAGATCATCAAGATGACAAAGGCCCACTTTGTAATGCTTCAAATATCACAATAACAAAAAGTAAAACAGAATTTAATCTAAACAATTGTAAAATCACAAATTATATAGAAAGCAGCCAAAAACATTAAGAAAAATGTAAAACATGATGAATTATATGCTAGACATAGAAACATCAGGGAAACGACATTACTTCCAAGTGATGGGCTGCACATTGCTTGCCCTAACAAGATCAACGGCAGCACCCTACCACCCAAATACAGGGGGAAGCACCTTATATGCAAAATTAAACTGATATAAAGATATAATTGTCCAATGATGATCCAATTTCAAAGAAATGGTGACCTGTGGGGTGCCTAGCAAATGGACAACCGCGTAAAATGACTTTAACTAATTACTAATAAGAATTATATAATTTAAGTAACCCCTAAGGATTCAGCACATATAGATCCCGATAAGTAGGTAAACGAAGTATCTTGCATAAATGAATGTCTACAGAACTAGTGTAGGGGTTATTGCTAAAATCATGTACATTTTACCAATCTTAATGCATTGTTCAAGCTTTCAACAAGTTGATCAAGATGACAAAATGGCCCATTTGTAGTGCTCCAAATATCATAAAACGAAAAACTAAAACAGAATTTAATATAAACAATAGTAAAATCACAAATTATATAGAAAGCAGACAAAAACATCAAGAAAAATGCAAAACATAATGAATTATATGAGAGAGACGGAAACTATTGAGTAATGTTGTCATTGATGTCAAAGCCCTAATCTTAGGGTTGATACCTATTGTTGCCACCTTGCACACACACCTAAGTTAGTGAGAAAATCCCTTAACCTCACAAGGTGTGGTTGGTAGCAAAATCAAGAGATGGGGCTGTCACCTATTCCCAACTCTCTCCGTTTAAGATCTCCTAGGTAAGCTTAAGGGAGGGGTCCCTAAAATAAAATCTAAGTTAAAAGTGATATGAGGTTTCTAGGAGATGTTAAGGTCAACTGGATTACTTGAAGATTATGAGAAAATTTCAACAAAAACAATACAAAACATGAAATAAAATATGCTTTCAATAACCATCAACACATAAATGAAAGATAAGCATGTAAACCAGTGCCTTTAAGATTGCTTCAAAATAATGAAACTTTGCTCAAAAATTAAATGTTTCAAAATGAAACCACAAGTAATCTTGCAAATCAAATGGGATGTTAGAAAAGATGATATCGACTTGTAATATATAAAATTGCTCTTAAACAAATGCATTCAAAATATAACCATTCACGATTCTAAAGCATGTAAAGAAGTAATGAAAATAACTTGCAATGTGAAATAAGCTAAAACTTTAGTTCCACAAAAGGATATTACACTTGGTCAATGAGATATTTCAAAATGATCAATTCAAGACATTTTCATCATGACAAGCATATAAATAAATTGCAAGTAAAATAGCTTGAAAAGTAAAGTGCATTAAAATGAAATGCACTTAACAAAGGTTAGATGCAATTATCTTGGTTAATTTTAAGCTAAATGTCTACTCTAAGTGAGAGATCTTCAATTTGAACTCTTTCCAAAGGGTAAAACTTGGGGTGACTGTAAGAAAGAGGGGTTGAGGACACGAAGGTGTCGTTAAGTTACCCTTCCCCTTAGTCTTACGAGTCAGTGTGTTCCCTCGTTCCTACAAGCGGACAAGCCACCTTCATAACTACAGGGTCACACACATTTACCTTACTCCGTACCAGTTGGAAGAATTCTCCAAGAAAATATTTGCCCTATGGTGTCTATCAAGCAAGCTTATGCTTAGAGGTTAATTGAGTTAAAATGAAAACTATGCCTAAATGAAATGAAAGTAAGTTTATTAGTGTTTTGCAAAAAAGAGGAATTACCTCAAGTAAATGGAAATATGTTCACAATGAGATAACTTGAATAATTGCTCACAAAATTGTACAAGACATAAGAACATAAGCTTCATAAGTGTGAAAATTCTCAACCAGTTGCAGTGAGAGATTTATTTCTCCTACTTATTATTTCAATAAGTTATTATTCAGAAATCTTCCGGCAAATATCAAAATAAATACTATTGCAACATTCACAATTATATATGCAGAGAAATAAACAGTAGAGAACACATAAGCACAAGAATCAATCACATGTACACAGTTATTTTTGGACAAATGTCCCCGGAAAAACCTAATGTGGGAAAATCGGTGCAGAAGATGAGGGTTTTATTATTTCTTCAGAAAATGATATCTTTACAGGGAAATATTCAGCAGATAAAATATAAACCTCCTAAGACTAAATGCCTAGCTATCTTGGACAAATTTCTGACACCCAGATAAGCCCCTAGGTCAGTCTGTGTGATTCTCCGTGCAGTCCCAGAGCTGGATTGTGTGAATCTGCATGGAGACTGCGTGGGTTCTCTGCGCTATAGCCTCAAGCTACCTTTAGTGACCCACTGCTGCTCTCCAACCCTGATCTTGATCACCCCTGACCTCCTCCTACTTCTGCAACTTCTCGCCCTTCAACTCTCTCGCTAAAATCGAATTCTACATCACAATGGATCTCCTTCGGGTACTGAGTGTGTTCCCGGCTTGTCTTCCAAGTGACCCTCAAGCCTTCTTTTATAATCTTCCTGTTGGAGAACCAACGGCCCAGATTAAAAGATTAATCAATGGCTAAGATTAAATCTTGACTTGATCCATGTTTTCTAGAAGATTCACACTCTAAATTATTAATGCTCTTTAATTATTTCCTTTTCCTAAGTTTGGACTTAGGGTCTCCATTAAAATAATTAATTATTTTAATAATTCTTGAACCGAGTGGAATTCCCACAAACTGTTTCTGGGTTCTTTGGAATGCTGTTGTCCAAGCCTCCCTGCAAGGATTGAGACTTGGAACACTTCCAGATGCTACAAAAAACAACAATAAGCAAATGAAATTGTATATTGCTCCAAGTAAATGTCAATAGACTTATAGCAATTAAAAATGAGATGAAGCTAAGAGGTGAGGCAAATTGTAAAGAGAGCAAATGTTAAATAACTAAATTAAACTTGCTACACAAATTGAGATATTTGCATGTAAGAAATGGGTTTCTCTAAAATGTCAACTTGTACTTCAAAGCAAAAATAGAATACAAAGCATCAAATGAAAACTTGTAGCAAAATCTAACTCAGAAAAGCAAAATGTGATAGTGAGGTTGTGTTAATTTTAATATATGCAAATAGAAAGATTGAAACGCAAGTTAATCCACCCACACAAAAACCTCCTAAATAAGGAGAAAGGATGCCTTGGGTAAAACCAAAGCTTCCAAAAGAAAACTAAGTCTTTTCATAACTTGTTACAATTATTTAAAAACCTCTTAGAGGGTTGCCTGTAATGTTCCAAAATAGGAAAAACAATGATATGCAAAGCAAACAGCAATTTTACACCACGAAAATTTTAAAACAATTAGAACACATCCATGACAATCAGAAATATGGAAGCAACTGAGCCATTTCATTCTAAAATTGGTGCAAGAGTACAAATATATGGAAGGGATGCACCTGGGCCTGCCTCAAAGGAAAGCGAAGCAAAGCCCAAGTGAAGCAATGACAATTCGAAAATAGCAATCAACTGCCAAAATATTGCTTTATGTTGTCCCCAACACTTTGCACTGTCTACTGCAAAGATATGGCTGGAAACCCCACCTTTGGTGCTCAGCAAATTCTGCAAAATTATTACTAGGCTCCTCGAGCAAAACCCACCAAAACCAAGAATGGTTTGGCCTGATTTTGACCTCCCAAAATAGACCCCCAAGAGCCCTACGCTCTCCAATAGCTGCTAAAGCACACTGTCTGTCAAACCACCAGCAAAATCCTCCCCAAACACTCCTGAAATGTAGCAATCAACTCCACAAGACTTCCCTTATTTCTCTTGGCAAGCAATAGCTCCAATAGATGAGTCTCTGATGCCCACGTGTGCTCAATATCTCTCTTCTACGTTGGCCCCAGGAACTACGAAATGACACCTCAAAATTGCTCTAAAAATTCTGAAAAAATCGAGAGGCTCCTCACACCCCAACCAATAAAACCAAATTTTGAGCTAATTCCATCTGACCCAAAATATTCAAATAGTGTGAAAATCTCAACTAAACCAACAATTCGCCATGCTATAAGAATGACGATTTTAGACCCGAATATCGCCTGGAAAATTCTTAAATTTTAACCACAAACTCCTCTCACAAAACCCAGAAAATTCTTGGGTTGAATCCACCAGTCACTGAAACCCCTCACGATCTACTAGTGAGCTACAGAAATCAAACTGCTCTAAGAATGCACACTTTCCCTGAAGGGAAACTCCTCCAAATCCCTCCATAATTTCTTCCTCAAACCTCTAGACAAAATCAGCTCCAATGCTTGGAAAAACACTCCTACTCAACCCCTGCAAAATAGTTGGAAATCCAACCCACAATTGTTGATCCTTCAATGAGCAACTGTAACTGCCTTTGTGCCGAAGGAGCAGCAAATGGAGTGAATACCTGCAAATAAGCTTTGTGGAAATCTTGAATTGGACTCCCCAAATTACCTCACTAGGGAGACACTCGAAGTTCTCTGAATTGATGGTGGAATTTCGCTTAGAGATTCCTTGTGCTAAACAGCACCAGTTGACTTGGCTAAACAGTTCAAGCAAACTCTCCAATTCTGAAATGAAATGCCAAAATAGAATGATCAAAATGAGACTCTAGTCTTCTTTTTATAATCGATTTCCTTTCCTCATACCATGGTTTGATTTCTCTCACACTATGCTTCACTTTATTTTTTCTTCTTTTCTCAAGTCCCAACCATTGCCTTTTCTCCAAAATTTATTTAATATCTCCACAACTTATTTCTCCTAATTTTATTTATCTAAAAATATTTATTATTTGCCAAAATTGCAAAATTGAGAATTTCCCAGTGTTCCATGGGGAAGCGTCTCCCAAGGTCGAGTGCACGCACCCCTCGCACCCCACGCACCTAGGACGGGGGACGTCTGGGGGTGCGTTTCCCCACACACCCCTTTTGGCGAGCCTTGGGGAGACACAGGGGGTGTGTTTCCCCAGTGTGGGGGGCACGACTCCCCAAAAGGGGTGCTTCTAGGCATCCCCTTTCGAGGGGGGATGCGTCCCCCCTCGAATTTGTCTAATAACACTTAATGTAGAGGACCAATCATTGAGATTGACTCCTTGATGTTGATTTTATTTTCAGTCCTCATTGTCCATTTTTACTTTTCAGTTTTGACTTTGTGTGACATTAGATATTGATGACCTCATACCAATTATTGACTCCTTACTCTTAACTATTTTTGAGTTTGAGACTTTGAATTATATCAATTTTGAATTCAGTAATTTCCTATTTTAATGTTCAAACTTCAGTATCTAGTATATAGTATATAGTAATGTACTAGTATGTTTTGTTGATTTATGGTAGCATCGGATGTGCTCTAGCTTTGTAATTTGGTATATAGGCTAAGACACATGTATTCCATAATACCCAGAAAGGATTTTGGAAAATTCCACTTAGAGATGGTTTAATTAAATTAATTAATCATTTTTTAATGTTTTCCTAAGTCTAAACTTAGGGAAACTGATTAATTAAAGGGTATTAATTAAACTAAGTGTGAATCTTCTAGATAAAGGCATGGATCAACTCCCAGTTAATCTTAGCCCTTGATTATGTTTTAATCTTGGCGTTGAAGGGTCAACGAAAGATTATAAGGAGGGTGAGGGGCCTATGGAAAACATAGTGAGCATTTGGCATTTTCGAGCTTGTGAGAGAGACACGGCTTGTTGATCAAGATTGAATCACTAGGGCAGGGTTGGCTAAGTGATTTGATTCAGTCATCAGTTCCAAAGAGGGGCAGATGCAGTAACTGGTCAGGAGGACCAGGAGTACATTTCAGAGAGAAGAGGTAGCACAGTCATCAGGAGGGGTGATGCAGTTCCTGAAGGGAATCACACAGAAGTGATGCAGAGCCTTCTAGATCCAGTTCGGAGATAGCTGGAAGCTGGGGTTTCTGAGCTAGGAGGGCCAAAACTCAGTTTTAGATCAGCTTTGATCATTTGCAGAGGAGAGGTGATGTAGTTCTTCAGCTTGCCCACAGAGGCTTACGCAGTAGCAGCACAGGCATCACGCAGAGGCAAAGAGGGGCTTCACCAACGCTATTCAGATCAGTCGGGGACTTGCAGAGTGAGGTATATCTCACATTTCTTCTGTTGTCGAGATTTTCTCTAAAGGGTGAGCCCGATATTGGCACCCTAATTGTACTCAAGATTCTGTTGCTTAATAATACAAAACCTTCAAATCTGCTACACTGGTTTTCCCGAGTTGGGTTTTCCAGGGACTTAGTCCAAAAATAACTGTGTCAAATGTGGATGTTTTTCACTGTATTTTGTTCAGTTTGTTTTAGCACTTAGATTTATTACGCAGCATTATTTGTGTAGACTGCTTCAGTAATTACTTCTATATCTCACTGTAATGAAATAATTCTGAAAAATAATAGGAGAAGTAATTCAGATTTGTTTCAGTAGGAATCCAGATTTAGGATTTTTCACATGTTTTGCTTTTAAATTTTAATTTAGATTCTAGAATGATGAATGATGAATTCAATTTTTAAATAAATGTCTTTGAATATTTCATTATTGAATCTCATGGTATGGATGAATGATTAGGATATCATATGAATGATGTATGTATCAAAATGAAAGATGAGGAGGGATAAATGTATGTCATTATCTAATTCAATTATGAAAAAAAAATTATTTGTGGGTCAATGTATTTACTATTACTAATAGTCTATTTATGCTTTCATTATTGAATATGAATTTGATATATATATACCCGGATGTCCCCCCACACCCCTGAAATTTCCCTAAAATTTGAGGGTACTCCACACGTCCCCCCTATACCCGGATGTCCCCCCACACCCCTGAAATTTCCCTAAAATTTGAGTGTACTCCACACGTCCCCCCTATGCATCTCCCCTCACCAGCGTCATGGTGGAACATAGAAATTTCCCTTGGCAAAATTATTAATTGGGGACATTACAATCCTCCCCACCAAAACTTGCTTGTCCTCAAGCAATGCATGAACAAGTGTCTTCTATGACTAATGATGACCACTGAAACCACCCAATTATACTAGGGTCCTAAATGTACCACTGAGTCATTCTCAATTTTAGCATTGTCCTGACGTGCAGGAATCCCTCGATACCAAGATCCCAATCCATCCTAATCAATGTGAAGCACACCTTGCTCCACTCGCTATCCAACCAGATACAGGTACCAAAGGCCCTCTGCATTCTATTAATAAGAAGAGCATCCTGATAATGTAGGACTCTATCCAACCCCCCATGAAGCTTCCCTACTGAGTAGTCCACCCCATGCACTCCAAGAGTAAACTCCTGAAGACACAACACAATCCCTGTGGGGATGAAGTCTCTCCCGCATGAACTTCCCCTAGTATCCTCCTGTTGACCAACCTGACATGCTAGTGAAGTCCCCCACGCCAATAGCAAACCACTAAAACCCAATGGAAGATCTAAATGATCTCCCCCTGTAGGAACCAGATCACCCCTAAGGGTAGTTGAACTGTGAAATCCGGTGATGCCCGGATCCCATGCCAGTCTTAGAAGGGTGCCACAATGCTGACGTTGCACCACTCTGATTATGACATACTGCCCATCGTGCGAAGACTGTATCCTCCTCTCCTGGAACCTGATGGCGAAAAAATATATGAAGGCCAAGCTCATCCTGCCCTGGAATCTCCATGTTATCATTGTCTATCCATCTACTGCCAATATTGGTCCGGAGCAGTAACAAGGAAAACCGGCCTTGCCATGTGATGTAAGCCTCGGTGCTCTCCATATGTCAAACCAAGAGTGATTTGCGTTACTCTTTGCCATGATCTCGCTTGTCACAAAATAGTGTGACCAATCACCCAACTGAATCCTTGGATCTCATAGCCATATCAGTTGCGGCAAAGCTCTGACAACTGTTGGCACCAACTCGTACCTTGTCTCAGGTCCCTACATGTAATCAGTGTATGTACTCCATAAATCATGAATCAATCTGGTGTGTGAAAGTTTGCCATGTGCCTGCCATAGCACACTGTGAGATCTGTTATCTTGTGTCATGTAGGTGTTGGCCAAAATTGTCTAGTCTAAACATCCACTTGCAAGATGGGACCACCAAACACTGAATGTGCTCTTGAGACATCTCGGAATGTCTCACCCAACAGGTGTCATGCATCCCCCAAGATGTGGGCTCAAGGGTGGGACACATGCTACCCCTATAGTAGATCGTACCATTCATAAGACTGCACCGGCCAACTTGCACCTTGACCAAATGCCACGGTTGGAAAGCCTCTCTCTTGATGCACCATGTCCCGTTCAACTGTCTCAGATAAACCTCCTGGGTCATGTTGCTCATGATGAGAGCATCAAGAGACAATAGCCAAGTCCCTTGTGTTAGTGTGCAATGTTGGAGAGTAATAAATGGAAGCTCACGGTCAGTCCTATGATCAACTCGCTCTCCAAATCTGGGTGTGCCAAACCCAATGGTGTGCTTGATGTCCTTGTCGGGATATCTCTCCGGTGGCAACACTCCAACAACTTGTTGTGCATCATCATGCTCTATTGTACATAAATATGCAGCCAAGTCCCTTGTGTTAGTGTTCAATGTTGGAGAGTAATAAATGGAAGCTCACGGTCAGTCTTGTGATCAACTCACTCTCCAAATCTGGGTGTGCCAAACCCAATGGTGTGCTTGATGTCCCTGTCGGGATATCTCTCCAGTGGCAACACTCCAACAACTTGTTGTGCATCATCATGCTCTGTTGTACATAAATACGCAGCCCTGCACTCCTCTACATAGCACTGAACTCCGAGGTACAACTCTGTGCACCACTAGATACCAACGCTCACTGTAGTACCACCTTGTACCATATGGCATCCCTTATGTGTCAATGCATCTGTCACTCCACTAGCAAATTCTATGTGGTGTAAGTTGCTCCTCCCACTCCATGGTGCAAATCCACACAACACAACACACCGCCATGCATCTACATGCTCACCTACAAACCACTACTCGACAATGCATGCTCCTCCACGCCACTAGATGCCATGATCTAAAGCTGAGATAGTACGCGTCGGCCCACAACCTACTGGTATAGCTACCTCCACTGTCGCATCACCATACCCTCTGATGTATGGGCCTCGCCTCCAAAATCTCCATGAGAGACATGAGGTGAATCCCCCTATGTACTAGTAGCGATGACACCACTGTGTTGCTCCTCCAGGACCATTATGCCCCACATAACTAGGGAGATCCCTCGGCCCCATACAAGGCACTATCTGGCGGCCTGCCAATGGCACCTCCTCCGACAAACTCCTGTCGAAGCATGCTAATCATCTTGTGACTCCATGCACAACCAACATGCTCAAACAACTCGCGGAGTATACCTACTCCCCTATCAATCCAACCTGCCACTAATGTTAATGAAGATCCGAAAGTGTGTGGATGCTCAGTCACCGGCTCTATCACACCGCCAATTCCCTCACCAGCCACATGTTGAGAATTAGGTAGGGCAAGAGTTAATGAAAATTCTCATACATGATAGCTGTTTGAGTTACTTCTTTACTTATCATCTTCGTTCATTATAATGATTACATTTAAAACATCAAACAACCATCAAAAACAATAACATCAATGACACAATAGTTAGGCTCTAAGCCAGGGCTAAAACACCTCCTCTTGAGGGGAAAACCCGCAAATCTCTTCTTACAAATTCTTCACCTGATGACTACAGTGACCATGACAAAACCTTGACCTAAACTGCCTCTTCTAGACCAAGACACAATCATCCTCCTTTGTAGCACCATGTAGCACCGTGTAGCATATTCCATCACCGAGACCTTCTACTGAACATCATCTTTGTACTGATCATCTCCATGACTGTATCATGGTTGAGCTGGCCTTATTTTATGCTGTGTATATCTAGCACTGTAACAATGTCTTCTCTCTGCACTCCTTGCAGAGACCTTTATCACATTGTATAGCTTAATCAATATGTTAAGACACAAGACAGAGATATACTAAAGCTCTTTTATGTTCGCTAAATAGTCTTCCTTCTTCGCATCATATCACAGACCTTAACCGCGCCTTTTTCTCCATATGCACTGAAGTAGAATCCAAACTGTGTTAAGTATCCGAACTGTGGAACCTATCCAAAAGCTTCAGAAGATATCTGGACTGTAAACCCAGAGGTATTTGCATTGATTTCTTCAGTTGTGACCGCATACCATATGCGTATATATATATATATAGGGCACATCCCCTTGAGCAAGCCGACCATATAGCTGTGAGTGAGGCCGACTAGATAATATTTATCTCAACGTTGATGAGGTACTTCATTTCTTGCATGTTGAGTCTTGTCTTTCATCGTTGCATTGAGGACTGTTGTGAGCTTCTTTCACAAGATCCTAGAGCATATAGCTAGCTAGATTTGACACTTAACTCAAACCTAATGAACATCAAGAAGAAGTCCATCTACTTAATAAAATCTTGCTCATGAAACCCATGAAGCAAGTACACCAAAAATACACTTTATTATCTTTGTCTTCTTCTTTTCATAAATACATAATTACATAGCCAACATGAAGACCGACCTAGTTACACTTTTCAACACTCCCTCTTAACTAGGGAGGTATTCATACAGGTACATGGTCACTTTCAAACTGAAGATCTCATAAGAAGAATCGGATTGGTAATCACATCTGTATAGCATCATATCAACCAGCATTGTCCTAGTGCAAGGCCTTGACTAACAGCCCCATCTCTCAACGAGACAATGGGCTACAATGCTGCCGAGACACATGACTAATAGACAAGATAATCATTGTCTCTCCAAGGTACATACCCCACCTAGGTGTTCCTAGAGTATGACCTTCTTGGACTATTCTTCTCTTGGGTAGCCAGCCCTCAAAGAATATCGGTCCACGACTACCCTTATCTTGAATGCCCTATCTCATTCTCAAAGAGTATCAAATGCCAGATGATTACCCAATCCTTCATTCTATCTTCCAGGTGAAGACAGAATGATGTGTCTATCCATTCTCTCCACATGGCCTTCACTAAGACTTATGGTTGTTAGTCCTGGTCTAATGCATGACACATGTAATAGAGAATCACATAGGTCACTCCCTCTCAACACAGGAAGGACATATTTCAAGTTTCTTCCAAGCAAGAAACTTACCACCAGGCTCCCTATCAACCAGGGTCCTGCAGCAGTAATCTAGCTACTTATGAAGAATTCCTCCCCTCGATGTCATGGTTTTCGTATTGAGGAATCTTCAAATTTTGGCTTCATAGGGCACAGACCATCCATCACTTTCAGTCAAAGGTCATGTCCACTATCAGAAAGTGATTCATTAGTCTTTATTATTTGTTCCACTGTTATGCCATGTTGCTTTCCTTCGAATCATCTCCAAGGATCATACATCCTTTCCCATGATTAGCAGCCCTGCACAAATTCATCCAGATAAACATATACATATGAACTTTTGAAACAAAAGTTACCTCAGTGATGATCTTTCACCGTGACATCTTACTGTAGGCATCAACATCCTTCATTCATGTTGACACATCTCCCCAGGTTATTTATTATCAGGGTTTCTATCTCTTCCATCAGAGAATTCATATTTTTCCGGGAGATCTTTCTAGTCAAATCTTCTTAGTCTTCTTGGATGTTGATTGCTTCTCCATGGTTGCATATCTTCGTGATCTCTTCCCTTCATCACACATATCTTTCTTAACAACTTTCAATCAGAGTTCCTTGATTATAGTTGGCCACCTCATACTCCATATGAGGACATATTATGTCGATTTCATCTAGTGTGACTTTATGCTTTCTTGCATCCTTATAGAGGAGGAGATCCTTTTTCCTTGATCATGTTTCTAGTGATCTATATTACCTGCAACCATTCGACATGCCAATATAATATTAAATACAAGTATACATACCTCATTTTTCCTTCATGTCATCTATGTTCCTTTCAGCAGATTCCTAGATTGAAAGATCTTCAATCCCTTGATCTGATCTTGTGTCATCATATCATCGTTCATGAATTTCATAAGTTGGAGTTATGTTGAAACACTTGCTTCTTCTTTGTACCGATGAATCTTCTAATAAAGATTCCAATAGAGAATCTTGAGGATCTTAAAGATCCCTATCCGGCAGATATTTCCCTTTTTATGCATGATGTGACTTGCTCTAGATGACTTCTTTTTCTTCAAAATGTTGAGTTCTGCAAAAAATATTGCCTTCAACTTGTCTTCTTCCATAGAAACCCTAGGTTATTGAGTGAGGTAACTTACTTATCCCATGATTTTGTTACCCTCATGATCATATGAATTCTTGTTTCTAATACTTCCATGATGTCACATCGCATCAAATCTTAAGCAGGATCTAGGAGACATAAAGAGACTTATTATGAGGGAGACTAGTCTTAATGATCTCTTACTCCCTCTTTCCATCCACTCCTTCCATCCTTTCCGGTGACATGAACTTTCTTGTACTGTTCATAATTCTTCTTCCAGCTTCTTTTGTGTCTCCAATATTGTTCATGTGAGAGAACCTTAAGAGTTCCTTTCCATGAACTCAAGGGAGACCCTTATCTATTACTTCAGTTATCTATGAGGACCATGACTATCCTCCTTGTTTCATGCAAGGATCTTCGGTAATAAAACCACCTTATGTATCTCCTTGCAAATCGATGTTATTTAACCAAAATTAAAATGAAAATGAAAGATACTTACTTGGCAAGTGAAGAGGAGATCTTCACCTTGTTCTTCCTTGAATGATCTTCTTCTTAGGTTGTTTCAGACTTGAGATCTCATGTCATCCATTCGTGTAGATGAACTTTCAGACTGTATTCTTCCAAGGTTGTGACCACCACTGGTAAGTTGAGGTCATACCATTGAGTTCAACAATATATAAGAATTATCTTTATTGGAGGAAACACCGAATCATATATATAGAATTGAATCAGTATTGTAAGTGCATTTGACTGATTTGTACTCACAAACTCTTGTTGTGGTAGTATTGAACCATCCATACCGAATTATGGTAGTATCATAGTTCTATCACTATGGTAGCACTAATGACCAGAGTCTTGTCTATTTAGTCATGCTGAGAATGTCACTTGTAATCACTGTAATTTGCTCACTAATATCTTTATATACCTGAAACTATGCTATCCGAGTTCTACTTCCTTTTTCAAACTTACATACCATCGAGAATCTTTGATTGAGTCCGAACTGTGGGGATGTATGTATGCCGAGATTGTGTTTAGGATGACTGTGTAATATTACCTCATATACATGTATGCCGAGACTATGTACATGTAAAAATTAGTGTATAGATAGTACTTCTTGACTGAGATCCGAACTTGTTTGACCCATGCACCTAAACTAAAGTATCACCGAACCTGTGATGTAGGTGTGTAATATTCCCAATTAGCAATGGTTAATTGGAATATTCGATTTTGCTCAATTTTGCCTTCTATAGTTTATTTATAAATAAAAAGGTGAGTAGACGGGACATAACTCACTTGGGGAATAAAAGTCACTCCCTAGTAGCACAACGTTGTAACTTAAAGGGAGCCAAGGGGGGGCCAAGGACCACGTAGAGAAGGGGGCCCACGTATACACTTGGAGGGACTGCGCAGATGGAGGGGAGCACGTGGCAAAAGAGAGGTTACGTTGGAGAAGGAGGGCCTTAGGGTTGAGACAGGCCAACGTTATAAAAGAGAGAGGAGCCTCCTCATTTTGGCATTCGATTATTATGCATTTTGAGCTAGTCACTTCAACTTCTTGAGCACGCGGGCTGTTTAGCCTGTTTGCAGCACTATTTAGTGCATCGAGTGTCTCCGTTCAGAGATCTCACCCTTAGCCCCGGGGGACTTCGAGTGCCTACTCGGGCAAGGTAGTTTCATCAGTCTTTTGCAGGAGGATCGATTTGTGGGAGTTGCAGAGGAGTAGTGCATTTGGTGACTGCGCAGTCTTGAGAGGGAGGACGCAGTCTCTTTTGGTGGGAGCTCCGGATTGGGATTGTTTGGAGGAGTTGAGCTCGGAGATTGAGCAAAGGACCAGCCCGTGCATATTGGAGGATTTTGGCAGAGTTTTGGGCAGAGTTTCAGAGTATTCTCTTCAATGGCAGCGCAGAGCCTTGAGGGATAGCGTAGATCCTCAAGGAGGTGATTTTCGGGGGTCAGCTATTTTCGAAAAGCTTTCTGGGCTTTTCTGGGTTTATTGAGTAGAGGCTGATTCCAGAGTTTCAGCATATTCTGAGGAGGGGAGCAACCCCAAATCCTCATTTTGATTCCAGCAATAGCAGCAGCACAGCAGTTCTCCAGCAGTTTGGACGCAGTTCAGAGAGAGGCCATTTCCTTATCATTCTGAGTGTATTTCTTCACTTGCCCTGTGCAAGTCGAGGTGCCATCTTTCTAGTCACCTCTTGTACTCTTTCCATTACTCAGTATAATAAAATGGCTTAGCATTTCTCTCTGCATTTCTTGAGTATTTGCTTATATTCCATGTATATGCTATTGTATGCTTGCACTACTGTTATATTCTCTTTGAGCACCCCAGCTACTATACCACTTGTGTATGTTTTTCCCCTATACTCTTAGACAGAGTCTGGAAAGGGCCAGGTAGCCTCCAGATCTCGTCCTCTTTCCAGAGGCGAAATATCTGGTAAACGCCCTCCCAGTCCATCTTTGGTTGGGTTTGCCTGTGTTTAAGGGATATCCCTAAAAAGCGATATTACAGTGGTATCAGAACATAGTTCTGGCTCCGCCTATGGAGCTAGTAGTCTATGACACCGGGGAAGAAGCCCTACATCTGCTACAGAGGTAGGAAGTACAGGGATCTTGAGCGTAGGTTGGAGAACACCTACGGAGAGGGAGACTGTATTCGAGTGGTGGACACAGAACAGGAGGAGCCTGTGGTGGACGCAGAACAGGAGGAGCCTGTGGTAGACGTAGAGCAGGGAGAGTCGATGGCAAATGACAGTGATGCAAAACAGTTTGGGGAAGCGCTCCTCAGATCAATACAAGATCTGGCGAGGCAAATCGAGGTGATGGGGCAGAGATTCACCGCTGTGGAGGCTAGACAGCGTGAAACCCCAAGGGGTTTCCAGATTGGTGAGGGATCTGGTACATCCCACCATTTGTCGGAGCGTATTGCCACTCAGCGTGATGCTACCCAGCACCAGGCATCACATGCACCTACACGCTCTACCATGCCCACTTTTCTGAGAGCAGACACAGGGGCAAGAGCCCAGCAGGAGACAGAGCCCGGCCATATGGGCGATTATTTTGCAGAGTATCAAGCCTATGGGCAGGAGTTCAGAGATGCTCTCTCGTTCAGAGACTTTGTTTAGCTCCAGCGGGACAGTAGACCCCGCGACCATCATAGAGGGCACCGGCATTATCATGATTGAGATACCCACCGCACAGCTAGCCGATTTCACTTGCCTACGTTTGATGGTTCATCAAACAGTTCGACAAAGTCTTGGCTGCAGAAGCTAGACATCTATTTCCAGCTCAACCAGATGTCAGAGACGAAGGCCATCAAGGTGGCAACATTACATTTGGATGGTGAGACCCAGGACTGGTGGTTCCATGGGATGGTTACACTCGACCATTCCACAGTGACGACATATGCCGAGTTCACCAGGAGATTGATAGAGAGATTTGACTAGAGGGATCTGGAACAACACTTTGTTGAGCTGACGAGGCTCAAACAGACCGAGAGCCCAGAGACATACATTGCAAACTTCTTGAGGGTTTTAGTGATGGTGCCAGATCTATCTGCGGCACGGATGATCTACATGTTTGTTGAGGTGTTAGCAGAGCCACTTCGGGGTCTAGTCAGATCTACTAGACCAGCCACACTCCAGGATGCTATTAGCAGGACCCGGGATTTACAGGATGCATTACCCAGGACCCGAACACCTTACCCACAGAGACAGGCTTTCCAGCCCAAGGGGAAGGATGTGAGGATTCCGCCTCCAAAAGGGAATCCAGGACGGGCACAGATGGATGATGATGCCAGGAGGGAGTTGAAGAAGAAGCGGTTGTGCTTTACCTGTCAGGAGTCGTGGGCACCGAGACATAGATGTGCTGCTGGCAAAGCACATTTTATTGAGGTCTTCTTCGAGAGCAACGGGGAAGAGGATGAGGAGGATGACGTGGAGGCATGAGACAGTCATGCAGCGCAGGATCCTTTGCCACCTCCACCACCACCACCACGTGGTGCGGCTTTTGCACCTACCGAAGGGGCCCTTGCAGCATTGCGAGGAGTTCCCAAGTATTTGACGATGCGCGTACGGGGGACAGTACGTGGCCAGCGAGTATCAGTTTTGGTTGACTGTGGGGCAACCCACAACTTCATCGATGCACAGATGGTTGAGCGGAGAGGTATACAAACAGAGAGCTTCGATGGATTTTAAGTTTTGGTCCCAAGAGATCAGACCATGGTGTGTGCTCGTTATGTTCCAGAGTTGTCAGTGATGATGGGCACCTATACATTGACCGACCATTTTTTCGCAGTCGATATTCCGGACACCAACATGATACTGGGTGTTCAATGGCTTATCACTCTAGGGAAGGTCACGACAGATTGGAAGGCCCTAGAGATGGAGTGGGATGATGTGAAGACCGGGAGGCATGAGAAGATACGGGGACAGCACACATATCCGCCTCAAACTGTTTCAGCTCATCGGATGGAGGCAGTCTTCCGGAAGGGAGACATAGAGTGGACAATTGAGTTGCGTGCATCAGAGGCAAGGACTACAGGGCAGATGGTGCACCCAGAGATACAGTCCATCCTTGACAAGTATGCCACAGTGTTTGGGGAGATTCCGCCAGGACAGCCACCAGATCGGGGGTTTGAGCACACCATTGAGCTTGAGCAGGGCATACAGGCAGTGATTACTACCCCCTATAGGCATCCCAAGGCCTATTGGGATGAGATTGAGCGGGCCATCCAAGAGTTGCTGGCTCTTGGGCACATTCGACCAAGCACGAGTCCTTTTGCTTCTTCCGTGGTGTTGGTGAAGAAGAAGGACGGCACATTGAGGATGTGCATTGACTACAGGGCCCTGAACAAGAAGACCCTGAAGAATAGGTACCCCATACCCAGGATTGATGAGTTGATGGATGAGTTGAGAGAGGAGCACAGTTCTTCTCAAAGATTGATTTGAGATTAGGGTACCATCAGATTCGCGTGAGGGAACAGGACATTCCCAAGACCGCCTTCAGGTGTCACTATGGGCACTTTGAGTTTTTGGTGATGCCCTTCGGGCTAACCAATGCCCCAGCGACATTCCAGTCTTGCATGAATCACGTCTTCCGCAGACACTTGAGGAAGTTTGTGTTGGTGTTTTTTGATGATATCCTCATTTACAGCAGGACTTGGGAGGAGCATCTCCAGCACATTGAGACAGTATTCCGCATTTTGGAGGAGCAGCAGTTCTATGCCAAGCTCTCCAAGTGTGAGTTTGGGTTGACAGAGATGTTGTACTTGGGACACATCATAGGGGTGGACGGAGTGAGAGTCCACGAGGAGAAGATCAGGGCCATCAGAGATTGGCCGGAGCCGAGAAACGTGACAGAACTTCGGGGATTCATTGGCATTTGTACTTGTTACAGGAAGTTCGTCAAGGGTTTCTCACAGCTTGTTGCACCCCTGACAGATTTGACGAGGAAGGGGGCATTCAGTTGGTCGGATACAGCACAACGAGCCTTTGACAGGCTCAAGGAGGTGATGAGCTGCTGCCTAGTGCTTGCATTGCCAGATTTTACGCAGTCGTTTGTTTTGGAGTGTGATGCGTCGGGAGAGGGGATCGGCGCAGTATTGATGCAGGGAGGTCACCCTATAGCCTTTGAGAGCCGAAAGCTCCTTCCACACGAGAGATTGTATTCTATATACGACAAGGAGATGCTGGCCATTATGCATGCATTGGCCAAATTCCGGCAGTATTTGGTGGGGAACAGGTTCAGGGTGAGGACTGATCACAACAGCCTCAGGCTCTTTTTGGAGCAGAAGCAGTTACAAGAGAGGCAACAGAAGTGGATCAGTAAGATCCAGGCATATGACTTCGACATTGAGTATGTCAAGGGAAAGAACAACGTGGTAGCAGACGCCCTTTCACGTAGACCGGCCACATTGTCTCTTATGAGCTTGGATACAGACTGGAGGGCTCGACTTTTATTGGAGTACTCCAAGGACAGATTTGCATGTGAGGTACTAGATGGCCAGCTGGCGAATGACAGGTACAGGGTGGTCGATGAGATCATCTACTACAGGGACAGGATCTTCTTGACTGAAGGATCTCAGTGCAAGAAGAAGATACTTCAGGCATCACATGATTCTCCATTGGCCGGCCATCAGGGGTTCACCAAAACCTACAGGGCCATTAGAGAGAGGTTCTCGTGGAAGGGCCTCAAGGAGGACGTACTCCAGCACATCAGGGAGTGCGATGTTTGCCAGAGGATCAAGGGGGAGATGAGCCATCCCGCAGGATTATTGTAGCCTCTTCCCATTCCGGAGGGGAAATGGGAGAGTATTTCGATGAACTTCATCACAGGGTTGCCCATGGTGCAGGGCAAGGATTGTATCTTTGTTGTCGTTGATCGACTGACAAAGTATGCACATTTTTTCGCCATATCCGCACACTACACAGCAGCAAAGGTGGCCGAGTTGTTCTTCAGAGAGGTCTTCAGGCTACATGGTCTTCCTAAGACCATCATCAGTGACAGGGACAGCCGCTTCATGGGCGGATTTTGGCAGCAGCTTTTCTGGTTGGTGGGGACGGAGTTGACACCGAGTACCAGTTATCACCCACAGACGGACGGGCAGACAGAGATAGTTAACAAGTGGCTGGAGGGATACTTGCGTAACTATGTCAGTGGGCAGCAGCGAGCATGGCTGAAGTGGTTGCATCTGGGGGAGTACTGCTACAACACTACACATCACATGTCCATTGGTATGTCTCCATTCTACGCTTTGTATGGGTATCATTCTTTGTCTTTTGCTGATGTGATGTTTGGTGCTAGCAAGGCTCCAAGAGCCAAGATTTGGATCCAAGAGAGTCAGGATATTCTCTGAGCTCTCAAGGATAATATGGCTACAGCGCAAAACTAATAGAAGTTGTATGCTGACAAAGGTCGGGTGGAGAGACAGTTTGAGGTAGGGGACTTGGTCTACCTACGATTACAGCCATACCGACAGTCGTCACTAAAGCAGAAGGGAGCTGAGAAGCTCAAGCCCCGCTTTTATGGGCCATACAGGGTGATACACAGGATTGGACAGGTTGCATATGAGTTGGAGCTGCCCCAAGGCAACAAGATTCATAACATTTTTCATGTATCATGCCTGAAGAAGGCATTGGGGCAGCAGGTGACAGTGACAGATGAGCTACCACCCACGGATGATGAGGGGCATTTGGTGTTGCAGCTAGAGGCTATTATTGATACCAGGGAGAGGCAGCTACGGAGCAGGACGGTCCAAGAATTCTTGGTGAGGTGGAAGAATTTGCCGGATGAGGATGCCACTTGGGAGAGCGAGAAAATTTTGCAGCATCCATCACTTCAGTTGCTTGAGGACAAGCAACATTTTGCCGGGGGAGACTGTAATATTCCCAATTAGCAATGGCTAATTGGAATATTCGATTTTGCTCAATTTTGCCTTCTATAGTTTATTTATAAATAAAAAGGTGAGTAGAGGGGACATAACTCACTTTGGGAATAAAAGTCACTCCCTAGTAGCACAATGTTGTAACTTAAAGGGAGCCAAGGGGGGCCAAGGAGCACGTAGAGAAGGGGGCCCACATATACACTTGGAGGGACTGCGCAGATGGAGAGGAGCATGTGGCAAAGAGAGGTTACGTTGGAGGAGGTGGGCCTTAGGGTTGAGAGAGGCCAATGTTATAAAAGAGAGAGGAGCCTCCTCATTTTGGCATTCGATTATTATGCATTTTGAGCTAGTCACTTCGAATTCTTGAGCACGCTGGCTGTTTAGCCTGTCTGCAGCACTGTTTACTGCATCGAGTGTCTCCGTTCGGAGATCACCCTTAGCCCCGGGGGACTTCGAGTGCCTGCTTGGGCAAGGTAGTTTCATCAGTCTTTTGCAGGAGGATCGATTTGTGGGAGTTGCGGAGGAGCAGTGCATTTGGTGACTGCGTAGTCTTGAGAGGGAGGACGCAGTCTCTTTTGGTGGGAGCTCCGGATTGGGATTGTTTGGAGGAGTTGAGCTCGGAGATTGAGCAAGGGACCAGCCCTTTCATATTGGAGGATTTTGGTAGAGTTTTGGGCAGAGTTTCAGAGTATTCTCTTCAGTGGCAGCGCAGAGCCTTGAGGGATAGCGTAGATCCTCAAGGAGGTGATTTTCGAGGGTCAGCTATTTTCGAAAAGCTTTCTGGGCTTTTCTGGGTTTATTGAGTAGAGGATGATTCCAGAGTTTCAGCATTTTCTGAGGAGGGGAGCAACCCCAAATCCTCATTTTGATTCCAGCAATAGCAGCAGCACAGCAGTTCTCCGGCAGTTTGGACGCAGTTCAGAGAGAGGCCATTTCCTTATCATTCTGAGTGTATTTCTTCACTTGCCCTGTGCAAGTCGAGGTGCCATCTTTCTGATCACCTCTTGTACTCTTTCCATTACTCAGTATAATAAAATGGCTTAGCATTTCTCTCTGCATTTCTTGAGTATTTGCTTATATTCCATGTATATGCTATTGTATGCTTGCACTACTGTTATATTCTCTTTGAGCACCCCATCTACTATACCACTTGTGTGTGTTTTTCCCCTATACTCTTAGACAGAGTCTGGAAAGGGCCAGATAGCCTCCAAATCTCGTCCTCTTTCCAGAGGCGACATATCTGGTAAACGCCCTCCCAGTCCATCTCTGGTTGGAGTTTGCCTGTGTTTGAGGGATATCCCTGAAAAGGGATATTACAAGGTGACATGTTTCATAATATTTGTGCTATAAGTGCTGCAATGTAACCAAGCTGAGATTGTAACCTCCAAACTGAAGTGGATTTGTATCACTGATAGCCCTTTCTTGTAACCAAAGCTCTGAAACCATGTTGAGAATTAGGTAGGGCAAGAGTTAATGAAAAATCTCATACATGATAGTTGTTTGAGTTACTTCTTTACTTATCATTTTCGTTCATTATTATGATTATGTTTAAAACATCAAACAACCATCAAAAACAATAACATCAGTGACACAATAGTCAGGCTCTAAGCCAGGGCTAAAACCCCTCCTCTTGAGGGGAAAACCCACAAATCTCTTCTTATAGATTCTTCACCTAATGACTACAGTGACGATGACAAAACCTTGACCTAAACTACCTCTTCTAGACCAAGACACAATCATCCTCTATAGCACCATGTAACACCGTGTAGCATATTCCATCACTGAGACCTTCTACTGAACATCATCTTTGTACTGATCATCACCAAGACTGTATCATGGTTGAGTTGGCCTTCTTTTACGCTGTGTATATCTTGCATTGTAACAATGTCTTCTCTCTGCACTCCTTGCAGAGACCTTTATCACGTTGTAGAACTTAATCAATATGTTAAGACCCAAGACAAAGATATACTAAAGCTCTTTTATGTTCGCTCAATAGTCTTCCTTCTTCGCATCATACCACAGACCTTAATCGCGCCTTTTTCTCCATATGCACTGAAGTAGAATCCAAACTGTGTTAAGTATCCGAACTGTGGAACCTATCCAAAAGCTTCAAAAGATATCCGAACTGTATACTCAAAGGTATCCGCATTGATTTCTTCAGTTGTGACCACATACCATATGTGTATATATATATATAGGGCACATCCCCTTGAGCAAGCCGACCATATAGCTGTGAGTGAGGCCGACTAGATAATATTTATCTCAGCGTTGATGTGGTACTTCATTTCTTGCATGTTGAGGCTTGTCTTTCATCGTTGCATTGAAGACTGTTGTGAGCTTCTTTCAAAAGATCCTGGAGCATATAGCTAGACTAGATTTGACACTTAACTCAAACCTAATGAACATCAAGAAGAAGTCCATCTACTTAATAAAATCTTGCTCATGAAACCCATGAAGCAAGTACACCAAAAATACACTTTATTATCTTTGTCTTCTTCTTTTCATAAATACATAATTACATAGCCAACATGAAGACTGACCTAGTTACACTTTTCAACACCACATCCATGATGTGGTGGGGAATCCCACCTAGATCCCAACAACTATCATCTTACATCTCAAGTATATGGTAGGAAGCCCCTCCTGGATCCCAACGCCAACCTGAGCCTCCAGTGTCCCCAATGTCCAAAAGATCTCATTGAGTTTTACTCCCGACTACCAATGTCTCCATAATTCTATCCCACTCGACTAGGTACCATTTCAGAATCTCGTGCCATCCAACCCCAAGGGCAAGGTCGAATGCATGTGTACCTATACACGCAACAACTCCAACCTGCGAACGTTTTGCCTTGCGAAACTCATGTTGCTCACAATCATGGTCAACACATGAGATCTATCTATGTAGCTCTGCCTCTCTCTCCCCAATGTGGAGAGGTAACCTAACAGTGTTGTCATCCTTACCTATATGCCTAAAGAGGGTTGTTCCAACACTCCAATGTGTATTCCTCTAACTGTAACATTAGGGAATCCAACTGCTCCCCAACGTGAGTCAATTTGGTCGTGAACTCGGCACAAACAGCGCTCATGCCATCCAGCTCCTCGTTCTGATGCAGAATAGCCTCTCGCACTAACGCAACCTTCATTTTTAATGTTAGAAGGTCAGTCTGAAATTCATGGAACTGCTGCAGACGACCGTAATCTAATACCTATGTATCTTCTAGTGCCACATCAAGGGGGGATACGTCTCTTGACACCTCCCCCATCTATTGTGTGCTGCTATCACCCAAAAACCCGGACACGCCCCTGGTCATCTCATCTATGGATGGCACTACTAATGTATGCTCTACTCTCTCCACTAAGAAACCAACAAGAGAGGTCAAGGGAGTCTCCAACAAGGATGACTCCTGCGTCACACAATTTGTATGTATGTGCTCCCTACAAAATGGTGTGCCCTCAGCCTCATGCTGACCTCCTCCTCAGGCTCCCGATTGTGAAAATTCCTGAATACATAATGCACAAATCCTATGTAGTATCATCGTTTACTTCTCCTACTTGATTAAGTTATACAAGTTACTTTCAGAAAATACCGAAGTAAACACAACTAACAACCTACACACATGCAGATCATTTACTGAATATTACGCTCATTCAACATAGTGACACACAAACTTTTGGACATGAGTCCTCGGAAAAATCCAATGCGGGAAAATCGGTGCAGCAGATATGAGGGTTTATAATTATTAAGTAGAATTTGAGTACAACAAATCTGGGCACCAAATCTAGTTAACCCGACAGAGAAAAAATAGATTTGCAACTAACTTGTTGTTCTGAGACCAAGATTCTGACTGATCCACATCCTCAAATGGGATTTACAAGACTCAGCCTGATTCTGGCCCTAGAAACCCCAGCGCTGCCCCTGAAGCCCCAGTGTCAACCCTGCTAGGCTCTGCATGCCTCTGCACTGCTCAGAAGGGGACTGCGTAACCCTAGAGTGGGTGATGCAGTCCTTACGCTGCCTCTAGAGACCTCTGCGTAACTCTGGAATCCCTCTGAAGGTGCAGCGCTACCCCTCCTGGGCTTGCGTAGCGGCTGAAGCTGTGTTGCACAGATGTTGCGTAACTATTGCTGCTGCTGCCCTTGCTCCTCTGCGCTAACCCTGAAAGCTGCTCCTCTACCTCTTGCTGACTCTTGGCTTCGGGATCAGATCATCCCCTCAACCAATACTACCCCTCGCTGCAGAAAACTCCTCCAGAAATTCTTAGCAAACCCTGCCCTAGAATTCCAACTTAGTTTCTCAGCTCTACCTCCGTGTGTGTGTCTCCAACTGACCTTCAAGCCTTTCTCTTATACTTTTTCATTGAGCACATCAACGATCGTGATTAAATCTCTTATCAACGACTGAGATTAAAAGATTGCTTGATCTGCGTCACTTAGAACATTTCAGCACATGTGTTTGATTAATTCACTTTAATTTTTCTAATTTCTAAGTTTAGACTTAGGGTCCTCATTAAAAAAATTAATTATTTGAATAACTTCAACACCAGATGAAATTTCTCCAAACGCTTTCTGGGTTTTGGAGTTGATGTGTTTCTTAGCCCCTCCACAAAGTTTCAGGGCTAGAGCACATTCAATGCTACCCCAACTACACAAAATCTCAACACTGATATCTATAGCCAGGTCTCCACCAGCAAAAGCGCCCCCTGGTCTCACCCTCTAGTTGTCCCTGGTTTTGTCGACTTTCCCCATATGATACAGATGGTCGCATACCCACGGTCTGTGTACCTCTACTGTCTCTGCTATTAGGATGAGGATGGGTCTATTCTGTCACCCTCCTCAACTGGGTCAACCTATCATCGTTCCAATGAATTCCACCCCAGAATTCCTACATACAGAATTTCCCTTGAGCCATGGGTTTATCTACAGTTTCACCAGTCACTGTGCCTACATACTCGAATACTCCATGATCTTACTGGCTACCCACAGTTGGGCCAAGATCATGCTCCGATACCATTGTAATGTTCCAAAATAGAAAAAATAGTGATATGCAAAGCAAACAACAATTTTACACCACATAAATTTTAAAACAATTAGAACACATCCATGACAATCAGAAATATGGAAATAGTGAAGCCATTTATTATAAAATTGGTGCAAGAGTACAAATATATGGAAGGGATGCACCTGGGCTTGCCTCAAAGGCAAACGAGCAAAGCCCAAGCAAAGCAACGACAATCTGAAAACTGCAATCAACTGCCCAAATATTGCTTTCCGCTATCCCCAGCAATTTTGCACTGTCTGCTACAAAGATATGGCTGGAAACCCCACCTCCGGTGCTCAGAAAATTATGCAAAATTATTTCTAGGCTCCTCAAGCAACATCCACCAAAACCCAGAAATGGTTTGGCCTGGTTTTGAACTCCCAAATTCGACCCCCAAAAGCCCTACACTCTCCAATAGTTATTGAAGCACATTGTCTGTCAAACCACCAGCAAAATCCTCCCCAAACACTTCCCTTATTTCTCCCAACAAGCAATCAACTCCACCAAGACTTCCCTTATTTCTCCCGACAAGCAATAGCTCCAATGGATGAGCCTCTCAATCCCACGTGTGCTCAACATCTCTCTTCTACGCTGGCCCCAGGAACTGTGAAATGACCCCTCAAAACTGCTCCAAAAATTCTAAAAAATTAGAGAGAGGCTCCTCACACCCCAACCAATAAAATCTAGAAATATTTTGAGCTAATTCAAACTGACCCAAAATGCTCAAATAGTGTGAAAATCTCAGCTAAACCAACAATTCACCTTGCTCAAAGAATGAAGATTTCAGACCCAAATATCACCCGGAAAATTATGAAATTTTAACCACAAACTTCTCTCACAAAACCCCAAAAATTCTTGAGTTGAATCCACAAGTCACTGAAACCCCAAAATCCACATGTAGCCCCTCATGATCTACCAGTAAGCTAGAGAAATCAAACTGCTCTAAGAAAGCACACTTTCCCTGAGGGGAAACTCCTCCAAATCCCTCTAGAATTTCTTCCTCAAACTTTCGGCCAAAATCAGCTAAAATGCTTGGCAAAACACTACTACTCAACCCCTGCAAAATAGCTAGAAATAGAACCCACAATTGTTGATCCTACAATGAGCAACTGGAACTGACTTTGTTCTGAAGGAGCGACAAATAGAGTGAATACCTGCAAACAAGCTTTGTGGAAATCCTGAATTGGACTCCCCAAATTACCTCACTAGGGAGACACTCAAAGTTCTCTGAAATGAGGGTGGAATTCCACTTGGAGATTCCATGTGATAAACAGCACTAGTTGACTCGGCTAAGCAACTCGAGCAAAATTATCAAAATAGAATGATCAAAATGAGGCTTTAGTCTTCCTTTTATAATCGCTTTCTCTTCCTCGTACCATGGTTTGATTTCTCTCACACTATGCTTTGATACCATCGTTTGATTCTTCCCATGATTCGATTTCCATTTTGGTAATCACCACAACTTATCTTCACTTTATTTTTTCTTCTTTTCCTAAGTCCCAACCATTGTCTTTTCTCCAAAATTTATTTAATATCTCCACAGCTTATTTCTCCTAATTTTATTTATCTAAAAATATTTATTATTCGCCAAAATTGCAAAATTGAGAATTTACCTTAGCAAAAGTATTAATTTGGGGCATTACATTGCCCAAAAGATGAAGCGAATTTGTACAAGATGAGAGCTAAAAAAAGGCTAGAATATCCCTCCAAACTATGGCAACCTCGAAGCTCAATGAAGTCCTTCTAAAATCAGAAAATTACAAGCTCCAAGAGGGCCCATGGCCTAGCCTTCTTTGCAGCTCCTTCTAGTGTCCACGACCTCCTTAAAATGAATCTTGAATGCTTGAGAGGTCCTACAAGAAAAATAGTTAGAGTTTCAATGGTCTTTCCTCAAAGCACTTGTTGTCAAAACTCCAACTATGGGCTGCAAAACCAAGACACAATTAGTGTAGAGAAAGCATGTAAAATGAACAAGTATGATACAAAAGTGTACAAAACCAAATCAAGTGATAGGAGTTGTTATCGCTTGCCACCTACACCTACCTACAGTTAGCGGGAAAAGTCTTTAACCCCACAAGGTGTGGTTGGTGGCAAGGAACTCAGAGAAGAGGTTGTCACCTATTCCTGACTCTCTCCGTTTAAGCTATCTCCTAGGTTAGCTATGGGGGGGTGGTCCCTAAAGAAAAATCTAAGTTAAAGATGTGAGTTTTCTAGGAGAATATTAGAGTGAGATTGGATAATTTTTGAAGATTCATGAACATTTATGAGCAACTTTGAAATAATGACAAACCATTTAACCAGTGCCTTTACAAATAACGTGCTCAAAAGTAAAAGAAATGCTCAAAGAGATGAGAACACAGTAATCCTGAAATGGAAACAAAACACTGTTAGCACAAGATATCAGAAATGCTCTCAAGATTAATAGATTTATGAATCAAAGCATGAGAAACTATCTTGCTCATAAGGAAACATTTAGTGTTCTACTTTTGGAGAATGTAAATGAGATGATAGAAAAACTCAAATGTTAGACCAAGATCACAACATGCAATTAAATTTGCAACACCAAATAAGGGTATTTTCCAATGAAACGAGATGTATCAATCATCCATAAGCATAATGATCATTAAAATGACAACATGCAATGAAGTTGCATGTAGAAGCAAATTTCCAAGTACCATAGAATTAAACTTGTTGCAAAATTTAAGGAATTAAAATGCTTCTTGAGATAATATTTGCATGTGAATCTTTAAACCGTCAAGATAGCAAAAAATTTGGGAACTTTGCAAGTAAATGTGATGAGATAGTGCTCTTGGTTTATTTTATTAATTAGTTCTAAAGCAAGGTTACAATTGAACTCTAATCCTCAGACCTCACCCTTGCCTAAATATTTGGATCTCACAATGAGGAGTCCATAGAGGTAGAGGGTCCCTAAAACGTCTATTCAACCAACTTAAGTTGGAGGTAAATTTAGAGATGTAAGACTAGTATGAAAAGTGAATTCCCTAAATGATACGAAAGTGAGTTTGCAAGTGCTATGTAAAAGATGGAGATGATTCAATTAAATATGCTTCATAGTTAGAACAATAACTCAAGTTGTCATAAATTGAAAGTGCTATGCTTCTTTACTTGTAGTATATTGTGAAACTTATCCAAATGACAAATAGATCACAAAACATAAGTCATGGTAAATGAAATTGCAATTTAAGAAATTAAAGGACTATGTGATTTGTGTTACTTCCCAATTAGAGCATGCATATGTGATGTAAAAGAAAACGGAAATGTCAAAATCACTAAGTCAATCCATCCACAAATTCTCTCCTTTGAAATGGAGAGATAGGGATTCCAATGGGTAAAACCCACACTCCCACAACAAAAACAGAAATTTTATTAATTTTACAAGAATGAAATGACCATGAGGCCTTTTTTAAACCAAGGAAAGTCTTTACAAATATTGAGACCATAGACTTTTCCTCGATGAGAATTTAAAAAAAAAAAAAAACTCAAAAGAATTCAAACTTTACAAAAGGAGAAGAGAAGCTAAGCCCCTTCAATTCCCACAACCAAAGAAGAGAGAGTTATCCTCCTCATTTGAAATTCGTAGCCCAAAGGTCCTGCAACAACTTGTTAGTAATTTCCTGTAGTTGTTCACTCAAGCTGTCACAAGAAAAAATTCGAAAAGAGGGCTACAAAACCAATCAGATATTAGATAGATAAAATTACAAAATATTGCACAACAATTTACAGAGGGCTCAGCCAAAGAGTTCGAGTAAACTCTCCTCTTTGCTTAGTCATCTTCAAGCTCTTAGATAGCAAATGAAAGCAATGAAGTATAATGTTTTAAAAATTTTCAAATTTAGAAGTATTCGGCTTGTATACAAGCTATGTCCCAAAACCCCTGCAAAACCACTTTGTAAGATAAGACTATGAAGGTTCAAAGAACAAATGAGAGCTCATTTGAGAATGTATCAAGGGTGGGTTGGTCTCTCCAAAGACTTCCCCCAACACTTGATTCTTTGATCCCAACAATATGTTCTCTCTACAAAACTTCAATCAAGAATTAGTTCCATATAGATCTAGCAATAAACATGAAAAAAAACTCTAGAGATTTATTTGAAACCAACTAGAGCATTCTATACCTAGAGCATACTCCTAAATCAAATGTCAATGTAAGATAGCTCTACATTAACAAATCTACAAGAGCATATGGAAACAAATTAGATCAAAGCATGAGTAAAAGGAATTACACCAATGATCAACAATTCATCACACTCCAAAAGGAGGAACACCTCATGAATGAAACCCCAAAGTCTTTATTGATATTTCTGAAAGTGTATAAGGCAGCAGCGCTTCCCCAAGCACAATAGCTAGTAAACAATGATACAATATGAGAGCTCGTGGCTCCATTATATAGAAATTTGGGAGCAAATCCCAATGAATAACCATATGCCAAGTGGTGAGAGGGAGGAGATCTCAAGGCAAATTCGAATTTGGTAAGTGGAGCTCCAATGCCAAGTGTAAAAATCGAATTTTGGCAAGTGGACATCATTTTCTTCTTCCCTTGTGTGCCAAATTCAAATTTTATGATGAAATGACATGTATATATGGTTGGTAACACATGTGGGGACAATTTCCCACAAAAATCTCCACCAAATATTCTCCCAAATCCTCCCAAATATGCACTAACTTCACAAATTCGAATTTCCAAGTAAGCGGCTCTCATTTAATGCCGAAAATTCAATTTCATTTGAGCACGTCTTTTCCTTGATTTTAGGAGTCCACATCACCTTGGGACTCCACTTGAACTCTTCCATAATTTTCCACCTCATTTAGCATGTGTGGATATTTATTTTTCTCTATTTATTTAATTTTTTGCTTAATTAATTGCCAGATTTCCCCCTAAACTTAGGAAAAGTGGGTTTTGAGGGTTCAAAACACATTTTTAACCCCTCAAAGTGTGTCATAGCAGAAAGTTGAGCGTGAGAGGTGTAATTTTGATTACTCATACCCCATACAACTTCTCTAAACAACACTTGTTACAATTCAATTACAATTTTTATTGCAATTTTCGACTTGCGGGAAATCTAAAAAATTAAAAAATCACTATCTAGACCTAACCAAATTCCACGAAATTTTTTGTGTGATCTAGTATGATAATATACATTGACTCTAGACACTAAGACTCACCCAAGGCCTCACCATCAAGCCGTACTCCAGCTTTGGGGTAAAATTGGAGGGAAAAACTCGATTAATTATTAACTTCTGGTAGAGAGATGATAATTAACCAAGTAAAAAAAACCTCCCAGAGTAATACTCACTTGTTGGCAAGGTCTCAAGCTACCTAGGCCCGTTACAGACTCAATACCGACTCAAAACTCATCATTACTAGCATCACTTATTACAATTCCCCGTAGGGCGTGAAATCTGGGTACAAGAGAAAATGATAAGAAGTAGAAGTAGAGTTTAAATACTCTGTTGAACTGATGATATCTAATGATATCTGATGGTACAAATGTCTTCTGGTTCATCCTTGGGCATGGAGTCTTCTCATTATCATGAAGTGCCACTCCAGTGGTCAACAGGAGTGAACCCCATCACTTGCCTAGTTTGGAAAATGCTCTTAAAAAGCTAAATAAAATCAATGAAAGCACAATTTTTTAAAGAGATTTAATGTAGAAATATTTTGTTTGTATACGAGCTATGTCCAAGAAAACCCCTACAAAAACCACTTTATAAGATAAAACAATGGAAACTCAAAGAACCAATGAAAGCTCTTTAGAGAATGTGTCAAGAGTGGGTTGGTCTCTCCAAAGACATTTCCCTCACGCTTGATATTTGATCCCAATAAGATTTTTCCTCTAAAACACCTCAATCAAACATTAGTTCCATATAGATCTAGCAAATAAGCAATGATAAGAAAACTCTAAAAGTTTATTGCAAAATAACTAGATATTTCTACACCTAGAGCATATTTCTAAATCAATTGTCATTGCAAGATAGCTTTACATTAACAAATCTACAAGAGCATATGGAAATAACATAGATCAAAGCATGAGCAAAATAAATTATACCAATAGTCAATGAATCATCATACTCCAAAGGAAACAACAATGCATGAATGAGACAGTCTTTTATTGCAATTTCTAAAAAAGTATACAAGGCAGCAGTGTTTCAGCAAGCACCATAGCTAGTAACGATGATACATAATGAGAGCCCAATGGCTCAATTTATAAAAGAATGGAGAAAATCTCAATGTAGAAGTGATCAAACAAGTGGCATGAGGTGACAATCCCAAAGATGTATTTGAATTTGTTGAATGGAGCTCCAATGCCAAGTGTAAAAATCAATTTTTGGCAAGTGGAAAGTATTTTTCTTGAGCTGGACATAATACCCTGAGTCAAATTCGTTTTTTCTTCTTGTGCTGCCATGTGTGAAGAATGTGGGTGGAAAGGGGAAGAAATTCCATGAAAATCTCACCAAGATTTGCCACAAATCCATGTTGTGATGACACCTCTATAAACTGGTCACCAAACTGCCCAGTGTTGAAGCTCAGAACTATTGCAGAATGTTGTCTTCATGTGCTACGTGGAGCTTGGAAAGAATAGCAGTGTACAAATGTAATTTTTGTGGAATATTATGGAGACAATAGCCCACCAAAATCTCACCAAATATTTTATCAAATCTTCCATAGTTTAACGCTGATTCCCTTGAGCTTCGTTGACTTACTTTGGGCCTATGGTAATTTCCAAGGAAACATTTCCTTGTGCGTGGATCATTTCAGCTGTAAATATCTCTTCATGTGGATGGCCATACGTGGAGTAAGAAGGAGGGAGTGAGGTGGGGTCCATTCCCCACTTAATTCTAAATTTTTAACCTTAGACTTTGATTAAAATAAATGCATCTTCAGAAAATTCGTGGGCCTCCAAATCTTCAACGTATTTCCTCCTTGCTGCCTTATTTGGTACTTGGGTTGTGGGCCCTAGGATGACCCATCCACTTTATAGTTTAACCTTTGGTTTCACCTTTATTTTCCATGTCAAACTTTGACTTATTTGACTTTGGAAATTTACAAAATTTTCTAACTATTGAATTTTTTCTCATTTTTGCCACTAACATTAGAAAAATTGCCTTCTGAGGGACGATAAGTCATTTTTTTACTCTCAAAGTGGGTCCTAGGATAACGTTGGTCTCTAAGGATGAATTTCGAGTAGTCACACACCCCAGACATTTCCCAAGGCCATTTATTTACATCATTACATGGAAAATAATTGAAAATAATTGTTTTGCAGAAAATTTTTAATTATTAAAAAATCCTACTTAGACATAGTCAAATTTTGCGAAATTTCCGAGATGACCTAGCATGTTAATATTCATTGACTCTAGAAACTAAGATGCCTTAGTGGCTCAACCTTTACGTTGTCACCCCGGCTTTGGGTAATGTAGTGAGTGAAAAAACCTAGAAAAATATTCGTTGCTAAAAAGCAGGAATAGTTAACCAAGTAAAAAAAAACACTCCAAGGTGTACTCACTTGTTGATCGAGTCCCAACACACTAGGCCTGTTACATGGTTTTATTCATCATGCTAGTGACAATTATACAATATCCCTGTAGGGCTGTGGAATTTGAGGACTGAAGAACATAAGAAGAATAAGCTAGATTTTAAAAACTTTGATGATAATAAGAACTTTGATGGTACATTGAAGCCTCTCACATATCCTTGGGCATGGAGTCTTCAAAAAATTTCAGGTGCCAATTCAGTGGTCAACAATGCCCTAGTTTTAGAGTGGTCAAAGAATGTGATAGTAATCAAGAAGCCCTAAAGAGAAAAAGGGTTTAAGCCCTCAAATGCAAAACTAACATTGAAAAGAAAATAAGGGAAAAGGTGGTCAAAGCCAAAGCAAATTCAAGGAAGGATTATATCATCACATAGACTCCCTTTCCAATGGTATATGACACTCCCTCCTTAGCAAGTGCATCTAGCTCTGCTAAAGCACTCCCTCCTGAGCAGTCCACCGATGTTCTTACGGTGAAGTCGACATCGAAGAACAACTCTCAAACTAGTGGTAAAAAGAATAAGAATAATAGGAAAATTAAACAACAAAATCAAATTGCCCAAGAGTCTAAACCCAATCCTGAGAGTCAGGGAGGGGGCACCAATGAGCGTCATCATAAAGTCAAGTTCCCGTGTAAAATTTGTCAAGGCGATCACCTTACTCATGAGTGTCCTCAGATGGATGAAGGTCATAGGCTTCTTTCACCACCGTCTTATCAACAATCTGTCGTTTTAACTCATCCATTCCCTATACAACCCCAACAGCAAATGATTGCTCAACCTTCTCGACCTCTGCAAGGGGGCAATGAGGGGACATCCTCCCATCCCCCTCACAACACAACTGTCTTTATGTGCAAAGAAGATGTTAACGTGACAAGGAGAGATAAGCCTTATGATGTACCTGAGTCGAGTCCTCCTTCCAAAGACTCACCAACGCCACCTAGTTCCACTGGACCTCTCACTCTGGATAAGCCTATGGAACCTGTTTATCACCTCCCAAGGATGTTTTATGTAAGACAACACACAACCCTTCTGCCAGGGCTGCTCAGCATTATAGTATGTTGAAGATCTTGCCAAGGTGCCTTGTGCCATCTACGCCTTGGAGGTCTTGCAAAGTTGTCCTCAGCAGCACAAAGCCTTGTTATCTGCCATTGGTGGAGTTGACTTATCTAACTCTTGTCTCATTGCTTTCAATCCCTCGTTTTGCAATTTAGATTGCTTTCCAGATTAAAGTGCGAGTTTCCCAGAAGAATATCCATTGCAATCTGCTAGATGACAGCTCTTCCACCTGTGTCATGTCCATATCTTGTTGGAAAGCTATTGGCGCTCCGACTCTCGCAACGTCTAATACCACTCTCCAAGCATTTGACAGTCACAATTTCATTCCTAAGGGGGTCCTCCCACATTTTTCCATCGAGTTAGGGGGAAAAACTGTACATGTCGATGTTGAAGTCGTTGACGCTCCTTTGGATTATAACCTTCTCCTTGGCCGTAGTTGGTTTTATGCCATGACCGCAGTGGTCTCATCTGTATTTCATGTCCTTTGCTTTCCTCATGAAAGCAAGATTGTCACCATTGACCAGCTTGACTATTGCGTTCCATCGGCTCAAATTTCCACTATTGGAACTACTATACCGCTTGTGGGGGACCATCCTGGTCAGTTTCAGAGAGTTGGCGTGGGACTTTTCAAAAGTTCCACTCTTATGGGGGTTTTTCCTCAACTCCTTCCACCCAACGCTCCCTCATCTCCTCCCACTGCTATGTATATGATCTCTTTTAGCACCTGTGGACCCATGGGTGGTGTCACTTGTCTTTATAGAGGATGATCAATCTAGTGAGCACCCTCCACCACCTATTGTGGAAGACATTGAATCTTTGCCAATCCCGTCAATACCTCCTGACGTTGTTGAGAAACTCCATGCCAATATGGAATATGATCAGGTTATTTCGCCCACATGGGTCGCCCCTCCACTTGCTCCACGTGACTCCATTGATGATGAGCCTCCCCAATTAGTCAACTTGGAGCTCATGGATCTATCCACTGATTATATTAGGGAGGTTACGCCTCTTTTTGCCTCTAATCTCCCCGATTTGGAACATGTAGAGCTCAGCATATTAAACTTGAATCAACCCAAGGGACATCTCCTCGGCCTTCGCAGGAACTACCACCCATGGACAGAGTCAAGTCTTGGGTTTCGAATATTGAACTTGCCACTGAATCGTCCAACTCCTCACATCCTGTCGACGAGCGTCTTGTACCTCCATTATGTCTTGATCCTCCTTTATGTCCACGGAGCAATTTTGAAAGTATGACTATGTTAGATTGTCCCTGGCATGGTCAACCTTTCCGAATGGGGCAGTTTGACTTCATTTGGCATGGATTTACACTAGTGAACCATATCATCTCTTCTTCCCATAAGTTCGTGTAAAGGAACCCTTGGATTGTGCCCAGTTGTGGGCACATCTTAGCGTGACCTACCAAAACAAGTTGTGCTTGTACATACCGTACATAAGAGTGTGATGCTTTATCCCCTTTTTGGTTTAGTGTGTGATGCGAGTATTTATCATGCCTTATTTATGCCAAAAATCCAAAAAAAAATATAAATTCAAAAAACCAAAATATAAGTCTTGTTTTTCCCTCGTCCATGATTATTTCTTTCATTATGTGATTTAACCATGGGTATAGTCTTTTTAGATGGTTTTTACAAGACAGGGTGGCGTTTCTATTGTGACATCCATTGGACATTAGGTTCGTTTCTCTTGAACTGGCATATAGGGGTAGGTCATTTTCGCCGATTTTGCATTTGACTGTAAGCGCTTTTTGTGCCTTAGGTCTGACCCTGTCAAATTGCGACTTTTGCCACTTCCTGTATGCGTGTCGTAGCTTGGCAGTAGAGCTTATCTGCTCATGGATACCCTAGTTAGCACCCTCTTGCCATATTGGTGTCCATGTAGTCATTTTTAATATCTCTCAGAATCCCTCCTTCTAACCCGCCATGACTTCGAAATTGAGCCTCATGTTCTCTTCTTTGTCATATTTTTGGCCATACCCCAAGAGGATTCCACACTCTATCCCTCGTGACTGCCACTTTTATTAGCCTGTTTCTGCAGTTTGAGCCTTGGTTTCACTTATCCATCGTCATCATCTGCTTGGCCTACCTTCCGCATTCACTTGGTGTTTTACCATTTCCTGGAGGAACCGCATCAATGAGTGGCCCTATTAGCCAGCCTCGTGCCTGCCTCATGTCATGAGCAATTCCACCATTTACCAGAACCAGTTGCTACCCTTTGTACCACTCGTTCCTCCAGGAGGAGTTTTCTTTAAGCTCTTTTCAGACTCCTGTTGACCACTGGAGTGGCACCTGATGATAATGTGAAGACTCCATGCCCAAGGATGAACCAGAAGACACTTGTGCCAGCAGATATCATCAGATATCATTATGTTCAACAGAGTTTTTAAACTCTACTTCTTCTTCTCATCATTTTCTTCTTCAGTCTTCAGATTCCGCAGCCCTTCGGGGATATTGTATAAATGTCACTAGCATGATGAATAAAGCCATGTAACAGGCCTAGGATGTTGGGACTCAATCAGCAAGCGAGTACACCTTGGAGTGTTTTTTTTACTTGGTTAATTATTCCTTCTTTTTAGCGGCGAATAATTTTCTAGGTTTTTTCACTCATTGCATTACCCCAAAGTCGGGGTGACGGCTTGAAGGTTGAGCCCCTAGCGCATCTTAGTGTCTAGAGTCGATGTATTACCATGCTAGGTCATCTCTGAAATTTCACAGAATTTGACTAAGTCTAAGTAGGATTTTTTAATAATTAAAAATTTCCCGCAAAATGGGAATTTTTAATTAATTTCTATGTAATGATGTAAATAAGTGGCCTTAGGAAATGTCTGGGCGTCTGACTACTCGAAAATCATCCTCAGAGACCCAGCATTATCCTATGACCCACTTTGGGGGTCAAAAAGCGACTTATAGTCCCTCAAAAGCCGATTTTCCTAATGTCAGTGGCAAAAATGAGAAAAATATTAATAATTGGAAAAATTTAGAAAATTTTCCAAAGTCAAAATAAGTCAAATTTTGACATGGCAAATTGAGGGTAAGTCAAAAGTGATGTGGCAAGCATGTGGGGCCCACCATAGGGTACAACTCAAGTCAGAGTCAAAGTTCCAAGTGGCAAGTCAAATGGAAGTCAGAAAAGTCACGTAATGCCTAAAGTTCAATGATTTAATTTAATTCAACATATCAGAAATATGCGGTACATTTGAAAAGTTTAAAGGGGGACAAAATGTGTGACATGGCAGCCACTTCATCACCATGAGTTAGTGGGCCAAGTCAAACATAAGTCAGCAAGGCAACATTGAGATATTACGTATGGTGAAAGGTTGGATCAATGATTTAATACATTGTGATGGATATTAAAGTTGGAACCTTAATAAAATAAGTGGGGAATGGCTCCACTCACATTCCTTGTCCACGCATAAGGCATTCAAAGGGAGATACGCATATGCCAAATAAGAATTTCACAACACATGCCAATCAAATTACATGCTGGCCCACTCAGAAATTCACGCAGCAAAGAAAAATCAGCACTTGATTTTAAATTTATTTAATGAGATCTGACTTGAGGGAATCGTGGAGAATGTCTCCACCAATGTAGAGTTCCCTTACCACTTGTACGCTGCCCCTTCAACAGCATCTACGCACAGCAGCTTTCCCTCTACGCTGGCAGCCACACAGAGATAATACGCAGCTGTCTTTTAATGGAGAATTTATCACAGCAGTCAAGCAAATATTTTGAGGGAGTTTGTCTCGCATTTACTTCAGTCGTATATGCACTTGGCAAGTGGCTTTCACAATAATCAACAGTTAAGGAATACACACATGAAGAAAAATTTGTACACTGGCCTGAACAAGAGATAAGGCTGCCATCTACAGGTGTTCTACAACAGTCTACAGCTACTCATTTTTGCATTGGGATTATCTCCTTTCTCCACTTGTCATTTGATATTTCATTGGGATTTTCTCCCGTAGTTCTATTTAAATGAACCTTGGGCTCTCATTGTAAGGGTGGTTTTTTGAAGCTTGTGCTTATTGTTACTATGCCGAAATTGTTATTGAGCTGAATAAAGAAAAGTCTTTGGGGTTACTAGCTTCTCTTGTGGTGCATTCTTTGGTTGATGAGGTATACTTGTTTCATTTGATGTTGTTATTTATTTACTTCACATTGCAATCTAGTTGGTTTTTTCTTTGCATTTGCCTGAAGGCACTATTGTTTAGGGCGGGGAGATCTGTAGCTATCTCAGATCTCCTTTGGACTTGGTATGTTTTGTGCTCTTGTTGTAGCTTGTTATTTTCGATGAAATGACAAGCTCAACGTGGCCTCTATATGCCAAGTTTCTTTTGCACTAACAATTGGTTTGCAGAAATTTGCGTCTTCAAAGGACAGGTTGCCAAGTCTACTGGAGTGTGAAGACTTCTTCGGTTGGAATAAGTCATCTCCAAGGATATCAAAGGTCTCACAAGTTGTTCAGGCCAACAATCTCATAAGACATCAAGAGATTTATCTAAAAGAGGGTTTCATGAGCCCTTTGTCTCTATTCCATCTCTAAAAAAAAATCATATATTTCTTCTCTCATTTGTGCACATATCTATTTTATCTAGCATTTGAGGCTAAGTTGTTGGATTTAGATCATAATTCTCACTCACTAAATCAACTCTTTCTAGCTGATCTTAGTGAGGGAATTTGTAATATAAAGTGTATTTTATGCTTGCATTGAGTTTCTAACTTTTTCCTTCGCATGCATGTGATTTCCTCTCACATATTTTAGCACTATTTCTTTGGCATGCTAACTCTTTTGCTTGTTTGCCTATAGGTGTTCTTGGAAGCAATCTAAGTTTGAAGAAAGGGAGCTAAAGCATAGGCTAAGGAACACTCTTATGTTTGGAACCTCAAATCCAAGTTCCGCTTTATCACTTCACCTCTACTTTTAAAGCCTCATTCTTTTGAGGAATTGTAACCACCATTCACCTCAAGGCTTTAAGCCCTTACTTTGTAAACATCTCACAAGTAAACTTTTTTTTTTAAATCTTACACTTGTAACTTTGGGAAAGAGCAAATTTAAAACGCATATTGTAAGCTCTTCCCAATCCCCTCATTTCAATAAGAGGGCCTCACTTTCATTAATAAAGAGCTGACTTTTCTTGAGGGAGCTTGGGAAGTTTTTCCCATGGTATCTCACCTACTCATTTAGAGGGAGGAAATCTTCTTGAGTGGTTAACTTTATTTCTTTTTTTTATTTTCTCAACTAAATCACTTGCATTCATCATTTTATTTGCTAATCTAATTTAGTTGCATGTGAGTAACTCATATTTTCATTTCATTAATTGCTTAGATCACATAGTCCTTTAAATTTCCTAGTTTGCAATCTCATTTGCCATCACTTACTTATGTTTTGTGATCTATTTCTCATTTGGATAAGTTTCACAATATACTACAAGTAAAGAAGCATAACACTTTCAATTTATGGCAACTTGAGTTATTGCTCTAACTATGAAGCATATTTAATTGAATCATCTCCATCTTTTACATAGCACTTACAAACTCACTTTCATATCATTTAGGCACTTCACTTTTCATACTAGACTTGCATCTCTAAAATTTACCTCCAACTTAAGTTGGTTGAATAGACGTTTTAGGGACCCTCTACACCTCTATGGACTCCTCACTGTGAGATCCAAATATTTGGGCGAGGGTGAGGTCTGAGGATTAGAGTTCAATTGTAACCTTGCTTTAGAACTAATTAATAAAATAAACCAAGAGCACTATCTCATCACATTTACTTGCAAAGTTCCCAAATTTTTGCTATCTTGATGGTTTAAAGATTCACATGCAAATATTATCTCAAGAAGCACTTTGGATATAAGCATTTTAATTCCTTAAATTTTGCAACAAGTTTAATTCTATGGTACTTGGAAATTTGCTTCTACATACAACTTCATTGCATGTTGTCATTTTAATGATCATTATGCTTATGGATGATTGATATATCTCGTTTCATTGGCAAATATCCTTATTTGGTGTTGCAAATTTAATTGCATATTCTGATCTTGGTCTAACACTTCCTTTGTGGGATTATTGTCATTATATCTTGAATTTCATTTTTGAGCAAGCATTTGTTATCTACTTTAAAGCACTGGTCTATATTTTGAACACGTCATTGAATATTGCTGATATACTTATATGCTTGTTTACATATTGGAAATCAAGTCATCTTTGATAAGTAATTCTTTCTAATCAATTCTCCTAGAAATCTCACATCTTTAACTTAGTTTCCCTTTAGGGACCACCCCCCTTAGCTAACCTAGGAGATAGCTTAAACGGAGAGAGTTGGGAATAGGTGACAGCCCCTTCTCTGAGTTCCTTGCCACCAACCACACCTATGGGGTTGAAGGCTTTTCCCACTAACTGTAGGTAGATGTAGGCGGCAAGCGATAACATTTTTTGGCGCCGTTGCCGGGGATCGAACCCGGGTCACCCGCGTGACAGGCGGGAATACTCACCACTATACTTGTGCACATCGCCAAAAATAGAAGGCCAAAAATAACCAGCTCTCAAGATTTTATGTGTAGTAGTCTTAGCAGCGTAATGTCCTCCACAAAATCCTGAATGAAACTCAGATAGAAGCTTTTTGGCCTAAGCTTCATCAACACATTTTAGTATTACCCCCTCCGGATTTCTCCAACCCAGACCATCCTTCCCAATGCAATACTTAGTTGCTCTAAGCCTTAACGCTCTTCTTTTATGGCCAACTAAATGGTCAGGACATGACAAATTTTGCAAGTAATAGATAATGTCTTTATACCATTCTAGTTGACTCAATCTTTGAAGTTCTGATGAAGTTAATTCCAGATCATTTTGACAAATCATTCCTAACGCTTTCTCATTCCCCTCAGTCAATATCTTAGCCAATCCCTGGCCTTTTACCAGCTTGGTAGGTCTAATATCTAAATCGTATTCTTGAATTTTAGAGACCCATCTAGCTCGAGTTCCTAAGCAATCAACTTGAGTTAAAATATCCTTTACTGCAGAGTGAGGGACATACGCCATTATTCTTGAATACCCCACATAAACTCTAAATTGCTTAAGGGACTTGACTTCAGCTCAGAACCTTGAAGTGATCTACTCATGAAGGCAATAGGCTGCTCATACCCTTCATTGTTCTTTTGCAGCAGCACTCCAGCAATAGTATCTTCAGATGCGAAAGAGAAAATCAAAAAATCCTTCGAATAATCAGGGCTCACTAGAATAGGTGCCTTACCAATAGAATCCTTAATTCCCTGAAAACCTATTCTCCCCTCTTTTCCCCAGACAAACTTAACATCTTTCTTTAAAAGGGTTTGAATGGGTTTAGCAATTTCAGCATAATTTGGAATGAACCTCCTGAGGAAATTGATCTTTCCTAAGAAGGATTGAAGGGTTTTGATATTGTGAGGCAGAGGAATCTTTTGAATTGCCTCAACTCTCTCAGGGTCAATCTTGATTCCATCCTTCGAGATGATGTGACCAAGCAACTTTCCTTCAGTCACTCCAAAAATAGATTTAGCGGGATTTAAAGATATCCCATACTCTCTGCACCTGTCAAATATCTGCCTTAAATGGCTAATATGAGAAATTCCATTTTTAGAAAAAACAGCTAAGTCATCTTGATAAATCTCAATGAATTTCCCAATTAGACCCTTAAAGGCATAGTCCATAGCCCTTTGAAAAGTTGCTCCAGCATTTGTCAATCCAAAAGGCATCCTTAAATACTCAAAAGTACCCCAGGGTGTGGTGAATGTTGTCTTATGCCTATCTTCTTTCTTCACTGTGACTTGGTTATATCCTGAAAATCCATCTAACAAAGACATCATTCCAGACCCTGTTACCCTTTGCAACAATGTTTCCATATTGGGTAAAGGGTAATTATCCTTTTTACAAGCTAAATTAAGATTTCGAAAATCTACCATAGCCTGATTGATCCATTCTTTTTTCTCACAATAACCAAGTTTGAGCACCATGTGGAATGCCTAGTGTGAGCTATAATTCCAGCTTGAAGCATCTTTTGCAACTCCTTTTGCACCAAGGGGGCTAACTTAGGATTTATTTGCCTAAGTTTTTGCCTGAAGGGTTTGGAATTTTCATCCTTAAGCGGGATTGTATGCTCCATAACATCCTCCCTATAACCTTTTAACTCCTCATATGAAAAGGCCAAAACATCCCTATATTCTTGAAGTAAATTTATTAATTTTTTCCTTTCCTCCTCGGTGGTGCCCTTCCCTATTTTTATAATCTTTGGGTCATGAGGGGTACCAATGTTTACTTCAATAAATTCCCCTGGGTCAATTTTCTTATCCTCTTTTCTCTTTACAGCATCATGTCTGTCAAACATTTGTTCCATGGCTATACGATCCCTAGGAGTGGGATTTGACACAACATTACACTCCTCATATTCACAACCTTCTTCCTTGTAGCCAACCTTGAAACCAGAGAATTCTTCCATATTATTTAAAAAATGAATCACTTGGTTTTCTTCATTAAAGATTTGCCAATGCTCAACATTATCAGGAACCGATGGTCTAAAAATAACCTCCATCTTGATCTTATCATCCATCAAGTTCTCTCCAAGCTGTAAGGTAGATGCAGCAACAGCCAACTCATCAGCTTGTTTATTTCCTTCTCTTGGAATCGCTTGAAGATCTAATGCGTCAAAATATTCCATGCTATCTCAGACAGCATTTCGATACTTCTTTAATCTATCATTCTTACATGCAAATTTATTCTTTGTTTGAAGAATGACTAGATCAGAATCCCCCTTGATACTAAGCATCTTAATGTTCAAGTCTTTTGCCAACTCTAGACCTAACAACAAAGCTTCATACTCCGCTACATTGTTAGTTGCATCAAATTCCAACCTAAAGGCAAACTTGAATATATGATCAAGGGGGGAGGTAAAGACAATTCCGGCACCCTTACCAAACCTCGAATGGGCACCATCAAAATTCATGTGCCATACCCAATCCTTCTTACTTTCCACCTCCTTCTCCAAAGGAGCAATAGAATTAGCCAAGATAGCATAGTTTCCCAAGTCATCAGATTCATATACAATTTCATTATGAGGCTCCTTGGGATTTTCCACGTGAAACTTTCTCTCCAATTCCCTATCCAACCTAACCATGATGCCCTCACTATTAGGGATGGTAGCATAACTTAAATCCCCGGCAAATGCCTAAAGTTCAATGATTTAATTTAATTCAACATATCAGAAATATGTGGTACATTTGAAAAGTTTAAAGGGGGACAAAAATGTGTGACATGGCAGCCACTTCATCACCATGAGTTAGTGGGCCAAGTCAAACATAAGTCAGCAAGGCAACATTGAGATATTATGTATGGTGAAAGGTTGGATCAATGATTTAATACATTGTGATGGATATTAAAGTTGGAACCTTAATAAAATAAGTGGGGAATGGCTCCACTCACATTCCTTGTCCACGCATAAGGCATTCAGAGGGAGATACGCATATGCCAAATAAGAATTTCACAACACATGCCAATCAAATTACATGCTGGCCCACTCAGAAATTCACGCAGCAAAGAAAAATCAGCACTTGATTTTAAATTTATTTAATGAGATCTGACTTGAGGGAATCGTGGAGAATGTCTCCACCAATGTAGAGTTCCCTTACCACTTGTACGCTGCCCCTTTAACTCAACGTGGAACCTTTGACTTGTTGATTTGGAAAGTTGACTTGCTGATTTGGAAAGTTGACTTCAGCTTGCTACACCTTATGTGGTGGGACCCACATAGGTGCCACATCACCCTTTACCTCTCCACATAATTTCCATGTCAAAATTTGATTTATTTTGATTTTGGAAAATTTTCTCAATTTTTCCAATTATTAATTTTTTCTCATTTTTTTCTCATTTTTTCCACTGACATTAGGAAAATTGGCTTTTGAGGTAGTATAAGTCACTTTTTGACCCTCAAAGTGGGTCCTAGGATAATGTTGGGTCTCTGAGAATGAATTTCGACTAGTCACACACCCCAGACATATCCAAAGACCACTTATTTACATCATTACATAGAAAATAATTAAAAAATCCCATTTTGCGGGAAATTTTTAATTATTAAAAAATCCTACTTAGACCTAGTCAAATTCCGTGAAATTTCAGAGATGACCTAGCATGGTAATATACATCGACTCTAGACACTAAGATGCGTTAGGGGCTCAACCTTCAAGCCGTCACCCCGGCTTTGGGGTAATGCAATGAGTGAATAAACCTAGAAAATTATTCGCCACTAAAAAGAAGGAATAATTAACCAAGTAAACAAAACACTCCAAGGTGTACTCGCTTGCTGATCGAGTCCCAACATCCTAGGCCTGTTACATGGCTTTATTCATCATGCTAGTGACATTTATACAATATCCCCGCAGGGCTGCGGAATCTGAAGACTGAAGAAGAAAATGATGCGAAGAAGAAGTAGAGTTTAAAAACTCTGTTGAACATGATGATATCTGATGATATCTGATGGTACAAATGTCTTCTGGTTCATCCTTGGGCATGGAGTCTTCTCATTGTCATCAAGTGCCACTCCAGTGGTCAACAACTCCTTAACTTATAAAAGTTTGTCGAGTGAACTTGTCTACTTCACGCTCGTTAAAGTACCTAAAGTGTCGTCTACCCAGTATAAGTTTAACCCTTTTCCGGACTGGGATAGACTAGTTATGAAAAAGGAATACCCTAGTCTACTGTGGCTAGGAGGTTCCCCCTTGTATACTTTTATCTCTTGTTCAAGCTTGGGGGACAACTTTACGAAAAAGGAACCTATAAAAAGAGAAGGGAGGGAACATTTATTTTCATTTTTCATCCATTGGTTTTAGCTTGCCTAGGAGATATACCATCCATATGAGTCTTTTTACTCCTTCAGCTGGTTACTCTTCCAGTCATATGGAGCATGCCTCAATGCCTCCTGCATCGTTGCATGATATCACATGGTGCTAGTCAGTCATGCTTCCAAGTCACTATTGTGTCATGTCGTTATGTGTTCAAGGGAAGTCTCAGCGTGTGCCGGCCATCTTCGTGTGTTTCTTCAAGTTCACGAGATGTGAACTATAACCCGCTTCCCATTTTGAATCTGTAGCCGAGTTAAAAAATATCAAACGCTGTTTTTTCTAACCGTTTCTCTATTTTGACTTCCATTTTTCCTTTTATTTCGATGACTGCGTTTACCAATCTTCAATGCCGGCCATATTTATATAAAGTGTGGCCGTCATATGGTCAGCCGACGTCAAAAAAATTAAAGCCGACTTGTATAGTGGAGCCGTTCACTTTATAGCATTAGCGTACATTTTTCATCGATGTATCACTTTGGACATATTTTATTAAGTAATGCCCCATTACGTGTGGTTTAGAGAAGTGTTCATTCCTTTTTTTTTCATTTATAAATTTCTTATTGTTTTTTTTTATTATTATCTTATATATATATATATATATATATATATATATATATATATATAATTTAAGAATTTGGTGTATGTTTTTAGAGCATTAGGTATTTAAGGTTTAGAGTTATATGTGCTTTTATGTGTATTTAGACAATCTCAGAGATTCAAGAGGTTTTACTAGGGTTAGGGTTAGGTCATCATGGAATTTGGGTTTTTCTCAAGGAGTTAGGGTTAGCTTGGAAAGGGTTTGCTTTATACATATGAGTTATTCTTAGAGTTCCATGGGCATTGGACTAGGGCATCTTGAAAACTAAGGCTTTAGGGAATATGCATCATCTTCATAGTGTAATGGCAACATCATGCATCACAAGAGTATTTGACATCTTCAACAATGCCCTATTGACATCAATGACAACCTTGATTAACAATCTTGGTTTTAGAGCTGAGTTGTTTGGCTAAAATGCATCCCTTTTCACCTTTTCTTTTACTTATGTAAGATTTATCCCATGATAAAAGTGTGAAATTACATAATAGACCAATTCCTCATAATTATTTTTCCAATATATTATAATTATGAGATAATAATTATTCCATAATTGAGATAATTGAGAAAAAGCTCATGATTGTGAAAAAGGTTTCTAGAGTTTCCCATTCCCTAGGAGATCACCTCGATTACTCACAGATTCGAGTTGGCCAGGACTCACCCATTATAAGATTCTCTAACTTATTGTCGTCCTAGGCGTCCACATTCATCCTCCCGAGACCTATAATTTACCTATTTATATTGGATCGTTTAAGAGGGTCAGGAGTTCCAGAGAGAGTGAGTTTTGGAGAGCCACGTTGTTGTTGTGCTGAGATCTTGATACCCTATTACTATCTTGATATCATCTTGAGAGCTTGTGAGGTCTTAGTTTATAGGAGAGTGCTCTTCATACTCATCCATCACATCTAGTGGGGAAACTCTGCCGAATTGCGGAGAGGAGAAGTTGGAACTGAGGTATTGAAGCGTTATACTATGTTAATGAGGATCTATGTTTCCTCCCATATATGATTGTGTTTCAGATCTTGTAACTATTTTATGCTATCGTTTATCTAACAATCTTCCGAGGAAGATCCCTTGTTGTCTTTGTATGTTCCTGACTATGTGCAGGTATTGAGATCAGAAGTAGATCAGATAGATTGCTCATGTAGAAGTGCAAGAGGTCTGCATCAAACTTAAGATCCATCCCCGACCTGTGAGGAGGCAAGGTTGTCTCTTCTTCCTCATAGCATTAAACGATTGCATTGTTGCTTGTGAATCATGAAGGATTGGGAATCTAAGATGTCTTCTTGATTGTGCTTTATCTGTCTGGTGATCTATCGGACACTAGATCACGAAGCAACAACTACATGCAGTTTTGTATGCAACATTTAGGACTAGAAAAGAGGGGTTTTTGTTTGTTGCATGATTCCCTTCACAGACTAGGCAGACTTCTATAACATTCAATGGGCATTCATTCCTAGGATGTCTTTTAGTGCATCTAAGGCAGAAAATGGCTAGTTCCCTCTCTGCTTTATTTTGATTTGCATGGTATCCATTTGCAATGAAAAGCTACGCAACATTTCACTCTTAAAATCCTCCAACATGTTACCTATATCATTCTTAATGGATGTTGTGGAGGGAGAGGAATTGGCCAAGCCTTGACTAGCCCTACCCTTTTTCCTAGCAGCCCTATAGTTATACATGAATGCAATTTTGATGTCATTAAGGCAATTGATAGATATCTCATTGAGATAACATGTTGAGGGTTTCCATCACTTCTTCCCTGATCCCTCGAAGTAGGACTTGAGTGACTCAGGATCAAGAGTACAGTTGGCCCTCCTATAATTGAATTGAAATCTTTCCTCATAGTCATCTAGGGATTCATCAGGTCCAAGAGTCATCCTAAAGATTTCTTCCTTGGTTGATTTGGACCTGCAGTAGTCCATGTACTTGCTATTGAAGTCTTGTTTCATTTGGGCCTAGGTAGTGATGATGCCCCTACGCAAACCCATAAACCAGCGCAAGGCTACATCTTCAAGGGTAGATGGGAACAACTTCATCTTCTGCTCATCAAAGGCATAGTCATAGGTCCTACAAACAACAACAAATTCAAACATGGGTGTGTCAGGATCCTCAAACTTTAGGCCATGGAAGTGTGGAAGGGAAGCAGGGCTTATATTCTTCATTCTATCCTTTCCATTGGTTTCTCTGATGGGGAAAACCTCATTGTTCCTATTTTCAGCCATAGTTTGGGTAGGTGAAGTGGGTTCTTCTTCTTCCCCAATAGGTTCTTCAAAAATTTCAGGTTTCTTACCTAGAGGGTCTTCTAACTCCCCTGCAATTAGAGAGGGAAGTTCACAGTCACAGAAGAAGAGTGACGGTTGACTGATTGAGGGTGTGGAGGTTTTTGGCAAGAATTTTCATTCATTATCCCTACTCCAACGAGACATAAAATATTTTTTTTTCACTTTTTTCAAAACTGAATGCAAAACAGAAAACAAAGCTCAAGTAGAAACACCACCTACTTAGACACCTCCTCGGCAACAGTGCCAAAAAGTGGTGAGCCCTGGTATTTCACCAAGAGTGTTGCAACTCTCAAGGGCTCCTCAAATCAGATTATCAACCTAGGGTTCGTACAACATTAGAGGTGGCAATGCAATATGCACAATAGGTTAGATTCTACTCATGCCACCCTCAGTCATGAAATTAGATTAAGGTGATCTGAGACCATTCCTCCTACTTAACTACAGTGAAATCTTGTTGATGAAAGCACAATTGAAAAATTGATCCTAACTATGAAAGTAAAAATGGCATTTTCTTAACTTGTAGATGCTAATTACCATTACATGAAAGGACAAGGGTTAATCTACTTGCAAATGTAAAGCTACTCTATCTTGCATAATTCATAAAATCGATAACATAATTGCAAGTATCATTAATCTACTTCACACTTGCTTGAAAATAACAAGTCTAACTTGTATCATGCTTGTGATTGAAAAAAAAAAACTAATTCTACTTTGTTTTGCAGTGAGAAAAAGGAATGGTTGGAGTGGTCTAGGAGCGTCTCTTGATCATCAAATCACAACTTGGGGTCATTATTCATATTGACTGAGCTAAGATTAAAGTGGGGAGAAAAATAGGTGAAGGAAAATGGTGCTACAGGCTTGCTACAAGTGCTACTACAGGAGGTATTGTATTGCTACAGGAGGGGTTCTAAGAACCTTCTTAGGGTGGATATGATATCTTGAGGGCATGAAGAGGTGAAAGAAGGTAGGATAGAGTGGAGGAAGGTTGGGGAAGCCTCCTAGCCAAGCCCAAGACCTCTCAGAGGTATGTCTTGCACCAGGATGAATGCCCACGGTGTCCTAAATTTCCTAGGCAGAGTGACTGTGGAAACAGAGTTTTGGGAGCAAAATTGAGGTTAGGAAAGAGAAGATAAATAAGTCTAAAATGGAGGTCCCTCCCCTGCAGATCAACACAACCCTGCAACCAACCACATACATACATCCATTGATCATTGACACAGTGTTACTATGCTGGAAAAGATGAGTTGAATTTGAATAACATCTGTTTTATGCCATAACATTATTATGATCACTGAATTGAATCCTAAGTTATAGAAAGTAAATATGAAGAAGGACAACATTTATCCATTTCCAATCAATCATAAACACAATGTTTTTGGACTGAGATTATGAATCCTTCCAACCACTCTCCCCGAGAGGTGATATAGAAGCTTGCGATCACATGTTTTTATAGCTTAACCTCTGTTGTAATGAATGAAAACTATGAAATGCTTGGAACTAAGAACAAAATTAAAGTACAAAAAAGGGACCAAATGCTCTAGGTTGGTCCCAAACCCAAGGGTCTCAGCCCTCTGAAACTAACTCAGATGCAGCTTAGTAACCAACTTCTCATTATCATAAAGTAATAGTCTTTATCATAAAGTAATAGTCTTATACATCACATAAAAGTTTAAAAAAGGCAATATCAAGTTCCGAGCTCAATAGTTACTCCTAGCTGAGTCAAAACTTTGAATCCTAATGAGCTTTTCATCATGTTTATTTATACAAAAGGGTAGTTGATAGCAGCTCCCTTGAAATAGGAGTGATTTCCTCCTTGATCTCGGAAATGGTGGATTTGGTCCCTCTTGAGCTTCACTTGCACTAGGAGTTACTCGGCTATCAATGAATTCGAACTGGTGAGAGAGGATGTTGTGATCCCAATCCGAGTTAGGGAGTTAGGGAGGTGGAAAAACCCCCTAGATTCTCTCTTGGTTGTCTACATCAAACCCCTACATAGCAAATGCTTTAAAAATGCTTCTATTTCCTGCAATTAAACCACATTAGGCCACATACTATGATAAACACCTTTTACTCTTATTACTAAGGATATTATAACCAAAAATGTGAATTAATGTGAGAAAATGATAGTTTTAAGGCTGGAGGATAGCATAATGATCTTCAAGATATACCCATTGATGTGACTCATCAGTTGGTTCGCTTGCTTCTTCAGTCTGCTCAAGTTGCTCCTTTGCTAATAAAGTTTTTTATGAAATGGGCTGCCATAGAATTCATGTTGTGGTTCCATCGTGGGCATGTTTTCTTCGAATGCAACTCTTGATGGAAAACACAAAAGTTATTGCCCAAGCTTTCAACATTATACACAACATTGGAGCTCTGTGCATATTTGGTCAGTTGATTATTGTTCTTCTTAGTGAAAGGTGGCTTGAAAGACTTACTATTGGTAGACGCCTCACATGACCTTCTCTTTAGTTCAGATACTTCATTGTTGAGAAACTTCAAGGACTTAGCCAATCTATCCATATCAAGAGAAGAGAATCTTTCTCTTTCGTTTTAGTGGAAGAGGCTTGAGATTTCTTACGAGTGCCTCTGGAGTCTTTAGAATCTTCACGATCATCAATAGCTCGAATAGAACACAAGTATTTCTCAACAACAATAGCTTATACAAAGTTCAAAGCCAATGTTTCCTTTGCAACTCTTTTAACAAACACGGAAATGTTATTAGGCAAGGTAGCAGCGTAATAATATTTGGTAGTAGAATCGTGCGGTTGAACATTGGCAGGGAACTTATTCAATAAATGCGTAAATCTCTTATTAAAATCCTTTTTTTTCCTTGTCTACCAGCTTAAGATTTCTGAGTTCCTTGAGTAACATGGTGGGAGTTTTATCATTGGAAAATCGCCCCACATAGTTTATTTCTTTGTTGGAAGTCGCTTCTCATCATTCCTTCCTGTAGATCTTCCCGCTCCAGTTCCAACGAGCTATAACACTAAGGTGTTCCATCAAATATTCCTCCCGGAATGTCACCTTAAATGTAATTAATTAAGTTAGGTTCAACAATAATCTGGTTTATGGGAATCATCAGAATGCAACAGAACCAAAAGCAAGTTGTGCAGAACCCACCTTGAAGATGGAATATGCCAAGCGAACATTGTCGGACCTGAAAAAACTCCTGAAAACGCCTTGGGACCTCTAATGATGTAATCCTACTCCTATGGTCTGGCCATCACATACCTTGGAAATACATCTTGGTTGTACTATAGAATAAACTGAAAATGGGGACATTACAGGTCCTCCCGTATTAGAAAATCGGAAAGGCAGAAAGATTTTCTCTTGTTGGTAATTAGTTGTGATTTCTTTGAGTTCTGATTATCTTTCTTATGTTCTTCTTTTATCTTAGTTTCATCAAGCAATTACCAATACCAAAACACGAAAATCAAGTACACCAAATGTAGGCACTCAGCCAGGGCTAAAAACCCTATATAGGGGAAAAACTCAGTCAGAAAATCTTTCTCCAGTAGATTCAAAATGAGACAGACCAAGACCTTAGACCCAAAGACCTTCCTCCTCCACCAAGTCAACCTTCTAATATGATTCAACACAATTCAGTAGTAAAATTTTAAGCAAAAGTGGCATTTTCCTTTATCTTTCATTTTCATCCTAGTACTGGACCTTCTAGTACCTACTAAGTACTAGTTTAGAATGTGCTTGCTTAAATTGATTGCTGTCACAGCTGAATCCTGCTGTTATTGATAACTTTGTTGCTGCTACTGCTGAATCTGCACCTGTTATAACTGAACTGCTGCTTTTCTTATAGTAATTATGTTATCACAATGATATCCGTTCATTGTTGGCACAGCCTTGGATCCATAACAGTTTAAGGTTTATAAAATTATAGCATGCCAAAGTAAAACAATGTATAGCCAGTATGGAATGCAGCACAGATCTTTTTTGTCCAAGAAGGATCCCTGATTCATCGGAATTATTCCCAGACCCTGATAGTTTAACTATGGGATAGCAGCACCATCCTGTATCTATGTACAGTTCTGCATATTTATAAAAATCTCATTTTTTTAACCAAAAAAATAAATGAAATCATAAACCATATATCATAAAATTGATCTTCGTTACCATGACTCCTTACTCTCCACTTAAAGCAGTATTGCATTATGATGTACAGCACATATACCACCTGATAAGATCATGGTAAAATGGCATTGGCAATAACTCCCAAAGGGAGTTGTGAAACAATCTAAAGACGTTATTTAATGGTAACTTCATTCAACCAGTGACTTAAAATTAATATGCTGTAACTACTCAATTCTTTGTCTAACATGCATAACAAAACACGTCTGTAAGAAAATATATGTTATATTTATGCAAGAGGGCTTCTGATTATAACATAAAAAAGAGAATTTGAAACAGCAGGTCTTCTTTCCACAATCAAACTGTTATATTTTAAGCTGCCAGTAGGAAGTATCACCATTCAAGTTTTAAATTGTAAATTATAAAGGAGGACCAAGAATATACAAGTTAGGAATGAACAAAATTAAAATGCCCACTGTAGCAAGTAGAAACAATAATTTAAAAGACATTCACCTTAAATGCGGGTTCTGGTTCCTCTTGATCAGGTTTATCAGAAATCTCCAGCACCCACTGGAGACAAGACACAGATGAAGCTAATGAAATATCTACAGGCAGCCATTCATATACTTTTCATGTAAAAATCAAAAAAATGTCACTTAAAACATTTAAAAATATGAATTTGCTGTAATTGACAGAAATCATTTTACTTCTTATACTACATTGAAGTTCATGCTCATGAAAGGAATTAAATTTACCAGTGGAGTGCCGTTCACGCTCTTCCCAATGCTGAGTCATTCAGCAATGCCAACATCAAGACATGGTAAAAAATGAAACATATATTATTCTGACTTGTAATTTTGTATTGCTATTACCCAATGAGAGCAACTAAAAGAGGATTGAGAATATCTATTATCAATACTTTATCCCCCAAATTTTCAAAGCAGCAACTTTAAAAGATGAATAATTTATACTAGTGAATTATATGTAATCATAGTTGACATTGTGATATATATTATAAATATGGTAGAGAAAGATGAATTCTATTTAGCTAATTGATAAGAATCAGTTACAAACTTCAACGACTAGTCCCACAACGAATTGTGGGTGTCACGTTGGAAAAAAGTCATTATCATTGATTCAGTTCTAATATCTAACAAAGTTCGTTGCTACAGATTTCAGTGGAAGATGATGCCAATTGAAATATTTTCAGTTCAACCTTCAATTTATGCATCTAGTAACTACTACGTGTGAGACCACCAATTAAATGACAGATACCTGTAAAGCCTGGAAATGTTGCTGCATTTCCTTGCAAAGTTCTTCATTGCTCTTTCAAGTTCCAGATTAGTTCTATAATGATATACCATTTCTAATCTGGAAATACTGTTAATGAATAAAAAGATATTCTAGGGTTTGTTTCACACAAGCTGTCAATAAGGCGTTATAACTTATGAAAGCATCAATAAAGGTGGGAAACCAGAGCGCTGGACTGTATTTTCCCAGTTCCTCATTCAACATTTTATTTTTCAAAAGAAAAAGGATACTGATTGAGATGCTGGCTTGTCATGTTACTCAACAAAGAGCGCCCATGGTAAGCTTCTATAATGTCTGCAACAAGTACGTCAAAATTTGTCATTTCAAATGATACATCAGAATTACTACAATACCTACAAAATACCTGCTATAAGAATTATTTACAAGCGTGCAATAGATTCAGGGATTTGTTCCACCAAAGTCCTCATTAAATTAATTCAAGTCCATCTCAAAAGGTTTCATCCATAACCACAGATCATGCAAATTGGATTAAGTCCAAAGTCATATATTATGGATATTAATCAATTGCATAGTCTCTTTAGTAACCAGCAATTTTGATTAGTTTAAAATTTTTACCACAGGCTGTTTCAAACAGGAATCTGCTTAGGTCATTCCAAACAAATTTTAACATAAGCCAGACTCAGTTTAGTTTTATTATCAACCATAAAGTATATCAAAAAGTTTAGAAGCATACAGCACATGACACATTACTTTTAAGAAATACAGAAAAGCTGGTTAGCACTTTATTTCTGGACAACCAAAAATAAAGAGGTGCAGTCTTGTGACAACTTTTGTTTTCAATCATTTGGTACCCACGTGTGCGGCGGCGTGCCTAAGATGGAAGAAGGTGCGAAGCATATATTCCTGAATCTTCTAGGTGAGCATAAGAGCATAAAACCACCAAGTTTGCTCAAAAAAACACTCTGATACCAACCAATAGGGACCACAGATGGAGCAAAGTGAGAAAGGTCAACTGAAGTTTGCTCAAAAAAGCACTCTGATACCAACCAATAGGGACCACAGATGGAGCAAAGTGAGAAAGGTCAACTGAATTTCCTGGTGAGCAGAAGGATTTCAAACATACTCAAAGAAGCATGCTCAAATACCAACTGATGTCTGCACGAGGTGAAGGAAGCAAAAGAAAAGAAAACACACTCATAAAAATGCAAGGATCCAAGAAGAGAGGTTGTGGCAACTGGATATTGGGCCTGATACCGCTCAATCTAGCAGGGGTCCTAGGCGGGATTTCCAAAGTGGCAACTACTAGACCATGTGGCAACAATGGAACAAAGAGTTACTGTCACCTCAATCAATGTCCCCCCGTTCTTTATGGACTTTCACCAATGGGAGGAGTCCTAGTATCAAGGGAATCACTATGAATATGAATGGTATATCAATGATCTATAGATAGTGATTTCAAGAGCCTATTCAAAAGAGAGACTCGGATAATAGGGGTTTCTTTCTTTAAAAGCAAGATGTATCACTGCCCAAGAAGGGCTAAAGGGAAACCTAGACCTAGGGTTGAGGAGTATCCCTTGATAAAGGGATGCCCCAAACCTAAGATTTCCTATAATAAAGGATTCCTGAGATGATCTTAGTGATATTAGAATGATAAAGGGTGTGGGACCACAAAGAAACCCAAGTGGACCCAAAGAAGGTCAAGGGTTTAGGCTAAAACTTCAAATCAAAGGTCTTGACCAAGTATGAGAGGAGAAAAGGATCAACGAGATTAGATTTGACTTGAATTTTCAATGCAATGATCCTTGATGATGCCACTAAACTATGAAACCTAGGACCAAGAACGGCATTGGAGCTAGGGCTTGGAATAATTCCAAATCTAGCCACGAGAATTCTCTCAAAATTTGTGAAGGCCTAGAGGCCACCCCAGCGCAGTTGTAGTCCAACCCGATCACCAAATGGATTGCTGCAATAAATTTCGTGTGATGCCCTAGGAGACACTAGGGCTAGGGCTTAGAAAAAGCGAGAGGAGGTGAAAAGATTTTCATTGAAGCGATCATCAAGGATTAGACCAGTTCCTAGTCTATTGGTAGAATGGAGTCAATGAGATTTCAACCTTTGAAGTATCTATAACACAATCGAGTTACCCAACAACTTCGTATAGCCCTAAAGGCAGCAACTAGGTTACCAAAGAAATTTACACTTCTTATTGTTGCAATTTGATCACTTATCAAGGCAATTGCATAGATAGTATACCCCTAGGAACATTCATTCACTATACTAGACATGTAACATATGCAACACCCTCACAAAATAAAATTCGCGCTTCAACTAGGGCAGAAACATAGATTCCATGAGAGAAAATTCCATACATTATACATGTGACATGAAATAGAGAAATTGACCATGAAACAATACCTACGAGTATAGCACATATATCCAACCATCAAAGACAAACAAAAATCGAAGCTCCAAGACCAAGACGAGATTTCCAAATGTCAAAATGAATCAAAGATTATCCAATTCGCCCTCCAATAGCTATAGCGAAATTCTCAAAAAGAGATAAAGATCCAAATCCAAGTGATGGTCAGAAGAGAATGAGCCTCTCATCAATTTAAATCATCCTCTAAGAGTTCGATTTGCCCAATTCAGTCTAATGATGCCCCAACTAATAAAATAATGTGCAAAATAACATTACTTGGTGACAAGCCCATCAAGATAGCTCCATAACATGAAAATAAGCCTCTTTAGAGGGCTACAATGATAGATACAATAGGTCAAATGCCTAGTGGAGTCCAATATTGCCAAAATGAGTGGAAGGGCTCCAACTATTGTGATAAAGGGGGTGGCCCCTTGATCTCCAAGTGAATGACCTGTGGTGCTCCCAAGTGGTTGTCGGGGCACAAAATATCCTCATGCGTCTCCAAGTGGATTGAACAAGCTTGTATCCCACCTGAATGGTTGGAAGAATGATGCAAGCCCTCCCTTTATCTCCCATGGTGAGACACAACCTCATCTAGGCCATGGATCAGCTGCCAAGTGTTTGGTGCAAGAGTGTAGTCGGTTGGGCAAGGTGGCCCAGGTGCGTCATCATCGTCAAATAAGTGGAACACGAGCAAGCACTGTATGGTACTGATGGATCCCATGATGTGGCAATCTTCTCTCTGCTATAGTGGAGGCCCATGGCTCTCAACGCTCACCCTACAAATGCCAATATGACCCTCGGGAGGGCTTGGACCTCGTATAGGGAGACCAAACCCCAGATGAAGACCCACTTGCAATCTTGTATAAGATCCAATGTGTCTCCTCATCTTCCAGTACATTAAATCATTAATGCAATTGAGTAGATGAGCTTACAAACCATGGAACCAAGTGGACACTTCATAGTGCATGCCCTTCCATAATGGGCTTTAGAGTGTACAGGTGTCTCCAAGTTCAAAAGAATGTTAACCAAGGACCCTATTAGGTGGTTTCAACCCAAGGTTACTTGGGAGCGGAAGCGAAAGCGGGACCAATGAGTGACATTTTCAAAAGATCCCTATTTGGGAGCGAATCAGGAGCGGATTTTTATATATTTTGATGCATATATGTCAACAAAAGCATGTAGAATGATGAATTAGATATAAAATACATAAAAACATGGATTGAACCATATAACATCAATCATCTAGAAGTTATAATCCTCATCAACCATGTCCACAAATTAGTAACATACAACATAACAGGTCTCATGATTCACTTGGGAGCGGGAGCAGAAGCGGGACATGAGAGGGTCAGTACCTGTCAGGAAGAGATTGTCCACAGAGAGAACTAGAATGAGAGGCTTGTCATTATCAACCTTAAAATAAAGGTTTGGATCAGCATCACTTCGAGTGAAGCCCAGCTTCATCATGTAGTTATCGATCCTCTCATACCAAGCCCTGGGGGCTTGCTTCAACCTATAGAGGGCTTTCTTCAACCTGCATACATATGTGTCTCTATCTTGGACTTCAAACCCCAGAGGTTGTTCCACATATACCTCTTCCTTGATTGAACCATGTAAAAAGGCAGTCTTCACATTCATCTGACGAAGACTCCATCCTTGCGTTGCAGCAAGGGCAATGATCGATCGGATGGTGGTATAGCGGGCAACAAGTGCAAATATATCATCATAATCTATGCCTTCCTTTTGAGAGAAGCCTTGGGCAACAAATCTTGCCTTGTACTTTTCAGCACTTCCATCGGCTCCATGCTTGATCTTGTAGAGCCATTTTGAGGTGACAACAGATTTGTCCTTCGATATAGGGACCACACCCCAGACATCATTCTTCATGATCAATTCCTATTTCTCGTGCATAGCATCCTTCCAAACTTGATGCTTTACGACTTCTTCAAAAGTTTCAGGCTCAGATTGTACAATAATACTCATGGTTGCCAGGTACCCTTAGTACCTATTCAGCTTCTTACTTTCACAGAATGTTCCCCTAGGAGCAATATGTCTCTCAGCATCTTCGAGAGTATCTCTTAGCCATGAAGGTCTTCTTTTATTTGAAGAGGGTGGATCTATAGGATCCATCGAACCATCAACATCGGGCATCAGTTCAACATTCGGTTCTTCCTGCCTTCCAGTTTCTTCTTCTTCTTCTTTGTCTTCCTTTGAGATAAGAAGATCCCTGACCTTCCTGAGGGTAGCATCTTCATTGAAGGTGACATCATGGCATATCTCCACTTCTCTTTGACCAAGCACATAGATTCTATATTCCTTCAAGGTTTCACTATAGCCCACAAACATTCCCTTCTTCCTAGAAGCATCCAGCTTGCTCCTCTTTTCTTTCAACACATGAAAATAAACAGGACATCCAAAAACTCTAAAATGAGAGACATCGGGCTTCTTACTAGAGAAGACTTCTTCGGGAGTTTTGGAGTCCAATGCGGAATGTGGGCATCTATTTTGAACATACACCGCGGTGTTGGCAGCTTCTTCCCATAGGAACTTTGGAAGACCTTGGTCATAAAGCATGGCACGGGCAACTTCCAAAATGGTTCTATTCTTCCTTTCAGCAACACCATTTTGTTCGGGAGTATACACAGTGGTGGTCTCCCTCTTAATGCCAGCTTCCCTGCAATAGTCATTGAATTCATTCGACTCATATTCGTTTCCATTATCGGTCCTCAAAATTTTGATCTTCTTCCCTGTTTGATTTTCATTTTCAACCAAGGCCTTGAAGGTACAAAACCACTTGAATGCTTCGTCCTTCTTCTTCAAAAAGTATATCCAAGTCTTGCGGGAGAAGTCATCTATAAAAGTGATATAATATAAGCATCCTCCCAAGGATGTTATGGGTGGCATACCAGATAGATCAGAATGTATCAATTGCAAAATATCAAATGTCTTCGTGACACTTGAGCGAAATGGTCCCCTTGTATGCTTTCCTTCAGCACAACCCTAATATACACCTTCATGATCATCTTTGAAATCGGGCATCCCTGTCACCACCTTCCTTGCTTCGGGAAGGGCTTTGAAATGAAGGTGTGCAAACCGCCAATGCCATAGCTCGGATTGAAGTGTTGTGTTACATGTAACGGCCCCTAGCAGACTTCCTCCAACCTGATAGAGTGTAACAACTCTAAAACCAAGAGTGAACGCTTCTTTGAAGTTCCTCTTCCAAATGCGTATATTTCCATCGATGAATGCCACCTTGAATCCTTTGTCTTCCATTGCCGAGATAGACACTAGATTCTTCTTCAAGTCAGGTACGTACAACACATCTGGCAAGCGAAGGACTTGACCTCGATTTAGATGAAGGGTCACAGTCCCTATCCCTTTCACGGGATAGGTGGCATTGTCTCCAAGGATAATTTCCAAATTAGTATCCTTTTCAATCAAATCAGAAAGGGCTTCCTTATATCCAGTGAAGTGCCTTGAGGCACCACTATCAATCAACCAACTGTCCAGTGTATCGGAAGCAGATGCAGCAGAGAGGGCAGATATAAGAATATATTCATTTTTCCTATCAACAACATTAGATTCATCATACCTAGAATTCCTTTACCTCCTGAAAGGTTGCCCATTTCCACTTCGATCAGAGGGGGACTTCCTCTTTCCTTTGAACCTGTTGTTCCTTTGATTTCCATTCCCCATGAAGTTGGTGTTGTTGTTGTATTCATCATCTCCAAAAGAGTCCCTTCTATTAGGGAACTCTCTTGCATAGTGACCAAACTTGTTACAAGTCTAACATCTTCCTCTTCTTCCTCCTTTGGGACCCACTCTTCCGTGATTTTGATTTCTCGGACCAGCATTGTTCCTCTTCTTTGCATGAGCAGAGAAGGCAGTGGGGTCACTTCCATTCCCATTTGAGGGTTTGTCTCTCTCCATCATTCTTATCTCTTCTTGAGTGCATCTCGTCAACAATTCATCAAAATCAGGAATCACATTATCATTAAGAATTGTAGTATTGAATACATACCAATCTCGGGGGAGTCCACCAAGAGCAATGAGTGAGCTCTCGGTCAACTATGGCTTCTCCAATAGCTAAGAGATCATTCTTGATTTCGGTGAGCCTCATGAAATATGATTGGATGGATTCTCCTTTGCCTTTCTTGATCTCCTTCAACTTGTTCTTCAAAAATAGGATTTGATTAGCATTGCTAGCCCTGAACATGCTAACCAACTTATCATACATCTCTTTAGATGTGCCCAGCTCAGAGATATAAGCAACCAAGTGCTTATGAATAGAATCCATGATGATATTCTTCGCCTTGACTTCCCCTTTCTTGTACTTTGTCTTAGTGGCAGCCGGTGCATTTGATGGAGGCTCATTGATCTTCCCCTGCACATGATCCATAACATCTTGGTCTTCCAATGTCAAATCCAAAGACATTTTCCAAGCATGATAATCAGACTTTTCAATCAGCTTATCATCATATTTGAAACCCTTGTATGATGGTGAGGCCATTGATCCCAGTCCTTGATTTTTCAACTTCTTCGATGATTGCTTTTCACACTTTCTTGGGCTTTGTCTTCACCTCAGCTTTGATTCCATGTTAATAACCATGGTATGTTCTATGCTTAATTCAATTTACTTCAATCTTTCTTCTTATTAGCCTGATTCAATTTCAGATAAGCAATCACATAATCATTGAAAGTAAATGATGATAGAACATAAAATAGATCAACAGAAGACAAGCCAATATAAGATACAAGAATTTGTAATTCTTCTTATTCAGCAAAGATAGAGAAAATGTTTGTTACAGCAGTCAACAAGATGCCCTAGCCAGCAAAGACTTTGCTGGTCAAACCAACCCTTTAACCTCCAAATAGGTTCAGTCAAACTCGATCAAACTCAGTCAAACTCGGTCAAAGTCAACCTTCCTTCAATGTCACATTCACCCCACAAATCAGCTTCCAAAACAGTCAACGCAAGTCAAACTTCTTGTAGTGAAAACCAATCAACTGCGATCAAAGGTCAATGATTGACCTCGATTTTTGTGCCATCAAGTGCGGCCTTCCAAGATCAAAATTTTTGGGCAGAAAACACAGTGAAACGAGGAGGGTTGACCCAAAGTCAACGCTGGTCAACATTGTCCAGGTTTTCCCAAAAATAGTCAGCAGATTTCAGCTTCTAGATTCACACGTGGGAGAGAGAGAGAAACCTCTTCAAGGTTGTATGAACCAATCAAATGAGAGAGATGTGTGATATGAGTGAACGATGAAATGAGCATTGTGTCTCTCCAATTTATATCCATGATTGTGGGTGTGTGACACATGTTGGGGCTTGTGAGCCTACATTACACTTCTGATCGACCTTGACAATTTGCACATGTGTGGAAAATAAATTCAAAATATAAGTTTTGCTCATCCAAACAAGATGATCCTTAGATCAATCTTGCACCTTCCAAAAAGAGGAATCCAACAAAAATATCATCTCCATCATATGAGCAATGCAACATGGAGTTTGGACCTAGTTGCCCAAAATTAACAACCTATAAAATAAATTTTATTGAGCATGAAACCCATGCCTCAAGGCTCACAATAATAGATTTATTTTTCTCTTTTCATTAAATACATAAAATCATGATTACATATGTCATTATGAAGACCAAACCTGGTTACAAATTTCAACACATACAAACTATGCTTGCGCCTATACCATTTGTTTGTACAACTATATGATACCTACATAGAATTGCTTCTTCCTTCTTGGATTCGCCTCTTACCCAAATCCTCTCTCTCTCTCAACCAACCAACTCAATCGTTCAACTATGTGTGAAAACCTCTATCTTTACCTGTCTTTATACTATTAGATGAGACCAAAAGGCTAATCTATTTTTAAGTTTACTCCTAGTGTAAGTCATGCATGCATGAAATACACCTTTTTAGACTTGACAACTAAATATAAGAATTTCACTGTTTTACTAAAGTTAATTACAAAATAGAAAAAAAATTGAAAATAGAAACATTTTGAACTATTTCTTGCACATTCACATTGAACCTACATAGAAGTTCTTGCCCAAGCTATATTTCTCAATAATAACACATAGCATTGCATCATTCATCTCTTTGTACTAATGAATTTTGATTTAAAGAGTTATTTATGTTGTTGTTATTGTCATTGTTGTATTTCCACAGTCCACCTAATTTCTTGCCACTACTTTATCAAAAAATCAAACTGCTTATTCTTTCTATTCCATCAGTTATATATACAATTAGAGGTATGAGGATCATCTACTACACGTGATAATATACTACTTCGATGCATTTGGATTCCATATGTTGTTCTCTTATAGATCTTGTGCACCATATGTATTTTCTCTCCTTTATCTTCAGCTATGATGTTTCTTTCATCATTTTCACCATTCCATTCTTTAACACATCAATCATTGCAGGCAAAGCTTCAACTGTTGCTACCTCTTTGCCACATTCTATTGGTGATCTTACTTTCTCTTCTCTCTCAACAAAAAATGCTTGCACATGGTCTTCATTTCCAAATTCAATTCTCTTCTCAAGGCTTCTTCATATGTAGCAAGGGGTGCAACTCTTATTTTGATTTTTTACTCTGGCAATAACCCTTCCATAAACCATCTCTTCAATAACATTGTGAAACTTTCTTGTCCATCTTTCATTGAACAAGAATAAAGATAGATGATATAGAAGAAAGTGTTACAAATAAAACACCCTAGCTATATCTGAGGGTGATATAGATATACAACAAGATGAAACTAAGAGAATTTGGTATGTCTTGCTCAATCACGATTCACAACTCCATTTGGAATTCCAAAAGTTGTATGATTATTAAAAGAGATCATGAAGTTATTTAGTAGTTTGTCTTTCTTAGTTGTATTACAACCACCTCTAAAGGGCTATATCCTTTCGATCCCAAAAGGAACATTGATTCCATTTCGTGATCCTTTGAACAAAGATGGTCACTTTCTTCAATAACATCTTAAGGTTGGTACATTTTTTTCTTCCTTAATTTTCTTAACTTAAATCCATTCCCCCTGGTGATCCTACTTGAAAATAATTTTATGTGGGGGAGCTAACATAGTCAACTACATGTTATTAGCAATTTCCCTAAAAAAATTTCTTGCTAGGAGACTCTTTTACGTCTTAGGAATTCAATGCCCTAGTAGCATCCGCCACTTCTATAATATGGTGTTGCCCCATAGTGTTGGCATCAACTAGTTGCTCTCAAGGAAGTTCTCCACAGCATGAGGCACTCAAAATCCCATCTACAATAGATTTACCTCAAGTGTTGTGCACAATAGTGAGGGATGTGTATGATGGCACAAGAACAGAAGCTTGTTGGAAGAGCACAACAAATCAAATCGCCTTGGTTCCTGTGTAGAAGTATATTGATGGTGCAATGACAGTTCATGAGGGCGCAATAAAGGCATATTATTTTAGTGGTTGTAGTTAATTACTAGTTCTCTAGACACCTTATTCCATGGATTGGATGTTAATTAAAACAAGCAAGCATTTTTTGTTTACTGCAACCAATTTAGATCCACCTTAACTCAGGATCTATCCAATGTCGAGAGGTATCAAATCCTTCGCAATGCAAACCCTTCCTCAAATTTCTGAAATATAAAAAATGTTTACACCTCAAGGGAATTGATCCCTCTCAATACATGATAGATCTAGAGTTAAGATGGATCTAAGTTGGCATTTTGTTTAAAGCAATGCCATTGGAAACCTTATCTAAGCCAAAGCAATGCTTTTGACTCTTTCCCTAGAGAAAAACCACTCCAAAAGAATTGATTATCAGTGTTACTTTATTTAAAACCTTATTTATCATTTATAAATTAAACGAAAACCATTTAATATTTGCATTTTTTCATGTCCAAGTTATTCATGAATATGAATATTATATACCAAATATTCAAATCCACTAGTTAGAGCTACTATCCCAAACCCACATATAATCTGAGATTGATATTAGATTTCTTTGATAATCTACAAATAATCCACAAGATGTATTAACATTTCATATTTCTTTATTAAAACAGAAGATAATATATATATAAACTTGTTAGGTGAACAACTTCAAAAAGATTACTATGAATTTCAACTTACTAGGTTAACAACTTCAAAAGATTGGTGTGTATAAAGAGAGATTATGGCACACATTGTATGTTTTTATTTACTTAATACTTTATATTTTTTTTAAATACTACATGTCAACATTATGAGGAGCATGGAAGGAATTATACATCTCCCTCATACTGAGCTGGAGAAAGCACCTCTCAACACAAATATTCTAGTAATAAGCTCTGCCAATCCTGAAAAGACAGGTCCTGTAATTAAGTCCATAACAATGCACATACTTATGTGGAAGGTGTGAGCCAATGGTAGACAACCCTTTTGGAATCACCAATTACCATCTCCACATTTGCAAATTTCATCCCATCTAGAACAACATAAGGTAACTGTATTATTACCCCATATGGCAATATACATGCAATGTGGCATTTGAGGAATCCCATGCAAACGGTGATGATATCTCTGACAGTATGCAACAAGTGTGTTTAGAGAAGCCACAATCAAGAGAGGATAAGAAATTTTAAGGGCCACATAAGGATGTGTAGAGGCCTTGGCCCTTAAGGCATCAGTTCTTGATGGTGTCTTCTCTTCACTTTTGGGCCACAAAATTGATTTGGCCATATTTTATTTTTGCATTGATAAGGATTCATGACAAAGGCATCCATCCCACAAGAACTACAATCGGTTTTGGCGTTGCTTGACATCAGCAGATCCGGTATCGAACTTGAAAGAGAAGTGCAGTCACAGAAGCCATATACATCCAATGCACTAATCTGCTAACCTCTTGGGTGACTGATTTTATTTGGTTTTTAAACTGGCCAAGCTCAGAGTTCACACATAAGTTATAACTTCATGATTATTAGGCTCCCATATTCTCAGCATGGCTGGGGACGTCAGCACTGGCTGCTGCAGATGCCACAAAGAAAGCATTTTCTAGCCAGGGATACCTCTTAAAATAAAATATAGATATCACAACTACGTTTGAATCGCTGAAAATACATAAAAGCTGTGGTGGCCTCAAATGGCAAAAGGAACTAAATTTTACTGTAGAAAATTTCTCCCCAAAAATGTTTATGGAAAAAAAAGGGTTTAATGTAATGAAAAAACCAGCCCATGTGCAGCCTTCATCAGGCACCTGAATCTAAACCAGTAAGGGTCGTGATAGGATCCAACTCGAGTGGATTACAACGTTGCAATAGCCATTTGGGGAGTCAGGAGGCGCATTGTCCAAATAACAAAACCCAATTTAACTCTCTAAAAATGGTTTGTTGCAGAACCATGTATCCACTGTAGTTTACTAGATTTTGCAGCGGATGCCAGAACTAAATATACGAATGGCGCTAATATGCCAGTTTAGCGATGAACGTATTTCTAATTTCCGATATACTGGATAGCAATGGATTGAAATTCCAGAACTCAAATTGAACACGTCCACGCAAATCCGTCTCCTCTTTGGAGATCCAAAAGATGGTAGATACTTACCTGACGAGAGGGATCCATATCCACGCTCTCCTCCTCTAGCTCCTGCGAGCATCGGGCCGAAGGCTAAGCCCAGGAGAACTGACAGAGCCAGAGCTATCACTGCGTTCATCATTCGTACTGGTCGTAATACCGTCAGAGTGTCCTTTGCCATATAACTTTCGTTGACAATGGAAATAATTTTCAATTTTGCAAGTGCCGTAGCGGGGACGGAACATTTGAATATTTGGCAAATAATAGAATATTCATGGCCTGCCACTAAAGCACTTCAGCTTAGGTCAGAATGATACCATGGTCTTTGTGATGGAGGAGATTTGTTAGGTCGCTCATATAGCTCTCGGTTTTTCCATTAGTTTTGCATGTACAACCAAATTAGTGATGGAGGAGATTTGTTATGTCACTCATATAGCTCTCCGTTTTTTCATTAGTTTTGCATGTACAATCAAATTAATTTTTTCATATTTGGAGGTGTTTTTAATGTAATTTTTTTGGAGATTTTGGTGGTTGGAATCTCGTTGAAATTATTGAGGTGAAATCTTGATTTGTGTTATTTAAACTGGATTTTTAATTCAATACCTTGAAAAAAAAAATTAACACTTCGATTGTGCAGAATTTACCCATCAAACTTGTGATTTCAATGAATTCTTTCTTGATTTTAGACAAATTAAATCAAAAAAATAAATCGGAAAATTTTCAAAAATGTTGAAATTTGGTTACCGGAGGACAGGTGGTTCCCTAAGGCTTTGATTTTTTGCCTACGGAAAAGTGTCCAAAAGAATTTAATTTTTCTCCTAAAGTGACTTTATAATTTTTATAAAATCAAATCTAATCTTAAAGTGACTTTAAGTGATAAAGTTATAAAGTCAAATCTAATTTAAAAGTGACTTTAAGTGATAAAGTTACTAAAGTCTAATTTTAAAGTGACTGTAATAAAGTCAATATAAAATTAGAAAGGAAAAAATGACTTTGGAAATAAAAGACTAAGTGGGTCTTTATTAAAGTGAGGTGAATTAAAAAATAGAAAGTGAGATTTAAATGAGCATTTAATCTCAGCCCTAGATCTCAATCTATTTCAGTCATTAGATTTAGGGATTCCCCAAAAGTCACTTAGGGTTAAGTTAAAGGAGGAAAAGGAGGAAAAGATCATTCATTCTTTCATGAGCAGATTGAGAGAGGAGGAGAGGGAGCTGAAGAGTAATTTCTGAGCAGAGGGAGAGCAGCAAAGGCAGCACAGCAAGTCCGTACAGCAAGAGAGCACACTTCCCAAGGCTGAAAAATCTGTACAGCATAGTTCATTGGCACATTAACCAAGGCAGAAAGTCCGTACAGCATTTGCACGGTTTTCAAGAGAGGGGAGCACTGTTTTCGAGCGCTGAAACAACAGCAAGGAGCACGGTTTTCAAGGCAGATTTTTCTAGGCACGAAAATCGAGAAAGGGGGCTGTTGTCCCATCCGTACGAAATCCGTACAGTTCGTACGGTCATTCCTGGCACACTTTTCGAGGCAGCTAAGACAGCATTTAATGTTGTAATTTCTTTGAAAATTTTCTGATTGCTATTTGGCACGTTTTTCAAGGTGGAGGGTGGCACGAAAGTCAAGATAAGTTATTTTTGTGTTTGCTGTAATTTTATGTGTATTACTGCTCACTGTAAAAGCATTTTTCAGAAATAAAAGAGAAGCTTTCAGACTGGTTTTCCCCAAGAGTTGTAGGGGGTTTTTCCAGGGTCACCTTGACCAAAAATTACTGTGTTATGATGTGTTAAATCGTTGTTTGTTACTGCTGATATTTATTTCTGCATTTTCCAGCATTCTGTAATTTTTCCAGAATTTGTGTTTTCAGCAAAAGTTATTTTCCATTTTGTTAAATGTATGGATATGGGAAAAGGCATTTAATTATGTTGGAGTAATAAGGTGAAAAACTGAAAACCGGGGTGGGAAACTATAAATTTCTACAAAAAAATCGCATTAAAGACAACTCATTTGTAAAGGAAGTTGTCTACCCAGGCAGTGGAATAACCCGGACAGTAGTTTTTTGCCGAAATCTGGTCAACTAAAATTCAAAAAATCAAGTAGTTGCAGTGTTTGGAATCCATTTTTTATAGTGGAAATGGATTCAGCACTATCAAAAACCTTTAGGGCACTCAAAATACATAGTTTAACAATAGTGAACAAGATTATGATAAAATATTTGTCGAATTTTTTCAAAATCTTTGCTGGACTCTGAGCCAAAACGGTGTTTTTTTAGACTACGAGATTTGTAAAGTAAATTTTTAAGTTCTTATTTTTTAGGTTGATGATGTAGGCACGCATGCCCACTCCAAATTTCAAGAATGGATGTTAGCGGTAGTAGGCTTCATTGATGTTTATTAAGTGCTGCAGTTTATCGTATTGCAGAGGTTTACGAATCGGTGTGCAGCGAGACGTTGTATCCGACGTGTGTCTTTCGAGCTTCTAGGGCTTAGATTGTTTAGGGTTTTGCCTTAGTTCTCATACATTTTTCTCAGTTTCATTTGGCAATTCGCTACAACTAAGTGATGCTTCGTCAGTTATCAAAGGATTTATCAATGAGTAGTGAGTAGGTTTTCCAGGCCACTTGGCCAGGTTTCTGCTTGTAATTTCTTCACTATTACGCCCGTAATTTCCATACTGTCTTTGTCATGCCCATGCGATTTTATTTTTTTTTTTTTTCTTTTTCTTATATTACCACCAGGGTTTCACTTTGTACCCTTTATGAGATTACCAAATTAGAGGTGAAGGAGCGTTTCGAATTCGATATTGGCTTTCTAGTATACATTTTATGCCATAGAGGTAACCTCACTAATAAGCTCAGTCCTTTATAGGGTTTACGCTGGTTAGCTTCAATTTAAATTCTCTTTTGGGTCTCCAATATAATTCTAAATTTTCTTTCAAGTTTTCGAAGGTTAACTTCTTCGATTACTCTTCTATTTCAGTCTTACAGAGAGTTTGGCAGACTGTAACTCGTGTTCGCCTTGCAAGGTATAAGTAGACGGTATTTGTAACCCCTATTTTACCTCCTCATTCCAGCACCTTAAATTGTTCTCCTACGCAGAACTGAAGGATTTATCCTCTTATGGCTCATTATTATCTTGTTAAATTCCTATGTCCACTAAAAACTCAGGATAGTTATGTTTAAGGTTGACCATGTTAAGTTTATTAAGTTTCTTTCTGGTAGACGAGATGCAAATAATGTGTTTAGGGATTGATCTAAACCCCGACTCCATTTGCTTAACCTTTTTTTCTTTTTTTTTGCGAGTATGTTCGCCATTACCTCTAGACTAATCTTCTTGTGCTCTAGTACCTTGTTGCTCACAGGATTGGAGCGATGTCACTTGAGGCACAAATTCGTATTCCCCAATATCTGTTTACTCCCTCGGCAAAAGGCTTCTTTTCAGCTGTTAATTTATCGAGAAAGGCTTCTTTTCAGCGGTTAATTTATCGAGAAACCAGTGGTTCGTTTAAGCTCGACACCAAGAGCAGGGACAAGACCCGAAAACCACGAAAAGGGGAATTTTTTTGCACGGGCGTGACTCGAACTCATGATCCTTACAGGAAAATGAGGGGAAATTAAGGAGAACAATGGTTTTTTATGTGTTTTGGACCCCGAGCCAAGGATCTTGAAGCAATTTTTGCTCGAATTCCGTGGCTGGAAGCAGTACTTTTGGTGAGCTTATGAACTTTTAGTGAACTTATGGTAAACGCTACTAGTTTCTTCTTATTGTATTGCGCCTAATGTGGCTTCCCAAAGGTTGGAACTTAACTATCAGGTTATCAAAGGTCATTTTGCAGGTGTTGTTACTTGTTCCCCAGATCAAACACTTCCTTTGCTCTGAATATGGTTCAGATTATCTATCTGTAGTGGATTAGATGGTTAGGTTCTCTGTTTATGTACTGTCGAGATCCACATTTTTGTTATATTCTAGACTTTTCATCAGGAATTAAAATTTCAATCTAAGGGCAAGGAATAGACTTGCATGCCCCGGATGCGGGTGATAGTAGAAGTACGCATGAAAACTACCTCTCCCATGCTCGAGATGACAAAGCTTTGCAGCGCAGGTCTTCACTCGACGTGGAACCACACTCATGCGATCATTCGCATGGGATGACATAGATCAAGCATAATGAAGACACGCTAAGACAACATCATCTCCTTCGGGGTACCTCTCTGTCGCAATCTTTTGAATGATCTCTTGGACGGACATGACGCTTGGCCATAACTCTATGCACATGCCTACTCATGAAAACTGTTACAGGATGCATCTGCGTGTGAGGCATAATAATGCTCAGAAACTTCGCATGTGTCACAAGCCTATTAAAGGGAAGGACCTACAGCACAATGTGACTCACAGTCTGTTCCTTCTGATTTTTTGTTGTTTCGGTCCCTGCGTGCCCAGTTTGCTGCGCAGCCTCCCCCTTAGTGTTGTGTTGCGCATAATCCCCTTGGCTACGCTCCCCCCTGATTGCGCGACTCACCTAGGCTCCATTTGTTTTGCTAGTTTCATAAGCCTGGGTGCTCCCAACATCCCGCACCCCTTGTCGTGCATTCCCCTTCAGCACACCCCCCTGTCCACTAGCACCTTGCTACGCACCACCCACCTCAGGTCAGATCTGCTCCACCCTTCCTCTCAAACCCCAATCAATCCTTCGCTCCATCTGACCATGGCACCTAGGTTGCACCAAAGTACCATCAGAGGAGGCCAGAGAGGTGCGCTCCCTGGTTGCTACCACCGGGGACTTGATAATCGCCTGAAATCTGTTGAAGGCTCCTCCTCGGGCAGTGACGTTAAAGACGCTCCCCAAAGCCCCGAACTCGACCAAGAGGAGGAGGCCCCCACTCATGTTTTGCAAAGAGGTAGTAGCAGACCAAGGAATTACACTATTGTGCACCAAGATCACCCCTTGCCCCGCAAGACTGAGCCTCTTCTGGCACAAGAAGATGAGGGGGATGGCAGAGATGTTTGGATAATGGACTCGGAAGGAACCTGGATGAGAGTCCCGGATGCCGAGTACGCAGTGGCTCCCATCCTCTGCGCATCGATCTCCAGGCCTCCGCGTCAACCCACCATTGAAGAGGAAGCTGTCGCGCAAAGCGTACGCCTGTCCCATTATGGAAGAAGAACCAGACAGCGATGATGATGCAGAAGACTCATGACTACGTTGCAGCTCAACTCTTCTTACTTTTTGTCATGCTTGTTATTATCACATAACTTATATTTTCACTAGTGCTACAACACATCTTTTAATTTTATGCTTCGTGTTCTTTCCGAGCTGGTTTCCTCCATGGAGGCAGCCCCATACTTGTGCAACAAAGGCTGGGATTGGTTAAGCGCATCTTACCAACTCAGCTTGTAGCATATGTACTATTCTATTTTCGATTTAATATAGATTAGCCTCATTTACCAAACAAAAAAGGGAATAGACTTGCATGTCGATCTATTTAAGATCCATAGACTTGCTATTTTGTTACACAATGTCTCAATTGCTTCAATACGTTTTGGCAGGTCTCCTATGCTTTAGTATAATAGTTTTCTACTTTATTTTATTTTTGTTTTTATTGGATTTCATTGGAGATGCATTAGGTGCTTCCTCTTGACTATTTTATGTTGGTTATGCATTCACAGTCCGAGACACCCAATTTAGTAATTTGTGGACATTAATATCATTTCGTTTTGCCTTACTTTCCTTGATATTGAAGTTTTTCTATTGATTAAAGATGAGATTACATGATGAATGACTAACTAAAGTTTCTTGTTTGTATGCAACATTAAAACAAAGTTAGAAAAGAGTTAGATCAATGATTAAAGAAGAGTTTGGTCATACTTCTCTAGACCACATATCAGCTACTCGTAAAATTGACAAGTTGTTTGTGCAAGTATGTACTAGTGATCAACATGCCAACATTTTGGCAAATGCAAAATGCGATCACATGTTAAGATAGAGGACTCTTTTGTTCCACATGGACAATTGCATGAATATTGAGGATACCAAGCTTGTAAGTTTGGATCACTAATCAACTAGATTTTTCTAGCTAGTAGTCTTTTGTTTGTTAATCATCTACATATAGTCCTACATAGATTTATTCTTGTTCTGCCAATTTCTTGGTTATTCACTATATGCTTTTTCTTTTTTACACAATATGATGTTGGTTGGCCAATATTATAATTCTAACAAAGGCATGTCGATGATGAATATTGTATTTCGCAATTACAAGATTATACAAGAACATGAATATAGAACATTGGGAGCTTGAAAGGACGCTTGGTAGGGGAAAAATAACAGGACCAGGGAGTGTTGGCTCGAGGGGTCTTGACCCAGGTTCAGAGGTTCAAGGTTTGCCAACAAACCCCTATACTACTGGCCCTTTCGATAGTGACCTGCTTGCACAGGCCAAAGTCTCACCTGAAGTAGTATGGGTGGGTGCTGGAATCAGGTTTCCGCACCCTGGGAGAGGGTAGGTAAGTGAAGACGAGTTGCGTTCACCCTTACAGTGACCAGATCTTGTATCACAAAGCCTATATTTATAGATCCCCTTCGCATCCACGTGTGCAACAGAAATAATACTCACAGAAATCAACAGATCATGAACTCATATAACGATAACGCAGTTATTCCAGATATTCTTGTATGAAGTAAACAGAACAAACCTAGATCGCAACATAAATCAGTAACACAAGTATGTTCGTAGCTTAAATCAATGACACATAAGCATCTATTAAGTAATAAAATCAACACAGATTCATATCACAGTAATTCCAATGGATACAGATATTGAACAGTGCTTCCGCATTCATTAATCTTTCAGATCTTCTTATAATACCCCAAAAACCCAACCTGCGCATACAACAGCAGGGTCCACACACAGCAGGACAGAGGCCCTCCGCGCACACAACAGCAGGAGTCCTTACCCAACAACCCTAACCAAATCTATCAATTCGCACTTAGCAACAATATCTTATCATTCTTAGCCTGTCCTATAACACGAAAAGGTTCAACTACTTATACTATTTTAGCCTATGCATCCAGTGGTCTGTAAACGTGGTTTGCAGACTCTTGGTCTACCCTTAACCCATTTACAATGCTTTAGGGACTTTGACCCACCCCAAAACCCCCTGCGTTGGACTAAATATAATAAAAAATATACAAAATGGACCTGTGTCACAGCTTTGTAAGAGACCTCGTTCCAACAGTCTCCCAACACAATCTTGTGACTCGTCCAGAGTCACTGCGATGGTAGGTTCATCATCTGCGCCTGCACAACTACTCTGACCATGTAGTCATTTGATTCGATATGGTTTGAGCCGTCTACCATTGACATATCCTGGCAGCACATCGCCGCGCAGGGTGGCCAGCCGAACAGCTCCACCATCTGTGATCTCCTTAACAGTATAGGGGCCAAGCCAGTGCTGCCGAAACTTTCCTGGATGTTTCACAAACTGGCTATCGTACAAGAGGACCAAGTCATCCTTCGCAAAGGTCTTTTGGCGAATATGTTGATCATGCCAGGCTTTATCGCGGGCCTTCTGCACCTCCTGATGGAAATTAGCCAGGAACCGATCTTCCTCCAAAGCCATAAGTTGCGCTAAGCGCTCCTCCACGATGTCAGGGTCTGCCATGTTCGTAACTATTGCGATACGCAAACTAGGAAAAATGTACTCCATTGGCATAACGACCTCTTTGCCATAGACCATCCTAAAAGGAGTTTTCCCAGTTAGCTTTTTGCAGGTGGTTCGATATGCCCAAAGAACTGACGGGACACGCATGTCCCAATCGCTGCGATCGGCATTGCAGACCTTTGTTAGTGCTTGTTCCAAGATTTTGTTAAAGGCTTTAACCGCACCATTTGCCTGTGGATGATACGGTGTGCTTTTTGCATGATGGATTCGGAACTCCGCGGTCAAAGCTTGGATTGTTTCGTTAACAAAGTGCGTACCACTGTCGCTCATGAGGATCTTCGGACACCCAATTCTGGTCAGGATCTGTTCAAAGATTAAATGCGCAGCGGTATTCGCAATACAATCCTTTACTGCTTGTGCTTCGGCCCACCTAGTTACGTAATTAGTGGCAATAATAATGTAGCACGCACCTGTCTTCTTTCCTGGTGGGTTGATAGGCCCTATGAAATCGATGGCCCACTTATCGAATGCTTGTAGAGACATTTGCGGTTGAAGGGGCATTTCATCCCTGCGGAATGGTCTCCCTGTTCATTGGCATGAATCGCATGCTTTACAATGATCATGGGCATCACGATGCAGGGTAAGCCACCATAACCCAGCCCTCAAAACCTTTTGCGTCGTTGCTTTCCCTGCATAGTGACCTCCTGCTACTTTTTCATGAGCCTCTGCCAATATAGCGTGCCTTTCATGCTCCAAAACATATCTCTGCAATACTTCATCAGCTCCCATCTTATATAAGTGACTTGCAATGATGGTAAAATCAGCGGCTTGAGCGACTAGCTCTTTCTTCTGTTGCACTGAGTACTCTAGGGGTGCCATCCCAGTAGTCAAGAACTGAATGATATCAGCGAAGTGGGCATCTACTACCTTAATAGGAAATAGTTGCACATCAGGCAATCTGTCTTCTAGGTTGGTCGGCTCTTCGCCACTCTCTATTCGTGATAGGTGATCCAGCCCAGCATTCAGCTTTCCCGGCTTAACGACGATTTCAAAGTCATACTCCTGAAATAGCAGTAACCATCAGCAAATTCCCCCCCCCCCCCCAAAACGGACTTATTTACTAGGTACTTCAACGCTGAATGGTCTGTAAAAATTTTGAAGTGTCCTCCTAACAAGTAATGTCGATATTTATGCAAAGCGTACACCATGGCCAACCCCTCCCGCTCTGTAGTGGAGTAATTACGTTCGGCGCCAGAGAGTTTCCGACTTGCAAAGGCAACTAGATGATCAATGTCTCCTTCTCCTAGTTGCGTAAGGATAGCCCCGAGAGCAATTCCCGATGCATCGACGAGGACATGAATGACCTTCTCCCAATCGGGAAAGATGAGAATAGGTGTCGAGACCGTCTTTTCTTTAAGTAACTCAAAGCTCTTTTGACACTCGTCATCCCAAAAGAACAAAACATCATTTTTTAGTAGTTTTTCCATAGGGGCCATGATCAGTGCGTAGCCTTGAATGAATTTTCGGTAGTAGCCTATGTGCCCAAGGATCGAGCGCAGCTATTTCTCTGTCGTTGGTACTAGCAAGTTGATGATTACTGCAATTTTGGCAGGATCCATCATCAGCCCTTGTCGGCAAACTATGTGGTCGAGCAGGATACCAAAGGGTACACAGAAGATACACTTCTTGATATTTAAGGAAATTTGGTGCTTTCGGCAGGCATCCAACATCATGCGCAAGTTGGATACATGCGCCTTCACCAGGCTGAAGATGGTCCAATCATCAAAATATACTTCCAGGAACTTGTGGATGAATTCTTTGAACAACGCAACCACTACCCATGAGAAAATAGCAGGGGCATTTTTTAGACCAAACATCATGAAAGTATACTGAAAAGAGCCCCACTCCGTGGCGAATGTGGTTTTGCTGCGGTCCTCAGGAGCGATTCTAACCTGATGGTACACTAAGAATCCATCCGTAAAGGAGTATGCTTCTTGTCCCCCCATGCTATCCAAAATTTCATCTGAGAATGGTGTAGGGAATGGGTCATGAACACAAGTGTCGTTTAACTTGCATAGGTCCATGCAGATCTGAATCTCCCCTTTAGCCTTTTTCTCCTAAACCACTATTGGGCTAACCCAGTCTGACTGTTCGACAGGTTCGATGATACCTGCGGCGATCATTTTATGAAGTTCTTCCTTGACTTTCTACTTATATTTGGGGTTCAATCTATAGGGTCGTTGTTTTATAGGCCGAGCATCCATTTTGAGAGTGATATGCATGACTCCTAAGTCCCCCGTGATCCCCTTTAGTTCTGAAAACTTTGTTAGGAATAAGTCTTGGTACTCGGTGATTAACTCGACCACTTTTCTTACTGTGTTTTCATCCCAATAGTCCCCAATCTTAGCCAACTTAGGATGTTCTTCCGTCCCAATATTGACTTCACGCAACCTAAGAGGCTTAGTGACATCCACCTCTTACAGCGGGGGTCCTGCAATGGGGCGCTCTCCTTGTGACTCCGGGATAGAGACAAATCGCGGGTCTTCTTCACTTTCTTCCCTTGCTAAGCTGCAGCAGTTGACAATATCCTGCATCTGTGATTCACATGTCGGCGCCCCGAATGCTTCAATGGAGCTAGGTTCCTTGAACACAAATGTATCTATACCCTGCAGAGCTTCGTCAAGCGCTTCTGACCCCCCCTATGAGTCCAAATTTCCCTATGAATTCATCCCTCAAATTTTTCGAGTGGCGGGTAAGTTGATGTAGCTCTGCATCTAGGTACCACGCAGTCAGGATTGGACCTAATGCATGAATGAACAATTGAACCCATTCTTCCATAGCCCGGTCACCCCATGCTTTGATCCAGGCCAGCAAGTGTTTACTCGAGTCCCTGGGCCAAGGAATATCTCAACCCGCACCTTTATCAGAGGCTCAAAGCGAAGGAGCATCATGTCCCAACAATCCTCCTAGTCCTAGAACACCCCTTTGTGTGTCTCCCACCATATTGTAGGCGTTGCACGCATCGCTAGATTAAGGGCCCATATCCTTCGTTCTCTTGGAACCTCGGCTTCGAATGCTCGCAAAAATTCCTTAATGCTACCAAAACCATCAAAGTAGCGTAGGTCTCTTACCTCTAAGGAAATGCAACAGAAATCCTTTGTGACTCGAAGACATCGCAGCTCTGGCACATCATGTAAACGGTTTTTCCAATTCTCCATCTCCCCATCAGAGTCAGAGAAGCATTCATTATCCTTTTCCCAGCAGAGTACTCCTTCCGCCGTGGGGTTGATCCAATCTTCATCCCGCGCAGTCAAATATAAAGGTGATCCATTTCCTCTTCATCGCGCACTGGCTCTGTGTATCATTCACCTTCCGCAGGATCTAATGGTACTATCACCCTTGTACCGTTATTCTCAAGCACCATGCTTCTCTTTTTGAGGTCAATGATACCGCCCATATCTATGGCCCAGTCCAACCCTAAGAGCACAGGGTAAGGGTCCGCATCTTCTACGATTTCTATTACTTCAAAGTCGGCTCGAGCCTTTACTCCTGCGATATCCACCATAATTTTAGACAACCTTCCTAGCGGGATGATTTTCTGCTGATTTGCCATGCGCAGCTGAATAGTGGACCATTCCAACTTAGGCTCTCCCATTCGTTGCCAAGTCTGTTTAGGTAATACGTTTGCATCTGACCCCAGGTCCAAAATAACTTGACTCATCTCCTAGTCACCAATCTGCATAGACAGCCACATTTCTCTTCCGGTGCATTTTTTATACCTGTATAGCTTGTGCACATCTTTGACCTCTGGAGGTAGATTGGGTCACGTTGCGCAACTATCTATTAATTCCTAAAGATTCTCCACAACCCTTGGGTTGCACAACAACTTCATACATGCCTGCAAAAAGGGCTCGACCTCCTCGTCTGCCTTGAGGTTCGCAGGGGGCCGAGCAGTAGCTGCCTCTGCATCAACAAAGTCCTTGCGAGCTGTGACAAATGTTTTTTTCCCCTTTTTTAGGTCCAGGCCTTCTTGTTTGCTAACTGCTTGTCGGATTAGAGGTTCCATCGCAGCCTCCTCCTCAGGCCCCCTGGTGGCCATCCCATCGCAGATCACCACATTCACACTTGGATCTTTGTCTCGCAGCTCAGCCTTAACTCTTTGCACATTCTACGTAGGTGTCAACTACTTTTCTTGCATTTTTGCTATCAAAATTGAGCAATCTTCAGTCGCATGGTCCAACTATTTGCAATATCGGAAATATTTCCTAGTGTGGTTCGGGTAGTTCCTTGCAAAGTGTCTTGCTTCTCCACAGTTATAATAGAATAGCTGACCTCATCCTCGTCTTGCACTTCCAATGCGCCCTCCTCCCCTGCCCCTTGATGGGGAGCCACCTATACCTGCAGGGGTTCTCAGTGATGTAGGGTATGATTGTACTTTGTATAAGTTTCCTCGATCAATCATCAATCATATGTCCGACAGTTTTGTTCATCATGTCACACCGATCTGCAAAACCTACACCATTGTTGTTTTACCTCTGGAACGTACGCAGCAAGGCGGGGACAGTGGTTAGTATCGAGCAGCCCTGCGACGCGACAATCATTGCACCATAGCGCTGGCCCATTGGGTCCTGCAGCTTCCCTAGGATGCAATGGGCTAGGTCCCCTGGCCTGCATATAGTCTGCTAACAGAGGACAGTTATCCTTGGTATGGCCATTCACCCAGCATCGTATGCACCATCTCTCGGGGCTAGCCTATGCCCCTCGTTCCTTTCATAGGTTCTGGATCTCTACATGCATCGCTTTCAGCTATCCCTGGATCTATTGGACGCCCAGCTGAGTCTCGTCCTGAGGTGCAACTTCTAACTTCATGGCACCTTCTAAGGCCTTCTCTTGTGATTCGACAATTTTGTGCCCCATAGGTATGCGTAGGTGAGGTGGAAACATAGAAATAAACCATTCCATGTGTTGTCTGTCATCATATTGGAATCCTCCTTCTCTGATCACCTTCTTCAGTCACTGATCAGCCTCCCACACAGATTCAAAAGGTCCTTGCTTGAAATCCTTTAGATCAACCACAATTTGGGAGTAGGACTTAGGTTTCTTGAACTGTTTTTTTAGGGCGTTCTTAATACCTTCAATGGTTGCATTTGTGTTTTGGCCGATGTATCCCATGTACCAGTCCAAAGCTCTTCCTTCGAAGGCAAGGGACAATTGTGCCCTTTTCACCACACCACTAGCTACGTTCTGCGCAGTCCATACCGATCCTGCGACAAACCAGAACTGATCCATGTCTTCATCCCCCACACCCTTAAAGGTCGGCAACTTCATGTGCGCAGCCATGTCTTTCTTCCGGTGGCAGAGGGGTAGGTGAATTCTTACCTCTAGGTTGGTTTGAAAGCGGTGTCGCTGGAGGACTCTGCGAAGCTGCTTCCCTTATCAGAGGGTAAGCCAATCTATCTCTTTCTAGGTTGGCCCTGTAGTATTTGCCACTTTGCGTTGCGCTCCCGTCCAGATCAAAGTTCATTCACTCGGTATGGCTACACAGAATATTATTTTCGCATAATAATATCTTGATCAACAATGGTAAGGTCTTCAGAAAATTACCTCGGAACCCCGTGAAGAATCTTCGCTCTGCTTCAAAGTAGGAGACAAACTAATCGATGGCAAATTCTGTCACAAATCCTCCTTACATGCTGTCTACCCAATGGTCCACTGTGCGAGTGATGGTGTTATCAGTCCTTTCTAACTGCTGGATTAGTTCGGGGGTCCACTCTGTGATCCGCTCATCCTTCCAACACTTCTGAAACTCTACCAGTCTGGCGAGCCACTCCTGGAGCTCGATCGCAATCGTTACAAAGAAGATCTCAGAGATATCCGTGAAAATGTACTTATTCTTCCAGTCTTCGGTGGTCAACCTCTCACTGCGGTTTTCTTTTACGGCAAATTCCTGAACTTGTTGTTCAAACCATTCATCAATTTCCTTTCTCTCTGGCTTCCCGTATGGCCTTGGCATTACCCGATCCCTCTCTCAAAATGCTCAAGGCCCCGGCAATGGAACCATTTGTTGGCTCGAGGGGTCCTGAACTAGGTTCGGAGGTTCAAGGTTTTCCAACAAACCCCTATACTATTGGCCCTTTCGGCAATGACCTGCTTGCGCAGGCCAAAGTATCACCCGAAGTAGTATGGGTGGGTGTTGGAACCAGGTTTTCGCACCATGGGAGAGGGTAGGTATGTCAAGCTGAGTTGCGTTCACCCTTACAGTGACCAGATCTTGTATCACATAGCCTATATTTACAGATCCCCTTCGCATCCACGTGCGCAACAAGAATAATACTCATAGAAATCAATAGATCATGAACTCATATAACGATAACGCAGATATTCCAGATATTCTTGTATGAAGTAAACAGAACAAACCCAGATCGCAGCATAAATCAGTAACACAAGTATGTTCATAGCTTAAATCAATAACATAACATCATCTATTAAGTAATCAAATCAACACAGATTCATATCACAGTAATTCTAGTGGATTCAAATATTCAATAGTACTTCCGCATTCATTAATATTTCATATCTTCTTACAATACCCCAAAAACCCAACCTGTGCACACAACAGTAGGGTTCGCGCACAACAGGACAGAGGCCCTCCGTGCACACAGCAGCAGAAGTCCTTACCCAACAACACTGACAAGATCAATCGATTCTCACTTAGCAGCAATCCCTTATCATTCTTAGCCTGTCCTATAAGATGAAAATGTTCAACTACTTATACTATTTTAGCCTATGCATCCAATGGTCCGCAAACCGTGGTTTGCAGACTCTTGGTCTACCCTTGACCCATTTACAATGCTTTAGGGGCTTTGACCCACCCCAAAACCCCTGTGTTAGACTAGATATAATAAAAAATATACAAAATGGATTAGTTTCACAGCTTTGTAGGAGACCTTGTTCCAACAAGGAGAAACCACACTAATTGATGAGCATTAAAGTCAATCTTTCATCCAAAATCTAAAACTAATTGTATAACCACATGCAATTGTATTTTTGTTTGCAAGAGAAAAGTTTGCAATGAATTAAGGAAATGTAAGCACATTGCAAATGGGGTTTCGAAGAGCTTCAGAAGATCACATCAGATTGCCCCCAACAACAACAACCAAAGGTTGTGGAAGATGAACTTAGGTATGATAAATCAATTTTCATTGAGTCTTCAAAAGAGTAATGCCTGCCATGGTATGTATAGAATCTTTATTCATAGCAGCTAAATATGCAAGACATTCATAATGTACATGAATACTTATTTAAAATATAGTGTATGTTGCACTTGGGCTATCTCTCTACATTTGTTTGTCTATGTATCTTAATTTTTCCTTATATGTATCAAGCAAATTTCTATTAGGGACTAATTTATCGTGATATGTTAGAGGTTGTAAACATTTGAACCATTTTTCAAAAGGTAGTAGTTCTAAAGGACTATAACCTATTTTCACGTCTAGGGTTTCTTATTCAAAAATAAAAGAAATACGATTTGTTGTCGATGTTGTAACAGCTTCAATTTATTCAATAATCAATTTTGTCGCAGCAACAGAAGATGTATCATGTTTCTAGCACATTTGTCTAGCTTGCATGTTTCTTTTATTATCTCGTTGGAAGTATTCAACCCATATTTATACGAGGGATAGATGGAAGTTTAGTCCATCAACAAATTTGAGGGTTGATTATGCTTAGGAGCCCAACATTCATTTATCCATGAGTTCATATGACAGTGATCACCTGTTGTTTCTCAAGCCTGATATCAAGTGACTGCTTGGAATAGAACTTTAGTTGGTGTAGTTATTTTCATTAGAATATTCACATCTTAAGGTGGAATTATGATATGCATCTCTGTCTTGAATCAACAATTCTTTGGGAATAACAATGTGTGGCATGCATCACCTTATACACTTGTAAATTAGAGTCTTTTATGGATTTTTGTTGTGATGATGGTAGAGACTTTGAGATTATTCTATTTGTGTTTTGAAGTGGCAAGTTTAATTTTAATTTAGATTTTTTTTTTTTTTTTTTTCAATATTTAGCTAATTTTTGCCACAAAAATAGGATTAGAAAATAGAGGGCATCACCTTCCTTTATAGTGAAAGGCTATTTAGATTGCAACTTCTCTATTGCAAGATAACAATGATCGATGCCATTCAAATAGTGTAAAGTTGTTTTAAAAATGGATTCCATCATTCTCAATAGTGCTCATGCTTTTATTTCAATTGCATAACTATCAATATATAGTTTTTTCATGCTAGTGTAGATTTAACTTAATTATGTTTATATTTTATAGATTTCATATTTCTGTGGTGTGAGTTTAGAGTATCTGAGTTCGGAATCTCCACAATGAGCATTTTTGTGTCTACGTTTCGGGTCTAGAGCAAGACGATGTTCTTAGTGCCTTGTGCCAGCTCTCATAATGTGGGCCCATAGGCTCATGCTATTCAGGTTCCTTGTCTTTGTCTTTTTAAATGCAATTGAATGTAATGGTTGGGCTACATTTGTCTTCATATGCAGAGTTGAAAATTCATCATTATGTGATTTTGGAGGCCAAAATATAAGTCCAAATGATAAAGATATGTGTTGATTTTGATCTGTCATTGGGATGGAGGATTGCCTAGATTGACAGTGGTTTTGCCCAGGCTTGCCATTCCTGGATAGCCATGGTGTTGTGGGTTTTCCCTTTTATTTTTTGATTGGTTCTCATGTACCTTACGGTTGTGGGTTGAGTTATTAGTTCCTCGAGCCTTGGTTAGATAAATGCTCTAGAAGCCTTGTAACAGCTTGGGTTGAGTTACTAGTCTTCGAAGCCTTCATTGGGAAAATGCTCTAGAGCACTTGGTGGGCTGAATTACTAGTTCTAGAAGCCTTGGTTAGACAAACGTTCTGGAGCCTAGAGGTAGTTTTGGGTTGATTTACTAGTCCTGGAGTCGGGTTGGAATAAACGCTCTAGATCCTTGGACAACTTTGGAAGAGACCGATTTGGTGATGGTTAGTGATGTCCGACTGTGAGGTGGAATCACTGGTTGAGTGTTGAGGCAGTTTGGCCTCTGGAAGCCCTGGTTTGGTTTTGGTTGGTTTATTCCACGAGATCCCACATTTATTCCATGAGATCCCACATTTATTCTTGGAATATGGCGCAAGGGTGATTGGATGAAAGAGATATTTGGTTCAACCCAATTTATGGTAAGGTGGTATGTGGAAGTCCCTGACTTGGTTGCACTTTGTATATGTTAATAAGAGATTTATTCCTCTTGTATTTTATGAGTAACTGTACTGGTACTAGTTATTATGTGGCTTTAATGGTTGTTCTATCATAGATATTTCTTTGGTTATATGTTGGTTATAAGCATGGTTTTTTACAGGCTTGAGTTATGGCTATCATCATGTTTTGGTTAGTAAATGAAATGTTAATGAATACATAACCTAATAGATTATATTGCAGCTATTATGAGATGGCATCATACTTTATTGAAGATTCTTGGATAAGTATGAGACCCCCATGTTTAGATGTGTAATTATGACCTATACATGACATGTTCATTGTGTGTTTGACGAAATGTCTATCATGGTTAGGCCTAGTTAAATTACGTTATTGTCTAAGATTTGTATGGAAGGTTTTTTCCTTGTGTCATTTACGATTATGGAAAGTGTCATTAAGTTCTAGGCAGAGGTTAGGGTCCTATCTTGAAAAATTGGCTTAAATCCCGTGGTCGTAGGCATAGAACTAGGTGAAAAATACTGTAGTCGCTCCCTTATAGGCATCATGCATGCGACTAGAGAGTTTCGGTCAAATTTCAGTAGTGTTGTGCCAGCATCTGGGAGATCAAGGCACTAAAACAAAGTTTTATCTCAGGACTTGGGCACTTGGAAGGGTGGTTTAGTCCTTGGGGGTCCTGTAGCACTTGATGAATTAATTAAGGGTTTTGCCTTGTCGATCCCATTACCTTAACGTGATATAGGAGGTTGAATCATATCATAGTAACTCTTCGTCGCATGTTTTCCCTGGCAGGCTGGTAACTTGGGTAAATGTGGGAGGTGGTTGGTTACAGAGTGGTATTAGAGCACACTTTCATTCTCTTCGGGTGATATCTAATACCATAGGGTGGTATCAATGCGTATGAGTTCAACACTTGGACTGGATGGGCGGAATGCGTTTGTATTGCATGCATGTAGGTTGTATATGTGCTTGTTATGTATGCATGATGGTGGTCATAGTTACAGATGTGTTGTCATATAGAAGTTGATGATGTTCTCGTTGGGACGTGTTGCTCATGCATACATGTCAGTTATATATGTGTTCATTATGCATGTGAGTGTTTGTATGGTGGTTATGCATGTATTGTTATGGCTATGATTGTAGTGCATGAGGTCATTGTTGCAGTTGTGTTGTCATGCATGATGTTGAAATGATGAATTTGATGATATGATTCTGTATATATATGTATGTTATGCTAATATAGACTGATTGGTGAAAACGAGATAGCCTACCTTGAAATTCACTGAGGTACTTGTGATTTTGTTATATTTGATTATCTGACATTGTATGTTTACAGGAAGTAGAGGATCAAATATGACAAGAAAAATGGTGGATTACATTTCATGTGATTCTCCCTATAGATCAGATGAGCAGCATGGTGATGAGTCTCCCCTCACATAACAGATACATTCAAAAGTCTAAAGGCAGAAATAAGAAGTTGCAAAGCGGATAACGATAGGATCATTTAGTCACATGAGAGACTTGGTAGGGCACATGAGAAAGAAGCAGAGGTAAATGAAATTATCCTTTAGAGTTTTTCAAACTTGCAGAGACAGGGACCACTTAGGATCAATAATGGACAGGAGGATAGTACTAATGGAGCATATGGCAGCAGGTCTCATGGTGGGCACAGGCCGGGTAGAGATGATACCATCAGAGATAGCAGGTTCTTGGATACACCTCATAGACGAGGCAGTGCACATGGTCTTTACTCTAGTTCTGGTTTAGACAGGTATCATGGTCATGATCAATATCATCCTTACAGGAGGAGTGACAGGGGATATTTGTCAGATGAGTTCAAGAAAGCAAAGCCACCTACATTTGATGGAGAAATGAAGAAGTCACAAGATGCAAAAGCATGGTTACATGGGATGAATAAGTTCTTTTGGTTGCATGATTACTCAGAGAACATGAAGGCCATAATAGCTACGTTCATTCTTAAAGGTAAAGCATACAATTGGTGGGAAGATGTAAATAATGTCAAAAGCATCTAGGAAGAGGAGTTGACTTGGAGTGAGTTCGAGAGACTTTTCTGGAAGAAGTACCTATTTGAGAGATACTATGATGACAGGGAAAAGAAGTTATATGAGCTAAAGATAGGATATATCGATGATTAGGAATACACTAGTAGGTTCTTAGAGTTGTTGAGATATGTGCCTCATCTGAAGGAGGAGAAAGAGAAGATTAAGAGATTCATCAGTGGGTTGTTGGTAGCATTCAAAGACAGGATTGAGTTTGATGAGCCTAAATCATAGGAGGAAGCCATCAGAAAGTTGAAGCATTGTTACGAACAATCAAATCATGTGTCTAAGACTAAGCAAGGTTGGAAAGGTAATGTGAAGAATAAAGGGAAATGGGATAAGAAGCGAACTAGACCTCAAGACACAGGTAACAAAGAGAATGCAACACTGCCTAAGAAGTTTGATGCATCTGACAAAGGACAAGGATTTCAGTTTATGGAGCAGAACAAGGGTGATGGCAGAAAGCCTTTACAATGTTGTACTTGTGGCAAGGATCATCGCAGGAGAGATTGTCCACAACATTAGGGTGGAAGACCGCAGATCTACAGTGCTCAGGAAGCACAAACAACAAGGGATGTTGGAAAAAGTATTCCACATGTTTATGTAGCATTGGATAACAAGTAGGTTGATCATCATGCATCCCTTATCGAGATGGACGGTAAGCTTTGTGATCAAGTTGTTTCTATTTTGATTTACCCTGTATCTAATTATAGTTATGTTAATCTTCACCTGGTGGATAAGTGTGGTTTGAATAAATAAGTACATGCAGAATCTTGGTTAGTGCAGGGTGCTACAGGTACGAAGAAAAGAGTTCATCATTGGGTAAGATATTGTGCATTTGAGATTAATGGTATGTCTACATCAATGCATATAAATGTGTTTCCTTTGGGATCATACAATATATTGTTGGGTATGGACTATTTGTACCTTCACAGGACTAACGTCGATTGCTGTGATAAGGATATTGAGTGCTTGGATGACAAGGGGGAAAAAGAATCTTGTAGGGTAAGAAGAAGGAAACATCAGTTAGGATGGTCACAACTATGCGGGAAAAGTGCAGTCACAGGAAAGGGTGTCTGTTATTTGCAGTGCATATATCAAGTGATAAAGGTAAGGATGGTTGGGATACGAAGGCCTTGAATAGGTACCCGATTTTACAGAATTTTCAGGATGTATTTCGAACAAATATTTCAGAGTTGCCTCTGTTAGGTTCCTATATTACTAGTGTAGTCCATTATTGTTGTAGTGTAGCCCCCTTATTGTTATTATTGAACCCCTGTAGTCCCAATATTGTTATTATTGTGCCCCATAAAACCCCACTATTGCTATTGTTGGCCCTTAGATTATTATTTTTAGGTCTGCTAGAATTATATTGTGACCCCATGGACTCTTATATATAGAAAGGAGGTTTTGTCATTTGAATCATCCAAGAATTGTTCATTCATGTAATATAAAGGAGGTTGCCCCCTCGAAGTGGCTTATTTCTAAGGTGTTTATCTCTCTGTTTCTTCTATTTTTGGAGTTGGTTTCATAACATTTGGTATCATAACTTTGGATTCTAGGGTTTCGCTGCCTCAAACAGGCCATCGTGGCATTTTCGCTATAACCATTTTTCTATGAAGGTTCGTACGCTAAATAAAAAAACATTTGTGAAGAAATCTTAAGGAAGTTCGTGTAAAAATTTCAGATCTTGGTTCTCCATATTTCAGAGATATGATCTATGGAAGTTAGGGTTTTTGCAGGCTCCCGAATTTCATCTCAAAGAGGTGACCTTGGGAAAATCGTCATAACTCTCTCTCTGAGCATCAAAATGGAATTATGTAAAAAGTGGCAGAAAGTACATGGACTTTAGTTTTCTGTGTGTCAATTTCAGATCCGAAGGAGGAAAAAATGACACGTGGCATGCCATACAAGTTCGCTCTACTGAAGCAATCCATAATTAAGTCATTGTGGGAGATTGGGAATAACTTTGCCTTGAAGAATCCAAATCATGTCAGACTTGTGGCATTGGAAAGAAGACTCAGAGGGCTATTACAGGACCAAAGCTTAAATCTCGGGGATCTGTAATTACAGAGGTACATCAGTTTCAATATTGAGCTCCTCAAAAGAAAAAAAAAAGGTGTGTATTTGTTTTTCAAATTGCATTAGTCTTGTTTGAAAAACCAGTTTGAAGTGATTCCAAGGGAATATTGAAGCATAGATATCAATATTGGGTTCTGAAATGCTCCTTAAAAATAATTCAACACCCACAAGGCCCTCAAAAGGCTCTACTATGACTCATGAAGAGGAAGAAGTGCAACATGATATATCAAAATTACAAGAGCAAGTGCACCAAATTTCGCTCTCGCAAAGAGCAACAAAAAATGAAATGGAAGTTTTGAAGAAAGGCGTGGAAGCCAAGATGGATGGTTTAAAGAAAGGCATGGAAGCTAATATGGATGGTTTGAAGAAATACGTGGAAGCTAAGATGGATGGCATGGAAGCTAACATGGAAGACATGAAGAATGATATAAAAGCAGACATGGAAGGTTTGAAGGAACATTTGACAAAGTTGATACAAGAAATGATTCCTAATGGTGAAAAGGTAGTACAGGAAACTCATGGTGAGAACAAAATAAATTTTCATTGTGATTTCATAAACTCTAATTTTGGATTGAAGACACACCATATTCCAAAGATGGATATGAGGAATTTTGATGGCAAGGATCCCGTAACATGGATACTACAGATGAGAGCAATATTTTGATCTCCAAAATGTGTAAAACAAACAAAAGGTATGCATTGCAACTTTACATTTAGAACAAAATACATTTGTATGGTATTTTTTAGTGTTAGTGTTTGCATACTGCCATCAGTGATAAAAAATACTCTTTTCATATCATTTTAGGAGTCCCACTCAAAAAAATTTAATCATTCCATTCAGTCATGTAAAAAATTCATTCACTGATGGTATCCCTAGTCATAAAACTTCTCTCCTCCTAAAAAATTCATATTTTCTAACCCACCTTCATGTATTGTTGAGCATACTTCAGTCATGAAAGTCTATTTTATCATGCCATTATGTCAGTCAAAGTCACCATGGAGTCTGGTCATTCAAGGTATCATTAGGTCACTAGGTTTCATTTTCCAAGGTTCAATAATACACCATTTCATTTGCATAAGGCCAACCAAAATGTGAGAGTGATTGAATAACATTCCTTTATCGTTTGAAGAGGATTTTCCAACATGAAAGATGATCTCCAAGGAAGATTTCCAAGCTTCTAATTCTGCTTTCAAGTTATGATTTTCATTCTGCAATGTAATTTTATTAAAAAACATAGATGTAATTTATTTTTATTTTAATTTAATTTTATGTTAATTATATGTACTAAGTACGATTCCCAAGCTTCCAATTCAATTCCATATTCCAAACTAAACACCAAACAAAAGCAATCAAAGAGTTCCAAACTCTAACATCATCAACCTGCAAAGAAAAAGTCAAAGTGTAAAGGGTATTTTCCAAAATTTTGAGAGGTGAAAGTGAAACATTGGAAAGTGGGTTTTAAATCAAAAAATAAATTTCACTCAAGTATAATATCCTTCATGACATCAAAATAGACCTCATTTGTCTCTTACTACCATCAAGCATCCTTAAGCAAAGCAGGGTTTTCAATTTTTTGGGCGAAATCAACAAAACAGGGAAGGCGCTACGCATTTGCCAAAGGGAGGGCATGTTTTATTGTGGCACTACGCGCCTGCCTTAGGCGTTGTGTGCCTGATTGTTGCACTGTGTGCCTGTGAAAGAGAGGGTGCACCTGCTTGTGGCGTTGCGCGCTTGCCCATCTTCTTCACCAATTGCCAGAAGGGCCTCCAAACTTCACAAAATCACCCTCTAGATTTCATCAGTGGTTCCTCAAGCCTCCAACAAGCAAGTAAGTCACCATTGCTCCATTATTCTTCTTCGTAAAGTCATTTTGTGTTGTGTGAAGTTTGTTAAAGGAAATTTGGTGTCTTCTTCAAAATTGAAACCCTAGTATTTCTCAAATACCTAATCACAGTTCAATTTCAGTCCCTAGACCTTCATACCCTTCCCACATTGTAATATACCCTTTCCCAAATCCCTACATTGACATTCCCTTTCCCTAAGCCTTCATTTCCTTAAAACCCTAAACCCTAGGTACACCATTTGCCTAGGCTCCCAATTCCCTACACCTATAATTAATTCCCTATTCCAAACTCCTCTACATCCCTACTCCCTGTCACATCCCTTAACTCATAAATCCCTACCCCCATTTCCATCAATTACCCTATCCCATTCCCTATTCTTAAAAAGCCACATTCTGCCATCATCACACCTCCCTAGGGTTTTGACACTAAGGCATCATGGTAGAAGAAGAAAACAGACCATATAGTGAGGGAGCAGAAAAAGAGGGGAAGAAGCCACATAAAGGGGGAAGAATACTCGGATTAGAGCCAACAAATACTAGGGAACTTTTGGCATCTCTTATAGCTGTGACATATTTCAAACATGTTGGATGTTTTGAGTTCTGTGAGAAAATTTGGAAGGTCCAACACCATGCTATGTTGACCAAACTTTTCATTTCTAATCTTCATGACAACCAAGTTACTCTAGCCGGTGTCACTTTCACTGTGTCAACTGCCATCATCTCAATTGCCACTGGGATCCCAAATTTTGGGGAGAAATGGTTCAAACAGAAAGAATTGGTGGAGTATTACTATGAGCCTTTCATCAAACTTAGGCACAAGAATGAGAGAAAGAGGATTTTCCTTTCTCTTACCTCCTGGAGAGATATGCTCCCATGATGAAAATCATCATGAATTACTTTTCATGTGAAGGTAGGTTATCTAGACTGTATGCATATCACATCTGGCTACTTATGCACTTCACTAGGGTAAAGATGCTCAACATACCCTACTACCTCTTCCGGAGCATTGAAAATATGGCATTTATTGTCCAGAAGAGTGAGTATGAACACTAAACGAACAGTCTTTTTCACCACTCCCTCATCAAAATCATAGTCCTCCATCACCTCAAAGAATTGAACATTCCATGGAGTTCATTCATAGCTAATGACATATTCACTGCTCCACCTATTCAGCATGCCCAACATGTACCTTCATCGTCTCATCCTTCCACATCCATTCCTCCATCTCAGCTCACAGTTCATTCATCATCATCAGAGCAGTCTCCTTCATCTATTTTACCACCATCATCTCCATCCCACTTTGAGACTGGGTCATCTCGCAGAGCTGAGATCAATGAGCCTAAGCAGGCTAATGTGGCTGAGATAGAGCCATTGGAAAAAACATAGCAGAGGGGTTACAAGCAGGTGTTTGCCTCACATAATGTGGGAGGTGCCTTACCTTCTTCACCATCAAAGCATGTAAATATGGGGAAAGAAAATATGGTAGAGGAGGATGTACATGAGGCAACCATTCACGACGAGGATGACCTCCATCAGACACAACATGATTTTCACCTTGTTGACCTAGATGAGCATGATGATGATGAGATAACTAGTGTAGTCATCAAGGTAAAGGATGCCAAGAGTAGAGAGCTCCAAACTAATCTTAACAGGTCCAAATTTTTCATAAACTTCCTTGAGTAGGAGAACAAATAGTTGAAGACAAATCATGTCATTAATGAGGTCAAATACATCACAGCTGAAAGGGAGGCAGAAAAAGCCAAGGTTTTTTTATAAGAGACACTTGAAAAGCATGGTTTTCTTGAAGAACAAGAAGAATAAGCACCAAGAGGAAAAACTAAAACTAGAGGGATGAAAAGAGCTCTAGCACTAGAATGGCAAAAAGACGCTGAGCTTGCTGATCAACTAACTTTGAATGAACAACTTGCAATGGTAATCAATGAAAACCAGGAGCCATGGCTTGATAGAGCTACCTAGCACTTGGAGAAGGTTTTGGAGAAAGATAACAAAGATAATGACATACTGAAGAGGAAGGTCAAACACTATTCCCAAAAAGATAAAATTTCAAAGTCGAAGCTCAAAAGAGCCAATGCAAAAATTGAGGCTTTGACCATGCAAGAAGAGAAAAGGAAGTTGGATATACTTGTAGAGGCTTCACTCCAAGCCTAGCCACATTATCAGCACTCACTTCACAAATTTTGAAAGGTTTGGGGTCATCTTTGCAAGTTCTGTGTTTTTATTGTGTTTTTGGACAATCATGTGACAGAGAAAAGTGTCAACCGCGGCGTTGCGCTTTTTTTTTAGCCATCTTTTAACCAAAAGGCCACCACCATTGGATGAAAAATGGTAAATACATATTAGAAAACCACTTTTCCATCCTTGGTTTACAAAACAAGCAGGTAAAAATGTCAAAAAATTAGCAAAAATTCATGTTGTGCCTCATTTTGGCCTTGGTGTTGCGCGTTGAGCAGTCTTGGGAGGATTGAGGTTTGATACGGCAAATGAGCTTCATTTTGAAAACTGAAGGCATATCCAGAAAGTGGACTTGAAGGGATTTCCAACAAGCCATCTTGGAGCCAAGTTGGACACCTAAAACCCAGTAAAAAACAACCCGCAAGATGGAGGGCGTGTTTGCCAAAGGGAGGGCGTGCCTCGCAAAGAGAGGGCACGTTTGACAGTTTGCTGATATTTTTAAAATTTCATTGAAAATTTGACTTTTATCTTGAAAATCATGATTTCACTTATGTAATTGATAGTGAGGCCACCCTTGGCCCCGGTTTACCTTGGTCCCAATTGATGATGTGTGTAATGCATCCAAAATTTCCATGTCCAATCATTTCCCAATCCGGACAATCTCACACTTCCCTTCTTCTTCATTGGCAAATTCAACCAAATAAGTCATGGGTCATTTTAATATCTCAATTCAAAGAATTGAGATATTAATTCAACATTCCCTTTATAGTTATAACCGAAATAATAAGGCTTCCACACTATGCATATTAAACCCTCGGTCTTTTAACTACGCTCATAATCACAATTCATGTGGCCCCCACTTCGCCTATTCAAACATTATATGCACACCATAATATCTCAATGTATATAATATATGCAGTTCATTCACACAAATAACCTGGCGTCTGTAAGGATTGACCGCCAAATATATATACGATTAACCTTGTCATATAACCCTCGGCAGGTACATATTTAAACTATATTGTATTCAATCAAATGTTAAGACCCGTGGTGATATGTAATATGTTTACGAATTTCAACTTTATCGTCGAACCTTATAACCAAGGTTGTCGCCTTATATTAATAACCTGAATTCATTCATATATCTCCGCCCTGGCCCACAATACAATCACGGAATGCATACACCGTACCTTTAATTAAACTTCGCGCAACTCCTGTGAGCGATCACCATTAGATATCGAGCCTCCAGATCAACGGTATGTATCAATATCACTCAACGTAATGATACGAACTTTAACTGACCAATCAAATGCACACCCGTACCTCGTTTATCGTTCGCGCACCTACAGCAAGCAACCACCGTCCGATGGCTCTCTCCCAGATCAACGGCTTGTACGCATATCGCTCGGCATCCTGGTGCGAACGTTAACGTGCGATGGCGCACTTTAAATGACAGTTTTCCAATTTCGTTCAGGGACGCATGTCAACAGCTCTATGGAATTGCTGCCCAACCGGGAAATACCGCTTATCGACAATAGGTGGTACGATGGAAACCACCGTCCAGCTCCAAACCGCCTTCACTGTTCCTCCAGTCCCGGTTCCGCTTCTCCACGCCAGGTTCCACTCAACTCATCAATGCACTATTCCATTGTGCTCAGGTTCCTCCTCCTTTCACTCATGGTTCCAATTTATATACCCGTTCCCTTCAATTAAGAGTCAATACTTGGCATAGGCCATTGCCGAAGTTCAACACACATAAATGGATTGGTTACCCTTTCGATCTCAGCGCAATCTTCTACGCAGTCTATGTAACTAATCACGGGGTTCTTATCTGTCCTTCTACACAAGGATTCCTATTATGGATTGTACAGAGGTCTATCACTCCACTCGTATCTTTACTTATGGAATTCAGGCTTCAATTACACAGAAATAAATCATACACAGGATTTGCTTTATCCTCCATCAGGATGCATACACATGTTCGCACAGAACTTATTCAACAAAGCAGATATACACTCACACATGCATTAACTCCACAAGACATGAATATACTGAACCATTTCTTATTTACACGATGGATTAATTTACAATTACTGGCTGGCCAGATCTTCAATCTGATGGCCTTCTTCCCCCATGCAGCTCTCTGCAGGTACAGGCAAGTCTATGTGCAGGTCTGTGCAGGTCTCTCTGCAGCGCCCGACTCTATCATAGAGGTTTATTCTTATACAATTACAATGAATCGCTTCAATTTCCTTGATGACTCACAAACCTTTCAATTCCTATAGTTACAATTTAACTAATGCTATGACAGAATGAAATGGACTATCGCTTCCTATGCCCACTAATCATTCGGGCAGTTACATTTCTCCCTCTAATTGACTAAAATTATTCAACTATGGATATTTACATAGGGAAACAAAACATGAGACCCCTCTTATGTTTATTTATGTACAAAAAAGTGTCTTGGACCTAATGCCCCTGCATCAGTAATTGAGCATGGTAAATGTAAATATGATATGGATAAGTTACCTAGGGGTAGATTCATGATGTAAATGTAATCATCAAAGTAAAATGAATCAATTTCAACGTAATTAGGGAGGAGTCACTTAGAGCTCCCTACATTCTAGCTTTCAGTTCAGAATTTTGTGGATCTCATCCTCAACTCAGGAATTCGACCCCTGAGGATGAGAGAATGTATTTTTGATGTCTATATCTTCCCTTTATTCACTCTTAGAAAGGGTTAGAATCAGTTGGATGCTATTGTATTGACCAAGGATTTTGTAATCAGTTTGGCCAGAAATTAATGAAGAATTGTAGCTATTTCTTTGGGATACCTGTGGTATGAAAGTTTGGCATTGTTTCTTCTTTGTGATCATTTGTATGGATGTTTTTTAAGCTCATAAACCATTTCATGTCTATTATATGATAATTTTCAAGTTGATAGGCATAATACATGTTCTTTCATGCTTTGTTTTGGGAAAGTTGTCATAATTTGTCCATTTTCTTCAGTTTAGGAAGAATACAACTCCTATGCTCTTCCTAGCTCCTCATCAGTCTAAAACCATCTCACCAAATCACCTTAAATTGCTAAGCCTTAAACTTACCTTGCCCCATCGAATGGACTGCAATTCCATCTCATTTTCCCTGACTTAGTCCCCTTGACCTAATCCTCATCCTGCAAACCCAATCAAAACAAAACAAACCCTTATGAATTTCATAGATATCCTAAAACCCTAATTATCCAGCCCTCTTAGCTGTGATTTTTTGTGGAGAGAGCCCTCTCCGACTTGGTAGGGCTAGATACCAAGCCAAAAAATTGGTCTGTGGTTACCTCTGTAGGGATCTCTCCTTCAGCCTTAGAGATTTGGCAGAGTGATAATAATATTGATGGCTTTGCTCTCGTAAAAAAAATGTCACTTGGTCAATTTTTACTGAGGAAATGATAGAAAATTATGAGAATACAAAGAGCAACACCTTCTTTAGCTAATTGATAAATCTCAAACAAAAGGGTTCAATGGTGGAGCACATTGAGGACTTCCAAATATTGAATATAAGGCTAATTGAAATTCTAGAGGAACACAAGATTGATGTATTCATTGGGACTTTAAAGGATAACATCCAACATGAGGTTCACCTTTGGGAACCTGATTCATTGGAGAAGTCATTCAGGTTGGCAATAAAAATTGAAAGAAATTTATGGCGACAAGGAAGCTTACCACTAAAATCTATAAATATGGACATGTTGCCACTCCTAGACTTCCAAAAACTACAAGGTTGACACCACAAAACTTGGAAGAAAAAAGAGAAAAAGGGCTTTGCTACAGTTGTGATAGCAAATACACTAAAGGTCATAAGTGTGTTGAGAAGAAATTATTTTACATAGATTGTGAAGAGGAGGAAGAAAACGAACAAGAAACTTCAAAAGAAGAGGATATACACCAAGAACCAACCCTAGAGAAAGAAGAAATGAGTCTGACCATATCCTATAATGCATTGGCAGGAATTACGACTCCTCAAACTCTCAAGATAGAAGGGCATATCAAGAAGAAAAAGGTAATAGTGTTGATTGATTCAGGTAGTACCCATAATTTTATTCATTGTAAGGTAGCCAAGGAATTGAATTGCTTCCTATACCTAGTGCCAGAGTGTCAAGTGATGGTTGCAAATGGAGGGAATATAAATTGCTCTGGAAAATGCCATAATATTAAGATAACCATTGGGGAATATGTATTGAATAGTCAATTGCTTTCAATTCCAATGGGAGGTGTTGATCATGTACTAGGAGTACAATGGTTACAATCTTTGGGGATGGTTGCTTTTAATTTCCAAGAACTTTTCGTGATTTTTTTTTCGGAAGGAAAGGAAGTTGAAATACGGGGTATCGCAAGGAAGTTGGGAAAGATAGTAAGCTCTAATGTCATGACAAAGCTTATGAAGAAAGAACAACGAGGCGTAATTGCACAATTATGCTCACTAGAAGTTCCAACATCAAAATCATCTATTTCTCTAGATCTCCAAAAAGTCTTGGACAATCATTCCAAGGCGCTTGAAACTCCCAAAGGACTCCCAACTATTCGTGATCATGATCATGCTATTCATTTGATTCTAGGAAGTGTTACTCCGAACATCAGGCCTTACAGATACCCTTATGTCCAAAAGAGAGAAATTGAACGTATGATGGCAGAAATGTTAGAGGCTGGTATAATTCAACCTAATCAAATTTCTTTCTCCGCTCCAGCAGTATTGGTGCACAAGAAGGATGGATCATGGTGCATGTGTCCAGATTATAGGGACCTCAATAAGTTCACTACTAAAGATAAATTTCCCATTCCTGTGATTGATGAATTATTGGATGAATTACATGGAGCAATTTATTTTACCAAGTTGGATCTTCATTCAGGATATCATCAATTCAGAATTAAGACTGAAGATATTCCGAAAGCAATATTTCGAACTCATGAGGGTCATTATGAATTTTTGTTCATGCCTTTTGGCCTTACCAATGCACCTTCTGCATTTCAAGGGTTGATGAATTCCATTTTTAAATCCTTCCTTAGAAAATTTGTGTTAGTATTTTTTAATGATATACTAATCTACAGTAGGTTTTGGAAGGATCATGTTCAACATGTTGACAGGGTGTAAAACTATTGGAGGAGAAACAACTATATGCAAAAACCTCCAAATGTTTCTTTGGAGTACAAGAGGTGGAATAGATAGGTCATATTGTATCTCATGAGGGTGTTAAGGTAGACCCTAACAAAACTAAATCCATTAAGGAATGGAAAGTCCCCACAACCATAAAGCAGTTGCGAGGATTTCTCGGGTTAACAGGGTATTATCGCAAGTTTGTTAAGAATTATGGGAGAATATCAGCACCTCTCACAACATTATTGAAGAAAGATTCATTTTCATGGATTCCTGAAGTAACTAAGGCCTTTGAACATCTTAAAGAGGCAATGTGCCTAACACCGGTCTTAGCTATGCCAGACTTCACAGAAACATTTATTGTGGAATGTGATGCCTCAGGAAATGGAATTGGTGCTGTTTTAATGCAAGAAGGAAGACCCATTGCTTTTGAAAGTCGTCCAATCAAAGGAAAGTATTTACATAAAGCTATTTATGAAAAGGAAATGTTAGTAATACTACGTGCACTAAAGAAATGGCGACCTTACCTAATGGGTAGACACTTCAAGGTAAAAACAGATCGTGATAGTCTTAAATAATTTTTGGAACAAATATTATCTTCAGAAGAGCAACAAAAATGGGTCACAAAAAATGTTGGGTTATGACTTTGAAATCATCTACAAAAAAAGGAAGCTAAATGTTGTTGTAGATGCATTCTCAAGAAAGGATGAGGAGGTGGAAGCATTGCTTTCTTCCATTTCTATTATCCAACCAGATTGGATAACCGAAGCAAGGGAGGAATGGAATAATTACGAAGAAGTGTGGACACTCATTCAAAAGTTGTAGCAAGATCCCAGTACATCTGATACATTTATTTGGAAAAATGAAAATCAAAATCGAATGAAACAACAAGCATATCAACATTGCAGCAAGAGAAGTTTTGATGTAGGAGTCTGGGTATTTTTACGGCTACAACCATACAAACAAATGTCACTCAAGCAAGCTAAGAAGGATAATAAATTATCGCCAAAGTATTATGGTCCTTGTTGGTCTGTGATAATATTAAGGTTGAGGCAAGCGGAGGAATTTGACTAAGGAGGAGGTTGAATGTTTGGATATGAGGATCGGGGCATAGACCGCACACATATTTTGGTGCACATCTCATATACACCACCCACCATGGCCGCAACACCTTTAGAGTAGCTGTGTAGCCTATAGAAGCAGCGATGCCACCCATGAAGAGCTCACCGCAAGCGTTCCAACGACTGTGGAAAACTTGGAAAGCAGCGAGACCGACCCGTCGGAGGGGATGACATCAGCCTCCCCTCAGACCAATCAGAGGAGTTCTGGGGGGCGAGATGGGGATATGTCCTCTACCCTCTGACCCAATGTAATGTGGCGAGGTCCACTCATTCACGAATGGCCGAGGTAAGTAAAGGTAAGGTAAGTCTGTCCAGGTACGAGATCGGTACCTCTGTGTCAGGCACATGGCCTCTCACGCACCTGAACACTGTCAGCTAGTCACCTCACGCTACATGTTCTCCCACTGATGTCCCCATGACATTAGCCCTCCAGTTGTCACCCCGCTCCACTCCCTAGTAAAAAACTCGTCTTTCACCCGGCTTTTACTCCCGACCATTTGATTGTTACCATTTATGGCCGTTTCTTACTCAGTGGGGTGCTCTGGTAAAACTCACAGTACTAGAGGTTTCCTCGAGCTCATCAATGCATCGCACCTAACTTCCCTCCCACATACAAAGACTATCTCGCTGTCCCTATTTCGTGACACCATACAACCTGTCCTAGCGGTCATCTTGGGAATGTTGGGTCTAGACAACACAGATAGGGTAACAACCGCTGGTCTAGGGTTTCTAGAGCTCACGATGCAACCCTGGGTTCTACTGTATATCCCCACCTTCCTGGCCTCCACTATTAAAGCTCAGTTTCAAGAGATATCATCCTCTAGCTCTTTCAGATACTATTCCTTGGTGTTCTACCTATTCATGTTCAAACATACAGACAAGTTCGAGGGTTTAGGCCTAGAAAATTTCTCCATGAGAAATGTCGAGCCAAAATCCATTTTTGAATGGAATCATACAGTTTCCCAACACCTAGAGGGAAAGGGATACACAAAATTCATCATGGATTTCATATCTAGGGCTTATGCGATCATACATGACAGCCCCTCGCCCAAGATTTTTCCTGAGCAGAAGTAGTTGCTCTAGTTCACTGAAACAGATTATGTCGGGGATTGGTATTTATTCAAAGATTATATTGAGATCAGGGTTTACGATGCAGAAGTGTCTCCTTACCATCTGCCAGTATTCATGTCCATGAGGATTTTTGCCCTTGAGTTTATTCGCCAAGTCCTGAGTGCCGACCAAACTCACTTTGTGCCCAATTGTTGAGGCTCCCAAATGTTGTAGGTCCTTTCGCTATCAGTTCAAGACATTCACCCCCCTTAGTTGAGGGGATGTTGCAGAAGATGAATTTTTCGCAAGGAGATGTATGGAATTATGATCCTAAAGGGTTAATTACATGAAGAAAGAAGAAGATTAAGTCTTCAACACATGAGCATGAACCTAGGCCTCTAATAGAATGGAAAGCTAACTATGACTCATGGCCTTTGGATACAGAGATGGAGGCCGAATCCCCAGCCGCTGAAGGAAAAGGAGACAATGCACATGATGAAGTGGAGGTCCTCGATCAGGAGAGCCATCAGATGGACCAGGGACTCGTAGATGAAGAGGAGGAGGACCACCTCAGTAAAAAGCAAAGAACTGAGGGGCCAGGAGAACAAGAGACCGAGCAACTTTATGAGGAAACCCCACAGCTCACAATTCAGGGAAAAGACAAACCAGGTTTCCAGCTCTCTTACGACTCTGCATCCTCTTCGGCGCCTTCAGAGCTCTCATAGGTGGTCACCTTGGGTAAGGGAGAAAGAAGCGATCAGATTGAAGTGAAGAACCAGTCTGCAAGAGAAAAATTGAGAGCATAATTGGCTCAGTTTGTGGATAAGTATCACACCATGCTTATGACAGCTTTAGATATGGAAAATGATCAGCTAATATTTTCCATCCAGAAATTTTCCTCTCATCCTCTACCCCCAGGATCCAACTACAAAGCCCTAGAGATGATTCTGGAGCTCGCTTCCATCCCCTTTTTAGACAAGCTAAACTTGCATAAAGTCATTGGGGAAATGCTGCATACAGAGGTGTTGAAACACACCCTCAATTTAGAGAAATCCGAGAGAAGGCTAGCTCAGATGACGAACACTCTGAAAAGGGAAAGAGAAAGCGCGAAGGCTCTCGCAACGCAACTTGGGGACTGCAAGAAGTTGATAAGAGGTAAAGGCACCGATCGTAATGTAGTAGTGCAAACTCTTCTATGTAAATCCGAATTGGAGGTACAGGAGTTAAGACACAAGCTAAACATTCCTCGTTCGAAACATATCAAAATAGAAGAGCTGGCCAAAGTCGAAAAGGAGAAAGATTCCCTCACTGAGGCGCTTGCTCAGAGAGATGAAGAAATCACAGAGTTAAAAGGGAAGCTAGCTAAACTTCAACAGGCTTAGGATAGCCATGTATGTCTACTACAAGTGTCGGATGACCCCCAGAATGCTTCAAAGCATTTAACCAAGGCTTTGGTAGACCTGATAATGTCAGAGGATGAGGCTCACACCACTCGACGACTATTGGATGAGGTACAGGCAGCCTTCACAAAAAACCAAAAGACTGTCTCACCTGTACAGAAAGATGTGGAGACTCTTCATAAAGAGTCTCAAGAGCACCATAAGTCGATAAAGGACTTGAAGGCTCAACTCAAGCACAACATGTCACTAGTGGAAGCCAAAAAAATAGTCTGGACTGAAATTATAAAGGAGGTGAAGGAGCATTGGGAGCTCGTTACCTTGGCAAATGACAAGAAGAACGACATCCGGGATTGTAGAGTACAGTTGGATGTAGGTTGCAGGGAAGGAAACAAAAATGTACTGACCGCACAGAGATACATCAGGTACATCAACGAACTCCCCTAAGAAGAGTTGGGCATGCGTGGAGTGGTCGACCGGTTCAGGACCATAATGGAGGTCACCAAAATGATTCAGAAGGAAGAGGCATGGGTAAAAGCATCAGGTTATTTGGCAGTCATGAAAATTGGAGCGGAGTAATTTGATCGTGAATGGGGCAAGTTAGTGGAAGCAGGGCTCCCCGCATACTTGGATACATTGGGGGCATTTCTCCTCTGGACCATATATGATCAGAAGTTGTCCGAGATCAAGTGAAAGGCTGATTTGACACTGGAGAAAGCCTCTCACCTAAAGGCTGAAACCTTGGTGGCAGCACTGCGCAAGGAATCCTTTCTCCTTGCCATGGTTAAAAGGTTCTTTTCCGCCCACCTTGATTACACTGAGCTGACTCAGTTGTGTGCGTTATTTGAGCTTTTCATTTCTGCGCCTTTTCCTGCTGACATCGTATGGCAGTGATGTTATTAGTACTCGTATCCACCAGCTCCATCTACTTCACAGCCAATTCAACCTCCATCATCTCGCCACTCTGGCTCCTCCTCTGCTTCAGCGTGTCCATGCAGCTTGAGGTCTTCTACCACTCCTCGTCTCATCCATTAAATATGCTAGGATCTGGCCCATGTGGACTTTTTATTTACTTTATATTTTATGTTCAGTTACGTTGTATAATCTGGTGAAATCACGATTTCACCCTAGTACTGTTTTTATTATTGTTATGTTCTTGTTGTAATCAGTTACGAAGAGTAGCACTCTTGGCATGATACAGTTAAACTGTATCATTTTTTATTTTGATAGGCGTACAGAAAGATCAAGAAAGAATATCCTCTTGGAACATATCTGGGTAATCGCCGTGATGTAAAAGCTATAAAGAGTAAACTCAGAGAGTATAGCAGGGTTCTGGATTTCATGGAAAGTTCTGGGTTAATATTGTATGGCCTTTTTTTTTTGTAATTACTGTGATGAGCTCTAAATGCATATCTTCAAGAACTGTTTTTGAGAGATAATATAAGAGCTACTTGTTTGAAAATGGATTCCAATTGGGCTGGTGAACAATATGTATGTATTTGTCTTATGTTTGTTTAAGTTCTTTTCTATTTTTTCAAATGCCTATTCAATTATCTTGTGCTCGGAATGTTGGTTGCTAATGTTTTAATAAATGCATTTGCCTATATCTCAGTTGTGGGAAAATGGCACTCACAAGTTAATCACTCAGTTACCTTACTTGGACTGGACACAGGATTTCACCTCCATAAATCTTATAACGATCGCCTTCTTCTGTAAGTCTGATAGGGATAGATTCTTATCATAATGTAAGCCCGCCTCCCTCAAACTTTGTCCCTCTATTCCTCTAAACGTTTGTCCACTTTATTCCCAGAGTCTATTCACTAGCTTTAAACCTGGCCTATTCGCATTCACTTAAATTTGCATGGCCTCAAGCCCATTCTGAGTAATTTCTAGTATACATTAGAGTTAGTACCACCACTCCCACAGTTATCTTGAACCACTAATACACCAATGTTGTAGAAGATATAGTCAGAGGGACTCCTCAAGTAAAAGTTATTCTAAAACCTCTGATTCTTAAGATGTCCTAGGAACTGGTCTTTTACAACTCAAGGCTGTCTCTAGGAGCAACAACAGTCCTTACAAGGTGTTGCAAAAGATTGGTACTATGGCATACAAATTGGAGCTTCCTACTTCTTCTCAAGTGCACCTAGTTTTCGATGTTTCATGCTTAAAGAAGGTTATAGGTGAAAAAATTCCAGTTCAAACAATATTGCCAAAACTTGATGAGGAAGGAAAAAATATATTGGACCCTGAAGTAGTCACGAAAATAAGAACTCGACAACTATTGTTGAAATTTGCAACAAGAAACAGTGAAATTGGCATCCAGAAACAACACACACATTGGTGTGGGATCAAGAAACACTGAAATTGGCATCCAGAAACAACAGACACTGGTGTGGGATCAAGAAACAGTGAAATTGGCATCCATAAAAAACACACACACTGGTGTGGGATGTAGATAGACACATGCAAGGTATGTACCATGGGGAAGTATGAGAAATCCATGCGATTGTCCCTTGAGAAGGAGCTTGACTTGCATGAAGATCAAGAACTATTAGTTCAAAACAATGAACCTGAGGATGTGGAGTAGCTACAAGCAGAGGATCATGGAGTGGCAGAAACCACTCATGCAGAGCCATCCACCAGAAATGGTAGGAAGCGCACCAGAGAGGCTGACAGATTGATGTTATATGTGATAGAGCATGTAGGTGCACCTACATCACGGCGCAGGCAGAGAAGGTCCCCAGACAAGTACACTGGATACATGGCTCTTATGAGCAAGTGTATTGTGACAAAACCATCCTCTTTTGAGGAAGAAGTGCAACAACCAACATGGGTTGATGCTATGGTTGAGGAGTATGACTCCATTATCAGAAACGGTGCATGGGAAGTGCTCCCAAGACTAGTGGGGAAGTCAATGGTTGGATCTAGGTGGATCTACAAGGTGAAGCAAACAGAGACCTCCAGGAGGGGGAAATTTCGATCCAGATGGGAAGAGGGAGTAAATGTAGTTATACCTCTAGGTGTGAGGTGGGGTGATGTGCAGAATTAATCCCAAGAATAAATTTGGGCAAGATCCATTGAGATAATGTGTCTCATGGATCAAACCTGGCTATTAGGAGCCCATAGTACAACAGTAGAAGGAAGGATCAGTTAGATAGATGTAGTCAGATGTCAGGAGGACAAAAATCAGAGTGATAGGTGTCAGATACTGGAGTGCAGATCAAAGTTGGCAGTAGTTCAGAGAGCACAGATGCATATGTCAGTAGTGCAGAGAGTCCAATAGACATGTGCAGTAGCTATTAGCAGTCAGAAGACTCTGATGACAGATGCATTATATTGATTCAGTTGTTTGGAGGCTATTCAGTTTCAGGAGAGTTGCATGTGCGAACAAAACTAGAGCAGTGTTGCATGCAGAGCATTCCAAAGGTACTTGATTGGGACAGATTGATTCATTTCTTATTGAGAGGGAGTGTTGAAATTTGCAACAATAAAAAGTGAAATCGGAATCGAGAAACAACACACACACTGGCGTGGGATCACAGGTCACACAATGATGGATCATAGCGACACATTAGTGTGCAACCAATTTATTAAATAAATTGTAATCTTATCTCATAAGAACTTGTAATAGTTAACTAAGTGTGATAGACTTAGTTAGCTCAAAAATTTGAAGTTGAGGGTCAAAGGATAGGCATATAGGGTGATTCCGTTATTAACAGGGTCCAGTTGCAGTTGTAGCACTAGTGTAGGTATGATTAGAATTAGTACTCGCATTGATTGAGTTAAAATTAGTTTAACTAGTTCTAACTGTTTGATGAGCTATTGGAAGATCAAGTGAATTAAAATAGATTTAATTCACAAGTTGTTAGGTCCCTATAATACTAGTGTATCCCCTTATTGTTGTTACTGTAGCCCCCTTATTGTTATTGTTGTACCCCTGTAGTCCCCATACTGTTAATATTGTGCCCCATAAAAGCCACTATTGTTATTTTTGTGCCCTTACATTATTATTGTTAGGTCGGCTAGGATTATATTGTGACCCCATGGACTCTTGTATATAGAAAGGAAGTTTTGTCATTTGTATCATATAAGAATTGTTCATTTATGTAATGTAAAGGAGGTTTCCCCCTCGAAGTGGTTGAATTCTAAGGCATTGATCTCTCTTTTCTTCTATATTTGGATCTGGTTTCATAACATTTGGTATCAGAGCTTTGGATTCTAGGGTTTCGTTGCTTAAAACAGGTCATCGTGGAATTTTCGCTATAAATTTGTTTTCTACGAAGGTTCAGACGCTAAAAAAAAACCCATTTCGAAGAAATCATGAGGAACATCGTGTAAATATTTTAGATCTTGGTTCACAATATTTTCGGAGATATTATCTATGGAAGTTATGGTTTTTGCAGGCTCCCGAATTTCATCTCAAAGAGGTGACATTGGGAAAATCATCATAACTCTCTATCTAAGCATCGAATTGGAATTATGTAAGAATTGGCCAAAATAGCATGGACTGTAGTTTTCTGTGTATCAATTTCAGAGCCGAAGGAGGAAACAATGACACATGGCACGCCGTACAAGTTCGCTCTATTGAACCAGTCCATAATTAGGTCATTGTGGGAGATTGGGTATAACTTTGCCTTGAAGAATCCAAATCAGGTCTGAACTGTGGCATTGGAAAGATTCAGAGGGCTACTACAAGACTGAATTTCAGATATTGAAGATCCGAAAGCACAGAGATAATTAAGGTTTAATATCGACCTCCTAAAAAGCAAGAAAAAGGTGTGTATTTGTTTTTTAAAATTTCATAACGTTTGTTTGAAAAACTAGTTTGAAGTGATTCCAAGGGCATATTGAAGCATTTTTATTAGTATTGGGTACTATAATGCCTCCAAAAAAAATTCCACACCCATTAAGCGCTCATAAATCTCTACTATGATGCATGAAGAGGAAGAATTGAAGTATGAAATATCAAAATTACGGTACCAAGTGCAACACATTTCGATCTTACAAAGAACAATCACAGATGACATAGATGGTTTAGAAGCAAAAATGGAGGCTAATTTGGACGGTTTGAAGGATCAAATGAAAGATAATATGGATGATAAAATAGTGGAAGATCACATCGAGCATCAACAACAAGTTCTCCAACTCTCAAAGGATAACCTAACTTTGGTGCAGAATCAAATGAAACAACATGAAGATCAACATCACAGAGAAAGAAGTTCTGAAGCAGTCACAGAAACAAGAACTCGACAACTACCAAATCGATCAATTTCAGAGTATCTCAGCAAGTGGAAGAACTTACCCGTTGAATATTCCACATGGGAGGATGATAATTTCATACAAAAGCATCCAGAAATAATCAAGCATTGAGGGAAAAACTTGTTTGAATGAGAGGGGCATGTTAGGTCCCTATAATACTAGTGTATCCCCTTATGATTGTTAGTGTAGCCCCCTTATTGTTATTGTTGTACCCCCGTATCCCCCATATTATTATTATTGTGCCCCATAAAAGCCACTATTGTTATTGTTGTGCCCTTACATTATTATTGTTAGGCCGACTATGATTATATTGTGACCCCATGGACTCCTATATATAGAAAGGATGTTTTGTCATTTGTATCATCCAAGAATTGTTCGTTTATGTAATGTAAAGGAGGTTTCCCCCTCAAAGTGGCTGAATTCTAAGGCGTTGACCTCCCCTTTCTTCTATTTTTGGATGTGGTTTCATAACACAAGTAGTGATCTACCAAGTAACTGATGATTCACTATTTATAGTTGCATGCATGTCAATTCTAGTGGAGACCCAATTGAGACAAAGGTTCAAGGCAAGTAAACTATCAGTTGTATTTTTATCAAACTGCCTAGATGCAGTTATATAACCACATGAAGCCCATTTTGAATTGCGCAATCAAGGAAGGTTGGATTTCCTATTTAATAGGGGTTTAATTCTCCAAGGACTGCGTAAGCAGGGTAGGCTGAGGGTAGGATGCTAATTGGCTACGTGTTTGTCCAATTTTTCCTAGATTAGTGTGAAGCAATTGGTAGTGTATGAGGTTGTGGTGAGAACAAATACATTGTGTTGTTTCATGATTACTTGGTTGATTATACAATAAATATGGAGGGGTTTTCAGCAGTTGCTTTCCCCAGGAATATCTGGTGTTGTGTATTGATTTACTTATTTATCTTACCTGCATGTCATTGAGTGATCGTGTTTTATATTCCGCAAATATTTTAGAAGGATTCAGTATCTTGTTTTAGTACATTACATGATCGGATTGAGTCCATTGATATAATTTCTACATGGTATTATAGTTGTGTTGGGGATTTTCTACAACTATGAAATCGATCAATTTCAGAGTATCTCATCAAGTGTAAGATGAGAGGGACATGAGAATGAGAATTTTATACAAAAGCATCCAAAGCTACTCAACCGTTGAGGACAAAACTTTTTTGAAGGAGAAGGGCATGTTAGGTCCCTATATTACTAGTGTAGTCCCTCATTGTTGTAGTGTAGCCCCCTTATTGTTATTATTGTACCCATGTAGTCCCCATATTGTTATTATTGTGCCCCATAAGACCCCACTATTGTTATTGTTGGCCCTTAGATTATTATTGTTAGGTCGGCTAGGATTATATTGTGACCCCATGGACTCCTATATATAGAAAGGAGGTTTTGTCATTTGAATCATCCAAGAATTGTTCATTTATGTAATGTAAAGGAGGTTGCCCCCTCGAAGTGGATTATTTCTAAGGCTTTGATCTCTCTGTTCTTCTATTTTTGGAGCTAGTTTCATAACATCCTCCTCACAAGGAAGTGGAATTCATCAAAGGCACCTTACAAGATGAGCACATCAGAGTTAGTGGAATTGAAGTTGCAGTTGAATGAAATTCTTGACAAGGGATACATTAGACCAAGTGTGTCACCTTGGGGTGAACTAGTATTGTCCGTGAAGAAAAAGGACGGTGCTCTTAGGTTTTGTATTTATTATAGGTAGTTGAACAAGGTGACGATTAAGAATAGGTATTCGTTGCTGAGGATAAATGACTTGTTTGATCAGTTGAAGGGAGAAACAGTGTTCTCGAATATCGATTTGAGATCAGGATATCATAAGGTACACATCAAAGAAGCATACATTTATAAGACTAATTTTTGGACCAGGTATGGGCATCACGAGTTTGTTGTAGTTCCTTTTGATTTGACTAATGCTCCAGCTACTTTTATGTGCTTGATGAATTGTGTATTTCATCCTTATCTGGACAAGTTTATTATTGTAGTCATTGATGATATATTGATATATTCTAGGAATGAGTAAGAACATGTCGAACATTTAACATCAATATTGAGATTGCTAAGAGAGCATCAATTGTATGCCAAGCTTAGTAAATTCAACTTCTTTCAGACAAAGGTCCATTATTTAGGGCATGTTGTCTCCAAGGAAGGCATAATAGTAGATCCGAAAAAGATAAGAGCTATCATGGAATGGGAAGTTCCTATAAATGTGGATTAGGTAAGGTCATTTATGGGATTAACAGGATACTACAGGAGGTTCATCAGGAAATTCTCGTGGATTTCCTATCCTATCACATTTTTGTAGAGAAAAGGAAAAAAAATGAATGGATAGAAGAACGTGCAACAAGTTTCGAGCATTTGAAGTAATTGCTTACAAATGTTCTAGTTCTAAAGATTGCAGATCCAGGTAAAGAGTTTGAATGCTTGAAAGAGAGAACTTAATGGAGTCCTTATGCAGGAATGACATGTGGTATGTTACGAATCAAGGAAACTGACTCAGCACAAGAAGAACTATGTGACACATGATCTTGAGTTGGCAGTGATCATTGAGGCTTTGAAGACCTGGAGACACTATATTCTTGGCAGGCGATTCATCTTGATGACTGATCGCAGTAGATTGAGAAAATTATTTGACCAACCAAATCTGAATTCCAAGCAAGCTATATGGTTAGCCACGATCAATGAGTTTGACTTCGAGATTAGGTATATTAAGGGTAAAGAGAACAGGGTTGAAGATGCTCTTAGCAGAAGATTGCAAGTAAATCACATAGAAGCTATGAGTTCATATGGGACAAAATTATAGGATCAGATCTTGCAGGTAGGACAATAGGGTGATAGGTACAGGGAACTTAGGCACATGTTACAACAAGGTACAGGTGAACAAGATGTGGATTATCATCTTACAACATATGGTTTGGTGAGATTTAGGGACAGATCTATGTGCCATAAAAAAATGAGATCGAGAAGCTTATCTTGAGTGAATTCTAGGTTAAGTAATATTTAGGTAATCCAAGTTATAAAAAATCATTGACAGTGGTGAAGAAGTTTTACTATTGGCCGAATTTGAGGAAGGAAATGGTAGGGTTTGTGGCTAGATGGTTGGATTGTCAACATGTAAAAGAAAAATGTAAGCATCAAGGTGGTTTACTACATTCAATTCCATTCTAGAATTGAAATGGGAGGTCATTTACATAAATTTCATTATAGGTTTGTCGATGGCATCTAGACAACATGATTCCATTATGGGTGTGGTTGACAGGTTGACTAAGGTATCTCAATTCATTCAAGTAGTGAAGTCTACTTATTCATCTAGTGATGTAGCACAAGTCTTCATCATATATATAGTGAGGTTGCATGGTGTACCAAATAATATTGTATCAGAAAAGGATGCTAAGTTCACTTCTAGGTTATGGAAAGAGTTATTTGTAGGTTTGGGTAAATAATTGGCCTTAAGTACAACTTATCATCCATAGACATATGGAAAGACAGAGAGGGTCAACATGATTATGGAGGACATGTTTAGAATGTATGTTATGCATCAACAAAGGAGGCGGGAGGAGTATCTTCCACTGGTTGAGTTTGCTTACAACAACGAGTATCATGAATATTTGAGGATGAGTCAGTTTGAGGCACTCTATGGGAAGAGTTTCAATACTCCCATCAGTTAGAGTAATCTAATGAACAAGGTATTGATTGGATCGGATATGTTTGCAGAACTGGAATAGGAAATGCAGGTCATCAAGAAGAATTTAAAGGCATCAGAGGTGTTATGCAATGAGCTCAAAAAATAGAAGAAATGATAGATCAACGACTTAAAAATTTTCGTCTTCAAGGGGGAAGCCTCCTTTACATTACATAAATGAAAATTTCTTGGATTATACAAATGATAAGATCTCCTTGGTATATATAGGAGTTTAAAGGGTCACAATATAATCAAAGCCTACATAACAATAATAATGTAAGGGCACAACAATAACAATAGTGGATTTTTATGGGACACAACAATAACAACATGGGGGATACATGGGCACAACAAGAATAATAAGGGGATACACTAACAATAACAATAAGGGGATACACTAACAATAACAATAAGGGGAATACAATAGTATTATAGGGACTTAACATGCCCCTCTCCTTCAAAAAGTGTTGTCCTTAATGCTTGAGTAGTTCCAGATGCTTCCGTATAAATTTCACTCTGATACCAAATGTTATGCAACCAACTCAAACAATAGAAGAAAAGGTAGATCAATGACATAAAAATTGTCCTCTTCGATGGGGAAACCTCCTTTACATTGCATAAATGAAAAAGTCTTAAATGATACAAATGATAAGACCTCCTTGCTATATATAGGAGTCTAAGGGGTCACATTAGAATCAGATACTACATATCAATAATAATGTAAGAAAACAACAATAACAATAGGGGGCTACACTAACAATAACAATAAGGGGAATACACTAGTATTATAGGGACCTAACAACACGATAGACATGAGAGTTATGCATATCAACATAAAGCATTGAAGGAGTTTTAGGTTGGGGAGCATGTGTACTGGTGTATCAAGCCCAAGAAGATCTCCTTGAGGATTAGGTCATGTGCCAAGTTGGCACCTTGGTGTTGCAAGCCTTTTTAGATCCTTGAGAGGATTGGAGTGGCCTACAGATTTGTATTGACTTCGATAGTGAAATTTCATGATGTTTTCCATCTTTCATTTCTTAAAAGATATGTGAAATATGTTGATCATCTGATTGATTAGTTTGTATTGCAGGTGGAACCAGAAGGAGAATTCCAGTCGAAACCTTAGTGCATTTTGTAGAGAAATATTATCATGCTCTGAAACCAAGCAATCGAGCCAGTTAAAGTGTAGTGGAAGCCCGATGAAGCTACACTTAGAGTTAGAGTACTTGGAGCACACTTAGAGGATTTTGGGCATACTTTGGATTTGGAACAAGAAGGCAAAGGAAAAGCAGTAAAGCACAAGGGAACAATGGTATCAGCAGCTACAATGGATTTGTTTTTTAGGTACCGAGTTGCATGTATGATTTCCTTGCTAGTTTTGGCATGCATGACATATGCATGTGGTCGATATACTATGATATGTCATTGGCATGGAGGATAAGCTAGATTGACAATGGTTTTGACTAGTTTTTCCATTCCTAGATAGTCATAATGTATTGGATTTTCCCTTTTTTTTGTTTTCTTGTTTGTTTTTGTTTTGTTTTGTGTTTGTTTTGTTTTGTTTTTTTTTCCTGATTGGTGCTCGTGTACCTTATGGTTGTGGTTTGAGTTATTAGTTCTTGGAGCCTTGGTTAGACAAATGCTCTGGAAGCCCTGTAACAACTTGGGTTGAGTTACTAGTCCTGGAAGCCTTGGTTAGACAAATTATCTAGAGTCGTTGGTGGGTTGAGTAATTAGCCATGGAATCCTTGGTTGGAGAAATGCTCTAGAGCCCTGGAAAACTTTGGTAGAGATCGATATGGTGATGGTTAGTGATGTCTGACTGTGAGGTGGAATCACTGGTTGAGGGTTGAGCTGGTTTGGCCTCTTGAATCCCTAGTTTGTTTTTGGTTGGTTTAATCCATGAGATCCCACATTCATGCTTGGAATATGGTGTGAGGGTGATTAACTAAAAGAGAGATTTGGTTCAGCCCAAACTATGGTCGGGTGATACGCGGAAGTCCCTATCTTGGTTGCATTTTTAATATGTTAATAAGAGCTTTCTTCCTCTTTTATTTTATGAGTAAATGTATTGGTTATTGTGTGGCTTTAATGGTTGTTCTATCATTGATATTTCTCTGGTTATATGTTGGTTATAAGCATGGTTTTTGACAGACTTGAGTTATTTCTCTCATCATGTTTTGGTTAGTAAATGAAATGTTAATGAATGCATGACCTAATAGATGATATTGAAGCTATTATGAGAGGGCATCAAACCTTCTTGATGATTCTCAAATAAGTATGAGACCCCTATGTTCAAATGTGTATTTATGACCTGTATATTACATGTTCATGATGTGTTTGATGAAACATATGCCATGGTTAGGCCTAGTTAGGTAAAGTTATTGTCTAATATTTGTATGGAAGGATTTGTCCTTATGTCATTTATCATTTTGGAAAGTTTCATTAAGTTTTGGGCAGAGGTCTAGATCCTAGCCTGAAAATCTAGCTTAAATCCCATAGTCGCAGTCACAAAAATGAGTGAAAAATATTGCATTCACTCCCTTGTAGGCATCATGCATGTGAGTGGAGGGTTTCAGTCGAATTCCAACAGTGATGTGTTAGCGTCTGGGAAATTTGGGCACTAAAGCAAAGTTTTATCTCAGGGCTTGGGCAGCTAGTAGGGTGGTTTAGTCCTTGAGGGTCTTGTAGCACTTGATAAAGTCACTAAGGGTTTTTTCTTATCGATTCCACTTCCTTAAGGTGATCAAGGAGGTTGAATAATATCATAGTAACTCTTCATCGCATGTTTACCCTGGCAGGCCGGTAATTTGGGTAAATGTGGGAGGAGGGTGTTACAACAACGAGATTAATTTGCAGGTATTGAGTTGCATGTATGATTTCCTTGCTATTTTTGGCATGCATGGTACATGCATGTGTATGTTTGGTTCTCTTGTTGTCATTTCCATGAGTGTTTTCTGGTTTTACAGTGGTTTCAGCCTTGCCTTGTCGATCCCTGGATATCCATGGTGCGATAGGATTAATTCTTGGTTGAGCTTTGGATTGCCAAAAGGTTTTGGATCTAGGTGAGGTTATATTAGGAAAATCCCAAGGGTAGGGGGTGGAGATGGTTTTGTTTGGAAAGCCCTCAATAGGTGGGTGGAGACATGAATATTACTCAAGGGATGGTGAAGGAATTTTGAGTCATCCAAGATTGTTTTGGTTTTGTTATCTCGGGAACGGTTTAGCTGAGATAGTGTGAGGGTGGAGGTGGTTTAACATCTGGATTTCCTTGGCTATCTATGTATTGGTTTATCACATGAGATCCCACATTCATGCTTGGAATATGGCACATGAGTGATTGGTTGAAAGAAATATTTCGTTCAACCCAATCTATGGTCAGGTGGTTGGATTTTACATATGTTAATAAGAGCCATTTTCCACTAGTATTTCAAGAGTATTTATAATTTTTATTATGTGGCTTTGATGGTTGTTCTACCATTTTCATTATTTTGGTTATATGTTGGCTATAAGCATGGTTTCATGACAATTAGAGCTATGGAACTTGACATGTTTTTACTTATTGATGAATGGTTATTAAATGCATGAGATAATATATGTTATTGTATCTATTATGAGAGGACACTATATATTCTTAATCATTATCAGATAAGTATCAGACCCCTATATTCGGATATGCATTTATGATCTGTAGATTTCATGTTCACTACATGTTTGAAAAAATTACTGTCATGGTTAGGTCGGGTTAGGTCAAGTCCTTGATCAAGTTTTGTGTTAGAGACTTTTTACTTGTGTCATTTATTTTCCTAGAAAGTCTCATCAAGTTTTGGGTAGTAATCTGGAGACCAACCTTGAAAATGTGGCACAAATTCCGCGATTGCAGGCTCATAACTAGGAAATTGGGATTGCAGTCGCTACCTTGTAGGCTTATGCATGCGACTAGAGGCCTACAATTGCATGGACGCAAGATTGTGCATGCGAATGGGAGTCTAGATCACTCTAAAGGTAAGTTAGCTCAAGGTTTGGGCACCTGAAGTGGTTGTTTAACACATGGGGATCTTGTAGCTCCTAAGGGAAGTCATTAAAGTTTCAGTTTGTCAACTCCACTTCCTTAATTAAGCTAGGGGGTTGGGTCATGTCATAGCAGCCCTCAACTCATGTTTACCTTGGCAGGCTAGTGAAAGTGGGTAAATATGGGAGGAGGAGGTTACAGGGTCCCCTAGAAAAATAAAGAGCATTGACATGATGCCATTTCATTACTTCATGTTTTGTTTTTCTTACCTCAGCTTGTGGTGTTATAAGAAGTTCTACATAATTATGATACACACCGCAATCCTACTCTTCAAGTTTACCATACACCATAAAATATATGATACAATACATGAAACATAGCTTCGATAATCACATAACAAATATGGCAATGATGGGTGTGATGTTTGGCACAATTTTGAAATAAGGTTTGGAAATATGATAAGCCTTTTTGAGATACACAATGCATATGGCATTAATCAAACATTACGACATATAATTATTTGCAGATGGCAGTGAGTTGGCCAATTAATGGATTCAACATGCGTCGTAATTCAAGACACTCCTTGAGCTTCAAACTACGTGAGGGTAGTTGGCAAGACCCATTTAAATTTTGTAACAAAATTTTGATCTCCCTCTACCTATTGTAATCTTGGAAATTTGGTGTAAAGCCTAACTCAATGCATTAAAAGAATGTGAAAAGTGTTTGTAATTGTTCCCTCACCACCATATAAGCATTTTGGTATAGGTATGATTTGGTTCCAACTCAAAGAATGTTCAATTTGCCACTGTCTCAACAAGTGTTGTCTTTGTCATTGTCCGTTGATTTCCTTTGTGACAGATTAACACCTTTTCATAATATCTTTCCTTGTTACCACCTGGGCATGTACATATGTTGCTCTGCATGCATAAAAGAATGAGAGGACACAAGGAATTAGCTCTTTGGCTTGCATTGGTTTCCATTTAAAAAAAATAAAAAAATAAAATTCCTCTCTAGGCTCAAAGGAAAGCCCAATTCTATAGTATGCATGGTTTAAAATAAATGTGTGGAGTTTTTAATGAGTACCTGGTTTCTTCTCATAACCGTTTGACAAGCGATGTATACTTTCCTCTTGTATTAAAATAATATCATGCCTTACTCTACTATATGGTCTACCTTGACCACGTCGTGCACTCTTGAGATTATATTGTGTTGAGATATTATATTGTGGCACATTTTGATTTCTTATAATGTCCAAGTTTTTGTCCCCATGTTAGCAGTGTTTTAAAAACAACATTTACGTACTTTTTGGACCAATTAATGCAAGACGCTGGTCCTATCACCGGTCAAAGAAAATACATGCATATTTCAAGTTGTTATTTCTTCCTTAGCGTTGAAAGCAAACCAAACATACGAGGAAGGTCTCTGCTACTTCCCCGTTTTATACATAGCTCGTGATGCAATCTGATGTTAATCAAGTTTCCATTCATTCACTTTTCTGTCACTTTCCATTTCCCCACGCCACTATGGCATTCCCTAACCCATAATATTTTTCATATTGTTTATTTATAGCTCATAGCAATAATATACAAGGTATCCATGCCCTCATTTTTCAATTATTCACTACCAAGACTTATGGTACTCATTTTTATACATACACAGTCTCATAGATGTTATCCATTGAAGCATGCAATTCCTCATTGTAGATACAACTACCATCCGTTTCTAAATTTTCAATTAGACATGTTTATTAGGGCACCGAGTTTTGTTTTTGCTATAATACAATGAGTAAACTCATCTTACATGAATGCCCTATTCAACCTATTATGGTGATTGTCTCATTCGAATTTTTCAATGCTCAGTTCCATTCTAAATCTATTACACTTAAAGATGAATACTTTTTCTCGTCCATTCTTCCCATATGTAAACAAAAGTCTAAGTTTTATGGAAATGATTCGGACTCATTATAGCCACATTTTAATTGAAGCCATGATACAGTTTATGTCTCATATTTTTCTTGTAAAATTATGAAGATAAAGATGCTTCAACAATTCACATGGATATTTGCATTTCAGTCAGGAGTTATCTTTCAACCATGATGCACGTTATTTTTGTTTGACAAAATGGTTCATTTTGCACGCATGAGCAGTTTTCTTCCCTATATACATTATTTTTCCTGAGGATGCTTTGTCAATCACCCAAAAAATTGCATAAAACATGATATTATACAAGATATACTTTTTTGATCACACACTCATTTTTTGAGATTCACATTGCACAACAAATTTGTTTAGCTGTTGCATGTAATTAGTTTCTCCAGTGGAGGCTCTCAAGACAACCACAAAGGTCATGGTAGGAGAAAAAAATTGTCCTAAAGAGAGAATAGAATAAGAGGATCATATTTTCGATTCATTTTGATGCGAACTCATAGGAGTTCAACCAACTTAACAAAACTGGTCATCTTTATCTTGGAGTCCCTCTACCTCATCCACCTACCCCATAGGCCTCACAAAATGCACCACTACCTCATCCTAACATTTTAGAAATCCCTCAACCACAACCACCCAAATAGTTAGCATAAAACGATGGTTGGGAGGCCAACCCTATCAAGCCTTCTTCCATATTTCCTCATTAACCCACCATTTCACATCACTTTGTGCCTCTTGTTTTCGTCCCTCCTCAAATACCTTTTTCTATATCTCATGCTACTCTATTTCATGCTTAGTGACCCTCTGATGCCCTTGCACAATTGGCATTGGGAAAATTTCACATGCTTTCTATACCTATATTCTCTCCCTCTGAGGCCACCTCCTCTCGTACTCATTCTGACATCCTCACATCTAATGGATGAGGTGTGAAAAATCCTAGATCCGGATTCCTACTGCAACAATTCTGAATAACTTCTTCTATTATGTTTCATAATTATTTCATTACTGTGAAATATCAAAGTAATTTCTGAAGTAGTCTTCACAAATAATGTTGCGGAAGTAAATCTAAGTGCTGAAACAATCTGAACAAAATGCAATGAAAAACATCCACACGTGACACAGTTATTTTTGGACCAAGTCCCTGGAAAAACCCAACTTGGGAAAACTGGTGCAGTAGATCTGAGGGTTTGTATTATTAAGCAGCAGAATCTTGAATACAACTAGGGTGCCAACATCCGGCAAACCCTTAAGAGAAATCTAGACAATAAATATAACTATGAGATATACCTCACTCTGCAAGTCTCTAGCTGATCTCAAACAACGCTGATGAAGCCCTCACTTCCTCTGCGTGACTGCCTACGAAGAATCTGTGTAAGCCTACGTGGGCAAGCTTGAGGAACTGCGTCACCCCTTACTGCGACTGATCTGGCTAATCTGAGACTAGATTTTGGCCCTCCTGTATCAAAAACCCCAACCTATAGCTATCTATGGACTGACTCCAAGAGACACGACACTGTTTCTGTGTGATTTTCTGCAGAGTCTGCATCACCTCTTCAGAAAACTGTGTTGTCCCTCTCTGCGTCACTTATGCCTTTCTCTGAAATTGATTAGGTGGTCATGTCCAAGTTAAGAAAATGCTTAAAAATGGTTGCAATATGAATGACCAGCAAGGTTTCATAGCTACGATTCTGGCGCCGCAAACGGTTCTCAAAACCGAGGTCGTATGTGAAAGTTACTAAGGTTTGAAATTGTCTAGTGAACTCCAAAACAAGACTTTTTGACTTAATTAATTATACCAATTTTTATAAAAAAATTATATTGGCAAAGTTGATTTTTTTATACATATTTTTGGGCCTATCAGTGGGTGCCACATGACCCCAGGCCATTGGTTGAAAAGGCTTGTTAAAAAAAATTGGTGGTTAAGGGTCTTGGACCCTCGACCCGACTACCCGGGCAGGGCGACCTGACCGGCACGCTGTGGGCAAATGTTTTAAATAGTCGGGCAGGTAGATATGTTTAAGTCGAGTCGGCATATGTTGGGCAGAGAGTTGGGGACTAGCCCCTCAGAGCCAGCCGTCGCATATGACCTAGTCCCGAGAACTGTGGCCTAAACATTTTACAACTGGCGGAAAGTTAAGGGCTAGCCCCGACGCCATGTAACCTGGCGCTCACGACCAAAGTCTTAGCTTTTGACGGCAACGGTTATGGCGGCGGAACCGAGACCATGTGGCCAACACAGACCTACAATTAAATGTTGCGGTTAAGTTAATGATTGTTCCGATGGTTCCGACGGGGGTGAGTCATGTGACCACCCTGCCTGACATTAATTGCCACATCTAAAAACTATGACAATTTAGTGCAGTTTCTACCAATTCTATCCTGTCCGCCTTTTTAGTCAAGTTAATTGGAGTTCCTCCAGTTTTGGAGGAGGTTTTCTAGTGACACTAGGCAAAATTTTGTTTTGGTCATAACTTTCTCAATTTTCGAACAAAAAAGATGAAATTTTAGTCATTTTTGGGTCTCTTGGACCTTCTGGAGAGTTTGGGATAGGTTTTAGAGTGAAAAGAGGTGATCTACAACATATTTGATTCAGGGAAGAGGAAGAAGCCATCAAGGCCATCATGGAGGTGGCACTGTTTTGGGTTGTATTTCACTGTTTAAGGTGAAACAAAAGCCATTTATAGCTATTTTATATTTTTTGAAGTCGAATTTACAGTTGGTTTTTCCTGTTTAGGCATATTTTTCACTGTGTAACCATTTTGAGCAAATTAATAAAGCAAGGACATGCCATTGGGGAGCATTGGACTGGCAGATGTAGCCCAGGAGGGGTGAACTGCCTCAACATTTTGCTGTGTTATGTTATGGTGAATTTTACTTGCTGTGTATTTCTACTGTGATATGTTAAACACAAAATTTAATTAACAAATCCACACACATAAAACTCAGAAAAATTACCAAAACTACTTTGTTTAACTTGCAAGTCATGGAGAACACTTTGCACACTAAATTATATGGAAATGGATACTTTGCATAGCATTACAAATAGTTCCATTTTCAGATCAGCCAGTATCAGAGCTAGAGTTTAACTCTGCATTTGTTCTTGTGCAAAGATATAGTTGACTGTTTGCAAGTTTTGTTGCTTACTAGGCTTAAGCTCAAGAGAGGGGAAGGACAATGGGTTAGAGATCAAAATAATCCTCAACCAAGGATGGCTAGAGAGGCATTAAATCTGCCTTATAATTTACCTCCAAGAGCCACAAAAGAAGTCTTAAGCATGTCTTCAAGAGAAGGAGAAGTTCCCGAAGACATTGATCCCAAAGAAGAAGAACGGGTGTTTCGAAAGGCGTTCCTGGACATGACTGAGATGGTGAGGATACTCTACCAATAAATGAATGAAAGGCTTGAAGGAGGAAAGAAAAGTGATGACAAGTCAAAGAAAGGACATGGAGGAAATGGTGATCCACCATCCCCATCTTCATCCTCTTCCTCTACTTCGTCATCCTCTACTTCGGTGAATCAATCTCACAAGTCAAAAACCACTGGTAAAAGTTCATTTTTAAAGCTTGATGTTAAATTTGAGTTGCCTATGTTTAATGGTGAGGTAAATGTAGAGAAACTTGACAATTGGATAAGGTAGTTGGAAGTTTATTTGAGGATACAAAACCTTCATGAAGACGACACCAAGATTCAATTAGCCTCTTTGAGAATGGAAGGTGCAACATTGGTATGGTGGGAAGCCCAAACCAAGGATGAGATTAGAAAACATGGTAAGATCACTTTATCATGGGCTGAATTTATTACTGCAATTAAAAAGCAATTTTATCCATTAGCTCATTTACAAAAGGCTATCATGAATTGGCAAAGTTTTAGACAACTTAAGGGACAAAATGTAGAAGATTACACCCAAGAGTTTAGACGAAGGGCCCTTTTACTAGGAATTGATTTGCATAGCCAAGAGACTTTGCTGAAATATATAGGTGGTTTACACAACTATCTTATACATACTATCCTTATGTTCAATCCTACTAGTCTAGACGTGGTTTGTGTCCAAGCCACGCATTTAGAGGCTAGAGGTAAACAATATTTTGATGGGAATGAGGATAGTGAATTTTAAGGCAAAGGGAGAAAGAGAAATGCAAACTCTAGGAAAGAGAATGGAAAATTATTTTGTAAAAACTGTTCCAAAACAAGCCATGATGAAGACCATTGCTGGAAAATTCATCCAGAGTTGAAACCAGAAAAATTCAAAACCAAAGATAACGCTAAAGAAAAGGGCAAGACAGTTGCAATAGCTGAACAAGACTTAGGGTTTGAATCAGGAGATGAAACTAAAAGCATAGCTATGACACTAAAGAACATAAAGGGGAAAGAGATTGTAAATGAAACAAATCCCAGTTCTAGCACTGTCACATAGAAGCTCGAAATGAAGAGAGGAGGATAGATTTGTTTCATGTGAGGATCATTTCAAAACACACAAAGATAGACACACTATTTGACAGTGGGTCACAAGAGAATCTCATCTCATAGGACTTAGTCAAGAAGCTGAAACTTGAGACCATTCCACATCCAAAGCCATATCCACTTGGATGGATTTGCAAGGATGCTAATTTACAAGTTTCAAGGAAGTGCATGTTGCGCTTCGCCATAACAACTCATTATGTTGACATGGTTAAATTAGATGTGGTACCGCTTGACATTATAGGTGTGGTGTTGGGCAGTCCTTATATGACAGGAAAACGATCTTCCATCGCCATGGGAACAAGTACCATTTATTCAAGGATGGCAAGGAGTTTATTGTGAGAGCACATCGGAAGAAGCTAGAATCTTCTTTAGTGAATGCAGGGCAGTTGAAAAGGCTTGTCAATGCAAGTTAAAATTTGACTTTGTTGATGATTAAGAAAGAAGACTTTGTACATAATCCATTTCACGTTATTGCTGATGTAAATGATGAGATGTTTCAGTCTGAAAGCAGGTCGTCTTTGGAAGAAGATGACAAGAAGTTGCAACAAGTGTCTTTGGTGTCGATTGGTGCAGAGAACAAAGTGTCCGTGCAAAGTGGTGCAAGAATCCAAGAGAGGGAAAAGCATACAAGCAAAGAGGGCACAAATTTCAACAAGGATCATTGCTGGTTTCAGAATGGCAGAGTACTATGGCGAGAAAAATTGGTCGGGAATCGACACAAGTGCATGGCTCATTCGGAAAAAAAATTGCCATAAGGACAGTTGGAAAGGTGAATCTTATTTTCAGTTTCCTTTGAAGGTATACCATTGTAGGAGCAGTATTTTTTCTGCAAATTTCAGTTGTTGTTCTGCAAGTTTAAAAAAATTTCAGCATGACACAATCAAGGTTAGCAACAGTCGGTCAACAGATTCAAGGAAGAATTTGTCTTTTTATGAGAAGCTCAATTTGATGAAATCAGGGAGATTTCAGTGGTTCAAGGTTGGAAGAGTGGAGAATCAGTCTCCTCATCTTCAATTTCTGTAATTCAGAGAGCTTTTGGGGTCCAAAAGCTTCCCATTGGGGAGGTGTGATCAGGTGATCATGTCCAAGTTAAGAAAATGCTCAAAAATGGAAGTGCTCAGAAATGGTTGCAATCTGATTGACCAAAAAGGTTTCGTCACTGTGATTCTAGTGCCATGAACGGTTCTCAAAACCGAGGTCATATGTGAAAGTTACTGAGGTTTGAAATCGTCCAGTGAACTCCAAAACAAGACTTTTTGACTTAATTAATTATGCCAATTTTTATAAAAAATTATACTGGCAAAGTTGATTTTTTATACATATTTTTGGGCCTACCAGTGGGTGCCACGTGGCCTTCCTAGAGGCTACCACGTGGCCCCAAGCCATTGGTTGAAAAGGCTTTTAAAAAAAATATGGTGGTTAAGGGCCTTGAACCCTCGACCGGACTACCCAGGTAGGGCGACTCGACCGGCACGTTGTGGGCAAATGTTTTAAGAAGTTGGGCGGGCGGATATGTTTGAGTCAGGTCGGCATGTGTTGGGCAAAGAGTTGGGGACCAGCCCCTCACAGCCAGTCGTCACATATGACCTAGTCCCAAGAACCGTGGCCTAAACATTTTACAACCGACGAAAATTTAAGGGCTAGTCCCGACCCCATGTAACCTGGTGCTCACGATCAAAGTCTTAGCTTCTGACGTTAATGGTTACGGCAGTGGAACCGAGACCATGTGGCCAACACAGACTTGCAATTAAATGTTGCGGTTAAGTTAATGATTTTTATGACGGTTCTGGCGGGGGTGAGTCATGTGACTACCCCACCCGACATTAATTGCCACATCTAACAGCTCCAAAAATTTAGTGCGGTCTCCGCCAATTCTATCCTGTCCGCCTTTTTAGTCAAGTTAACTAGAGTTCCTCTAGTTTTGGAGGAGGTTTTTTAGTGACACTGGGCAAAAATTTGTTTTGGTCATAACTTTCTCAATTTTTGACCAAACAAGATTAAGTTTTAGTCATTTTTGGGTCTCTTGGACCTTTTGGAGAGTTTGGGACAGGTTTCAGAGTGAACAGAGGTGATCTACAATAGCTTTTTCTTCAGGGAAGAGGAAGAAGCCATCAGGGCCATCATGGAGGAGGCACTATTTTGGGTTCTATTTAATTGTTTAAGGTGAAACAAAAGCCATTTCTAGATATTTTCTATCTTTTGAAGTCAAATTTACAGTTGATTTTGCCTGTTTAGGCATATTTTTCACTATGTAACCATTTTGAGCAAATTAATAGAGCAAGGACATGCCATTGGGGAGCCTTGGACCGGTAGATGTAGCCCAGGAGGGGTGAACTGCCTCAACATTTTGCTGTGTTATGTTATGGTTAATTTTACTTGCCGTGTATTTTTGCTGTGATATGTTAAACAATAAATTTAATTAACAAATCCTCACACATAAAACTTAGAAACATTACCAAAACTACTTTGTTTAACCTACAAGTCATGGAGAACACTTTGCACACTAAACTATATGGAAATGAATACTTTGCATAACATTACAAATAGTTCCATTTTCAGATCATAAATGCACTCTTGGTCCTCCCGACCAATCTCTGCTTTTGACCCTCTCTGAATCTGATCACTTAATTACAATCACTTAGAAAACCCTGCCCTAGTGATTTGATCCTTCATCAAAATTTGTGTCTCCTCACACAAATTCAAAAATGCTCAATGGCTCAAGTGTCACAAATATGTTTTCCATAGGCCCCTCACCCTCCTTCTTATATTCTTTTGTTGAACCTTCAACAACCAAGATTAAAACATAATCAAGGGCTAAGATTAACTTGGAGGTGATCCATGACTTTATCTAGAAGATTCACACTTAGTTTAATTAATACCCTTTAATTAATCAATTTCCCTAAGTTTAGACTTAGGAAAACGTTAAAAAACGATTAATTAATTTAATTCAACCATCTCTAAGTGGAATTTTACAAAACCATTTCTGGGTTTTATGGAATACATGTGTCCTAGCCTATATACAAAGTTACAAGGCTAGAGTGTATCCGATGCTACCATAAATCAACACTCCCTCTTAGCGAGGAAAGTGCTCTAGCGAAACAACTCAATGTGTTTCTTTTGACTTCTGGAACATTTGCTGCTGTGTTGTTGATGCTGCTCACCAATACTGCACAAAAAAAGATGCATCTATACTGTTGATAAATTTGCATGCTGTTGCCAACTGCCATTGTATTGCAACTCCCTCTGAATTTTGCAACCATGCTGCTGCACTGCGTGAGCACTACTCGACATTGCGCTGCCCCTCTGTGCACTGCGCTGCTGCTGCTGCTGCTCAACTACTGCTGTTGTTGCACTATTGCTACTTGCAACAGAAAAACATACAAAATTGGATAGGTAGATCTGCAACTGGAAAATAAGATTCACTGATGTTATTTTCTGCAATAGCTCTTTGAAGATACTGCGCTGTTTCTTCTCTACACTGCACTGCACTGCGTTGCTACTGCTACTCCTTCTCTGCACTAATCAGGTTCTAGTACTACTAACCACTGCAATTTCTTCTCATTCTCCACTGCAACTATCCATCCTGCTACTGTCTTTAGGCTGTCGTAGCTCACATGTGATCTAAGAGTTCGGAAATACTCAAGGATCCTGCCTCCTTGTAGATTCTGGATCTACAATTCCAAGTCAACCCACTTTTCTCCTTTTGGAATGTGAGCTAACATAACACAATATTTTTCTACCTCATTCTTGGTAGCTCTTGCTTTTGGATCTTCCTTCTCCTCTTTATCCTTTTTCTTAAGAGGACACTGTGTGGTGTAATGCCCCATTTCCCCACACAGGAAGCACTTGATCTTGGACAGGTATTTCTTCTTCTGCTTCTATTTCCCTTTTGATGCAAGGGAAGTGTTATCTTCTTCCTCCTTCTTGTCTTTTGAACTGCTACTGCGATCCTCCAAGTGAATTTTTAGAAAATATCTACTCAACTCTTCTTGTTGTAAGGCTGCCCACATTACTTCCCATCCTGGAAGTCTTTCTCTGCCCAATATAATTTGGACAAAGACATGACAGTCCTCTGAAACAAAGTTCAGAGTGAGTCTTACTAGCTCTGAGTCTTTAGAAGCAGATCCTACTGCAGACAGTTGATCTCGGTTTTCCTAAATCTGAGACAAGAAGGATTCAAAACATTGTCCCTTCTTCATCCTGATATTCCACACCTTCTCCTCAAGGTACATCTTCCGCTGCTCGGAAGATCATTGGTACATATTTTCCAGCCCTACCCACATTTCTATAGCAGTGGTCTTTGCTGCTATGTGGGGTATGATATGATCCTTCACACCATCTAGGATCAATCGCTTGGCTCTTGCCATATTCTTCTTGAATTGCCTCAGGTGTGCTGCATCAAGAGGTTCTGCAACTGCGCTGTCTATGAGGGCCTTCAGATCATGCTCATCAAGGAGAAATTCTATCCTTGATTTCAAAATAACATAGTTGGAGGCACCCTCCAATCAATCTTGGTCACGCAGTCCATTGCTGGTGATCTCCTCAACTTGTCGAAATCTTCCTCTAACCCTATGCTCAGCTAGACTTACGCACTCCTTAAGGAGTTAGTCACTGCTTCTGCTGTTTTATGGGAAAAAGCTAAGTTTCTTTGAGTAAGAAACCTTTCAAGGTCAATAAATCCCCAACTGTGTTTTTCATAAATTTTCTGACGCTTATGCACTAGCTCTTACAACTATGTAGTAACTGCGTCCTTCAGCTACGCTGCCTCTTCTGCAACTGAAAAATATTACCCCTCTGTCCAATCTCTCAGAGGGAGCCTTTTCTGTGCTAGAATGCCCTCCTGGCTTGGACAACATAATTTTTGGGAGGTTCTACTGGTTCTCACCCAAATCCCAGAATATTCAGCGTTGATCTGCTGGTTCACTTGTGTTTCACTTGCACTTCAGCTTGAATAAGCTTTGATACCATGTGAAAAATCCTAGATCTGGATTCCTACTGCAAAAAATCTGAATTACTTCTTCTATTATGTTTCATAATTATTTCATTACTGTGAAATATCAAAGTAATTTATGAAGCAGTCTACACAAATAATGCTACGGAAGTAAATCTAAGTGCTGAAACAATCCAAAAAAAATGCAATGAAAAACATCCACATGTTACACAATTGTTTTTGGACTAAGTCCCTGGAAAAACCCAACTTGGGAAAAATGGTGCAACAAATCTGAGGGTTTGTATTATTAAGAAGCATAATATTGAATACAACTAGGGTGCCAACATATGGAAAACCCTTCAGAGAAATCTAGACAACAAATATAACTGTGAGATATACCTCACTCTGCAAGTCTCCGGCTGATCTCAAACAGTGATGGTGAATCCCTTACTGCCTCTGCGTGACTGCCTATGCTAAATCTACGTAAGCCAGTGTGGGAAAGCTTGAAGAACTGTGCCACCCCTTACTGCAACTGATTTGGCTAATCTGAGACTGGATTTTTGGCCCTCCTGTCTCAGAAACCCCAGCCTCTAGCTATCTCCGGACTAACTCTAAGAGACATTGTGCTATTTCTACGTGATTTCCTGCAGAGTCTACATCACCTCTTAAGAAAACTACACTGTCCCTCTCTGCGTCACTTCTGCCTTTCTCTGAAATGCACTCTTGGTCCTCCTGACCAATCTCTACTTCTGCCCTTCTCTAAATCCGATCATTGAATCATAATCACTTAGCAAACCCTGCCCTAGTGATTTGATCCTTGATCAAAAGTTGTGTCTCCTCACACAAATTCGAAAATGCTCAATGGCTCAAGTGTCACAAATATTTTTTCCATAGGCCCCTCACCCTCCTTATATTCTTCTATTGAACCTTCAATGACCAAGATTAAAACATAATCAAGGGCTAAGATTAACTTGGAGGTGATCATAACAAAGTTTGTTTTAATTTTATTTTATTGGTTTTCAACAATGTACATAATTGGTTATATGTTAGATTTTAAACTTATGTGGTGTTACTTTGTAGAGAAAGAGTTTGTATTTCCCACAGTGGCATGTGAAATATGTTAACGTTTTGAATCCCAAAGAGGATCCATCATAAGTACTGAGTGTGAGGAAAGAACCAATGCAGAGGATGAATAAATAGATGATAAATGGACAAAATTAAAAACCTACAAGGCCGACTAAAACCTAAACTAAAATAATTAAAATGAAAGAATTAATAATATCATAATCTAATAAAATAGGTTCACTAAATTAAATAATGAAATAATTTTATTTTTAGTAATCAATAGATTCTATAAATAATGGAATACTTTTTATTTATTGTGTTTATGTTTATTCCATCATTGTAAGAATTCTTCCTTTATTTTCCTGTACAATTTTTCTATAAATAGTTTTCCTCTCTTTTGTCGTAAAATGTTGTTGTGAATAGTTGTATCTTAATTCTGAGCATTAAACCGTGGGCCTAGTCCCACTATTTCATCGGGCTAGTGAGATTCGAGGGTGTCGATAATGAAGCATAAAAAATTCCGTGGTCAACATACTTTTGGAAACCATAGTAGGGATTCAATTAATAGATCCCTAGTTTCATCAATCTTTCTCCCTACATGGTCAGACAATCTACAAATCAACTTGATCCTAATTATCAATTAAATGATTAGAGGAGTATTTCTCATTCATTAAGTAATTTTGTTCTTGATAAATCTATCTCTCGTTGAATTACAACAGGCTTGGGCTATTATAGCGTGAGATATCGAATTGCAAGAAAGAAGAGAAGCCCTTGAGAGGCATCTTATAGATAATGTTAATCAAAGGTAACTAGCTTATGACCAATGAACCTTGTGCTTCTAGAAGAATCCATTGATTGATTCGTAAATATAAACCTTTGGACGAGGTCCAAAGGCGAAAGGAAATGCTTGTTGCCTAAGAATGTCTTTATATTTATCAAGATTTTGTCTGATCTTATAGGACTAATTCTTCGTCTCAAAGAGTCATGTCAAGAACACAAGATTCCTCTCCGGTCCCCCCCCCCCTTCCTCACAATCCTCTTTAATTGTGCCATCTTATATTCAAATTGGAAATCTTTATTCATCCTTTAATACATTTCAATATACCATGGATATTGCTAAAGTAATCAAGAAGTATGGGTTGTTTCAATTCCAGGTAGATGTGAATGCTAGTCCTTGGCATGTGGCTTCCCCCATAAATCTAACACTGACAAATACTCCTTTACCAAATTTAAATATCACCTGCCCAAGTTTGTAGTTGATGGCACTATCATGCCTAATGAACACTTGATTACATTTTCTAGCGCATGCCACAACATTGGGGCCAATGAGAATTACACTTGTATGTAGTTGTTAGTGAACTCATTTGAAGGAAAAGCAACAGTTGATTTCTTCAAACTCCTGCCCAACTCCATCTCTACCTAGACATAACTCTACTATTGGTTTAAGTCCATTTATGGGAAAACTCAGAGCCTTTTTGATCTCCTTCGTGAATGCAATGATGTTGCCTACACCAAAGGTGAAATTGTTAAATCTTTTAATCTTTGTTTCACTAAATTATATATTCAAATTTTGAATATCATTAGGCCATAAAATCAAGCGATGATGATGCACTATTACAATGATTTCCCTCCCACCTATTTTCATATGTTAAAGGATAAAAATTCAAATAACCTAAGGTCTCCCTTACAGATATTTTTGGAATACGAAGAGAAATTACATCACACCAGTCTCCCACTCGAAAACTTCATAAATCAATCTGATATATATTGTATTCTACAATTCATGCAAGACATGAGTAATCAATTGATATAATTTGAGAATAAATTCGTAGCGCAACAACATGTTGAAGCTTCTACTTCAACCCCCATTAAAAACCCTTTCGAGGCATATCATTCTGTTAATTTTGGGCAACTAGGTCCAAACTCCATGTTGCACTGCTTATATGACAGTGGTCATATTTTTTTTGGATTCCTCTTTCGGAGAGGTGCAAGATTGATCTAAAGATCAGCTTGTTTGGATGAGTAGAACATAATTTTGAATTTATTTTCCACACATGTGCAAGGTTGGCCAGATTTGTAATGTAGGCTCAAATGCCTAATAGATGTGTCACACACCCTCACTGATGGATATAAATTGGAGACACTTGGAGATCATTTTATCATAAACTCATCACACATTCTCTCATTGTGATCTGATTGGTTTGATAGCCTTTGGAGGCCTTTTCCCCCTCACACGTGTGGAGCTAAAGTTGTTGATTTTTGCGGATCTGTTTAGGGCTCATTTGCTGCAGCATTGACTAGCATTGACCGTGGTCAACCCTTGGTCGTTTGACCTCAAATCTATGCCAAAATTTTGATTTTGAGAGGTCGTACTGTTGATCACTAAAATAGAGGAAAATAGAGTTGTTTGACCAAAGCCCTAATCTGTAACGTTGACTTTCTGTTGCTATCCTGCATTGACTTTTATATGTTGACCAGTGTTGACTTGTGATGAGCTGTCTTTGAGGGTTGTGGGTGTGACACATGGAAGGTTGGCTGATATAGAAAGGCTTTGCTTGTTGAAGCATCCTGTTGACTGCCATAACACACAATATCTCATATCTTTTCTGGACAAAAGGAATTGTAAATATGAGATATATTTTTGGCTTGTCTTCTGTTGATATATTTTTGTGTTCTATCAGCATTTTACTTTCATGTTTATGTGATTGCTAATTTGAATCGGGCCTAAGAAAGATTGAAGTAAAATTGCATCAAGAATAGAACACCATGGTTATCTAAATTTAACATGGTATCAGAGCTGAGGTGAAGACAAAGTCCTAGCTTGTGTTAGAAGCAATCACTAAAGGAAGGAATTCTATCAAGGAAAAATTGCCTCCTCAACCTACAAGGGTTTCAAGGCTGATGATAAATTGACTGATAAGTCTGATTATCATGCATGGAAGATGTCCTTGGATTTAGTATTAGAAGATAAAGAGGTCATGGACTATGTGTAGGGGAAGATTCAAGAGCCTCCATCAAATGCAGCTGCTGCCAAAAAGACGAAGTATAGAAAGGGGGAAATCAAAGCAAAGATGATTATCCAGGATTCTATTCATAAGCACTTGGTTGCTTACATTTCTCAGCTGAACATATCTAAAGAGATGTACGATAAGTTGGTGAGCATGTTCAGGGCTAGCAATGCTAATCAAATCCTTTTCTTCAAGAATCAATTAAAGAATATCAAGAAGGGCAAGGATGAATCTATTCAATCCTATTTTATGAGACTCATTTAAATCAGGAATAACCTCCTAGCTATTGGGGAAGCAATATCTGATAGAGATGGTTCTTATTGCACTTGGAGGTCTCCCCCATGATTGGTATGTATTCAATACCCCTATTCTTAATAATAATGTGATTCCTGATTTTGATGAAATATTGACGAGATGCACTCAATAGGAAACAAGAATGATGGAGTATGCCTCTAATGGAAATGGAAGTGACCCTAATGCCTTCGCCGCTCATTCAAATAAGAAAGACAATGATGGCCCAAGAAATCAAAACCATGGAAGAGCGGGGCCCAAAGGAAGGAAAGAAATATGTTACACTTATAACAAGACTAGTCACTATGCAAGAGAGTGCCCTAATAGAAGGGACTCTCCCATGGATGATGACAACAACAACTCAAGAGGGATTGGAAATCAAAGGAACAACAGGTTCAAAGGAAAAAGGAAGGCTCCCTCTGATCGTAGTGGAAATGGGAAACCTTTCAAGAGGTCAAGAAATTCCAAGAACGATGAGTCTAATGTTGTTGATAATAAGAGAAATTAATTTATCCTTGTATTTTTCCTCTCTGCTGTATCTTGTTCCGACACTCTGGATTTCTGGTTAATTGATTGTGGTGCTTCAAGGCACCTCACTGGCTATAAATAAGCCCTCTATGATTTGATTAAGAAGGATACAAATATGGAAATTATCCTTGGAGATAATGCCACCTATCCTGTGAAAGGGATAGGGACTGTGACCCTCCATCTATCTCAAGGTCAAGTCCTCTGATTACAAGATGTGTTGTATGAACTTGAATTGAAGAAGAACCTTGTGTCCATTTTTGCAATGGAAGACAAAGGGTTCAAGGTGGCATTCGTTGATGGAAAGGTACGTATCTGGAAGAAGAACTTCAAGGAAGCTCTTACTATTGGTTTTAGAGTTGATACACTCTACCAGGTTGGAGGAAGCCCATTGGAGGCTATGTCATGTGATACAACTCTTCAAACAGAGTTATGGCACCGAAGGTTTGCACACCTTCATTACAAGGCCCTTCCCGAAGCAAGGAAGGTGGTGACAGGGATGCTCTAATTTAAAAATGAATTCAAAGACTCATGCAGAAAAGTTGGCACTAAGAGGGACCACAACTGCATACACTCCTTAGCAAAATGGTGTTGCTGGAAGAAAGAACAGGAATATTGTGGAAGCTACCCGCGCCATGCTATGTGACCAAGGTCTTTTGAAGTTTCTATGGGGAGAAGCTGCAAACACTGCTGTGTATGTTCAAAATAGATGCCCGCATTCCGCTTTGGACTCCAAAACTCCCGAAGAAGTCTTCTCTGGTAAGAAACCTGATGTTTCTCATTTTAGAGTTTTTGGTTGTCCCGTTTTCTTTCATTTGCCAAAATAAAAGAGAAGAAAGTTGGATGCTTCTGGAAAGAAGGGAATGTTTGTGGGCTACAATGAAACTTCGAGGGCATATAGGATCTATGTGCTTGGCCAAAGAGCAGTGGAGATATGCCACGATGTCACCTTCGATGAAGATGTTGGAAATATTGTCATTGATGGAAAAGGAGCAGCATTATGCAGAAAAGAGAAAAGGAGCAACATTATGCAGAAAAGAGGAAAGGAGCAACAATGTGCATCAATGTGCAGTAAAGAGGCAAGGAGAAGAATTAGAGGCAAAGGAGCAAGGAAAATGAGTAGCATTAGAAATATAATATAAGGTAGAGGAGCAGCAACGAGGCAATCAGAAGCATCATAATCATTATCTAAAGCAAAAGAGGTGGCAAAGAAGATATTGTGCAATGCATGGTCAAGTCGGGTTATTTACGTTCAGAACAATAGGCAAAGGAAAAATGGTGAACAACTAGGTCAAGTTGGGTCAAGTAATAAATGAGCTCAGGGTCGAATCGTGGAACGCGTGTAGCAAATAAGGACAATTGTGAACAAGCGGGTCAAGTCATGAAACATGTGCAGCCAAAGAAACAAATATTTGAATGGGTCGAGTCGTCCTTATCTACGTTCAAAATAGTTCAAGATTCAGACCATTTTATGTGTTCAGAATAGTGTAGGTCAAGGTTGATTCGTGTGAATTCATGTTCAAAACAGTGTTGGCGGATTGCATATCGCAATCAGAGCATGAGGAATATCACACAAACATAGAAGTAATATAAAATGTGAAGTGTGATATGGTGTCGTGCCAAGATGACATGGACCTGACCCTGATATCGTAAATCGCATGTCACAAGAGGTTATAACTGAATATCAAAGCGAAACTGCGATAAGAATATATGATGGGGAAACTGTGATAAGTCTGTGGGACCCATTCACATATCGCACATCGCAAAGCTTAGAAGGACTAGCGCTCATGAACCATGTTGAAACACCAAAAATGCGAAGTGCGATAAGGTGCTGGACTCAATGCAGCTCTGAACTATGACTTAACATATTTCAAATCCGGGTTTGATGTAATAACCTGAACTGAAGGATGAGGAATCGAATGGGTGGAAGGTAGAGAGATAGGTTTGTTCACTTCGTATTCCCTGTAGAATGAAAACAGAGAGGAGTTATCTATATAAAAGATGTAATATCAGTGTGCATAGGTAGAAGAGAGTGATGAAGAATGTGAGAAGGATGTTAGAAATAATTTGCACATATAGAACTTATATGAAGCAGATTTGAAGGCTGGAAGGGCAGAAGAGAAAGTGTAAGAAAATAGAGTTGATATCCAGGTAAATCAGCAGTTTATATTCATGTTGAGTGAGGGGATTGTAGTCTCCTTTCAAGTTGTACCTTGACAAATTTCCAGTTGGAGCCGGGTGAGGTAGTAGCCTTCTGTAGGTTGTAGCATGCAGAAAATTTATGGGAGTTGGAGCTTCCTTGCAAGTTGTAGCTTGCAAAAACTGAGGTAGTAGCCTCCTATAGGCAGGTGCTTGCAGAAAATCTGTTGTGAGAGGGAGTAGGAGCTTGCCTTTGTACCACAATAATAATAAGATGTGGTTTTCTCCCTTATGGGTTTCCACTTATATCTACTGTCCATGTGAATGATTATGATGTGTTATTCTGCTTATTGTGACATTATACAGTCTGCTAAATATTATTTATTAAGTTGGTTATTAAATGAGTTGTTAATAAGTTTAAAGAAAAGTTCTTAAGTCCATGAATGTACTAAAATAATTCACCCCCCTCTCAGTTTAGTTAAGGTTCCATCAATTGGTATCAAAGCTAGTTCCTTCTGTAATAGTTTAACCACTAGAAGGAGTTCCTTAGTCCCCAAAAATGGCTAGTTTAGAAGGATGCTCTACAAATAAAGCCCCTCTATTTACTGACACAAACTATGATTTCTGGAAAATAAGAATGAGGAAATACTTAATGTCTCTTGGAGTAGAAGTTTGGGTTGCTGTGGAAGAAAAATATGCACCAAAGGATATGGACACTAAGAAAGAAGCCAACAAAAATTTCATAGCTAATGCAAAAGCAATGAATGCAATCTTGAGCGGTCTGAGTGAGTTAGAATTTATCAAAGTAATGCACAATAAGACTGCCAAAGAAATATGGGATACATTAGAAAATATTCATGAGGGAGATACAAAGGTGAAGATGGCCAAACTACAAGCACATAGAACTTAGTTTGAAAACTTAAAAATGAATGAGGATGAAGATATAACTGCATTGTTATTAAGAGTTTCAGAAGTTGTGAATATCATGATAGGCCTAGGAGAAGAAATTAAAGAAAGTGTTGTAGTCGAGAAAATATTGAGATCTCTACCATCCAGGTTTAATCCTAAGGTTTCTGCCATAGAAGAAACAATAGACTAGGAAACCTTAACCATAAACCAATTACTTGGGAACCTAAGAGCATATGAGATGAGACTTCCTAAAGGGAAGTCAAACACAAGGGAGGATGGCTTTAAGACAGACAAGTGCATAGAAGAGAAGGAAGGTACATGCTCATGCTCTGATGAATAAGTAGCCAAAATTTTCAGAAGACTCGATAGAGGTACAAGTAAGTACAAAGGTAAGCTTCCATTTAAGTTATTTAATTGTGGAAGAGTGGGGCACTATGCTTCAAAATGTCCTCAAAAGAAAATAGAGAATCAATCGAAAGGGAAAGAAAAAAGCAGTTTCAACATTAGGCAAAAAGGGAACATATTTAATAGAAAAACATTCTATGCTCAACAAGACAGCAGTGCATTTGAGAGTTCATATGAATCCCCCAATGAAGATGGGAAATCAAAATTCATTTTGATGGCCAAAGAAGAGCTTGAGGAAGATCTCCTAGAATTTGAAGAAGAAGGTGAGGTAGATATTGAGGGGGAGCTGGTGAGTGCCCTAAAGGAAATTGATAGACTCAAGCTCAATACTAGAAAACAGAAGGAAATCCTTCTGAAATATGTAAATGAAGAACCAACTCTGAGGATTTTATTAAGTTGAAAATTGAACTAGAAGAAGCAAGGAAATTAGAAGACATTCAGCTGCAACAAATAAGAGAGAAAATTCAAGAATGTGGAAGATTGGAAGAAGAGGTGGTGAGTCTGAGGAATAAATTGGAAAAGGCTCAAACTGATTTAACAATGAACATTCAGCAGTTAAAAGGTGTTGAACAATTGGACATGACATTAAATGCACAAAGATCTCCTCTTGTAAAGGTTGGGATAGGATATGACGAATAATGTAGCAAGTCGAAGGCAGAGGATAAGAAATCTATTACATTTGTGAAATATGTCCTAAAATAAAACGTTAACTCCCATCAATATGAGAACAAAAATGTTAGAAACCCTTCAAATACTCATGAGCTGTAGCAAAAACCCACTACAAGGAAAGCCCAGGAAACAAATGGAGTGAACAACCAAGCAACATTCCAACACAGATAAAATGGCTTCTAAAGACAGAATTTTCATATGACCAAATGGCTATACCCCCAAACAACCTTCTCTTCCAAATACATATACTACTTCCATGGGTATTTCTTTTGCTGTAAAAGGTTTGGTCATAAAGCCATGGAGTGTAGAGCGCATATAAGGAGACTGGAGTATGGAAACTCAAAGGGAATTAATAACAATGGTGGATTCACTCATGTACATAATCCATTCTGAAATACAATCAAATTTTTTTGCTGCCATAAAAATGGGCACAAGTCTTACGAATGTCCTCTCAAAGACTGTGATCCATCTCCTTAGAAAATTTATAGAACAAACAGCTGCATGCAATGGAAAAGGAAGCTAAATATGATCTGGGTCTAATTGCTCAGGATTAGAATAGTCAATTGTATGTGGACAGTGGGTGCTCAAGACATATGTCTCAAGATTGAATCAAGTTTGTAACATTTGATGAAAATAAATCTCGCAATGTAACATTCAGAAATGACAAAGCAGGAAAAATCAAAGGCAAAGGCACAGTCAGCATGAATAATGGAGGAGGAGAGGCTCAGGATGTACTGTTTGTAGATGGCATGAAAGCCAATCTGCTAAGTGTTGGTCAAATTTGTGATAAAGGTTGTGAGGTACTTTTAAGAACCCAAGATTGTGAATTAAGGTCAATCACCACAGGAAAGACCTTGGTTAAAGGTGGTCTAACATAGATTAATGTTTATATAGTGGAAGAGGAGAATGAAGCATGCCACATCAACAAACTTGACGAATCTTGGCTATGGCATAGAATATTGGGACATCTAAATTTTGACCACAACATTAAACTGAGTAAAAAGAAAGTTTTCAGAGGTTTTCCTACAATTAAGAAGCCACCAAATGCCATATGTAAGTCCTGCCAATTGGGAAAACAAACTCGCACATCATTCAAAGCTAAAGACCAACTGTCTACTATTAAACCTCTCCAGCTTGTACACATGGAACTGTGCAGACCTTCGAGAACAAATGCACCAGGTGGAGAATCATATTTCATGTTGATAATCGATGATTTTTCCAGATTAACATGGGTGGCATTTCTCATATACAAATATGAAGCATTTGAGAAATTTAATATATTCATGGCACTGACAGAAAATAAAAAAAACTAAAATGCTTCAGATAATACAGAGGAGGTGAATTCACAAATGATGAGTTTGCAGATCTGTGCAATGAATGTGGGATAAAGCAACAATTTACTGTTGCAGATACACCTCAACAGAATGGAGTGGCAGAGAGGCAGAACAAGTCCGTACAATAGATTTCTAGATCCATGATGCAATAAAGAAACATTTCCCAAACCTACTGGGAAGAAGAAGTACACACAACTGTTCATATCCTCAACAAAGCTCATGTCAAACCAAATTGTGACAAGACTCCATATGAAATGTGGCATGGGAAACCAACATCAATCAAGCATTTTAGATTCTTTGGCAGCAAATTCTTCATAAATAATAATGATGAAAAATTGGGGAAGTATGATGCAAGAGCTGATGAAGGAATATTTTTGGGATATGCATCAAAGGGTAAGGGTTACAAGTGCTACAATAAGAGGCACCATAAAATTGTGGAAAGCATTGATGTGAGATTCGATGAAAAACTACCATATAGACCTAGAAGTACAAAATTTGTCAATCATCTAGATCATCATCATGATGAAAATCAAGAAAATAAGGAATAGAATGAGACAATAGAAGATACATAAATAAACTCAAAAGGGCCCTCAAGACACACTCAAAAGAATCATCTAGGGGATCAAATCATTGGAGACAAAAGTGCAGGAGTCCAAACAAGAAGACAGCTAGCTGAACAGACTGAGGAAGTGTATCTAGCCATGTTGTCACAGATAGAACTGAAGAATTTTGATGAGACCAACAAAGACAAAAATTGGTTAAATCCTATGAACGAAGAATTAGACCAGATTGAGAAGAACAAGACCTGTGAGTTAAGACCAAGACCTGTTGGGAAAAATGTCATTGGCACAAAGTGGATATTCAAGAATAAGATGAATGAACAAGGACATGTAATCAAAAATAAAGCCAAACTTGTATGTAAGGGATACTCTCAAATCGAAGGACTTGACTATGATGAAAATTTTTCCACTGTAGCAAGAATGGAAGCAATTAGAATGTTTCTGGCTTTTTCATGCTATCACGATTTCAAGGTTTATCAAATGGATGTGAAGCATGCCTTCTTAAATGGAGATCTAGAGGAAGAAGTCTACATGGAACAACTTGAAGGTCTTTCCTTAGCAGATAAGCACAATTATGTTTGCAAATTAAAGAAAGCCCTATATGGTCTCAAACAAGCACCACATGCATGGTATTCTAGGCTGGACAAGTAATTTCAAAAACAAGGATTCAAGAAGGGATGAGTAGACAACAATCTATATATAAAGGCTGATGAAGATGAACTATTAATTGTAGTAGTATATGTAGATGACATCATGTTTGGCAGCAACAAGAATGATTTAGTAAAAGAATTAGCTGAAGAGATGAAGTCAGAATTTGAGATGTCAATGATTGGAGAGCTCACCTTCTACCTAGGACTTCAAAATCTACAGAAGAACAAAGGAATATTCATTTCACAAGAAAAATACTTAAGAGATACATTAAAAAGATTCCAAATGGAAGACTGTAAACCTGTGTCAACTCCCATAACTATTGGATGCAAGTTATGTGCAGATGATGGATCTACATATGTAGATCAAAGACTTTACATATCTATGATAGGAAGTTTGCTATACCTAACAGCCTCTAGAATAGACATTATGTTGGCAGTAGGACTTATGACAAGATATCAATCAACACCAAAACAAAATCACTTGCTAGCAATCAAGAGGATATTTAGATACCTGCAAGGAACTGCAAATTATGGTCTATGGTATCCAAAAGGCAAAGACTTCACGTTGACAACATATACAGATGCAGATTGGGCCAGCTGTGTGGATGACAGGAAAAGCACAAGTGGAGGTGCATTCTATTTGGGAGAAATTCTGGTGGCATGGTTAAGCAAGAAGCAAACATTTGTCTCTCTATCTACAACAGAAGCGGAATACATAGCAATAGTAGCTTGTTGCACACAAGTGATGTGGGTGAAACAAAATATTCAAGACATGAAGGTAAGCATCACTGAACCTATTTCTATCAAATGTGACAATAAAAGTGCAATAAGCATATCAAAAAATCCTCTGCTTCATTCGAAAACCAAGCACATCCCAATAAAGTACTAGTTCCTCAGAGAACAAGTAGCAGAGAAAATAGTAAATATGGAATATTTCCCAACAAAGGAACAAACAATAGACATATTTACAAAACCTCTTGCTAGAGAGCCATTTGAATATCTAAGAGACAAACTCGGGATAGTGTCTGCAGATGATACTCCCTGATATGATCAATATATATATATATAATGAAAAAATGCACCATCAAAGGCTGCAATATCGGGAACAGAAACAATGCAGTCGACCAACTAGTATCAGACAAGAAGCATCATTCCAGGGGGAGAGCAACCATCAACCATGAACATAGAAGTAAAGAGGAACCTTAAATGTTGCTGAAGATAACTACTGATGAAGAATTTCTCCTAATTTTAGTAAAAAAAATAAAAATATTTCAGCAGTCTAGCACATCTCAGCACTATACATGGAAATTCAATGACTCCCAAAGTGTTCTCCCAACATTACTTATACACCAAATGGAGCAGCAGTCCCAACCATGTATGTGGACAAAACTCAAGCAATGCAAAGATAGAAAGTACACCAAATATTTGTAACCCCTTGCCATTGATGTCAAAGGGGGAGGAAATGTAATCAGAGGAAGGTAAACACTTCTAAGAATGAAAGGGGGAGGATGTGTTGCTATCAATGCCAAAGGGGGAGACTGTTGGAAATATTTTCATTGATGGCAAAGGAGCATCATTATGCAGAAAAGAGAAAAGGAGAAACATTATGCGGAAAAGAGGAAATTTGCAGCAATGTGCATCAATGTGCAGCAAAGAGGAAAGGAGCAGCTATGTGCAGCAAAGAGGCAAGGAGAAACATTAGAGGCAAAGGAGCAGCATTAGAAATATAATCTAAGGCATAGGAGTAGCAAAGAGGCAAACATAAGCATCATAATCATTATCTAAAGAAAAAGAGGTAGCAAAGAAGAAATTGTGCGGTGCAGGGTCAAATTAGGCTATTTACGTTCAGAACAACAGGCAAAGTAAAAATGGTGAACAACTGGTTCAAATCAGGTCAAGTAATAAATGAGCTCACGGTCAAATCGTGGAATGTGTGCAACAAAGAAGGACAGTTGTGAACGAGCGGGTCAAATCATGAAACGCGTGCAGCTAAATAAACAAAGACGTGAACGGGTCAAGTCATCCTTATCTACATTAAGAATAGTTCAAGAGTTGGACCATTTTATGCGTTCAAAACAGTGCAGGTCAGGGTCGAGTCGTGTGAATTCAAGTTCAAAACAGTGTTGGAGGATTGCATATCGCAATCAGAGTAGGAGGAATATCGCACAAACATAGAAGTCACAAAAAATCCGAAGTGTGATATGATGTTGTGGAAAGATGATGTGGAGACAACATAAACCTGACCCTCGTATTGCAAATCGTATGTCACAAGAGGTTATTACCGAAGATCAGAGCGAAAATGCGATGGGGAAACTGCGATAAGTCTATGGGACCCATTTTCATACCGCACATCGCAAATCTCAAAAGGACTAGCGCTCATGAACCATGTTGAAACACTGAAATGCGAAGTGCGATAAGGGGTAAGATGCGATGCAACTCAGAACTATGATTTAACATATTTCAAATCTAGGTATAAGGGCATTTCCTTTGAGAAATCGCATCATAGGTGGGAAAGGTGAATATAACATAGAACCATCAAGGATCACCGATATGGGATAAAGGGACCAGACACGAGGCTTTTCAAAGGTTAATTGGAGTTTATTTAAGGTCCAGGGTTTAATATGTTTGCGCCAATTTATAAAGAAAAAGTAAACGTGGGAATAGACTCAGGTAAGACCTGACTCTAAATGCTGAACAATATGTAATACGTTTACGCCTATTTTAAGGAAAAATAACCCGACTCTGTGTCAAGTAAAGGCAGAAGCTGAACATGCGGTCAAATCGAGAAAAATAAAGTTAAGCAACACCGTTGCAAATGTAACAGATGGGTCGAGTCAGGCAAAAATCGTTTATGCTGCACAATTAGAATACAACAGTAGGAACAAAAAATAAAGGGACAACAAGCAGAAAAGACAAATACACAACAAATCTAGAAGCTGAAAGGGCTGATTAAAATATTGGTTAGATGTAATTTATGTGTAAATCTAAATTCATTGATTATTTTATATTGTTTGTTATGCAAAGGCAAGTTTCCATATGCATAGGAAAAACTCCAAATAGTGCTGAAATGATTATTTCTGTATTCTTGTTGATGTAATAACCTAAACTGAAGGATGAGGAATCGAATGGATGGAAGGCAAAGAGACATGCCTGTTCACTTCGTATTCCCTATAGAATGCAAACAGTGAGGAGTTATCTGTATAAAAGATGTAATATCAGTGTGCATAGGTAGAAGAGAGTGTTGAAGAATGTGAGAGATATGTTAGAAATAATGTGCACATCTAGAACTGATATGAAGCAAATTTGAAGGCTGGAAGGGTAGAAGAGAAAGTGGAAGAAAACAGAGTTGATATCTAGGTAAATTAGCAGTTTATATTCAGGTTGAGTGAGGGGATTGTAGTCTCCTTTCAAGTTATAGCTTGATAAAATTCCAGTTGGAGGTGGGTGAGATAGTATCCTCCTGTAGGTTGTAGCATGCATAAAATTTATGGGAGTTGGAGCTTCCTTGCAAGTTGTATCTTGCAAAAACTGAGGTAGTAGCCTCCTGTAGGTAGGTGCCTGCAGAAAATCATTTGTGAGAGGGAGTAGGAGCTTGCCTTTGCATCACAACAATAATAAGATATGGTTTTCTCCCTCATGGGTTTCCACTTATATCTGTTGTCCATGTGGATGATTATGATGTGTTATTCTGCTTACTTTTTTTTGTCCACATTATACATTCTGCTGAATATTATTTATTAAGTTGGTTATTAAATGAGTTGTTAATAAGTTTAAAGAAAAGTTTTTAAGTCCATGAATGTACTAAACTGATTCACCTCCCCTCTCAGTTTAGTTAAGGTTCCATCAATTGGTATCAAAGCCAGTTCTTTCTGTAACAGTTTAACCACTAGAAGGAGGTCCTTAGTCCACAAAAATGGCTAGCTTAGAAGGATGCTCTACAAATAAAGCCCCTCTATTTACTGGCACAAACTATGTTTTATGGAAAATAAGAATGAGGACATACTTAATACAGTCTCTTGGAGTAGAAGTCTGGGTTGCTGTGGAAGAAAAATATGCACCAAAGGATACAGACACTAAGAAAGAAGCCAAACAAAATTTCATAGCTAATGTAAAAGCAATAAATGCACTCTTGAGCAATCTGAGTGAGTCAGAATTTATCAAAGTAATGCACAGTAAGACTACCAAAGAAATCTGGGATATTTTAGAAAATAGTCATGAGGGAGATACAAAGGTGAAGATGGCCAAACTACAAGCACATAGAACTCAGTTTGAAAACTTAAAAATGAATGAAGATGAATATATGACTGCATTCTTCTTAAGAGTTGCAGAAGTTGTGAATATCATGATAGGCCTAGGAGAAGAAATTAAAGAAAGTGTTGTAGTTGAGAAAATATTGAGATCTCTACCATCCAGGTTTAATCCTAAGGTTTCTGCCATAGAAGAAACAACAGACTCGGAAACCTTAACTAGAAATGAATTATTTTGGAACCTAACAACATATGAGATGAAACTTCCTACAGGGAAATCAAACACGGGGGAGACTTCCTTTAAGCCAAACAAGTGTACATAAGAGAAGGAAGGTACATGCTCATGATTTGATGAAGAATAAGCCAAATTTATCAGAAGATTAGATAGAGGCATAGGTAAGTACAAAGGTAAACTTCCATTTAAGTGATTTAATTGTGGAAGAGTGGGGCACTATGCTTCAAAATCTCCTCAGAAGAAAATAGAGAATCATTCAAAAGGGAAAGATCAAAGCAGTTTCAACAATAGACAGAAAGGGAACAAATTTAATAGAAAAATATTCTATGCTCAACAAGACAACAATGCATCTAAGAGTTAAGATGAATTCCTTCAATGAAGAAGGGACATCAGAATTCATTTTGATGGCCAAGGAAGAGCTTGAGGAAGATCTCCTGGAATTTGAAGAAGAAGGTGAGGTAGATTTTGATGGGGAGTTGGTGAGTGCCCTAAAGGAAATTGATAGACTCAAGCTCAAGACTAGAAAACAGAAGGAAATCCTTCTGAAATATGTAAAGGAAGAACCAAACTCTGAAGATTTTATTAAGTTGAAAATTGAAATAGAAGAAGCAAGGAAAGTATAAGACATTTTGTTGTAGCAAATAAGAGAGAAAAGTCAGGAATGTGGAAGATTGGAAGAAGAGGTGGTGAGTCTGAGGAAGAAATTGGAAAAGTCTCAAACTGATTTAACAATGAACATACAACAGTTAAAATGTCATGAACAATTGGACATGATATTAAACGCACAACGATATCCTCTTGTAAAGGCTGGGATATGATATGAAGGAGAATCCAGCAAGTTGAAGGCAGAGGATAAGAAAGCTGTTACATTTGTGAAAGCTGTCCTAAAAGATAATGTTAACTCCCATCAATCCAAGAACAAAAATATGGGAAACCCTTCAAATCCGCATGAGTTGTAGCAAAAAACCAATACAAGGAAAGCCCAGGAAACGAAAGGAGTGAATAGCAACATTCTAGCATAGATCAAATGACTTCCAAAGACAAAATTTTCATATGACCAGATGGCTATATCCCCAAACAACCTTCTCTGCCAGATACAAATACTACTTCCATGGTTATTGCTTTTGTTGTAAAAGGTTCGGTCATAAAGCCATGGAGTGTAGAGCGTATATAAGGAGACTGGAGTATCGAAACTCAAAGGGAATTAAGAACAATGGTGGATTCACTCATGTACATAATCCATTCTGAAATACAATCAAATGTTTTTGCTGCCATAAAAATGGGCACAAGTCTTATGAATGTCCTCTCAAATACTGTGATCCATCTCCTCAGAAAATGTATAGAACAAAAAGTTGCATGCAATGGAAAAGGAAGCTATATAAGTGCGATCTGGTTCTAATTTCTCAAGATTAGAATAGTCAATGGTATGTGGACAATGGGTGCTCAAGACATATGACTAGAGACCGAAGCAAGTTTGTAACATTTGATGAAAAAAAAATCTGACAATGTAACATTCGGAAATGACAAAGCAAGAAAATTCAAAGGAAAAGGCACAGTCAGCTTGAATAATGGAGGAGGAGAGGCTCAGGATGTACTGTGAGGTCCTTTTATGAGCCCAAGAAATTGAAGTAAGGTCAATCACCACAGGAAAGACCTTGGTTAAAGGTGTTCAAACAGAAAGTAATGTTTATATAGTGGAAGAGGAGAATGAAGCATGCCGCATTAGCAAACTTAAAAAATCTTGGCTATGGAATAGAAGACTGGGACCTCTAAATTTTGACCACATCATTAAACTAAGCAAAAAGAAAGCCGTCAGAGATTTTCCTGCAATAAAGAAGCCATCAAATTCCATATGTAAGTCATGCCCATTGTGCAAACAAACTCACACATCATTCGAAGCCAAAGACCAACTTTCTACTAGTAAACCTCTCCAGCTTTTATACATGGAACTGTGCAGACCTTCGAGAACAAATGCACCAGGTGGAGAATCGTATTTCATGTTGATAATCGATTATTTTTCAAGATTAACATGGGTGGAATTTCTCAGATACAAATCTAAAACGTTTGAGAAATTTAAGATATTCAAGGCACTGGCAGAAAATCAAACTTGATGTAAACTAAAATGCATCAGATCAGAGAGAGGAGGTGAATTCACAGGTGATGAGTTTGTGGACCTGTGCAATGAATGTGGGATAAAGAAACAATTTACTATTGCAGATACACCTCAACATAATGGAGTGGAAGAGAGGAAAAATAGGTATGTCAAGCAGATTTCCAAAGCCATGATGCAAGAAAGAAACATTCCCCAAACCTACTGGGCAGAAGCAGTACACACAGCTATTCATATCCTCAACAAATCTCATATCAGACCAAATTGTGACAAGACTCCATATGAACTGTGGCATGGGAAATTGACATCAATCAAGCATTTTAGAGTCTTTTGCAGCAAATGCTTCATAAAGAATAATGATGAAAAATTGGTGAATTCCGATGCAAGAGTTGATGAAGGAATATTTTTGGGATATGCATCAAAGGGTAAGGGTTATAGGTGCTACAATAAGAGGCTGCATAAAATCGTGGAAAGCACTGATGTGAGATTCGATGAAGAAATACCAAACAGAACCAGAAGTACAAACTTTGTCAATAATCCAGATCATCATCATCATGATAATCAAGAAAATAAAGGACAGAATGGGACAATAGAAGATACATAAATAAACTCAAAAGGGCCCTCGATACACACTCAAAAGAATCAACCAGAAGATCAAATCATTGGAGACAAAAGTGCAGGAGTCCAAACAAGAAGACTCCTAGCTGAATAGACTGAGGAAGTGTATCTAGGCATGCTGTCACAGATAGAACTGAATAATTTTGATGAGGCCAACAAATTAAAAAATTGGATAAATTCTATGAATGAAGAATCAGACCAGATTGAGAAGAACAAGACTTGAGAGTTAATACCAAGACCTGTTAGGAAAAATGTCATTGGGACAAAGTTGATATTCAAGAATAAGATGAATGAACAAGGACATGTAATCATAAATAAAGCCAAACTTGTATGTAAGGGATACTCTCAAATCGAAGGACTTGACTATGATGAAACTTTTTCCCTTGTAGCAAGAATGGGAGCAATTAGAATGTTTCTCGCTTTTGCATGCTATCATGATTTTAAGGTATATCAAATGGATGCAAAGTTTGCCTTCTTAAATGGAGATCTAGAGGAAGAAGTACCTTCAAAAACAATTATCCTTGGTCTTTTTCTTCATTCATAGCATTTATCCATGGACAAGTACTTTCAAAAACAAGGATTCAATAAGGGAGGAGTAGACAACAAACTATATACAAAGGATGATGAAGATGAACTATTAATTGTAGTAGTATATGTAGATGACATCATGTTTGGCAGCAACAAGAATGATTTAGTAAAAGGATTTTTTGAAGAGATGAAGTCAGAATTTGAGATATCAATGATTGGAGAGCTTACCTTCTACCTAGGACTTCAAATTCTACAGAAGAACAAAGGCATATTCATTTCACAAGAAAAATACTTAAGAGATATGTTAAAAAGATTCCAAATGGAAGACTTTAAACCCGTGTCAACTCCCATGACTACTTGATGCAAGTTATGTGTAGATGATGGATCTGTAGATGTAGATCAAAGACTTTACAGATCTATGATAGGAAGTCTGCTATACCTAACAACCTCTAGACTAGAAATTATGTTAGCAGTAGGACTTATGGCAAGATATAATTCAACACCAAAAGAAAATCACTTACTAGCAATCAAGAGGATATTTAGATACCTGTAAGGAATTGCAAATTATGGTCTATGGTATCCAAAAGGAAAAGAATTCACATTGACAACATATATAGATGCAGATTGAGCTAGTTGTGTGGATGACAGGAAAAGCACAAGTGGAGGTGCATTCTATTTGGGATAAACTCTGGTGGCATGGTTAAAGCAAGAAGCAAAAATATGTCTCTCTATCTACATCAGAAGTGGAATACATAACAACAGTAGCTTGTTGCACACAAGTGATGTGGATGAAACAAACTCTTCAAGACATGAAGGTAAGCATCACTGAACTTATTTCTATCAAATGTGACAATACAAGTGCAACAAGCATGTCAAAAAATCCTGTGCTTCATTCGAAAACCAAGCACATCCCAATAAAGTACCAGTTCCTCAGAGAACAAGTAGAAGAGAAAATCGTAAAGATGGAATACGTCCCAACAAAGGAATAGACAACAAACACATTTACAAAACCTCTTGCTAGAGAACCATATGAATATCTAAGAGACAAACTGGGGATAGTGTGTGCAAATGATACTCTATGATATGATAAAAACACACACACACACACACATATAATGGAAAAATTCACTATCAAAGGCTGCAATATCAGGAACAGAAACAGTGCAGTCGGACAACCAGTATCAGACAAGAAGCATCATTCCAGGGGGAGAGGAACCATGAGCGATGAACATAGAAGTAAAGAGGAACCTAAAATGCCGCTGAAGATAAATACTGATGAAGAAGTTCTCCTAATTTTAGTCAAAAAAAAAAAAAATCAACAGTCTAGCACATCTCAGCACTATACATGCAAATGCAATGACTCCCAAAGTGTTCTCCCAACATTACTTATACACCAAATGGATCAGGAGTCCCAGCCAAGTACGTGGATAGAACTCAAGCAATGCAAAGATAGAAAGGACACCAAAGATTTGTAACCCCTTGAAATTGATGTCAAAGGGGGAGGAAATGTAATCAAAGGAAGGTAGACACTTCTCAGAATGAAAGAGGGAGGACGTGTTTCCATCAATTCCAAAGGGGGGGACTGTTGGAAATATTATCATTGATGGCAAATGAGCACCATTATGCAGAAAAGAGAAAAGGAGCAACATTATGCAGAAAAGAGGAAAGGAGCAACAATGTGCATCAATGTGCAACAAAGAGGCAAGGAGCATCATTAGAGGCAAATGAGCAGCATTGGAAATATAATCTAAGGCATAGGAGCAAAAAAAAGGCAAGTAGAAGCATCATAATCATTATCTAAAGTAAAAGAGGCAGCAAAGAAGAAATTGTGCAGTGCAGGGTCAAGTTGGGCTATTTACATTCAGAATAACAGGCAAAGTAAAAATGGTGAACCACTGGATCAAGTCGGGTCAAGTAATAAACGAGCTCAGGGTCGAATCGTGGAACACATGCAACAAAGAAGGGCAGTTGTGAATGAGCGTGTCAAGTCGTGATATGCGTGCAACCAAAGAAACAAATATGTGAACGTGTCTATTCGTCCTTATCTACGTTTAAAATAGTTCAAGAGTCGGGCCGTTTTATGCGTTCAGAACAGTGCAGGTCAGGTTCGAGTTGTGTGAATTCACGTTCAAAATAGTGTTGGCAGATCACATATCGCAATCAGAGCAGGAGGAATATCGCACAAGTACAGATGTCACAGAAAATGCGAAGTGAGATATGATTTTGTGGAAAGATGATGTGGATATGACTTGGACCTAACCCTCTTATCGCAAATCATATGTTGTAAGAGGTTATAACTGAAGATCGAAGTGAAACTGTGATAAGAATCTGCGATGGGGAAACTACTATAGGAATTTGCGATAAGTCTGTGGAACCCATTCGCATATCGCACATCGCAAAGATCAGAAGGACTAGCGCTCATGAACCATTTTGAAACGCCGAAATGCAAAGTGTGATAAGGGGCCGGACGTGATGCGGTTCAGAACTATGACTTAACATATTTCAAATCTAGGTGTAAGGGCATTTCCTTTGAGAAATCGCATCAAATGTGAGAAAAGTGAATATAACGTAGAGCCATCAAAGATCTTTGATATGAGATAAAGGGAATAGACACGAGGCTTTTAAAAGGTTAATTGGAGTTTATTTAAGGTCCAGGATTTAATATGTTTGCACCAATTTATAAATAAAAAGTAAATGCGGGAGTAGACTCGGGTAAGATCTGACTCTAAATGTTGAACAATATGTAATGCGGTTACGCCTGTTTTAAGGAAAAAATACCCGACTCTGTGTTAAGTAAAGGCAGAAGTTGAATGTGCAGTCAAGTCGGGGAAAAGACAATTAAGTGACACTGTTGGAAATGTAACAAATGGGTCGAGTCGGGCAAAAACCGTTTATGCTGCACAGTTGTAATACAACATCAGGAATAGAAAAGACAAGGGACAACAAGAAGAAAAGACAAATACACAACAAAGCTAGAAGTTGAAAGGGCTTATTAAAATATTGGTTTAATGTAATTTATGTGTAAATGTAAATTCATTGATTATTTTATATTGTTTGTGATGCAAAGGCAAGTCTCCATAGGCATAGGCAAAACTCCAAATAGTGCTAAAATGATTATTTTTGCATTCTTGTTGATGTAATAACCTGAACTGAAGGATGAGGAATCAAATGGGTGGAATGCAGAGAGACAGGCCTGTTCACTTTGTATTCCCTATAGAATGAAAACAGTAAGGAGTTATCTGTATAAAAGATGTAATATCAGTGTGCATAGTAGAAGAGAGTGCTAAAGAATGTGAGAGAGATGTTAGAAATAATGTGCACATCTAGAACTGATATGAAGTAGATTTGAAGGTTGGAAGGGAAGAAGAGAAAGTGGAAATTGAATTGCCTGCATTTGATGATTGAAACCTTCTATTTAAGTTGAACCTTTCCCTTGTAAGCCTATTGGTCATCCTATACATTGATATTTATAATATCCATCATATGTGACCTTATACCGAGACTCCTCCCATTTGTGAAAGTCCATAAAGAGTAGGGGGTTTTGAATGTGGTTGCAATGGTCCATTACCCAATTTTTGTCACTTGATCTAGTAATATTCTTGTAGGGTACCCTCTCAAAGGCTTGCTAGATTTTGCAGCAACAATTCATAAATTTATTATGGAGGATTTAGGATTATAGTGTTCTAAGGAGAGAACCAAGAAAATGGTGCCTTATATACTATTTCTCAACAAACACGATTGATGAGATTAAAGATGACACATTAGTTTTGTATGCACATCCTTAAATTAGGACAACGTGTAATATCCAAGTTAAGGATATGCCAACAAGAAACTATTCGATTATTCTATTTAGAGACTGACAGATTAGGACAGGTGGATACATGTCATTGAATGGCATGCACATGACCCTTCCTAAAGATGAAAAGAACATCATTGTATTCAGGGAAGGAAGAATATCACCTTACATTGAAAGTTTTCCACAACCCCATGTTAATTAAGACAAAGAAGACCTAGGGATCTACTCTCTTTTCATTGAACAAGAATGTCCCACTCCTTCCCCCATCTATCAAGAAGATCAAGTCTAGCACATGCAATTCGATGGTGCATCCTATAATGAGGGAATAATCTTGGGGTTGTGTTGTATTGATCTCTTGGTAAAATACACCAATTTTCCTTCAGACTTGAATTCAAATGTACAAATAACATAGTTGAGTTCGAAGTTTTATTTTTAAGCATCGAGAAAGCCATCAATGTAGGTTGTAAGCACTTAAAATACTTTTGGTGATTCCCAACTTATTGTTAACTTAATCAACAAATTATTTTTGGTGATTGCCAACTTATTGTTAACTTAATCAACAAATTTTATTCTCCTTCTACGATATTAATCAAGAGATATTATCAATTTTTGTTGCAAAAAATTCCAATTTTTTTTTAATATCACTCATATTCATAGGGAATTAAATGGCTTTTAAAATTGCTTGGTTGTGCATGCCACTAGTCCCCAAAGGTGGCCTCTTCCTGAGAGGCTTGATTGTGTTCTACAATCACTATATCAACCTCATCTGCCAAACAATGAAGAAGATTGGCAGGTATTCTCAGATTATGAGAGAGTTTGCTCATTCATGTAGGGACAAACCTCTGGTAAGAAAGAGATCATTGCACTCAAAGACAATAAGTACCCTTGGGGGATGTCTCCTCTCAAAAAATATTTTTCTCCCAACGACATGTCTAGTAATAAGACAAACTTAGGGAGGAGTAAAAATTAAAAATAGGAGAAACTATAGCTGTGAATATTGGGACTACTAAGGAGCTAGTTTTTTTACAAATTGGAGCTCAATGTTCAAATAATGAAAGGAAAAGGTTCTTGGACCTTTTCCATGAGTTTATGGTGTCTTTGCCTAGTCATACAAGGATTTATGTGGTTTTTATCCTAACGCAATTTAACACACTATTCCAATCTCGTTAGGAAAATGCATAGACGAGTTAATCCACACTTGAGGTTGTGATTAGAAAAGAGCTTGAGAAGGTATTGGCTGCTCATATGATTTTTATCGTTAAGTATTCAGAGTGGGTGGCTAATTTATTCCTTGTACAAAAGAAAATGGGCAATATTTGTTTATGTGTATACTAACACGCTTTAAATAAAGCAAGCGTGAAGGATAATTTCTCACTTCCCAACATGGATTTAATTTTGCAACAAGTTGTGGGGTCTCAAATGATGTCCCTCTTCGATGGTTTCTCTAGTTATAACCGAATATTCCTAAATATAAAACCACATTTACTATGCAGTGGGGCACCTTTTTTTACATGCGCATGTCCTTTGGGCTTATTAATGCAGGTGGAAAATTCTAGAGAGTTATGCAAATAACCTTTGACGATATTGTCGAGAAAATCATTCAAATTTACCTCGACGATTTCATAGTTTATTCTAAATATTGAAGGGAACATTTGATAATATCAGGTAGGTATTTCAAAGGTGTAGGGAATATGGTATGTCTTTAATCCCTAAGAAATCCATTTTTGGTGTCACCACATGTAAAATCCATAGAGACATTATTTCAAAAAATGGGGTTAGCATTGACCCAGAAAGAATTGAAGCAATCAAGAATTTTCCAACCCCCAAATCTAAGAAAGAAATTCAATGTTTCATGGGCATAAATAAAAATTTCCAACGATTTATTCGTGACTTCACCAAAATGGTAAATCCCATTCACAATTGCTTAAAGCATGATGTAGACTTTCAATGGGATCACACAGGTGAAAAATATTTTTCATCCCCCATCTTGGCGAAACCAGATTTCACTAAAGATTTAATTATATACTAATGTTATAAAAGAGGCAATTTCAAGTATTTTTCCGCAGAAAATGGAAAAGGTGAAGATCATCCTATATCTTTCACAAGTAAAATCTTACCAAAAGATGAATTAAAGTACTCATTATTTGAAAAACTCACTTATGCATTAATGAAATCTATAGAAAATTTTTGGCATTATATTCTTAGCAAGAACATAGAGGTAAGGGTCCCATTACCTTTTGTAAAGTTTTTACTTTCTTAGACACTTATGTTTGGAAAATTGGCACATTGGCTTGTGAAAGTACCAGAGCATGATTTAACTATTGCCACAACTAAAACCATTAAGGGATGTGACTTAGCCCTCCATTTGGCCCAACATTCGGAGCCAAGTGAAGGGAGTGACAAATATGATTCCTTGTCTTCTTTGTTTCTGATTAATGATGAATGAGTTGACCTAGTAGATCATCCTTGGTACGAGGATATCATATTTTACCTGCAAAGCGAAAGGTACCTTGATGATTTAGATAAACCTCAACGAAGAAGGCTATGACTTGAAACCTCTAAATACTTAATTCTAAATACTTCGCTCTTCCAAAAATATTTCGATGGGCTCCTTTTATGTTGCATAGATGATAAAACAATTAATATACTATTGCAAGTATATTTCACATTGGTGACCATTTCACTGCCAAATACACAAGACACAAAATTGTCAGAGTTAGTTTTCACTAGCCATTTGTATCCAGGAATAGCTATAAGTATGTCCAAAGTTGTGAGGAATGTCAAAATGTTTCTAGACGAGAAAAAAAAATCATGTTTCCCTTGGAGCCTATCACTCCTGATTTCCCTTTTCCAAAATGGGGATTAGATTTTATTGGCCCTATCATCCCACCTTCATCCACTGGGCACATTTTAATTCTAACTGCCACTAATTATTTTATGAAACAAATATCGTGAGTTCCATTAAAAAATTCGAGAGATGAACAAGTTATTGAATTACTTACAAGCAATACCTTTTGTAGGCTTGGTCCATTGGAAAAAAATTTAGATAGTGGGCCTACTTTTATTTCTTCTAAATTCACTTAGTTTTGCACAAAGTATCGAATCAATAATTCTACTTTTTCTACCTATTACCTGCACGGTAATGGGCACACTAAGTCAACTAACAAAATATTGATTAAAATCCCCAAGAAAATTATTAATGAAAAACCAAGGAATTGACATTCTCTTTTAAATTATTCATTATGGGCACACAAAGCCACCACAAAGTCTAGCACTCAATTATCCTCATTTCAACCCATTTATTGTCAATAAGTTGTCATGCCTATTGAGCTTGAATTAACTTCCCTATGTTTGTCATTACATACAAAAGAGTTGAACTTTTTTGATGTTCCACAATGAATGTTGGCTCTGTTGGCTTTGGAAAAACAAAGAAATTATTCACTAAATAATTTGAAGTGCATACAACGGACTACGAAAAAATATTTTGATAATAATTCTAAAGGTGTTAGCTTTCAAGTTGGATAGAAAGTCCTATTATGGGACTCTACCCACGTAGAAAAATGGAAGCACTGGGAGTTTCAAAAATTGTGGATAGGTCCTTTCACAATTATGGAAATAGTTGGATTTAATACCTATATGCTTAAGGATGATAATGATCACTTATTCTCTTACACCATCAATGGGTCACACCTCAAGGCTTGTGTTGAGGCAGACAAATTATGACACATCTATTAGTTGAACCTTTTTGTACATATTATCTTTTGGTTTTTTAATTTTTTGCCACAATTATTTTTCCTTTAGCATCATTTAGTTTTTCTTGTTTCTTTTGATTTTGTTGTTTTCCTTTATTCTATCCATCAATGTTGTTGTGGGTATAGTGTTGCTTTTACCTTTGAATCTGGGCTATTTATGATAATATTGACAAATGCTACATAGTTATGTTTATTTTGTACTATCACTACAAGAAAAAAGCACATTGGTGAGGGGCAAAAATGGTCACCATAAGCTCATTGGTGAGGGTCGAAAGAGCCTTCGTCACCAAAAATTGAACGTCACCAAAGGTGGCGTCGCTGAAAGTATAGGTGTTGTGGTGACATTCAAGATCCATCACCAATAATGATTTATAGTGACGGATAGTGACCGTCACCATTTCATATGAGCAATGGTGACAGACAATAGCCTCCGTCACCAAAAAAATTAACGTCACCAAAGGTGGCGTCGTCGAAATTATGTGTTGTAGTGACATTCAAGGTCCGTTACGAATATTGATTATAATGACGGATAGTGACCATCACCATTTCATATGAACAACAATGATTTTTTGTGATGGACCTTTCATGGCCATCACTATTGGTGCATATATATGGCGACGTTCATTGACCGTCACCATAAACTCATTGGTGACATCAAGGTCCGTCACGAATAATGACTATAATGACAAACAGTGACCCTCATCATTTCATATCAACAACAACAATTTATGGTGACAGACCTTTAATGGTCATCACTATTGATGCATATATATGGTGGCGTTTGTTGACCGTCACCATTTCATATTTTGGTGAGGGTTGAAAAATGTCACCATAATCTCATTGGTGATGGTCAAAAGAGCATCCGTCACCAAAAATTGATCTTCACCATTCCCTATGAATATCAGGGCACGATGGAATCGAACCACCAACCTCCTGCTTGTAAATCAGGTGCTCTTCCATTGAGCTAACACCCTTTAAAGAATTAGACTTTAAACTAGCAATTGCCCCTAAAGGTGCAAAGATACACCAAAGGAATAAGAACTAGGAAAACTGAAATAATTCAATGTCCTTGCTCCTATTTTTATTCTATGACACTCTACAAAGTATGATCTTGATCTATGACGTATTTGTGCCAAGTGGTTCTAATTTAATAGTAAATGTTATATTCAGATAAAATAAATGAATAACTGAGAGGCCTTATGGGATAATTTTTAATCCTTACACCAAAATCTCTTAATATTCAAGTCTATGGAACAACTCGTTCAAAGTTCAAGCTGAAGTAGATTTTAAATGGAAATCCTAAAACCAGCTAAGTAGTTTACAAGTTAACATTTTGGATATAACTTTTGTTCAATTTATATGACAAGTTATGCCATAACCTTGAAACTAGTTTCTTAGCTAAAAGAATTTCTTAAGTCAACAATGACAAAGAAAGATAGTCATGGCGAGAAAAAATATCTTTTTTTTTCTTTCTAATGAGGGTGCATGTAACTTGATAAAGGTTGTATGAGAGTATCAAACCATAAATAGTTTCACTAAAACATGGAAATGACAAAGTCTTGTTAAGAAACAAAAGTTTAGTTGAATATATGAAAAGCATCGAGCTAAATGATATAATTAAACTGAAAGCAACTGTAAAAAAATGAAATTGCCATCATATACCATCTGGTTTGGTTAGTTCTTCAGAAAGAGAAAGTGCAGTTGCATGATCCAACTCCTCATCTTGACTCTGTAATGGACCATCCTGAACAAAAATGTCCACATAAAACAGTTAATGTTATCGTATTGGTAAGAATTTTGATATAATCTATCAAATCATGTACTATGTAGGAGAATAGCTAGAAAGCACAACTAGAAATTTGAATCACAACATAACAATATAAAAGAACATGCAACAGGAAAGGAACAACTCCACAGTTTGAGAAACATGAACAATCCATGAACCCGTTATTATATATTGATATAGATAATGAAATAGAAATCTAGATTTATGAAATTCAAGTATCACACAACAAATATGCACAAGTATGAAAAGGAATATGCACAAGTGCATGATCGACTATAATAACAACTCACTCCTTCCTCTATTTATATGAGAGGTAAAGGGGCTTTATAATAACAAGTGGACCTAGTCCACTACAAGAAAACTTGAAAGACACATTTAGGTCCACCCATGTGAAGCACTCTACTCTACGTGACATGTGTCAGCATCAAAGGTGACAATGATTAACAAGCAAGCCCTCCATGGCATGAGCACTAATCCCCAAGGTCCAACAATCCTCCAAAGGTCCTAAGCTCTGATGCATCTCCTAGGTCATGTGTCTCCTTAAGGACAATGCATATCCAAGGTAATGTGTCACTTTAAGGACTCCCACACCTACATATCCACTCCCTCAACCCAAGAGTTCACATGTTAAGGGATTTTGTGTGCTCATGTTGATTTTGGGATGTTTTTGTCATGGTGAAATACCCAACTCTACTCCAAGCACACAAAATCCCTTCATGCATCAACAACATGAATTCACCAAGCTCCATACTAATCCAACACTTCGAGGAAGAATGTCTTTAAAACATCCAAACAAGGTCTAGCAACGAACGGTAAACCACCTCCAATGTCCAAGTCCATTAATGTAAAATTCATGTTATTATTATTTCAAGAATATTTATATTTTATCCAACATGATGACCCACTATGTGCACTATTTGTAGGGAATCTTCTGGATTTTTATGCTTCAACAGGTTGATCCACTATGTGCATTGGTGAACAACTCAATTTAGTCAAGGAAATCTTCTAAAGTTCTTTCCAAGTTTCATTTCTCTTTCCTGTCATCAAGCAAATTGGAGCAACTAGAAAGAATTCCATTAACTGTCATCCATCCAGTTGTTTCCTAAACAAGTGCCTATTGCTTAAAGAAAGTAGGAAACCATCACGAAACATGACTATAGCCACATAGTTTTAGTAGCTATAATATGACAATGTTATTGAAAACACTGTTAGATTTATTTCATAAAAGGGCACCTAGTCCCAAAAAACAGAAAATGTTCGTGGAGAATGGCTTGTTTCACTATCGTTGAGCTTGACTGTAAACACTGATAGGTTTTTGAGCCAATAAAGTCCTTGGAGAAAAACGGTGATGGTTTCTCTCTAAAACATATGTAGATAAAGATACAAGATTCGAGTGGAGGACTTAAGTAGTTTCATGAATACCGCCCAACTTGTAACTGTTTGGTTTTTTGGTCTGCTTTGTTTTTTATATTTCAAATCTAGTTCTGGAATTTTTGGATTTCAAATTTCAGTTATAATAGCATAATTCTGGGTTGGCTCACATCATTGGTATTAGAACCTCAATTAATAGCAGATTCATATCATATTTTTTGCTACAGTTCAGATTAGTTACTTATGTTCACCAATCTGTTTATCTTTCAAGGAATCCTTGCAAGGAAGATAGAGAAAAGCACAACTCAGATATATTGTCACCAACATATACATCAACTCAGATATATTGTCACAGAGAGAGAGAGAGTAGCACCACTCTTACATCCCTAACCCAAGCTTGAAAGGAATATGCATAAGTGCATGATCGACTATAATAACAACTCACTCCTTCCTCTTTTTATATGAGAGGTAAAGGGGCTTTAGTGGACCTAGTCCACTACAAGAAAACTTGCAAGACACAAGTAGGTCCACCCATGTGAAGCACTATACTTTACATTACATGTTTCAGCATCAAAGGTGACAGTGATTAACAAGCAAGCCCTCCGTGACATGATCACTACTCCCCAAGGTCCAACAATCCTCCAAAGGTCCTAAGCTCCAATGCATCTCCTAGGTCATGTGTCTCCTAAAGGACAATTCATATCCAAGGTAATGTGTCACCTTAAGGACTCCCACACCTACATGTCCAATCCCTCAATCCCAAGAGTTCACATGTCAAGGGATTTTGTGTGCTCATGTTGATTTTGGGATGTTTTTGTCATGGTGAAATACCCAACTCTACTCCAAGCACACAAACTCCCTTCATGCATCAACAACATGAAGTCACCAAGCTCCATACTAATCCAACACTTCGAGGAAGAATGTCTTTCAAACATCCAAACAAGGTCTAGCAGCAAACGGTAAACCACCTCCAATTTCCAAGTCCATCAATGTAAAATTCATGCTATTATTATTTCAAGAATATTTATATTTTATCCTACATGATGACCCACTATGTGCACTATTTGTAGGGAATCTTCTAGATTTTTATGCTTCAACGTGTTGATCCATTATGTGCATTGGTCAAAAACTCCATTTAGTCAAGGAAATCTTCTAAAGTTCTTTCCAAGTTTCATTTCTCTTTCCTGTCATCAAGCAAATTGGAGCAACTAGAAAGAATTCCATTAACTGTCGTCCATCCAGTTGTTTCCTAAACAAGTTCCTATTGCTTAAAGAAAGTAGGAAACCATCATGAAACATGAATATAGCCACATAGTTTCAGTAGCTATAATCTGACAATGTTATTGAAAACACTGTTAGATTTGTTTCATAAAAGAGCACCTAGTCCCAAACAAAAGAAAATGTTCGTGGAGAATGGCTTGTTTCACTATCGTTGAGCTTGGCTGTAAACACTAATAGGTTTTTGAGCCAATAAAGTCTCTGGAGAAAAAATGTGATGGGTTCTCTCTAAAACATATGTGGATAAATATACAAGATTCGAGTGGAGGACTTAAGTAGTTTCATGACTACCGCTCAACTTGTAATTGTTTGGTTTTTTGGTTTGCTTTATTTTTTATATTTCAGATCTAGTTCTGGAATTTTTGGATTTCAAATTTTAGTTATAATATCAGAATTATAGGTTGGCTCATATCAATGGTATTAGAACCTCAATTAATAGCAGATTCATATCAGTTTTTTCGCTACAGTTCAGATTAGTTACTTATGTTCACCAATCTGTTTATCTTTCAAGGAATCCTTGTAAGGAAGATAGAGCAAAGCACAACTCAGATATATTTTCACCAACATACACATCAACTCAGATATATTGTCACCGAGAGAGAGAGAGTAGCACTACTCTTACATCCCTAACCCAAGCTTGAAAGGAATATGCACAAGTGCATGATCGACTATAATAACAACTCACTCCTTCCGATTTTTATATGAGAGGTAAAGGGGCTTTAGTGGACCTATTCCACTACAAGAAAACTTGCAAGACACAAGTAGGTCCACCCATGTGAAGCACTCTACTCTACGTGACATGTGTCAGCATCAAAGGTGACAGTGATTAAAAAGAAATCCCTCCATGGCATGAGCACTTCTCCCCAAGGTCGAACAATCCTCCAAAGGTCCTAAGCTCCAATGCATCTCCAAGGTCATGTGTCTCCTTATTACTACTGTGCTTTCTACCTATTATTTCCATGGTGCCAAAATATCCACTTGCATTAAAAACTGCATGCCATGTACCTAAATAGAAAACCTGATGGATGATAAGGAAAAAGGGCTATCCTATATGAAATGGAACATCATATTCCATACTTATAATGCACTCCAATGTGTCAAAATTGCATGCCAAGTGGAAAATTTGCATTTCTCAAGTTAAAATCTGTGTTATAACTTATATCCTGACCTGATTGCACAAAACCTCTTGTAGATGTACCTATGGAAAAGTCATAAAATACAGTGCTACAATACTTCTCCCTGTGCATCTTCCTACACTTCCATAATTCTAATGTACAAATTCAAGTGAGAGTACTAAGTCTACAAAATAGTTTCACTGATTTACCTGTCTCTTGCTAAGTGCGAGTATTCTTTAATAACATGCATGTCCAGGGCTCACTAAAGATCAAAATTGTGATTTTCAAATTTCTGTGCGGTTATTAGAACATTATTGATATTTTTACATCGTTATAGTTTCACTTCCAATCCAGGAAGCCACTACTGTGCAAAAATATTGTGAAACTGCCAAATTTCACAACATGACAAATCAGGCTATGGTGCCTTCAGAATTTTATATGCCAGAACATAGAGCACATATGGTGAAATATAGAGGTTTATAGCTAGAATATATTATGGTCTACAACCCTACACAATCAAATTCCCAAGAACAATCTCCAAGTGATAGTTACTAAGCATCAACCATGCAATTTGTTTGGTCTCTAGAAACACACACAACCTTCAAATAAATTGCATATCATGTTCTCATTATAAATCACAATGCAAATTCTTGAAGTCTGTGGTCTTTTCAAGCAACCAAACACAAACAAAAGAGGAAGCTTTACATGGAATGAAAGGTCTTTGCAACCATGGCATTACCTCAATAACAAAGCGATCCCATATCTTGTCACTTTGAGCTTCCATGACTCCCTTTAAAATCATAAACCCCAAGCCTTAAATGATGTCAGCCATTTCAAGGAAGAGCCCCCACTCATCACAAAGCATCTACAAAATTGGTGAAAACCAACAGAAGATAACATGACAACTTTAAACCATGTCTCAAAATAAAAAAATTGAATTATTGAGTGCATATAAAACCCTGTTAATCTAACAATTTAACTGACCTCTATAAGTGATTCTTGGGCTTGACTCATATTCTCCACTATGATAGGGCACCCCATAGTTTGACGACCCAATTCCACTGACCAACTTGCACCACTTTCCAGGTTACCTTTTGAAATAAAGCCACCATCCTTATCAGGCACCTACATAGTTTCCAAGGAAATACACAATTATACTTGAATGGCAAGTTTACAGTCATATTTTCTTTTTTTTAGTTGTTGGAAGAAGCAATTTATCAGTTGGAGAAGAAAAATCACTACACGGATGGACAATACATAAAGAAGCACAAGAAGATATGAATTACAATTGTAAATCCCCAGTATATCAGAATGTCAATGTAATATTTTAAAGCACCAGTAAACACCAAGAATGGATATGGAATACCAGTCAGTATTATCTCAAGGACTAGGAGGAAAACACAAAATTATTAGCTTATACAGTCTCTTAAAGCTAGAACCTTTAGGAAATAAAACAAGAAATATTAAGATTAAAGGCAGATATTATCCTACAACGCTATTGGCAAAGAAACTGAGATGTGAGAATGACACTTACGTTTTTGTAGATGTTCATCCTGGTTTTTGCTGACCTGCATGGAGGAAAATGTAGAATGATTAGCTTAACTATGATTAAGCTAAGGAATCCTCCAATTGACCGTCCAATAATATGCTCAGATTCTTTATGCTCCTTTTTTTCTCTCGCAATAATTTCACTCCTCTATCTCCATAGTTTGTTTTGCAACCCACAGCTGAATAGTTCGTTTTGCAACCAACAGTCGCAGAAGAAGGCTAAAAAATGTCATGTGCCCAAGAAATTTGTATTTTCTGGGTTCTTTTAAATGAGTAATTTCTAGGGCTATGATCCAATAATAATATAGAAAATTCTCATTTCAATCTTAAAAAATATAAAAATTGCAGAAACTTTGCACATATCAAATTTTTATGTGTTCAATTTTTTGTATGGACAAGATTAATGGTGCAATCCGAAAAAAATAGTCACTGTCGTAGGTAGGGACTAAAAATATATCTACTAAATGGGCCTAAAACATTTTATAGATAAGAAACAAAGGAATCTCTCTTCATAACCAAATATGAGTTTTGGAGTTCTTGAAACAAAATAGAAAAATCAATATATTTTATTTCTTAAGGTTCAACCATATTCCTTCACAATCTGAACGGACATAATACACGTTCACGTCAACGTTGACATCGACATCAGCTATATCTTCACTTACACATTTTGTTTCTTGAAAGTCGACAACATGTGACAAATCTGCATACTCAGGTTCATATGATGTATTATTTCTCAATCCTTTTGGAGGACATGTTAACACTACATACCAGTCAGTCTCAACTTGATCTTGTACATAGAATACTTGTTTAGCTTACGATGTTAGAATAAATGGATCATCTTCCCAATGATTTTGACTTAATAATTTCTTCATATTCACCATTTTAAAACCCAAATCATCAGTTTTGATCCCTCTCTTATTTTATACATCAATACAATTACATTTGAACAATGTGTACTCCATACAAAAGTAGTCCAATGTAATTATTTATTCTACCACTCCATAAAATGTTGTGGTTTGAAGTATAATTTTTGCATCTTTGGAACTTGACCTCATCATTGTTTGAGCTTCCATGCACACGTCACTATTTTGGGTGGTTCTCTCATTCTCCATGATTTTTGTATGGAATCTATAACCATTGGTTAGGTATCCCTTGTACTTATTCATGAATTTCCTGGGGCCATGAGCTAGCCATTTAAGTGTATCAGGCACTTTTCCATCTCCCTCCACCTGTATAGTTTTAGATTTTTAAATGTAGTTAGAATTCATACATTCAACCTATTAAAAAAATATTTAATTTCCTGCATGATAATATTCCCATATAATGATTTTTAAGTACACTTATAATATAAATAATATAGTTACCCGCTATTTTAACCAACTAGTAAATTTATGGGTGTGGAGTTTCTGCAATAGAGCTTCATATTTTTTCGTTTGGGTAATTGAGTTGGCAATCTCCATTTTGTGCATCCTAATTCAACAATTATGGACAATAGATATGGTGGTTAATGTGTTTTGATTAAATATGAATACAAAAAATTTAAAGGTCAAATATGTTAAACCTTAAACAACCTTAAACAAACAAACAAAAAGATTACAACCCAAATATGTAACTTACTCTATCCATGGATCAACTTCGTTTGTGTGAAATAGAACCCACCTATGGGCTTGTTCCCAACTAATGCCATCTAATTCTGAAGGAAATGGAGTAGATAATGGCTTTCCATCAAGGATAACTTCTTCAACTTCCTCATCCCACACTTCATTTCGACCATGTGTGGATCCAAAAGCTTCCATACCTTTCAAGTATCCTCCACAAAAATTTATTGATTCCTCCACAGTATAGCTTTCGGCAATGCATCCTTCAGGCCTATTTTTGTTCTTAACATAAATCTTGTATACTTTCATGTTCCTACAAAATTAACAAAAAAAAAAGTAATGTAAAAAGCTTTCAAAAAAAATATTTGTTGTGCTTGACAAAAAGTAAAGTTTCACATACCTCTCAAAGGGGTACATCCATCTATATGCAACTAGGCCACAATATTGAAGCTCACGTACCAAATGTACATTCAAATGCAACATTATATCAAAGAATGAAGGAGTGAAGTACTTTTCAAGAAAACACAATGTCTCCACAATATCATTTTCCAGCTTATCAAGACTCTCTACTGAAACTGATTTTGCACAGATTTGCCTATAAAAGTAACAAAGCTTGCAAAGTGTCTTTCGGACAACAATTGGTAACACATGACACAAAGCCACTGGAAGGAGTTGTTACATTAGAACATGAAAATCATGTGCTTTCATACCATGGAACTTAAGCTCTTCCATTGATATATGATTTTTTGGATTAGAGCTGTAACCGTCTGGCACCTTTAACATGAAAAGAACATGACATAGGGTCTATTTATCTTTCTTTGAAAGAGTATGTGGTGCAGGTGGAAGGAATATTTTCTGTCCTTTAACTTCTGGCCATAGTTATTTACTCAAGCCCATTTTTTGCAAGTCATCACATGATTTTTTTCCATCTTTGGACTTCCCTTTTATATCTAGAAGGGTTCCAAAAATGCTTTCACACACATTCTTCTCCACATGCATTACATATAAATTGTGGCGTATTAGGAGTTTCTGCATTCCAACACAGCGAGAATATCAGGAAAAATATTAAATATGGACAAAAATATAAACAGTTAATTCAACCAAGACATCTAATCACAATGAGGTCAACTAAGCAAGTTGTGTCCAATAATTAGGCATGGTTGATCTTGGGTCTACATACCTCCCAATATGGTAGATTCAATAGAATTGATTATTTCTTCCACATCACAACATCAAAATTTTCACCTATTTTACTGTTTCTTATCCTTTTATTTGTTTCAATATTCCCCCATATTGCTTCCTCTCCCTTTGTTTCCTTAAAAATATCTGACACTTTTACAATTGGAGGGGCATAACGATGCTCCTCCTTCCCATTAAACGGTGCCTTTTGTGAGCGAAACTTATGATGTTGAGGAAGAAATCTCCTATGTCCCATGTACACACATTTCCTGCTACAACTGAGGTACTCTGATTCTATGTTCCTCCCATATATGGGACATGCATTATAGGCTTTTTTTGTGCAACCAACCATATTCCCATAAGCAGGAAAATCATGGATCACCCACATAAGAATTTCTTTCATGTTAAATGATGTCTTATTATAAGCATCATATGTCCATACCCATTGGTCCCATAATTCCTTTAGTTCATCTACTAAGGGTTCCAAATACACATCAATGTCATTTCCTGGTTGCTTGGGACCACGTATTAACAATGTTAGCATACAAAAATTCCTTTTTGTGCACAACCATGGTGGAATGTTGTATGTAACTAACACTACAGGCCAAACACTGTATGTGCTGCTCAAGTCTCCAAAAGGATACATCCATCTACTACCATTGCAAGTCGTACATTGTGAGGTTCGCTAGAAAAACTAGGCCATTTGTCATCAATAGTTTTCTATGTTGGGTTATCAACGGGGTGGCGCATTTGACCATCATTGCTTGCATTCTCATGATGCCACCTCATTTTTTGTGATATATCTGCAGAGCTATAATGAAAAAAAAAATAATCATTTATATAAAGTATTATAATATAATAACACTATGACAAATGGTAAAGATAATACAAGAAGGGGAAAACTTGAATAAAATTATAGTGTTCAAGATCATACCTATACATTCTTTTTAGCCTTGGTGCTATGGGAAAATATCTTAACACCTTGGCTGGAACATCTTTCCGCACCTTTTGAGATTGAGCATCCAGCTTCCGTCGAGATTTTCCACATGTTGGGCATTGATCTTTACTTTCATAACTTCCTCGATATAAAATGCAATCATTTGGACATGCGTGTATATATCATAGTTTAACCCCAATGATTTTATCAACTTTTTTGTAGCATATGTAGAATCTGGAAATGTGTTATCTTTAGGAAGCACATTTTTTTGTAATTTTAACATTTGGTCAAAACTTGTATCAGACCATCCACTCTTCACTTTCAGATTGTAGAATTCTACAGTGGTTGATAGTTTTGTGAAGTCAACACAACCTGGGTACAATGGCCTCTTGGAATCTTCGATAAGCTTCTTATATTCATTAACTTCATTTAGTACATTTGTTGATGCCAACCCCTCATTATCACAACTCTCGTTTATGTTTTGATTAAGACATCGATTGACATCATTCACCATTTCAAGCATTTGATCACCGACAATGGTTGCATCATCATCATCAATTAGAGGTTCACTATCGTTCCTAAACAATGTTTCATGCTCATCACCCTGATTATCATAATCATGTTCCACAACATGTTCATAACCTTATTAATAATAGAATCAAAATTTATGTTAATAATTTTATGGTTTTTATGAAAATTAGAATCAATAGCATTTGGTCAACCTAGTCAAATAGGACCCTTGACTAATATGAAATGGCTTACCAGTTGAGATGAAATATGCTTGAGAACTTCATGTGGCTCATTTTCAGAATGTTGCCTGTCCTTGTCAATAATATATGGAATCTAAAGGAGACAAAGAAAAAAAATTGAAGTTTGCACATATAAAAATAATTGATATCTTTATTGTAAAACATATCAGAGTGAAACTAGATCAACTCAAAAAAAATTTCAAGATACTTGATTGGGAATGCTCTCTCCATGGAAATACCAAATGATATATTGTTCGATTATACCATCACAAATCAAGTGCTCTCGTACTTTATCAAATGTTTGTACTTTCACTATGCCACATTTATTACATGGACATTTTGTGGACATCTTATTCCTTGAATGCTCCTCGGAAAACTTCAAGAATTCCTCAACCCCATATCTATATTCTTTTAGTGCTCTACACATAACCAATTACAAGTCATATAAATTTAATTGAGCAAAAGTTACCACTTATACATTTTTGGCATATCACGATGAATAATCAAATATACAAACTATACCTATTTTTCAATTTCATCCAATTTATTTTGTCCATTTGATAATATGTTCCAAGATCCTTTGAAATTGCGTCTACAAAGAGCTATATAAGTTAGTTGATACTAAAGATAGATAAAAAGTGAACTAAAGATAGATGTTGCTAAAAATAAGCCTAGATTTGTAACAAAAAATTAACATCCTTATATAATGACACATTAGATGTAAAAGAACCTTCTAATGGTGTATTTGGTGCAATCCACTGTTTTGCTGGTATATGACGGCAAGGGCTACATTTATTCTAGACCTACTCAAGGTTATAGTGTATCTGTGATCAGTCCTTCCATACGATGTTGACCACTTATTAGACTAACCTGACAATCTAGCAAAGCTTGAAGTTAAATTTCTTTTTTTGCCACACAAGTGAATGCATAGCTCCCCGAATGTGTGGTCTTGAGGGAAAAATATATAAGAATTTGATTGCATGTGAACATTAAAAAGGCATTGTTGAATTGCGGTAATGGGCTTGAGAGAGGAATTGGCATTCACACTTAACCTTGGAAATTATGTGTTTAGTGTTTTGTGTTTCATATCAGGTTCAAAATTCTTGCAGATCTATAGTACTCACACATTGCAGAAAGTTCATAATGCACTATAAATATTCACTAAAATGTCACTTCTTCTGGAAATCCCCAGCTAACCTCCAAAAAACACCTTAACAACACAGGTCCAAAAGAAATGAGGTGAATATTTTGATCCAAAACAGATTGAAGTACGCTCCCTGCAACCACGCAGGTCTGAAGAGATGAAACCACAATTCAAAGTTACAACACTGAGACAAGGTATGTTTGAGGCTCTAAGATAGATATTAGGGTTTTGTTGTAGGTCTGAGTCACTATGCACCAGTTCGAAATGTTTATTTTCCACAAATCAACTGAAGGTTCAACACTTTTCACACCCTTCCTTATTGTAATAATTATGTAGAGAAATTCGAGAGAAGGGGTTTCCTAAGTGTGAGGATGCCCTAGCCAGAGGTAGATGCTACAACAAGTATTGGTCACTCGTGGTCTGCTGGAGGGCAGTGTGAGAGTGGGCCAAGTGTGAACGTGGATTGTGCATTTATGGTATGCTGGAGGACAGTGTGATAGTACCCATGTTGGGGCCCGATGTGCACCATCTTCATGGACCTCAGTGGTTGCAAGAGGTCAAGGATCTGATAAACCACAAGCAGTTTTGTGTAGCCCTAGACTTGTATGTGGATAAGGACTTTTACAGAAGATGATGGGCAGTCCTCCTAGCCCGTCTTAATTGTGGGATATAAACATCTTGCAGTGATAGGTGGTAACCCTTCATGCCCTATGTTGGCCTTCATTAGTGTAGCACAGGAAGACCATAGTGGGTTGAAGTCCCTAAGTAACTCAGGAGCAACAATGAGAAGATTGAGAATTGTTCACAAACAGAGTCTCGATGTGTTGTGCCCTTGATGGACTAAGGCATAACTAGTGAGTAGATTGGTACCCAAGCTTTAGTATCTAGATGGAATTGGAGCATTGATAGAGTCAAGAGCTACAGATTGGGAGCTGAAAGACCGAGAAGAGCTGAGAGAGTCAGAGAATGCGACAACGACATGGTCAGAGTATCTTGTTGAGGGTAGATTGGTTGTCGATGGACTGACACCAAGCCCAGTTTTGTATCTTGTATCAATGGGTGTATGAGGGCCATTATCCTTGGTACGGGAGCTCTAGACTATTGTATTATATGTTGATTAATATAATGAAGCTGGGTTAAAAATTGTAATAAGTTGTCTATATTTTGTGCATTGGTAGATTTACTGCTATTTATATTTTGTTGTGCAAAGTTGTATCATTGTGATTCTTGGTTTGGTAGTGTGAAACATTTTAAGACTCTATCCTAGACCCAAGATCGTGGAAAAACAACATGGTATCAGAGAGTATGTGAGCTACTTTGAGGGATAGTGAATCAGAGTGTGCTCAGCGAAGCAACTCAGAGGGAGTTGTGGGTGTCTAGATCAAGGAGCAAAATTTTCAGCTAAAGACATGGAGATGTGGTCTTGACTAGCTTGGAGGCGAGATTGGTTGGGAGTTCTGGTGGATTGGTGGAGAGCCTAGTGAACAAAGGTTTGTTGTAGGGCAGATTTTTGATCATGGACTTTCGTTGATTTGTCGTGGATGGTTAGGAAAGCTCGAGGGTTTCTTTGGCATGGACGAGATGAGGTTGATCGAGATGGATTCATGTGATGGAATAGATATTGGCAGGCTAGAGTCCTCATCGGATCGTGATGTTGCATATACAATATTGGAGGGATTTGCATGAGTGGTATTTGATCTAGAAGGATGAGTGCTTGCAAGAATGAGCCAGTGGAGATCATGTAGGCTTAGAGGGAGTTCTGAATTTTTGATTTATATGGTTGGGTTTGCACAAGAAGAGTCTAGGTTGGCTTGATATTAATAAGCCATGTGACAACTTGTCAAGCCCACGTGGACGCCCGAATGAAGCCCTTATATTGCGTATAAATAGAAGGTGAGGTTGGAGGCTAAGATAACTTCCAAGAGAAAAAATTTAGGAGTAAAACACCTTCTGATGTAAGCCACAACTTGAAGAAGAGAAGGTCGAAGCCTGAAATGATTGTTTTGAGGTCAAATTAGGAGATATAACAAGGTCGAGGAGTAGCTGCGTAAATACATTGGTAAGAGGGTTGTTTTGGTACCGAAAAGGGTGGCATATTTGTTGTTTAAGAGAGTCTTAGGCACTGTAGTTATTACAAGGATAATGAGTGTCTATATTAGTTTTGTTGGAGGGGTCCTAAGGCCTAATTCCTACAACATAACTAAGGGAAAATCAACATACGGGAGAAAGTATAGGGTGAAGGCAAGCCACATTGATAGAAGGGATTATTGGCAAGTGTTGAGAGGGCTAACATGGACAGTGGCTAAGCCCTAACCAGATTGCATAATACAACAGGGTACCAACACATGAGAAGGTATGTTTTTGTCTTAAATTGTTGGTCCTAGTTTAGACAGTTGGATCATTTTAGTACGTATTGGTTAGAAGCCCAAACCAGTGTAATGATTGGTGAATGGATCAAATTCATATGAAACCTGTGGGAGCCATGTGTTGGGGTTCTCTTGGGTGTTAAGAAACCCCAACTAGGAGCAGATCTCGCAATGAAGTAATGGGTGTCATAGGACATGACTGTTAGAGAATTCTCTTGGCAGCCAAGAGGAGGGTTTCCTAAGTGTGAGGATGCCCTAGCTAGAGGTAGATGCTACAGAAAGTATTGGTCAATCGTATTCTGATGGAGGGCAACGTGAGAGTGGGCCAAGTGTGAACGTGGATTGTGCATTTATGGTCTGTTGGAGGAGTGTGTGATAGTACCCATGTTGGGGCTCGATGTGCACCATCTTCATGGACCTCAGTGGTTGTTAGAGGTCTAGGGTCTGATCAACCAGGAGCAGTTTTGTGTAGCCCTAGACTTGTGTGTGGAGGACTTCTACAACAGATGATGGGCAGTCTTCCTAGCCAGTGTTAATTGTGGGATATAGAAATCTTGCAATGATAGGTGGTAGATCTTCATGCCCTATGTTGGCCTTCATCGGTGCAGCACATGAAGACCATAGTGGGTTGAAGTCCCTAAGTAACTGAGGAGCAACAATGAGAAGATTGAGAATTGTTCACAAACGGAGTTTTGAACAATTCGACAGGAGTCTCGATGTGTTGTGCCCTTGATGGACTAAGGCACAACTAGTGAGCAGATTGGCAGCCAAGCTTTAGTGGCTAGATGGACTTGGAGCATTGATAGAGTCAAGAGCTGCAGATCGGGAGCCGAAGGACCAAGCTGGTACAGGGAATGACCGAGATGAGCTGAGAGAGAATGCGACAACGACATGGTCAGAGTATCTTGTTGAGGGCAGATTGGTTGTCGATGGACTGACACCAAGCCCAGTTTTGTATCTTATATCAATGGGTGTATGAGGGCCATTATCCTTGGTACGGGAGCCCTACACTATTGTATTATATGTTGATTAATATAACAAAGTTAGGTTAAAAATTGTAAGAAGTTTTCTATATTTTGTGCATTGGTAGATTTATGCTATTAATATTTTTTTGTGCAAAGTAGTATCATTGTGATTCTTGGTTTGGTAGCGTGAAAGATTTTGAGACTCTATCCTAGACCCAAGATCGTGGAAAAACAACATGGTATCAGAGAGTATGTGAGCTACTTTGAGGGATAGTGAATCAGAGTGTGCTCAGCAAAGCAACTCAGAGGGAGTTATGGGTGTCTAGATCAAGGAGCAAAAGGTTCAGCTAAAGACATGGAGATGTGGTCTTGACTAGCTTGGAGGCGAGATTGGTTGGGAGTTCTGGTGGATTGGTGGAGAGCCTAGTGAATTTTTTTTTGTTGTAGGGCAGATTTTTGATCATGGACTTTCGTTGATTTGTCATGGATGGTTAGGACAGCGAGAGGGTTTCTTTGGCATGGACGAGATGAGGTTGATTGAGATGGATTCATGTGATGGACTAGATATTGGTAGGCTAGAGTCTTCATCGGATCATGATGTTGCATATCCAAGATTGGAGGGATTTGCACGAGTGGTATTTGATCTAGAAGGATGAGTGCTTGCAAGACTGAGCCAGTGGAGATTGTGTAGGCTCAAAGGGAGTTGTGAATTTTTGAATTATATGGTTTGGTTTGCACAAGAAGAGTCTAGGTGGGCTTGATGTTAATAAGCCATGTGACAAATTGTCAAGCCCATGTGGACGCCCAAATGAAGCCCTTATATTGCGTATAAATAGAAGGTGAGGTTGGAGGCTAAGATAACATCCAAGCGAAAAAATTTAGGAGTAAAACACCTTCTGATGTAAGCCACAGCTTGAAGAAGAGAATGTCTAAGCCTAAAATGACTGTTTTGAGATCAGAGTAGGAGATATAACAAGGTCGAGGAATAGATGCGTAAATACGTTGGTAAGAGGGTTGTTTTGGTACCAAAAGGGGTGGCATATTTGTTGTTTAAGAGAGTCTCAGGCATCGTAGTTATTACAGGGATAACGCATGTCTGTATTAGGTTTGTTGGAGGGGTCCTAAGGCCTAGTTCCTACAACATAACTAAGGGAAAATCAACGTACGAGAGAAACTCTAGGGTGAAGGCAAGCCACATTGATAGAAGGGATTGTTGGAAAGTGTTGAGAGAGATGACATGGACTGTGGCTAAGCCCTAACTAGATTGCAGAATACAACAGGGTACCAACACATGAGAAGGTATGTTTTTGTGTTAAATTGTTGGTCCTAGTTTGGACAGTTGAATCATTTTAGTACAGCCTGCAGAAGCGAAGAAGGGAGGGCTAATGTGTTGGTTAGAAGCCCTAACCAGTGTAATAATTGGTGATTGGATCAAATTCATATGCAACTTGTGGGAGCCATGTGTTGGGGTTCTCTTGGGTGTTAAGAAAACCAAACTAGGAGCAGATCTCTCAATGAAGTAATGGGTGTCCTAGGACATGATTGTTAGAGAAGTCTCTTGGCAGCCAAGAGGAGGGTTTCCTAAGTTTGAGGATGCCCTAGCTAGAGGTAGATGCTACAACAAGTATTGGTCACTCGTGGTCTGCTGGAGGGCAATTTGAGAGTGGGCCAAGTGTGAACGTGGATTGTGCATTTATGGTCTATTGGAGGATAGTGTGACAGTACCCATGTTGGGGCCCGGTGTACATCATCTTCATGGACCTCGATGGTTGCTAGAGGTCAAGGGTCTGATCAACCATGAGCAATTTTTTGTAGCCCTAGTCTCGTGTGTGGAGAAGGACTTCTACATCAGATTATGGGAAGTCCTCCTAGCCCGTGTTCATTGTGGGATATAGACATCTTGCAGTGATAGGTGGTAGCCCTTCATGCCCTATGTTTGCCTTCATCGGTGCAACACATGAATACCATAATGGGTTGAAGTCCCTAAGTAATTGAGGAGTAGCAATGAGAAGATTGAGAATTGTTCACAAACGGAGTTGTGAACAATTCGACAGGAGTCTCGATGTGTTGTGCCCTTGATGGACTAAGGCACAACTAGTGAGAAGATTCACAGCCAGGCTTTAGTGGCTAGATGGACTTGGAGCACTGATAGAGTCAAGAGTTGCAGATCGGGAGCCAAAGGACTTTATCTGGTACAGGGTATGGCTGAGAAGAGCTGAGAGAGAATGCGACAACAACATGGTCAAAGTATCTTGTTGAGGGCAGATTGGTTGTCGATGGACTGACACAAAGCCCAGTTTTGAATTTTGTATCAATGGGTGTATGAGGGCCATTATCCCTAGTATGGGAGCCCTAGACTGTTGTATTATATGTTGATTAATATAACGAAGTTGGGTTAAAATTTGTAAGAAGTTGTTTATATTTTGTGCATTGGTAGATTTACTGATATTTATATTTTGTTGTGCAAAGTAGTATCATTGTGATTATTGGTTTGGTAGTGTGAAAGATTTTAAGACTCTATCCTAGATCCAAGATCGTGGAAAAACAACATGGTATCAGAGCTAATTTGAGGGATAGTGAATCAGAGTGTGCTCAGCAAAGCAACTCAGAGGGAGTTGTGGGTGTCTAGATCAAGGAGCAAAAGGTTCAACTAAAGACATGGAGATGTGGTCTTGACTAGCTTGGAGGCGAGATTGGTTGGGAGTTCTGGTGGATTGGTGGAGAGCCTAGTGAGCAAAAGTTTGTTGTAGGGCATATTGTTGATCATGGACTTTCGTTAATTTTTCATGGATGGTTAGAACTTAGGACAACTCGAGGGTTTATTTGGCATGTACGAGATGAGGTTGATTGAGATGGATTCATGTGATGGACTAGATATTCGCAGGCTAGAGTCTTCATCGGATCATGATGTTGCATATCCAAGATTGGAGGGATTTGCATGAGTGGTATTTGATCTAGAAGGATGAGTGCTTGCAAGATTGAGCCAGTGGAGATTGTGTAGGCTCAGAGGGAGTTGTGAATTTTTGAATTATATGGTTGGGTTTGCACAAGAAGAGTCTAGGTCAGCTTGATGTTAATATGTCATGTGACAACTTGTCAAGCCAATGTGGACGCCCAAATGAAGCCCTTATATTGTGTATAAATAGAAGGTGAGGTTGGAGGCTAAGATAACATCCAAGCAAAAAAATTTAGGAGTAAAACACCTTCTGATGTAAGCCACAACTTGAAGAAGGGAAGGTTGAAGCCTTAAATGACTGTTTTGAGGTCAGATTAGAAGATATAACAGGGCCGAGGAGTAGCTGCGTAAATACGTTGATAAGCGAGTTGTTTTGGTACCAAAAGGGGTGACCTATTTATTGTTTAAGAGAGTCTCAGGCAATGTAGTTATTACAGGGATAACACATGTCTGTATTAGGGTCGTTGGAGGGGCCGTAAGGCCTAATTACTACAACAAAAGTAAGGGACAATCGGCGTATGGGGGTATCTCTAAGGAGTGCTTGGTCTTGCAAATCACAAAAAAAAAAATGATTGATTTTATAAAATCTTGTCAACCCTACCGCTGCCTTCTTCTACATAATTCAGCATACAAATTTTAATCTTTTGAAATTTTAACAATAAAAATCATAGATATCAGGAAAATACCTTTCAAACTTATCAATACACACTCTCCCTCTCTGATTTCTCAATGGTTGCAATTTTATCTCCATATGTTGGCAACGAACCACATGTTTTCTTCTCTGAATTGCAGGGAAAACCCCAAATCAAGAGAAGAATATCTCAATTAACACTGGAAAAAGAGCTAAACCAGATCTGATATAATAAAATCGCATTAAAAATATAGTCGAATCCAGAGTGCAGCCAAGAATAGAAGGGTATGGAATCTGCATCGAAATCATAAAGATTTTTAGCACAGAAAGATCATCGAACTCTGTCCCGAACCTGGCAAGGGAGAATAGCCGCCTGAAAATAAATTTTAAGAATTAGCCAAATTAGGTTTTAATAGGTAGCAAAATATTATAAAGCAATTGCTATAGTCATTTTGATTTTCATTAAGTTTTAATTTTATTTAAGCAAAAGGAGGTCATCTAGTATTTTTGAGCAAAGTAGGTCATTTCACATATAGGAATAAATTTTAACAGGTCCATTTAGAGTTTAGATTAGCGGCCAAATTAGATTTTAATATGTAGTAAAAAAATATAAAGCAATTTCTATGGTGGCTTTGGTTTTCATTAAGTTTTATTTTTATTTGAGCAGAAGGAGGTCATCTAGTATTTTTGGTTTTCATTAAGTTTTATTTTTATTTGAGTAAAAGGAGTTCATTTGAAATAGAAGTTATATTTAATATTTAATGATGTTGAAGACCCATAAAGTAACAATGTTAGTTTAATTAGAGCATCAATAAAAACTATATTAGGGAATATATATTTTACATGAGAGCTCGCGCGTGTTGCTTGACCTAGGCTAGTGTTTGAAATTCTGACTCGACCCTCCGCCACCATGGCCCCCCAGAGTTTGATTCCGGTGGGGAACCACCCCCTGCTTCTCCTCAAAATGATGCACAACCTCCTCATGAAGAATCTGCAATCGCTTTTGCCTCTCTGGTTTCCTTAATGGGACCTCTGTGATCACGGCCAACTGTGACAAAATTGTGAAAAAACTCGATGGAATACCAGAAACCACTCAGATTCCAACACTCCCACATAGAGAAGCCCTCTCATTATCAGAAAAAAGACTCATTGGGTAGTTCTCAGGACTGTGGCCCTGACCAAAAACAATACAGAAGTGGGTAGAGAGAAACTGGTCTCAAGTGACACAAGGGAAAGTAGCCATCAGATTCTGCGGAAGGGGATACTTCACCTTTCACTTCGAAACAAAGGAGGATAGAGACCTCATCTTTAGAAGCGGTCCATATTTTATGGATACAGGAGGTCTCTATCTGAATAGATGGACTCTAGACTTTGATCCTGAACTGGATGTCCTGAATGTTGTCCCGGTCTGGGTTCGACTACCACATATTCCCTTGCATTACTGGGGAGATCAATTTGTCAAAACCATTGGAAATGCAGTCAGAAAATACATAGATAGGAGCGAGCCAAAGGAAAACATGTAGGATGTGCGAGGATTAAGAAAATCTACCAGAAATCAAGCATGCAGGAAGGAATATCTCTCAATTAAATCAACGATACCCTTAACAATCCTGGAAACCGAATATTTTCTTGTACCAACATATCTAAATCGATCATTCTTGGATTCTACTCTTAGCTCTCCTCTTTCCTGTGACTCTCCAATCGACGAGTTCCCTGTCTTTATATAATATCCAAAGTGTCGCCCTCCTCAATTCACCTGAAATCCCCGATCGCATTCGTGCCCAAAGATTCCTTCCCATCGACTCTGTCCAATCTGATTTTGTGCTTTTAAGCATATCAGTGCATTAAGCTCCTCCATATCAGGCTCGATCCATCTCCCTCTTCATGTCATTCTTGACCGTTGTCAAGACTACGCTCCCTGGAAAGCTCGAACACTCCTTTCTCTCCACGCTATTTGCCCCTCCTTTTACGCTCTCAGCTCTCCATCCTCTCACCCACTCATCTTACAGCAAGTGCAATCTATCTCGAGCTTCTACTTCGAGCCCAGTTGTGTTTCATTCAATCATTAGCTGTCCCTTCTTCTCCATCAGCTTCATTTTGGCTTTGTTTTTTCTTCCTTTTCTCTCTCTCTGCTAAGTTTTTCCTCTGCGCAGCCCTGCAGATCTCTTTCCAAATCCTCCCTCACTTTCATCCTTGATTTTGTTGAATTTAGATTTGTTCTCCTCAAGAGGTGCTAGATCCTCCATTTTGCAACGCAACTTTGCAGTCTTCGCACAATCCTTCACCTAGTCATCAGAGTGCATCTGGAAGCACAACCAAATCTCTTTGTCTCCAATGCACAGAGGGATCATCACTCTATCTCTCACCATCAATAGATCAACCAGAAGTATCCTCGAAAACCAGCAATATATATGAACTGAATAGAAAGAACCTCTCAAAATAAGAGATGCATATTGAGCAAAGCCAACAAATACATGATAGTCAAAGTAAGAGAGACAATACAATAATTGAATTTTCAGGTAAGATCAGAAAATTTGGCCTTGAAAAGGTAACCTGAGGGAAAAAAGGAATAAATAGTTTCTATATCAACATGATGAAGTGTAGATATTGTGAGTAATTCAAATCGAGGCTTTACAAATTATCCAATTGTCTACATTTGGTATACATGATAATAATGACATTACCCACAAACACATATCCTCATAACCAGTACCTAGTTCTCTAAGAATCAATTAATGTTTCTAATATGCACAGTTAGAGATGAAGGATTCTCCTAGGAGGTCAATTTTCTGGTTTGGGGTGTTGTTTTAGTGGTTAAGGGGTTACTAGTTAAGGTTTTTAGGGGTGAAGGGTTAAGGGTTAAGGGTCATAGGTTAAGAGGATAAGGATTTATGGCTTAGGAGGTTCATGGATTATAGGTTAGGGGTTAATGTCATAAGATTTAATGAATCAAGGGGTTTATGGGTTATGAGTTATGAGTGCAAGGGTTAAGGGAATATGGATTGGGGGTTAAGGGGATAGGGAATTTAGTGGTTATGAGTTAAGGGCTTATGTTTTGTGATAATTGGATTCATAATCCCCTTATCACCACTATTTTGGGTTCCCTTATCAATTGTCCTCGCTACCTTCCCTCTAGGTCCCTTAGGCCCTATGAAATTAGGTCCTAAGCCCCCTTCTCATTCTCTAATGATAAGATTATAGATCTTAATAAACCATGCTTGCACCTTTGACTTCTACACATACATGCTACCCTTGTGTCCCCTTGCCCCGTTAAATACACCATAAGATACCCCCCCCCCCCCCCACCCCACAAACTTTTTGGTTATGTCATTCCACTTTTCCTAATGTTATGACCCCCCAAATTTGGTCTCAATGCCCCTACAAGTATACCCTTGGGCCCCCTTGGCTAAGGGAGTAAACGTATTAGGGGTTATGGGCTGTGATAAGGGAGCCCCTAATCCACTTATAAAAACTAGAAATAGGTTTATGAACACCATCAATATCTATTGTAGGTGTTGTGATGAAAGCAATAATGAATGCAAAAGTTGTGGTCAAATATAGGACAGGGAAAAAGTATGCCAGAAACATAGTGGGAAATTTTGGAAACAAGGTTTTAGGTGACCAGGACTGCACTCCCGCTCTTATCTCCTTAATCTTGCTCCTCTTTAAACTCTTTAAACCCTCCCTGTAATGGGAGATTGCTCCTTTTCATTAACAACTCCTTATGTGAGAGAACACTAAAAGCTCCATCTCAACATGATGAAGTGTAGATATTGTGAGTAATTCAAATCGAGGCTTTGCAAATTATCCAATTGTCTACATTTGGTATACATAATAATAATGGAATTACCCACAAACACATATTCTCGTAACCAATACCTAGTTCTCTAAGAATCAATTAATGTTTCTAATATGCTCAGTTAGAGATGAAGGATTCTCCTAGGAGGCCAATTTGTTGGTTTGGGGTGTTGTTTTCAGCCTTAGATACTTAGTGGTTAAGGGCTTCAAGGATCAAAAGGGCCAAAGGGATTTAGGGTCAGAGGATTTAGCGGTTAAGGACTCAATATTTAGGAGATTTAGGTGTTAGTGGTTAAGGGGTTAGTAGTTAAGGTGTTTAGGGGTGAAGGGTTAGGCGTTAAGGGTCACAGGTTAAGAGGATAAGGATTTATGGTTTAGGAGGTTCATGGATTATAGTTTAGGGGTTAATGTAATAAGATTTAATGAATCAAGGGGTTTATGGGTTATGATTTATGAGTGCAGGGGTTAAGGGAATATCGATTGGGGGTTAAGGGGATAGGGAATTTAGTGGTTATGGGTTAAGGGCTTATGTTTTGTAATAATTGGACTCATAATCCCCTTATGATAACCACTATTTGGGGTTCCCCTATCAATTGCTCTCGCTGCCTTCCCTCTAGGTCCCCTAGGCCCTATGAAATTAGGTCCTAAGCCCCCTTCTCATTCTCTAATGCTAGAATTATAGATCTTAGTAAACCATGCTTGCACCTCTAAATTCTACACATACATGCTACCCTTGTGTCCCCTTGGCCCGTTCAATACACCATAAGATACCCCCCCCACAAAATTTTTGGTTATGTCATTCAACTTTTCCTAATGTTATGACCCCCCAAATTTAGTCTCAATGCCCCTACAAGTACACCCTTGGGCCCCCTTGGCTAAGGGAGTAAACGTATTAGGGGTTATGGGTTGTGATAAGGGAGCCCCTAATCCACTTATCACAACTAGAAATAGGCTTATGAACAACATCAATATCTATTGTAGGTGTTGCGATGAAAGCAATAATGAATACAAAAGTTGTGGTCAATAGGACAAGGATCATCAAGATGTTGAACCATATAATGTAAAGATGGTTTTCAATGCTAGCTAGTGATCTAGTCACATAAAAGAGTACCCCATATATTTGTGCTTTGGGACACCCCTAGGATTCAATAATTAATCTAAAGTGAGAGGTTTCGTTGCTAAGGTGACAATGGAAATGACCTTGGGTTGATGCAAAAGGAGACTTTGTGATCCTTACAAAACTAGGGTGTCGATTTCATCATCAACAAGAGGCACAATTGACAAGTGGAAACATCTCACATTTAAGGCACTTTGCAACAAATATTTATGTATGTTTCTCCACCGAGGGTACCTTTCACATTTCTCAAGGCACAAATCACATATTTGGATGAATTTTGGATAACTTGTCATATTCCACTAGCTTCATGCATGAAGAGGAGCTCCCATCCTTTAAGAAGATTTTGGGGGATTTCATGGCATAGTCAAGGATCTCATGTATAAAAGAAGAACGTCATAGCTAGTTGGTTTACTTTTTCTTTCACACGTTGAGAGACATGATTCATGTATTTTAAGGAGTGTTTTATTGTTGAGTTCACATATTTGGAAGCACAATTGCACAAGTGGAAACATCTCAAGAGTGTCATAAGAGTAAAAAAGATTTAGAATTCCTGCCATTTTTTTTAGGATTTAGATTTCACACTAATATTTTCCGGAGTTTCCTACCTTTTTTTTTTAATAATCTGATTTAAATTGAGAATAAAACTCATTACTATTCAATGAAATTAGGATTTAGATTTCCCACCAATATTTTTAAGAGTTTCTAATTTCCATTTTGTTTAAATTGAGAATATAACTCATTCCTATTCAATGAAATCACTATTTAGATTTCCGCCATTTTTATTAGGATTTAGATTTCCCACCATTTTTATTAAGATTTAGATTTCCCACCAATATTTCGACCAATATTTTTAGGGTTTTTTACTATTTTTTTTAAGCACTGTTTTATTTAAATTGAGAATAGAACTCATTCCTATTCAATAAAATTTTGTTTGAAGATGTGTTTGAGTGTGCTTTAGATAAATTTGGAGTCACTAAGAAGTAAGTTTTCCATGATCACAAGGAGAGGAAATGAAAAGAGGTAAATTTATATTTTACAATAAAGAATTATTTTTAGTTTTTTTTTGTGATTTTAGATCGATTTTAACCTTAAGGGTAAATTTATATTTTATAACCCTGAATTATTTGCAGTTAATTTTTATGATTTTAAATAAATTTCTATATATATTTTAGAAAATCTGGATTTAAAAAATTCAGAAATTGAAACAACAAGTGTTTGGTTATAAAAATTCAGAAATTGAAACCGTGAGTGTTTGGTTTTAGCAATGTCTCATTTTTTTCTATGTCTAAAACAGGTGTGCATGATTTAATTGCCCAGGATGACACATACTATTCACTTGAACACTTAAATAAACCTTCAAATGCCGAGAGAGGAATTTGTTCAAAAAATTGATGTTTTTTTTTAGAAAACGGATTTAAAAAATTCAGAAATCGAAGTAGTTGGTATTTGGTCTTTAGCAATGTCACGCTCCATTATCTCTGAAACAGGTGTGCAATCAAAATTTCGTGGTTGTCTATGTGCAATTCTATTTGCTCTGTCCATCAACAATTTTTGTTTATGTTTACACAACCTAGCTAGCGGCATCCATCAACAATTCATTTTTATGTGTGTTACCCTCTACAGATGCGCTGAGAGTTTTTTCCATGAACAAATCTTGTTGTTTATGTCAATATGAGAAGCCTAGATAGCCGGATCCATCAGAAATTTGTTTTTATGTGTGTTACCCTCTGCAGATGCGCTGAGAGTTTTCTCCATCAACAAATCTAGTTGTTTATGTCAATCTGAGAAACATTTCCACAGCTTCTCACAACCTAGCTAGTCGGATCCATCAACAATTCGCCTTTATGTGTGTGACGCTCTAGTAGATGCACTATTTATATATGTTAATTTTTATTTGTTTGTTTTTTTCAAATGTACATTCTACTATCAGATGCACTGTTTATATCTGTTAATTTTTATTTGTTTTTTTAATGGACATTCTACTATAAATGGGAGCTTTGTTGGTTGGTTGGTAATACAGGGGTGTTGAGTTTCTCTCCGCCCAGGTTTGAGTCCCTCTTGTGACACGTTCAAACCCAAATTTATAACATATCCATGGTTAAGATGGATCTCTAAATACGTAACACAGATCCATGGTTAAGATGGACCTGTGTTAATTTTTATAGTTCTTCAAGTCACTAAATTATAAACAAAGGCCCAACAACATCAAGAATCTGGACTGCTTATGATAACCCATTGAATTTCATCATTTTGCATATGGCAGAATTTTCCTTTGCCTTTTTCAACTAAAAGCCTAGTATGTTAGCGTGCAATTGTCTCTTCTACTGCTGTTCAACTACCTATGCAATTTTCTCTTCTACTGTTGTTCAACTACCAATTCCATCTTGTTTTAGCTATGTCTAGCCCTCATTCCTAAATTATTTCACTTAGAATTAAAATTGTAATCTTTATTTAATGATGCTGGATGACACAACAGGTCTCTTTACATTAATGTATGCTACAAATTTTATGTAGAAGCCTAAAAGGTAGTCACATGAAGATGAATATAGACAGATTCCAGAGAAACTGGGGTTTATTCCTGAAAAGTATGAGCCTCTATTGTTTAGTTCCCTTTTTTGGAGTCCATAGAATGATAAGCACAATGGCTTTGGGAGTTTTATTGAAATGCACGTGGCATCCATTGATTCAATTTATCATTCAAGTGTTTCACTTAACATGATTACCGTTAGATGCTTTTCTCTCTCTCTATTTTTTTTTTTAATTTTTTAATTTTTTAATTTAATTTAATTTTATTTTATTTTATATTGGACTTCTGTAGTGGCTCTTTCAGCTTAGTTGTTCACATAGCAATTGTTTTTAACTTTTTTTAGCCTAGTTGTTTTTAGCCGATTTGTTCACATGGAAATAGTTTATTCTTGATCTTTAGGCAAAATAACTCCTAAATTATTGTTATATGTGAACCCATTCACACCACCTTGCAATTTCTTCCCTGGAAATGGTAATATCGTTGTGGCTTTAGACTATAAAATTTTACAACTCATACTTCTCAATATTTGAGAGCATAAATGAAAGGTAAATCTACATGTTCCAAACCTTTCTTACTTAGATTCATTGGTGTGATGCTGCATGGTTTTTGGCAATTGGAGTTAACATGTTGTGGAAATGTATCTAATTGTTTTGGTTAATGATTGTCTGACACCCACAAGATACAAATAATGATAGTTGTGATTATCTACAAAATAAAGACCCTTGAAAATACTATGATTTGAATTGAACTCTTATAACTTGAATTGAACTCTTATGAAATGGCAAGGATTTGCTAATAAACATGTTTTTTTTGTTATGCAGTCTATCCGCGGATATCCATACCGAGGTAATAAATTTATTTATTTTGGACGTCAATTCTTTTTTAACAATTATTGTGTTTTCTTTTCTACTTTAAAATTTGTTTTACTAACTTTGATTAAGTGTCACAATCTATATGTGTAGGTATCCAATAGGAATGAAAGACATACTAAGAGATCACTTTTAACAGTGAGTAAAACCACAAAGTCAAGCCACATTACAAAAAAAAATGACAACATTCGATGTGGCATCATAAAAAAACACCCACAAAAGAGAGCACCAAGATCCATTTCCCCATTACAACATGAATCTAGTTGCTTTAGTGTCAACACCAATTCTAATGCACATATTCTTGAGATAAATGTGGATGAACCATTGGAAGGTATGATCATTTTTCAACTTTATATTTCTTGTATAAATACTTCAAGCTTTTATGTTAAGAGATTCATATTGTTATTTTCTCAAGAGGTGTTATTTGTTTTCCAGAAAATTCTCAGCACGTACCATCACAACAACTTTATGGTTTGGAGCAAGAACCATCACAACTAGATCATGACATGGAGCAAGAAAAACCACAACAAGAGCATGGCTTGGAAGGGGAAGATGCAAGTACTGAAGCCCATAGTACAAAAAATGTGAAAAGGAAGGGTAGGGGACCAAAAAAATGCCTCTTTGGAAACACTACATAGGCCTCTGCATTGCCTGAAATTCAATTTAATGAGAGGGGACAACTTGTTGGTCCAAAGTTAGAGAAATTCTCCTCCTTTTTAGGTGTTCTTGCAAGAGAGATTGTAGGCATCAAACACATGGAATGGAAACAAGTGCCTGAAGCACTTAAGAAATACATATGGAGTGCAATCAATGTGAGTATCAACCAAATTATTATTGGATTTTTTTCTAAATTTCATTGGTGTATGTGAACGTGTGTATGATAAGTTTAATTTCAAATAAGACTTTGTATCTAATAATGCGTTGTTTATCTATTGTAGCGTACCTACCAAATATATTTTTTAGCGGAGAAATGGTGTTATAAAGCAATATCTCAGTGCCTGAGAACTTACAGATATAATTTGTATAAAAATTATTATTTGAAATACAAGACAGACGAGGAGAGGATGAAAAATGTTCCTATCGGAGTAAATGAAATCGATTGGATTGAATTTGTTAGAATACGATCTGACTCTAAATTCAAGGTAAAAATGAAAGAAAAATCTACTTGTTATTATTAAATGAGATTTGAATTTGAATCCTTGCATATAATAAATTTCAATCTAAGCATCCATTTTTTATTGAGTTGCAGGAGAAGGCAAAATTCAATCAGGAAAATAGGGCATTAGAACAAGAGACCCACACTTATGGCTGTAGATGTTACTATAGAGTTGAACATGACCTTGTAAGTTGTAACCAAATATATTTTTTGTTCACAATTACCAATTGCAAATATACTTATCTAGATCATTGTAATTTTTGTGACTAGAATCAAACTTGCAATCAAAATGATGTGCCTGTAACTAGGGCTGATGTGTGGATGAAATGTCATACAAAGAAGGATGGCACTCCAATGTCATCATTTAGCGCAGAGAGAATAGTAAGTTCCCAACCTATTCTTGTATCTATTTTTTTTTTTCCTTTTTAAATATTAATGATGTTTCTTACATGTATTTGTTGAAATGTTGTCACTGCTAGAAAAAAATTGAATCGATACAAAATGATTCAGTGTCTCCTGCATATGCAACAAAGGAAGATGCCATTGCAATAGTTTTGGGGCCTGAGAGGAGGGGTCGTGTACATGGGGTTGGCTATGGGGTTACTCCAACTGATTTGTTTGGAAAAGAGCGTGCTTACAAGAGGAAATTACATAATACATAAGAAAAATTGAAAGAAAAAGACAAGGAACTTGGAATATTGAAGGCAGTTGTTGAAGAATTAATGCAATGGAAAGCTGCCACGGAGGCGGGAAAAGAAAATGGTCAAGCTAATCCAGAACCGACCAATAATGTAAGAATTACGTGTAAGCTATTTAATTGTTGATGTATGCCATCTTTGAAGATTGAAATTTTAAAAGCACAATGCCAATATGAACAGGATTGTATTGTTGTAGATGTGTAATTAATGAAATATTATTTTTGTAGCTTAACCATTCATCTTCTGATTTCATGGTATCGCATTCAAACTATTTATTTCTTAGCAGAGTTCCTTAAGTCCTAGTCAGGATTTGCTAGAACAAACTCCATTGACTTCAGGACAACCTATTCATGACCCAATTGGTGACTCAATAACACAGATAAGTTTTATATTTGTTTATTTTCTTATTTAATATTATCTTTTTATTCTATGGAATCTTACAAGAATTTGTTTATTTGCAGGATCAACCGCAATTACTACCTTCAAATACAGGATTGAAGGGGAAACAATGTTTACTTACATATTTTAATGTTCAAGTGAAGGTTGCAAAGGGTTACATAAAAAACACTGAACCAAATTTTGTCATGCCCAATGGGGAAGAATTAGGAGAAGGATATTATTTTGTGTGCCCACAATCAATCTTGGTTGATCCTGATTGTGAAATTAAGCTTAAACGTAGAAGTAATCGATGCGAGTATTTAGAAGATGCAATTAAAACTTTTATATGTTGGAAGAGTAGTGACATTGAATTGATCAATGATTGAGAGAGAACACTGACTTGGTAAATTACTATCCCAACCATTTGAGGATGCTGGACGCAGAATGTGATAGCTTACTTGTGATTAATATCATGGTTAAGATTTTGGATACATGATTACTATTAGACTTCTTTAAGCTATATGTTTTTTACATCAGATGTACTACAATGTTCTTACTACTATTTGGTTATTGTTTGTAAGCTGGATATATAAACCTTATCACGCTGGATATATACTGTCTTATCATGCTTTGTAAATGTTGTGTAAGGGTTGCAAGCTTTGTGTGATTTCTGATAATAGCCAGAAACCTTTTCAATTAAGGCTTAAACAACTCTGAAACCATTTAAATTATCCATCTTGCACTTTCTAATGATATATATTTGCATTTGAGAACAGAGGTAAGTTGCAAATTTCTCTGAAAATGATTTAGTTCAGTGGTTTTCTCATATGCCATAGTTTCCTCTTTGTATTTTGTGTAATGTCATACCATTATTTAACTTATGAAATCTGTACTAAATGAGGAACATGATTGAGGATCTGGTATATTCCTTGATTTCAGAGCGTCCTTGCAATCCACACACTATAGTGTCTATAAGGCTCCTCTAATTGTTGGAATTTTCACACAAACGAAGAAAATTAGAATAGTAAGAAAATTACATATTGTCATAACACATATTTATAGTAAGAAAATTTTAGCAATTGTTATAACACATATTTATCAAGCATCATTTTGTTTTTATTTCTGAAATTGAAAGTTCTCTGTAAGTTCCATCCACATTTACTGTTTGTTTTATCTTGATGAGCAACAATCCTTTTTCTCAAGGATTTATGGGCATGTAATCTTTAATTGTAATCCAAAAAAGGACAAGGAAAGATGCAATGACGTGATCCCCCATGTATATTTCCTACCCTGGATATCAAATTCTTCATGTTCTGGTGCAAAAATGGCATCCCTCATGTTCCCATGAAACCATTTGATGTAAACCAGAATGATTGATTGGTCATTGAAAAAAAATACCTACAAGCCTTACATCTTACCTTACTATAATGTGCAGCATCTGGATTTAGTGTGTGAAGATGTAGACCATCATGGTATGTTTCAAAAAGTGTCATGGTAATGTAACCATCCTTCTGGATGCCACTTTGTTCAGAGACATGTTCATACTCAATGCAACCTCTTCTATCTTGAAATGAGCATGTCTTTCGAACAAGTTCAGTGAAAATATCACAAAAGCATCAACTTCACATTTCCTATAACAAGCATGCTCATTACCACATAGATGTTCATCACACCCTCCATGATGTATTTTTTTAGGACAATATCTCCCAAGATAAGTGTGTTTTTCACGATACTCAATCTCAATTTTATCACACAAGGACTTTTTCAGCTTGGGAGAGAACACTTCATCCTACAGATGTTGAGGTGACTTACAATTATGAATACCTTCATGTCTAGCCTTCAAGAAAAAATATTTGCTGCATCTGGATGGTTTGTCAAAAGAAGAACAGATCTCCATATATGTATGATTTTTCTTTTTGCAATCATGACCTGCCAAATTTCAAGAATCATCCCCTTTTCTTTGGTGTAATTCGAGAGAGTAATAGGTCCACTTTTCATCACAAACATAGTTACCCATACAAGAGTGATAAGAGGAATGAATTTTCTCTTGAACATGACATCACAAAAAAAATATAGAACATTTACAACCACATACAGAGTCTCCCTGTTTCAGTTCAGTGAGGGCCAAAACTGCTTCTAGTTGCAATTTTTGTACACAAATTTTCCTAGATAATTCTGCAATGTTGCAGCAAAGCCACATTTCAATGTAATCTCACTGTCTACCAGGAAATGCTCCACTAAAATGTCCTGAAATTAAAAGTGCCAAAATTACCATTTTTACCTCCTCTTTCCAAATCGCTTGTAGAATATCTAAGATGAGAAAAAATTATCATAGGCTAGTGTCATTCCAACCAATGTTTCCTTGTATAACTTGTGCCCATATTTGGACCTTGAAATATTCCACTGAGTCCTTAATAGATAATGAATCAAATCAATGTTGCCCTGATCTTGTGCTTTACAATGCATATTGCACATATATGCCACATCAAATTCCCCCCATGTATATTTCCCACCCTGCATATCAAGTTCTTCATGTTCTGGTGAAAAAATGGCATTCCTCATGTTCCCATGAGACCATTTGATGTAAACCAGAATGATTGATTGGTCATTGACAAAAATACCTACAAGCCTTATATCTTACCTTACTATAACGTGCAACATCTGGATTTAGTGTGTGAAGATGTAGACCATCATGGTATGTTTCAAAAAGTGTCATGGTAATGTAACCATCCTTCTGCATGCCACTTTGTTCAAAGACATGTTCATACTCAATGGAACCTATTCTGTCCTGAAATGAGCATGTCTTTCGTACAAGTTCAGTAAAAATCTCGCAAAAGCATGGACTTCACATTTCCTATAACAAGCATGCTCATTACCACATAGATGTTCATCACACCCTCCATGATGCATTGTTTTAGGACAATATCTCCCAAGATAAGTGTGTTTTTCACAATACTTAATCTCAATTTTATCACATAAGGAATTTTGCAGCTTGGGAGAGAACACTTCATCCTACAGATGTTGAGGTGACTTATAGTTATGAAGACCTTCATGTCCAACCTTCAAGCAACAAGATTTGCTACATCTCGATGATTTGTCAAAAGAAGAACAGATCTCCATATATGTATGATTTTTATTTTTGCAATCATGACCTGCCAAATTTCAAGAATCATCCACTTGGTTTCTTTGGTGTAATTCGAGAGAGTAATATATCCACTTTTCATCACAAACATAGTTACCCATACAAGAGTGATAAGAGGAATGGCCTTTCTCTTGAACATGACATCGCAAAAAACATATAGAACATTTACAACCACATACAGAGTCTCCCTGTTTCAGTTATGTGAGGGCCAAAACTGCCTCTAGTTGCAATTTTTGTACACAAATTTTCCTAGATAATTCTGCAGTGTTGCAGCAAAGCCACATTTCAACGTAATCTCACTGTCTACCAGCCAATGCCCCACTAAAATGTCCTAAAATTAAAAGTGCCAAAATTACCATTTGTACCTCCTCTTTCCAAATCACTTGTAGAATATCTAAGATGAGAAAAAATTATCATAGGCTAGTGTCCTGCCAACCAATGTTTCCTTTGCTAACTTGTGCCCATATTTAGATCTTGAAGTATTCCACTAAATCCTTAATAGACAGTGAATCAAATAAATGTTGCCCTGACCTTGTGCTTTACAATGCATATTTAATATCTCTGCCACGTCAAATTTCCCCCATGTATATTTCCTACCCTGGATATCAAATTCTTCATGTTCTGGTGCAAAAATGGCATTCCTCATGTTCCCATGAGACCATTTGATGTAAACCAGAATGATTGATTGGTCATTGAAAAAAATACTTACAAGCCTTACATCTTAAATTACTATAACGTGCAGCATCTGGATTTAGTGTGTGAAGATGTAGACCATCATGGTATGTTTCAAAAAGTGTCATGGTAATGTAACCATCCTTCTGCATGCCACTTTGTTCAGAGACATGTTCATACTCAATGGCACCTCTTTTGTCCTGAAATGAGCATGTATTTTGCACAAGTTTAGTGAAAATATCACAAAAGCATTGACTTCACATTTCCTATAACAAGCATGCTCATTACCACACAGATGTTCATCACACCCTCCATGATGCATTTTTTTAGGACAATATCTGCCAAGATAAGTGTGTTTTTCACAATACTTAATCTCAATTTTATCACACAAGGACTTTTGCAGCTTGGGAGAGAACACTTTATCTTATATATGTTGAGGTGACTTACAGTTATGAAGACCTTCATGTCCAACCTTCAAGCAACAAGATTTTCTGCATCTGGATGATTTGTAAAGAGAAGAACATATCTCCATATATGTATGATTTTTCTTTTTGCAATCATGACCTGCCAAATTTCAAGAATCCTCCACTTGGTTTCTTTGGTGTAATTCGAGAGAGTAATATGTCCAATTTTCATCACAAACATAGTTACCCATACAAGAGTGATAAGAGGAATGGCCTTTCTCTAGAACACATCACCAAAAACATATAGACCAGTTACAACCACATACTGAGTCTCCCTGTTTCAGTTCTGTGAGGGCCAGAACTGCCTCTAGTTGCAATTTTTGTACACAAATTTTCCTAGATAATTCTGCATTGTTGTAGCAAAGCCACATTTCAATGTAATCTCATTGTCTACCAGCCAATGTCCCACTAAAATTTCCTGAAATTAAAACTGCCAAAAATTACCATTTTTACCTCCTCTTTCCAAATCACTTGTAGAGTATCTAAGATGAGAAAATTTTATCACAGGCTAGTGTCCTGCCAACCAATGGGGAGATGGTTTCATGGGAACATGAGGAATGCCATTTCTGCACATCTGATGCTACCCCAATGAACTAAACTTCTAAATTTTAATTGTTGCAACTAATGATTTAATTTTATAGCATTCATCTCACCTTGATAGGTCTTGGTGTCTAGGAATCCATTTTAAATAGAGACTGGTGATATGTGTTATTAGAACCTGGTCTCTCTCTCTCTCTCTTCTTTATCCATAGACAACCATCATCCATATTATAGCCAATGAGCCCTCAAAGGGTCTTGTTCTATAGAATTGGCATTAATATTGCTATAGTCCCGGAGATGTTAAAGACTTGTGCCTCCACTGTTGCAATATATCTTCTGAGTCATTCCTTTGACTATCATTGTACTTGTTTGTCATTTCTAGAATTTGAGATTATTTCCTTGTCTAACTTGTGCCCATCTTTGGATCTTGCAATATTCCACTAAATCCTTTAAATACATTAGAATATCTAATAGTTTGTGTATACCCATGCAGATTTCAGGGGAGCAGAGGCTCAACAAGAATAACCATTGGCATCATGTGATGATAAATCATTTGAAGGGTGAATGCATCAAGAGTAGTGGTTGCCAATATGTATTACGTGGACATTTGTCTTAGACCCATAAGAATATTGCTGGGGCATTTAGTATTTACTCAAATGACAGGTCAACAAACTAATTCCATACTTCCTGTTACTGTGTCTTTTTAATTCCCGACATTTATAACACAGGAAAGATTTACAATTGGGAAAAGGTTATTTTTCCTAGATTTATCCCGACAAATATTAGACTTTAAAATTTCCAAGGCCATGTATGTTGGCTTCTACATTATTTTTTCCCTAGAAAATTGTATTGAGTTTATTGGCTTTCCCTGAAAATGATATAATACTTGGCTACAAGTATTGTTTTGGAGAATTTCAGTCACATTCTCTGTATTGAACTATCTTCATCTTTGAGATCTAATTTGTCATGATTTTCAGCCATTGGACACAACAAGTTTATTTTCCTTAGACAAAATTATGGGTGCAGGGTTGTCTATGAAGACACTTGTTGCAAGACTAACTAGAAACAACAACTTAAGGTCATACAACACAAAAATGCAACTGTTGATTCATGATTGTCAATTCTAACATGTGAATTGTGATACACAAGTCTGCACTTAAAGATAATATAAAGGTGAGATAATTTCCAACGACCACACATATACAACAGTGTGAATAGAAAGGGAGTGTGAATTAAGATTGCTAAGTACTACTCCTGTAAAATAAAATAAAAGATCAATTAAGTAAAAAGCAGATATAAACTAAACTATACAAGAAATTATTTTTGTATTATAATAGAATGAAATGGAAGAGATGAGCTATGATGCAGAAATGTGCAAATACTATTGAAAACAAGAGAATACCCTCAGAGAATTGAAAAATCCTAACAATAGGACTGAACTTTAGTATTTGCCTATCAAAATTTTAGATTTGTATGAACAGAAATTGAAGGATGTAAATTCAAGAGTGCAAACACAACATGTACAATGGATTAAAACAACAAATATATTAGACCCACTCTACACAAATATGCAATCTGAGAATTCAAGATAAAAAGAGCAGGCTCCAACAACAATTGCAGAGAAGTCTTTATTACTGAAATAGAAGAATGTCACAGCAAGTTGTCATCTCACAAAAGCTCCTACTACAACCTACAAGCTAACACTCACTCTTATTATCTATTTCTACAAATGTCTAACTAGTGTGCCCATCATTTTCATTTATAAGTTAAGAGAAGGTGTTGTTAGAAAACAGGCTAATGATAGCGTTAGTGGTGCATCTCCCTTGAGCATGAGTAACTCCCTCATAACTTTGCCTTGTATGAAAGGCTTTTCTTTTAGAGTAGTGCATTATCATAGTAGATATAACTCCTCTCCTGAAGGTGCCTCATTCCATATGTGTGCACTCATGAATGCACCTGAGATGATGGTGTTAATCTCCTCAAATAGTGTGCCATACTTGGTGGGTGTGACCCAACAAATAATTCGTCTATCCTCGAAGGTGTCGTTATAAGCTTCTAGCTGTATTTAAGAATCTTTCTGACTAGTGTACCACAATCTAGCTCTGTAATCCTGGTGCTGCTCAACTTCCCAAGGCTGAGGTGAGACCAACTCGGACCAACTAGGCAATCTAACACTCTTGAGAATTTTTTTTTTCCAATAACCCAAGATTCTCCCCCAACTTGTCAAACTTATCCCTTGTTAGGATCTTTGTCAAACTATTAACCATATGCAACTTTGTCAGAATGTGGTCCAACACTACCAACTCCTTAATGAACTTGGAATATTCCTAGGAAATTGTATTGAATATCAATGTGTTTGAAATGGTCATGACACATTGGATTTTCATAGAGCTTGATGTAACTTTGATTCTCACAAGAGACAATTTTGGGCTTCAACAACTGATTGGTTGACTCTACAATCAAGTTGAAAATCTAGATAGCTTCATAATAAGTATATGAAACTGCCATATACTTTGCTTCAGTGGACCTAAATGCAATTGTTTCTTGGTTCTTGTTGATTTAATAAAAATGATTTATAAAATGATAATAATGATGTTTAAAATGAGCCTTATGATGGTCTAATTATACACATTTACTGTTCATGAGGTGTAGGGGTATGTTTATAACATCACTGCCCTTGAAAGCTTTGTCTTGAAAGCATAGTAATTAGAATTTTCTTTAGTTAAGCATGTTTTTGTGGTGGAATGAAGTTTATCAGATATATATTTATACTTTGTATAGGTTTGACTTTGTTTGTCCTTTGAGTGTTGGTGAGGTTTCTTTGTATTATTTGCATCATAGTCTAAAGTCTTTTGACCTGATTGTTTAACATAAAAGCTTTATGCTTATTGGCAATATATTTGAAATACCTGCATGATCAAGAAACTATTATGGTTAATTAAATTACTAATTAGGTACTATAGAAAGAGGATGATGCTCAAAGGGCTTGCCTGGGTGACTCTGGGAGCAACCCGGAGGTGGTCAGACAAAGCTCTTCTAAGTTACAAATCTGAAGAGAAAAAACTGGTGATGTATATGTGGTTGCTCAACCTGGGCTGTATGGAAAATCTTGGCAGAGAGTGTTTACCTTTCCGTGTCTTCAGGAAAGTAGGTTGTCTGGTCATAGAATAAGATCACTACATGTAGGTGATGGTTCTGTAGTAAGTTCTCTACCTTATCTTCAGAATGGCTAACAGAGAGTATCAGGTTTGAATACAGGATATAATTCGATGAATTTGTAGATTTAGAGTTAACGAAAAAATTGTGGTGATGTTTGGATGGGTGCTAATTTGTAGGGTTTTGCATTTTTATAATTTTCTTTGCTGTGCTTTCTACCATGCTACCTAGTTGCTTTCTTGTTGCCCTAGCATTTTAAATTTTTCGATGTCTATCTCTCTATTGTTTCTTGTCCCATTTGAAATGTCATCCTTATTTGGTAGGTGTTTTCTTCAATATATTGTGAATATTTTTCCATCACACAGCTTCTGTGGGGTTTGTCTACGCAAATAGCTTGTAAGGCCCATTCATCAGGGTATTTGATGAAATGAAATGATTGTCGATGATCACCAACTAATGGTACCTGCAGAGATTTACTCTAAACATTCTACAGTTTTCCTGTGCCAACAATTATACAACATTTTGACCTCATGAACTAGTCTCCTCTGTTCTCTTAGCTGATGCTATAAGCACTTATTGCTGTTATCAAAGCTTTTACTCTCTAGTCCCATTGAGCTATTTCAGTTATTTGTGGACATTGATCTATTTTCATTTCATTTCTTCAATTTTTCTGACTGTTATGCGTTACATTTGGCCAATGCCTTCTTTCTTACCTATGCTTTTTCTGCTTAAGCATTCCATCCAGCCAGAGCAGCAGGGGCAGCAGGAGTCACACAGTCCAACGAGAGCCCAGCAAGGGCAGTGCAGAGGCAGCAGGAGCCACACAGGGCTGACGCAGGCCCAGTTAGGGAAGCGCAAGGGCAGTGTAAGCCCTTCAGGTGTGATGCAGGCCCTTACTGAGCAGCGCAGAGGCCGACGCAGGCCAGTCAGGCTAACGTAGAGGGATTCAGAGCAACGTGTTACTGCCATTTTTATTTCTCTATTGGGTGAACCAGTTTTGGTGCCCAGGATTGTTGTACTTAGATTCTGCATAATAATGAAAACCCTCCAGAGCTAGTTGCACCGGTTTTCCCGCATTGGAATTTTTCCAGGGACAGTTGTCCAGAAAATCCGCGTGTCACTTTTTCTATGAGCATGTTATTCAGTATTTGATCTATATGTGTAGGTTGCTAGTTGTATTTACTATTTACTTCACTAATTTATTGAATATTTCATAAATTAACTTGTAACTTAATTCAAGTAGGAGAAGTAAATCAAGATACTACAGTAGGGTTTCTTAGATTAAGAAATTTTCACATTCCCTAGTTCTAGCCCCATTAGGTCACCTAGGGCAACAATTTCCCAGGAATCTAGCTATTGGAAAAATTCTATCTCCTAGAGGCAGCTACGTTGCTGGGTGCCCTCACTCTCCTCAGAACTTGGGCCAATTCCGACAGTGGAATCTCTGGATACCTCAAGCCCTAGCTTTAGGATCAAGTTTTTCCTAGGTGTTCCCAAGGATAGAACCTAGTAGGATCAATTTGACCTATCGAAGTAAAAACTCTTGTCTGATCCTTTCCCCTCACCTTGTCCAGGATAGGAACATCATTGGTTGCTAAATTCCATCCCTGAACCTGGGCTAGGTCCACTTGGCCCCGTGTGGTCTCGTTTGGTGTCAAAGGCCTTTCATTAAGGACCATTTGGGAATGCAAGTTCCCAAAGGATTTTAGGGATTGAGAACTTCCTTCATAAGTCTTATTCTTCTCCCTCAACCCTTCAATCCCCCTCCTCTCTCCCTAGAAGATAAATTACCTTGCTTAAAAGGAAAGCAAGTCCCACTCTTTATTTAATCTTAGGGAAAGGGTTTCGAGGGTCACTTCCCACCTATTCATTAACCTATACTCTACAAATGACTTCCTAAACTACCGGGACTCCACCCATCGATGAAAGTCCGAGAAGAGCAAGGAGCCTTAGTTGTGGTGACAATGGGCTAAGCCTCCATTGTTTCCGTTGTCCTATAAGTTTCCCTCTTAGGAACCCCTTTTAGGTCCACTACTAGTTTGAGTGGTAACAAGTTGTTCACAATTCCATTTGTGTACAACTCTTTGGTATTCCCACTTTTTCCATACTACAACTCCAAGATGAGAAGTACAGGGCTATGGAGGCTTCTCTTCTTCTCACTGAATCAATCCTCTACAATATAGTGAACTAGGGATAGTTGGTTGGCCCACTTGATTATTACTTTATTCCTTCAAAGTCTGCACATACTTAGGCCCTATACACTTGCCCTTCTACCAATTTTGTTTTCCTTCACCAGAACAAGAGTCAGGGCTCTTCTTTGACAGTAACCTAACAACCCTCCAACTGTACTTGGACTACCATCAATCTGCCCAACCACAGTCAATTATTTTTTTTGATCTAGGGCCCACAATATTGTCTTCATCTAGGGCTCTTCAAATCTGCCACATAACAATGGTTTGAGTCCTCTCAAGATCACTGTTCTTGTGTATCGACAATTTGATCTCTGTTGTCCAATCTATGAACAAATATGAACTACTCCTCTTATCATACTTCTAACAATTTGTAGATGACTGAACTAGGGTCACAAATTAGCCACTAACAGTCCATTTACTAATTTTTTATAGGTTTCTTCAGATATTTGTCTAAAACTCTATGGAAAGTCCACCAAAATCAACTCCTCTACATGTCAATCCATTATTCATATGGCACATTTATTCTGCATGCTCAATCTTCTGCTCAGGTTCAACCCTCCTTTGGATTTGTTGTCTCCACACATATTGAATCTGCAAACCATCTTCCAAATATACGGTCTTTATTGCATAAATAAACCTCGCTCTAAGGGTCACAACCTGTCTTCTTCTACGTAAATTTGTCATAGTCTTAAGGGCATACCTTATGAACTAAACATGTTAGGAAACTGTCCTAACTAGGGAATTATACTTATGTACTTCTAATTTTTGTAGAACAAACCCTATCCACACATAGAAAAAACACGACTCTTGCCTCCATAAGAGACTCGACCTAGCTCATATGGATCCATATATTCTGGGCATTTCTTTGACTGAATCTTGACATGAACGTCAGATCTCAATGTCGACCCTCAAACTAGGGTTAACTCAGTCAATATTCTGCTTGCGTCAACTTCTGTTATGGCTCTAAATTACAGTGCAAGCCCTCCTCCATTTATGTTGGTCTTTATCACAGACCTTGCGGCCTACTAACCACCACAAGGCAAGATGGTATCAACCCTCTCTTCTATTTCATGTAGAAAATCTAACCAACGGGATTCAATCAGATCATGTAATGTACTAAAACAAGATACTGAATCCTTCCTACAATTTGTGGAAACAAAACATGATCGCACAATCACATATAAGTAAGAGAAACAAGTTCTCAATCGCACAACACAAGATGTATCTGGGGAAGCAACTGCTCAAAATCCTCTATCTCTATTTTGTATTAAGTCAAGGAATCATGAAACAATATAATGCTTAATCTCATTTGAGATTCTCTAGCACTCTGCCAATTGTCTCATGCTAATCTAGGCAAAATCGGTCTAATACTTAGCCAATTATCAGCCTTCCTTCAACCTTCCTTGCTCACGCAATTCCTATGGAATTAACTCCATATTAATTAGGAAAATCAACCTTCCTTGATTGCGCAATCCATCATGGCATCCCAATGACTTTATAATTGCACATGGGAAATTATCTATAAATACCACTAATAGTTATGCTCCTCTGAACTGTGTTACAATAAGGATCAAGGGTATTTTTATTATTTAAAATAAGATAAAACCCTAAACAACCAAAACCCTAACCCGAGGATATGTAACACCAAGATTTTATGGGCCCTGTTGGGGTTAGTTGGGCAACCAACTTTCCGGGGTCGTAACCTAGTCATATGATCTTTGTTTTACACACATGATACCTCGTTAGAATATCTCTCCGAGGACTACAACTAATAATGCAATTTCTAAGAATCTCCAAACCTTTCATGCCCAAAAAACATCGTTTAGGGCCTCAAAACGGCTCTGGAAGTTCAGGACCCAAAAAATTGACAAAAATAGTAAATTGTGCTATAATTAAGGAAACTAAAAAACTAAAAGAGACAATGGCGAGGGCCCAAGTGGAATAGGTGGGTGGCCACCAATATCCACCTCGATCACCTTAAATCAAATTTCTTGAGCTAACTCAATCATCATGACTTAGTTAACTGACACAAGTTGTTATGAGACAAAATTACAATTTATTTAAGGGAAAAATAAATTAGATGCCTCACATTCCTCACTCCTAGTACATCAAAATTCCTCACTAGTGTGGGTGCATTTTTTTTTGTCCTTTCTAGTTGCCAATTTCACTATTTCTTGTTGCAAATTTCAACATTCCCTCTCAACAAGAAAGGAATTCAATCTATCCCCATCCGGTACCTTTGGAATGTTTTGCATGCTACACTTATCTAGTGTTGTTTGCACCTAAAAATCCTGAAACTGAATAGCCTCCGAACAACTGAATTAGTATAATGCATCTGTCATCAGAGTCTTCTGACTGCTGCTAGCTACTGCACCTGTCTAGTACTGGATTCTCTGCGCTGCTGCTGACATCTGCATCCGTGCCCTTTGAACTGTTGCTAACTCTAATTTGTGCTCCAGTATTTGACATCTATCACTCTAATTTCTGCCTTGCTGACATTTGACTACATCAATCTAACTGATCCTTCCTACTACTGCTGTACTGTGGGCTCCTTGTAGCCAGGTTTGATCCATGAGACACGCCATCTCAATGGACCCTTCCCAAATTTATTATCTTGGGATTATGTCTACACATCACCCCACCTTACACCTCGAGGTATGGCTGCTCCCTCTTCCCATCTGGCTCGAAATTTCCCCCTCATGGAGGCCTCTGCTTGAGTGGATGCTTCCACTCGGTCTCCTCTCTACTTCTCCAATTGTGGCAGCTACTCCACAACCTTTTGAGACTTCTTCTCATGAGGATGCATGTTGAGAGGTAATTTATGCTCCCTCTAAACCACCAAGTCTCTAACTTCTTCCTTTCTCCTGAAAGCTTTGCATGCATCTGTTACCTAAAGTGCATATAAGTTCTTGACTTGCGCACAGTGTAATTTTCCTGACGTTACAAAAAGTTTCTAAAAAAGAGTTGATTTTAAATTGATGATATCTCCCTCATTTGAGCTCCGATTCGACCGATTTTTTTTTTCCATTTGGGTAGATTTTCGCAAAGAATCCAAATATTCTATTTTTTTTGAAAATTTTAAACCAAAATCTTCAGATATTCTCTGAAAACTCACCATCCAAAAAATTCCTGCTCTGATACCATGTAGAAAATCTAACCAATGAGATTCAATCTGATCTTGTAATATATTAAAACAAGATACTGAATCCTTCCTACAATTTGCGGAAACAAAACATGATCGAACAATCACATATGTGTATGAGAAATAAATTATCAATTGCACAACAACATGATGTATTTGGGGAAAGAAACTGATCAAGACCCCTCTATCTCTATTGTGTATTAAGTCAAGGAATCATGAAACAATACAATGCTTAATCTCTCATGAGATTCTTCAGTACTCTGTCAATTGGCTCCTGTTGATCTCGACAAACTCGGTCTAGTACTTAGCCAATTCTCATCCTTACTTCAGCCCGCCTTGCTCATGCAATTATTAGGGAATTAAATCCTTATTAATTAGGAAAATCAATCTTCCTTGATTGCGCAATCCATCATGGCATCCCAATGACTTTATAATTGCGCATGGGAAATTTTCTCTGAATACAACTGATAGTTATGTTCCCTTTAGCCTCTCTCTCAACTGGGTATTCCTCGAAACTGACATGCATGCAACTATTAATAGCGAATTATCAGTTATCTGATTGATCACTCATTGTGAATTAAATCTAATTTAATTCACTGGACCTCTCAATAGCTCATCACTCAGTTAGAACTAGTTAAACTGATTTTAACTCATTTAATTGAGATAATTACACTTGCACCCCACTAATGCATCAACTTCAACTAGACCCCAAAAATATTAGAATCCCTCTAGATGCCTCATCTTAGACCCTCAACTCGAATTTCTTGAGCTAACTTGGTCATCATGACTTAATTAACTGACAAAAGTTGTTATGAGATGAAATTGCAATTTATTGTCCAATTTATTTAATGGAAAAATAAATTAGACGCCCCACATTCCTCACTCCTGGTGCATCAAAATTCCTCACCAGTGTGGGTGCATTTTTTTTTTGTCCTTTCTGGTTTCTAATCTCACTGTTTCTTGTTGCAAATATTAAACATTTCATAATTTGATGCAGCCTTCACACAAATACACCATTGAAATCACATGCCAAGATTCTCATGAGAAACCTCTCTTAAGCTTGATCTGCCAGAAGAGAAACAACAATATGCCATCCTACTTCCTAGCGCAAACTGACCATTAAGGTATGCAACATTCTTTTGAACCCTCACATGATGATCTTGCTCTTGGAGGATGATCATGACCTCCCTTTAGCAACCCTTACTTGGCCCTTGTACTCGACCTACTTTAGGACTACATCTCTCTTCACCCCCTTGATGTGCCAGATAGTGGGAATACATGTCAAACATGCTAAGATGTACCAAGTGATAAGGCATGCCAAGATGTGCAAGGGTGTGTCAATGCATGTCAGGGACTATCAAGACAACAAAAGGGAGAAAAAATTTAAACTAGAAGGAAATGAACACATAAGAGGGTTAATAATTCATCAATTTACCTTTTCCAAGAGGGGCATGCTAGGCACACCAACACTAGGCAGCAATAGGTGCCAAGTGCAAAGTCTTAGTGCGTTCTAAGTGCCAAGTATTCCTTTGTTTCTTTTCATATGCTTTCCAACAATTGATCATCACAAATAAATTTAATATTAAACCATGCCAAATCATACCAAGGCATCTCAACGTATTCCATACATGCTAAGACTTTCCAAGCGCCAACACGTGCCAAGCACCAATATGTGTCTGGGACTAGTGTTATGCATGTTATGAAGTGGAAGGGAATGTTGAAGGGTGCTAAGGTGTGCTAGAGAGTGATAATGCATGTTGATGAGTGTTAAGGAGTAATAGGAAAAAACATTAAGGGAGCACTAGGTAAAAAATCATGGAAGTTAATGAATATGAGGAACGTGTGCTAGAGACTAGTGTTAATGAGTGTTAGTTGTCATGCCAAGGAGGGAGTGACAAGGTATGCTAAAAATTCGTAAGGCATGCTAGGGAATATCAAGGCATTTCAAGAATTCCCAAAGTGTGCTTGGGAGTTCCAGGGTGTGCTAATTATATCATGTGCCAATTAATAGTGCCAAGATATGCCAATACATGCTAGGTGCTAAGGATGTTGCGCAGGGTGCCAGGGTATTTCAATATGTGTCAAGACAAAAAAAGGAAGAACCAATAAGAGGGTTAATAAGTCAGGACTTTATATTTTTGAAAAGGGGTGTGCTAGGCACACCAATAATAGGTCCCAATACATGCCAAGTGTCATTGTGTGCAAAGTGCTAATGTATGTCAATGCATTTAACCAAGGTGTTCTAGGGCATGCTAGGGACTATATGCAGCATGCCAACACATGCTAGGAGAGTTCCATGTTGTGCTAGCGCATGCCACCATGTGCTTGGGCGTCAGTGTCATCACAAGGTGTTCTAGGTACAAATATGTTCCAAGACATGTGGGGTGCTAAGTAATGTTAGTTTGTGCCAAAGCATTAATTTAAGGTGTGCCTAGATTGTTGAGGAGTGTTAGGTCTTTCTCATTAATAGAATTTCCAGAGCTTGATTATGTATTAAATAATATATTTCTTACTCACAATAGTGGAACTTTATCTAAAGGGAATTTGCTAGATAATAAACTTAATAGATATGAATCATGTGTTGACTCATAGGAAATCTCTATTCGACTAGCCATTACTTGAGGGAAATGATACACACTAATTACTTCTTAAAAAAATGATTGACCCTAACCACTATGGCCTTGGACATATTATAAAAAATACTCCACAATAATGGTATTGAAAAAAAATATATTAACAGGCACATAGCGTCATCAAAAACTCATTGGAATGATCAATGATGACAGACTTTTTTTGACCGTCACCAAAAGTAACAAAAAGAGCATTGGTGAGGGTCATTAAAATTTTGTCACTAGAAGTGTCACCAAAGAGAGAATTAGTGATGGGAATTTAACGACCCTCACAAAAAGTGTCATTGAAAATGTCTTTGGTGACAGACCATAAATGACCATCACTATATACACTTATAGTGAAGGTTTTTTAATGATCAATGATGATTGACATTTTTTGACCGCCACCAAAAGTAACAAAAAGAGCATTGGTGAGGGCCATTAAAAGTTCGTCACTATAAGTGTCACCAAAGAGAGAATTAGTGATGGGCCTTTAACGACCCTCACCAAAAGTGTCATTGAAAATGTCTTTGGTGACGGACCATAAATGACCATCACTATATACACTTACAGTGATAGTTTTTTAAGGACCGTCCCCATATGTGACATTGGTGACGAACCTTAAAGGTACATCACAAGCATGACCCTCACTAATGTGCTTTTTTCTTGTAGTGTATTAACTTCTTATCAACTATATCTGTTACAGAGAAGGAAAGAATAATGACCATTTATAGGTTTGCAAGAAGATGATGCTACTAATCTTAGCTTTTCCTAAAAAACATAACATGTAATGTTCAATCCCATATTCTTTCATCCCATGCTTCCTCCTCGCCTATCACCTCTCACTACTCCAAGTTCTATTTCTACCTAATGATCCTAGCAAGTCTAATTTATGACCTATCCATACAACCCTCCCTCTAGAGTTACCTGATGATGAGAAACTTACATTAAAAAAAAAATGTGCAAACCATTGCGCCATTATCATGATTTATTCTCTTAAAAGGACTCAAATTAATACATATTAAACAACTAAAACTCTAAATATTAAGTAGGTGGGGTCCCCTGGAAAAATAAGGAGTATTGACATGACATCATTTCATAACTTCATGTTTTTTTTTCTTACCTAAACACAAGGAGTTATAATAAGTTATACATAGTTATAATACACACTGGAATCCTAATCTTTGAATTTACCACAAACCATAGAATATATGATACAATACATAAAACATAGCTTTGGTAATTACATAGAAAATATGGTAATGATGGGTATGATGTTTGGCACAATTACAAAATAAGGTTTGGATATATGATAAACCTTTGTGAGATACACAATGCATGCGAAATTAACAAAAAATTACGACATATGGCTATTTCCAAATGGCGGTGACTTAACCAATTATTGGATTCAACGTGCATCATGATTCGAGCTGCTCCTTCAGCTTCCAATTATGTGAGAGTAGTTGGCAAGACCCATTTCAGTTCTGTAGCAAAATTTTGAGCTCTTGCTACCTGTTATAATAAGAAAGTTGGCATAAACCCTAGCTTGACATGTTGGAAGGCTACATAAATTGTCTATAACTATTACCTCACCCCCATATAAGTGGCTGGTATAGGTATGATTTGGTTCCAACTCAGAGAATTTTCATCTTATCGCTTTATCAACAAGTATTTTCTTTGCCTTTTGTCTATTGGTTGCCTTTGTGAGGGGCTAACCCCATTTCAACATCAATTCTCATGTTACTGCCTCTCTATGTTGATATGTTTCTCTACATGCATAAAAGAATGAGAGGGCATAATAAATAAGCTTGTTTCTTGCTTGTATGGATGATACAAATGAATATAAAGGCTTATGGGTCCACAATCTTGTTCTTTTCCTCATGATTTCAATTGTATTTTGCATGTAAGCTATGGTTTGTGTGGTTCTCTTTGTCCCTCAATTTCACAGCGAGTGAATTTGTCTCGTTTATTGATAATAGTCTGAGAGAAAACAATTTCTTATGCTATATCTCAATCTCTTTCCATACTACAAACACAATAACCTCGAGGTTGAGACAAAAACCCAATTTTGTATTAAAAAAAATGAAGAAATTTTTAATAAATTACTCTTCTTTCAAGTTTATATCACATTTCATCTATTTCAAAACTTACCCTTACCACGTTGGGCACTTGTGAGTGTATGTTCCCTCTCGCTGGTAATGTTTTTGAAACCCCGCATTTCCTCATTTAGAGACTGATTTTCGTTGGACATTTGCTTGTCTCTTTGGCTTCCATTATCTTCCATTACAAAAAAAAAGGTCATTTCTAAAAGGAAATCCTAGTTCTATAGTATGCATGGGCTAAAATAAATATGTGGGGTTGTCAATGGGTAATCGATTTCTTCTCGTAACCCTCTAACGAGTGATGGATAATTTCCTCTCGTTTTAAACTTATATCATGCCTTACTCAACTATATGGTCTACCTTGGCCACATCATAGACTCTTGAGATTATATCGTGTTGAGGTATTTTACTATGGTACTCTTTGACTTCATATAATATCCAGGTTTTTTTCCCCATGTTAGAAATGTTTAAAAAAAAATTACATACTTTTTAGACTAATTATTGCAAGACATTTGTCTTGTCATCGATAAAAGAAAATACATTCATGTTTCAAGTTGTTGTTCCTCCATTGACGTTGAAAGAAAACCAAAAATATGCGGAAAGTTTCTGTTATTCCCCCATTTTGTACATAGATAATAATGCAATTTGAGATCAATAAAGTTACCATTTATTCACCTTTTTTTCAATTTCCATTTTCTAGTGCCATTATGGCATCCCATGACCGCAAAATTTTTCGTATTGTCTATTTATAGCTCACAACTAGAATATGCAAGGTATCCATGCCATTTGAATCATACATTGGTGTATTTTTTTAGAGTATTCACTACCAAGACTCATGGTACTAATTTTTATACATACAGAGTCTCATGGAAGCTATCTGTTGTAGTGTACACTTCCACATTGCATGTACAACCACCCATCGGTTTCTAAATTAACATTTAAACATGTTTACGAGAGCAATAAGTTTTTTTTTTTTCTTCTTTTCTTTTCTTTTCTGCTATAATAACATGAGCTAACTTATCTTACATGAATGCCTTATTAAACCTATTACAGTGACTATCATGTTCGAAAATTTCAATGCTCAGTCCCATTCAGAATTTACTACACTTAAAACGAATCATTTGGCTCAACAATACATCCCATATGTAAATAAAAGGCTCAGTTTTATGTTTCATTTGGTCTCATTACAATCACACTTTAAGTGAATTGAAGATACACTTTATGTCTCATATTTTTCTTGTAAAGTTTGAAAAGAAAGATGTTTTAACTATTCACATGGATATTTAAATTTCAGTCTGGAGTTCTCTTTCAGCCATGATGCGTGATATTTTTTTCTAATATCATGGTTTTTATTGCACACATGAGTAATTTTATTCCCTGTATATGTTATTTTCCCATGGATTTTTTGTTAAGGACCCCAACAATTGCATAAAACATGATATTAGACAAGATATAGTTTGTTGATGACACACTCGTGTTTTCAGATTTATATTGTACAACAGATTTATTTGGTTGTTGCATACAATGAGTTTATTCAGTAGAGGCTCTCCAGTCAACCATAGGCGCCATGGTAGAAGATAAAACTTGTCTCAGAGAGAGAATACGAGTAAGAGGATAAGATTTTAAATTTATTTTGATTCAAACTCTGAGGAGTTCATCCAACTTACCCAAAATTTTTATATTTATCTTGGAGGCCCTCAACCTCATCCACCTACCCCACAAGCCTCACAAAATATACCACTGCCTCATCCCAACATTGTAGAAATCCCTCAACCACTACCACCCCAACAACTAGCACAAAACGATAGTTAGGAGGTTAACCCTGTTAGGCTTACTTATGGATTTGCTCTTTAGCCCACCATTTCGCATCACTCTTTGCACCTTATTATGATCCCTCCTAAGATACCCTCTACTCTATCATGCTACTTCATTTCATACTCAACAACCCCCTCAGCTCCCAACACATTTGGTATGGGGAAAACTCCATACATCTACTATACTTGTATGCTCTCCCTCTTAGGCCACCTCCTCTAGTACTCATTATGACATCCCTACAACCGAAGGAGGAGGGAGGAGAAAAATCTCCTTCAATGACATGCACCTAGATATAGAAGGAGAGAAGAGGAGAAGACACCTTCTAACATGGCTAGTCCAAGCACAGATTTGGAGATGACTTGAGTTTTTCGTGATATCATGGGTTTTTACTTCATCTTAGTTATTTTAGACTTTGACATTGGCATATTTTTGGGACAACACCTTACTTTTGACCATGGTACATATTTTTGACAAGATAATGTCATGTGGGAGACACAAGGATGTTTTCACATACTTGATTATATATGTCATGTCTATGGGTGTTAGCTCACTTTATACATGTGATTTTCGTTGATGGTGGTATTCTCGATCATGCCATATTTCATATATTTTAGCATGGAGCTACAAGGTTATTAAAAATAATTTATGGACATAATCTGGGACCCCACCTACTTTATAAAATTAATAAATTAAATTATTAAAAATATCCCTCCTAAATGCCTTTTCCCGACTTAAAAAAAGAAAAGAAAAATTTTAATATAATGCAATCATTAGTTATGAGAGAGTTTTTCCCTCTAAGTGCTTAAGGAAGGTATACAAATAAACAAAAAGCATAGGAGGGAGGATGGAAAATGCTAGTGAGTAGAGGTATGCGTAATTTTTGAAAGTTGTCATTTTTCCCTTGATTCATTTATTCTAAAGTACTAGAGCTTACTTGTTTCGATGACAACATAAATCCCTTCAGAAGTGACAAGGAGAAAGTGAGCTCATCAAATTTCTGGTTCTTTCTCAGATCTTATCATTCACTTCTTGCATTACTTAGTGCTATTATAAGGCGACATATTTTGTCATATCATTGCTAACTTGTACATTTTTTGCAGAAAACATTATTGTTCCAATCTTATTGAAAGAGTCCATGGTCCCAAACATTTCACCTTGCTTGATTACTTTCCATTCTGGGTATCTATGTATTAATTCGAAAACATCTTGGACATTTTAAAGTGATTTATGGTCACTATTTCCACAAAAATCGGTAAAAATAACATGTGTTACTCTCATTTTTATCAATAAAATCAATATTTTAACAACTAATATTTTTTGGCATGTTTTCTCCTATGAGTTTGCTTTATATTTTTAATTTATGAGAGCTTACTTTTGTGATAATAACAATTTAAATTATTATTTAATTTATATCATATTTTTATGAGGATTTAATTTATATCATATTGTATAAACATACTCGTGCAATCTGATGGCTAAATTATGAATTTTTTTAAAAATTGGCTAAAAATAAATCCATTAGTTTGCTCTTAATTTGTTTTAAATTTAGTTTATTGACTTTAAAAAATGTGCATAACTGTTTATATGAAAAATTTTATATTTATTTAATCATTGTAAACTATATTCCTTTATTTTTTTGTACAAATTTGTTATAAATAGTTTTCCTTTGTTTCATTGTAAAAAGTTGTTGTAAATAATTGCAACTTAATTTTGGGCATTAAACCTTGAGCCTCATCCCACTATCTCACTAGCCCAATGATATTTGAGGGTGTTGGTAGAAAATCATAAAAAATTCTCTCATAGACACCTACCACATCCATAAAACATCGTGTAAGACCTCAAAACAACCACGAAAGTTCAGGACCCAAAAGAATACATAAAAAAACTACCAAGATGGAGAATTGTGCTTTGAGCCAGTGGAGTAGGTGGGTGACCACCTATGTCCACCTGAAAAATCCTCCTTCCTTAGGTAGCAATTTTCTCCATTGCATTGATTACCCCCATTAAATGGGGAAGCTTATGCTAAACTTGGCCCTAGGTGAGCCATTCGCCCTGATGTAGGAGCTACCCTGTTTGACAACCCGATAAAGTTGGACCCTATGTTAGCAAGTGCCCTTAACCTATGTGACCATGATTTGATTAATGGTTGTTTGTTTTATGCAATAAGGATTGAGATATATCTATGTTAATTGTTATTTTATCTCTTATGTGTCCAATAATTTTGGAACGTATGGCTAAAGGAGGTCCACATTGAACACTAGGCATAAGAAAAGGACGGGGGGCATACATAACTCAAAAGCATTATCACCCACAAACTTGGTGATGGTGTAACGCCCATAGCACAATGGAAAAAGCTTATGATTGGGTCCTATAATACACCCTTTCTACAAATGAAAATAAGCCTTGTCTCCTACCCTATAATTTGTGTGGCACTAAGTGTTGATCATGGTGTTGTTAGTACTTGGTATTAGCTTTGTGTGAAATATCATGGACCTATTGATTGATGTGCTGAATTTTTTCAACGAATTGGTGGCTTTGTCAACCTCATAGTGAGCACCACCTATGTGGATGCATGGGGTAGTGCTACATTTATGGGACCTAGTGGTTGAAATACCAGGCTCAGCTGAAACGAGTTGTTGCTAGCTGATCTATGGAGGGTTATGTTGTAGTTGTATACACATGGGTTAACTTTCAATCTCATTTTTTTGTTGCATTCATTTTTAGATGCATAGTTAAAATTCATGTTTAAAAACATTTAGATGCATAAATTTCCATCAATTTTTTACTATAAGAGTTTCGACACTAATCCATTTCTACGATGCCCAAGCATTTCTTGGAAAGCAAGGACTATTTTGAAGATAGGTTCCAAACAGTGACTACGCCACAACATTAATCCATTCTTCAACAAATCCTCACGCCAAATGCAAATATGCAAATGGTCTCTCATATCCTAATGGGCATTGAGGTATATTTTTCAAATTTGGATGTGAGCATACTAGAGATTTTGATCCGTAAATGGCTTCATTGGAAATACTCATACACTTGACAATAAGAACTTTTCATTTTCAAAATAGAGTAATAAAACTAATCTTGGTGATGATTTTGAGTTTTTATTTTCTTGGTGGTATAGTAAGAGCCACCTTATTCACTAACCATTGGCAGGAAGATCTACAATAAAAATGATGTTTGTGAAAGAGTACAAGTGGAGTTTAGAGAGCTAAAATTTGAGGTTTGAGATCAATTATTCTTACTTTAATTCCAAATTCCAAATGAATAAATAATTGATAGAACTCTTGAGTATGCTCTCTTATTGCACCTTGTTGTGACTTGGAAGATAAGAAATGAATGTTGGACAAGTTAGCTTTAAAATTTCACAAGAAAATTTATAGATCTAAAAAAAATGACTAAGAGATCTAAATTTACTATTGAATTTAAATTTTTCTCTAATTTTGATCTCCAATTTATAATTTGATTTGTATCTATTTGCTAACAAAAATTCCATTCAAGTTGTTTTGTATCACTTATATAAAAATCTAAAATTTTATTTAAAAAATATAATAATATAATAATAAAACAAAAACAAAATACAAAATCCAAATTAAACTGAAGATATCTCACAAACTAGGATCTGGGTTCTTGTAAATTTTGGATAAGAAGTGCATAATATTCTAATGAACAATCCACTTAAATTTCAGCCCAATCCACGTCACGACTTGCGAGAAAATGAGGATCATCACCTACAACCATTTTGATTCTATCTCGATATCTGTGCATTGGATCGATCTGATCTTTGGTATGCAGAAGCATTAGGCCCATATGAACCTTCCTACAAAATTTCAACGCAATTTGATCTGTAGTTTGTGAGAAAATCGTTTTGAAGTTTACAAAATTTTTGAGTTTTGGTTGAATATTTTCTCAATTTTTATAAGAATAAATTGGTTGTGAGATCCATTGTTTTTGGCAAGAGCATGAGTTCAATTGAAAATCAAACATTTTGGTGGCATGAAATTTCTTGACAAGTGCCGAGGAGCAATTAGACACTTGGAATTTGTCTCAAAAATCTTGAATTTATTTTGCTGGGTGTTTGTCAAATTGTTAGCTCATTAGTTAAATTTGTCTAATGGTTAATATTTTTAACTTTAAATAACATTTTTATGGCTTCAATTTCACAAATTTGAATTGTGGCCTATTGGTAAGTCTTTGAAATTGTAAAAGAGAGCTCATGAGTTCAAATCAAATAGAGGACAAAATTTTTCAATTGTTCAACAATTTTGCCAAACCTTAACTAGGCAAAAATTTCGTCACCATGTGGCGACATTAGATTGGACCACATGGCAACATGTTATTGGTTAAGATTACACAGTCATTGCTCAGTTGTCTGCCACGTCACCCTGTCTAGTCAACAATCCACATCACTACCAGGTCATCATTGCCACATCATTTTCCACGTGGCACTCCCTGGTGCTGCAATGTGGCACCCCCTGGTGTTGCCACATGGCACCATTGCATCAAATTTTTATTTTTTTGCCAAAAATTTAAACAAATATAACTTTCTCATACGATGTCTGTTTGAGGTGATTCAAGCATCGTTTGAAATATCTCGACGATCACTACACAATAAGATAGTTTTCATTAGCATTTGAGACAATAAAAAATGGTCATTTTTTTATGGATTTTGCAGCAATTGAAATTCAAAAAATCAGTAATTCATTAAAAACGTGTTTATGATATGAATTGACTTTAACATGGTTTTTGAATCACTGAAAATGAGCATCAAATGAAGAAATGATCAACAAAATACTAATGGGTAGTCTATGTGCACAAGCTTCTCGACAAGTAAAAAGTGCATTTCAGTTTTATTTATCTTCCTTGAATTTGTTTTATTATCACTATTTTTGAATTTATGAAGAGAGACTGATCACCTCTCTCCTTCAAGAATCTTACGTTTTATTTCAAATTAGTGCTAAGGTTTTGCAGGTTCCAAGAGGATAAAAAAATATCAATTTATGCACAAGTGGTTCTCAAAGACCAATTTCTTTTTCAAAAAGAAAATGAAGAAATCAAGTCTATGTCAAATCACATTCATAATGCCTTTGCTAGTCATTCATTTTCCTCTTTCTAGGCTGACAATCCATCCATGAATTTCCATCTTCCTACTACTAGATCATGGCTGCAAAATCATTTTCCCTTTGCAAATTTTACACTTTCATGCCTCACTTACATTTCATCCCTAACCCATGAATAAATTCATTCAGCTCACTTACATACTCCCTTACCCCATTTTCATTTTCCTTTCTGCCAAATAAATCTTGCTTGATAAATGAAAATATTTCATCTATGGTCCTCTACATCATTACTTTATGCTCACATTAGATGCTGGGGAATTCATTAAGGTCCTCCTTCTAGCAAGTCTTGACCCTTCGACTTCAACACATTATTTGGGTTCGAGACTAGAGTTATTTTTATTACCTTGAGGCTTGCATGCCTTAATGGAAATTTATCTCACCAATGAACAATGGGAATACATCAATATCCCCTGTTTGTCGAATCCTCTAGGTGACTCAACTTCAACTCATTTATTCGTACCTAGTAAGATAAACTTGAGCATCTTCACTCTCATTGACATTAATGGTGAGTAGTCTTGTGTTGTTTAACGACATTCATTAATGGTTGGTATTCCAACAATTTCTTTCTATATAAGACATCAAAAAAATATATTTAAATAAAAAATAATTATGCCATGATGCATATATGAATGAAGGCTATATGATTTCTGTAGCTTGCAACAATTTTCTAATAAATCAAAATTCAATTTTAGAGTTCATAAGTAGTCGCAGAAATAAGAAGGCACAAAGACTCAAATTTCAAATTTCATCCACTATTCATACAACCAAGTGATGAAGAAGCAGATCAAATTCCTTCACTTCACATTCCATGATTCAGTAGTAACAACCAAGATCTCAGACGTGCATAACTTATTGACTTTTCAGGTAGGTGAAGGTATGTTGTTTTGTAATATTTAATCATTAATTCCTTGAATTCTAAAAGATATGTATTTGGAAAATTTCCCATGCAAAATTCGTTTCCTCATTTTCCAAGAATAGAAAATATCTTTAGTTGGGGGGAGGATATTCATTACCATTGTTAATTTCTATATTCCATAACCTCATACATTCTTGACCAACATGATTCTCCCAACTGAATGTTGTTGCTATTTTTGGTTCTCTAAAGATGGATATGTTTTGTAAAAGATTCAAATTTTGAGCAAGGATTTATTGATATGTATATGAATAGGTCTTCATTGTGAATACATTCTTAAGTATTGTTTGTTGCAGCAAGAAGAAGAATATAATAAAAGTGTTGTCACATAAGAACCAAAACTTGAAATAGTTATGGTTGTCACAGAAGAACCAACCATAAGAGCTTCCACTTAGATATATTTCAGATAAAGAATACTTTTCAAAAGATGCAAGCCTTGAAGAATATCTCAAAGTCACAAAATGACTTAATCTTTTACCTCATAAAAGGCTAAAATCCATGATAATCAATGCAAAGTTGCATGAGGACATGCAACATCTTCAGTTGGGGGGAATGTTGGATCTCCAAAATTCCATGCACTTCACCCTCTCTTTTTTCACGTTGGTTCAAAATTTTCCATATTTAGAAGCTCCATAACCATTCACTAAGACCATCTTCATAACTAAATATGGGTTTAAACACATTATTTTCCAATACATTTATTTTGATATCTTAAGTGAATTTATGGTTACATATTAGAAAAATAACATGTACTCACTTATATATAAAAATTCGATGATTTTTGTTACATGTGTATGCATATTTGAATATTCCTAGAGAGTCTTATTTGGTCTCCAAGACTCAAATTCGAATTTCCTCTTCAAACTCTTAAAGATTTGAAATCATTGGTCAAACACATTTCATGGAGAAAGATCATGGAAGTTTTCATAAGTGTCTCCTATCAAATCTAGGAGAGATTTGTGAGAAGATATGAAGAGATGCTAATTGCTATATGTCAACACATGGTTGTAACCACATGAGATATTTGTAGATCTAGGAGATATTTGTTGATCTACATTTATCAGTTAGTTATGTTTGTTTTTTTATAAATAGGAGTGCATTCTTGTTGAAATTTGCAACAAGAAACAGTGAAATTGACATCCAAAAACAACATCCAGAAATGGCTACCATGGAGGCTTTTGATTTGATTATTTCTTAATTAAATTAGAAAAAATTTGTGTCAAATTTATTTATCCCTTAAATAAATTGGACAATAAAGAGTAATCTTATCTCATAATCACTTGTAATAGTTAACTGAGTGTGATAGACTCAGTTAGCTCATGAAATTCGAGTTGAGGGTGGTTAGTGAGGCATGTACAATGATTCTATTTGTTTTAGAGTCCGAGTTGCAGTTAGTGTATTAGTTTAATTCATGAGAAATCAGTTAACTCAATTAAGTGAGTTAAAATCAATTTAAATAGTTGTAACTGATTGTTGCACTAGTGAGAGGTCAAGTGAATTAAATCGGATTTAATTCACATGGAGTGATCTATCAAGTGACTGATTATTTACTATTAATATATGCATGCATGTCAGTTCTGATGAAGACCCAGATGAGATAGAGGTTAAAGGGAAGTTATCTATTAGTTGTATTTATAGAAAATTGCCTGGGCATAATTATATACACCATATGATGCCCATGATGTATTGCGCAATCAAGGAAGGCTGAAATTCCTAAATAATAGGGATTGCATTCCACATGAATTTCACAAGCACGGTAGGCTGATTAGAGGCAGGAAATTGGCTATGTGTTGGTCAATTTTGTCCGGATCAGTGTGAGACAGTTGTGAGAATGCAAGAGACTCTTATGAGAAGAGTGAATTTTAATTGTTTCATGATTCCTTGGTTCATTATACAATAAAAATAGAGGGGTTTTGAGCAGCAAGCTTTCCCCAGAAAAAATATCTGTGTTTTGGATTGATTTGCTTCTTTCTCTTACTTGGTGTGATTGTGCGACCGCGTTTACTTTTTGTAGAATTAATTGTAGAAGGATTCAGTATATTTCTATAGTATATTGCATGATCAGATTGAATCCATTGGAATACATATTTTTTGTATAATTTCTACATGGTATCAAAGCACCAGAAATCACAATAGTGGAGAAGAAATTGAGTTTATTTTTAACAATATTCAAGATGGCTTTCAATGGCTTAAGATTGGAATATGAACTAGATGGAAATTATAATTATATTTCATGGAAAGACAGTATGGAGGTAGTGCTGGAGGACAACAGGTTGAAATAATTCATTGATAATGATATTCCCAAGCCCACAGCAGCAGACACCACTCTTCTTAATGCTTGGAAAAATAAGGTAGCAAGGGCGAGGAGGATCTTATTAGAGGGAGTTTGAGATCACATTGTATCGAGTCTCCATGGCAAGGGGACTCCACATGCAATGTGGAAGGCCTTGACATATCTATTTCAGAACAACAACGACCAAAGGAAGTTGACAATGAAGGACAAGCTTAGGAAAATCAAGAAGGAGGAGGGCGAGATGGTACCAACATACTTGGAAAAGTTCACTCAATGTCAATATGAGCTTGGAAGTGTTGGTGTGACCATAGTAGATGATGACTTGGTGAGCCTATAACTTCTAGGCCTTCCTAAGAGTTGGCATAGTTTTCAGGACTCTGTCAATGGGAGGGAGAAGTTACTAGATTGGGAGCGACTTTGGTCGGATTTGGTACAAGAAGAATTCAGGCGGAATACCAGGGATGGATCCTCATCCAAGAGTAATAACGAGGAAGATTGTGCCTTGGCCAGTAAGGCAAAGAAGGCCAAGGGAAAGAAATCCCAAGGCGAATCTGGTAATAAATACTTGTCCAAGGTTAGATGCTTTCACTATCATGAGCATGGGCGCTATGCTACAAATTGTCCATAGAAGAAAAGAAAGAGGGAGACTGCATTTGCAACAGTTGAAGCATTGGCTTCAAAGTTCAAGCATGATTTTACTCTCATTTCATGCATGGATAACACTGTAATGGGATGCATGTGGTATATAGATAGCGGTGCCTCGTTCCATATGACGGAGGATAGAGATCTCTTTAGTGACTTGGAGGAGAAATACCTCCAGCAAAGCATAGAGTTTGGATATGACGAGAGGTATAGCGCTACGGGCATAGGCATAATTACCTTTCAGAGGGAGAATGACTCTCATCTCAGACTAGTAGATGTTTTGCATGTTCCAAGCCTAAGGAAGAATCTTGTCTCTGTAGCAGTATTGGAAGAATGTGGTTATGAAGTAATTTTTAGAATAGGAAAAGTTTTCCTTAAAAACATAGCCACAGGAAAAGTGAAGCAGATCAGTGTAAGAGTCAAGAACCTATATGCTCTCGAGGTTGAGGATGCATATAAGGCTTTGAGGATCAAAGCAGTGGTTAATGACTTGGTGGTTGAGAGGGAGCAATTATCTCTCAACATGCAGCCTCAGAAGCAGTCCCATAAGGTTGTGGAGAAGACACAATTGGAGAAGAAGAGAGGAGGCTGAGTGGAAGAGTCCACTCAAGCAGAGACCTCCAAGAGGGGAAAATTTCAGCTAGAAGGGCAGAGGGAGTACATGCAACTATACCTCCAGGTGTGAGGTGGGGCGATGTGCATATATAATCGTAAGAATAAATTTGGGCATGATTCATTGAGATGGTGTGTCCCATGGATCGAACCTGGCTATGGGGAGCCCACAATACAATAGTAGCAGGAAGGATCGGTTATATTGATGCAGTCAGATGTCAGGAAGACATAAATTAGAGTGGTAGGTGTAAGATATTGGAGCGTATATAAGAGTTGGCAGCAGTGCAGAGTGCATGGATGTAGATGTCAGTAGCGCAAAGAGTCGAGCATACATGTGTAATAGGATCCAACAGTTAGAAGAATATAATGACAAATGCATTATACTGATTTAGTTGTTTGGAGGCTATTCATTTTCAAGAGAGTTGCATGTGTGAACAACACTAAGAAGTGTTTCATGCAAGAACATTCCAAAGGTACCGGATTGGGACAGATTGATTCCTTTCTTGCTGAGAGGGAGTGTTGAAATTTGCAACAAGAAACAGTGAAATTGGCATCCAGAAACAACATCTAGAAATGGCTACCATGGAGGCTTTTGATTTAATTATTTCTTAATTAAATTAGAAAAAAAAGTGTCAAATTTATTTATCCCTTGAATAAATTGGACAATAAATTGTAACCTTATCTCATAATCACTTGTAATAGTTAACTAAGTGTGATAGACTCAGTTAGCTCACGAAATTCGAGTTGAGGGTGGTTGGTGAGGCATGTAGAGTGATTCTATTTGTTTTAGAGTCCAAGTTGCAGTTAGTGTATTAGTTTAATGCATGAGAAATCACTTAACCCAATTAAGTGAGTTAAAATTAGTTTAACTAGTTGTAACTGATTGTTGCACTAGTGAGAGGTCAAGTGAATTAAACCAGATTTAATTCACATGTAGTGATCTGTCAAGTGACTGATGATTTACTATTAATAGTTGCATGCATGTCAGTTTTGATGAAGACCCAATTGAGACAGCGGTTAAAGGGAAGTTATCTATCAGTTGTATTTATAGAAAATTGCCTGGGTGCAATTATATACAGCATAGGATGCCCATGATGTATTGCGCGGTCAAGGAAGGCTAAAATTCCTAAAGAATAGGGATTTAATTCCACATGAATTGAGCAAGGAAGGAAGGCTGATCAGTGTGAGACAATTGTGAGAGTGCAGGAGACTCTTGTGAGAAGAATGCATTGTAATTTTTTCATGATTCCTTGGTTCATTATACAATAGAGATAGAGGGGTTTTGAGCAGCAAGCTTTCTCGAGAAAAAATATATGCATTGTGGATTGATTTGCTTCTTTCTCTTACTTGGTGTGATTGTGTGATCGTGTTTAATTTCCGCAGAATTAATTGTAGAAGGATTCAGTATCTTGCTCTAGTATATTTCACGATCAGTTTGAATCCATTGGAATACATATTGTTTGCATAATTTCTACACTTCTCCTCTCAAAAGGCGTGTAAAGTTTGGGAGTTATGCTCATGTTTCAATGTAGAGTTTTGGATGTTAAAAATTTACACTATGCTTATGATTGATGTAATGAATATAGTTCTAGTTCACCTTTATATGGTTGTGCCTTCATTTGGTGTTTGATCAAGAGTTTTCTCAACTCTCCACCTCTCATGCACTCTGGGATGACCACCTAATGAGTATGGGATGTATTCTAATGTTTTATTTTTAGTTTCATTATGTTCATTTTAAGTCTTTTGATTAGATGCATTGTTTACACTCTTTCATGCTCATTTCATTTATGTTCTTTTTCACGTTAAGATATCATTTCATAGATTCATTGCTTTTCAATTTGTTTGATAGATATTCATGAACTATTCTAATTTGGAAATGAAAACAATAGTAATTTCAATTAATATCTCACTTCTTTCATAATAGGTTGTCTTTAAATTTCATAGTTTAAGAATTCAACACTTTCTTGGTATAGGATTTGCTGCTTTCTAGATTAAATTTACTTTCAAGTCATTAGAATAGATTTACTTTCATGTTGGTAAAATAAATTTACTTTCATGTCACTAGAATATATTTATTTTCATGTCAATAAGTAAGTTTACTTTCTTTTCAATTGTCATTTCAATTTAATAGATTAAAAGATCGCTTTCCAAGTTCTGAATTTGAGACTTTTGAAAAAGAGAGTGTGTGCATACTTATCTTAGAATTTTTTTGTGAATAGGTTGTATTTCAATTTTAACATTTCTTTCAATAGATTAGGATTTAGTTTTGAAATTAAAAGTTGATTCCTAGCATATAATGTGCACATATGCTTCGCAAGTTCACGAATCCCATGTTTGAAAATTTAATGACAAGTAATTTAACTTAAAATTAAATTACCAAACAATGACCATCTTACAAAATTGAACAGCAACCATAAAGACATAATAATTTCCTTCCTAGGTTGATGGAAGAGCAAACATGTAGTCCATTGAGATGGATTCCCAGGGCCTGTTGGGAGTAGGCAGAGGGGTGTAAAGGCCTTTCTCCTTAATGGCTAGTTTGGAAATGGCACAGATAATGCACTACCTGATATACTTGCTGACATCATATAAAAGTTTTAGCAAATAGAAACATTTTTTTAGCACAACCATTATCTTTTCCACGCCAAAGTGTCTTTCCATCTGATTGTAGTGAAATTCCCAAATCGAATTTACACGCTCGCTTAAAGGAACATAAAGATGGCCCAAATGGAATAAAAATTTGACCTATAGATGAAATTTATTGATAATTGTGCATGTGGTCATCATCTGCTAAGTGGTAGCAAAGTTAGGTTCACTCTCATAGAGTTAGGGCCACCCAGAGGCCTTATGTTTATAGGAGTAGACCATCGTGGTTAGTACTGCAACTGGAGGATGACTGATATAGACAATGACACAATTTGTGCTCCCTTTCTCGTATCTGATATTGAGATAAAACTACTGCAAATATGTGGACCACTTTTGATGGCAATCATTCTTTAATTTTCTTTGTGTCTACATGAATTATAGAGGCCTGTGATTAGTGTGGATGAATGTGTCCTTACCGAGAATGTAATGCTTCCATTGACAATAAGATTGTACAAGAGAATACATTTTTTTGTCATAGGTGGGGTGCTTATGAACTACATCTGATAATGTCTCACTATGGTAGGCTACCAAATGACCATGTTGAGAAATAAATGTGCCCCCAACATACTATGAAGCATCTATCTCAATCTCAAAAGGTTGTTTCAGATTGGTTAAGGAAAGCAATAGGGCTAAGCACAAGATTTGTTTCATCTTATGTAAATATTTTTGTTGTGACTTTCCCCATGTGAACTTTTCTTTACCTAAGGCCCCATGCAATATGAGAGAATCCCAACATGCACTTGTAATAGAATTTGGAAAGGCCTAAGAAACCCTGAATTTTAGTTAGTGTGGTCAAGGCTAGCTAGTCATCAATGGCCTGAACCTTGGCTAGATCCACATGCACACATGTTCATCAATAATGTAGCCTAGGTATTGGGCCCAATTAATGTTGAAGCAAGATTTTTCCAAGTTACGATATAGCTTATGTTGTCGCAGAGTGTGAAGGATCCATTTAATATCTTGCAAATGTTCTGCTCAAATCTTTCTAAAGATGTGGATATAATCCAAATATACCACAATCAAAGAACTAGTGAAATGTCATAATATAGTATCCATCAACCTCTTTAAAGTCTCTAGGGCATTCATCAAACAAAAGGGCATGAACAACCATTCAAAAAGACCTTCTTTTGACTTGAATTTATTTTATTAGGACTTGGTGGTATCCAGAATTCAAATCAATCTTGTTGAAGTACTTGGCCCCCTTGAGTTGGGTAAGAAGGTCGTCAATTCAGGGAATTGGATATTGGTTTTTAACTGTGATTTTGTTTAAAGCCCTATAATCAATGCAAAGTCACTATATCCTGTATTTATTTTGCATGACTAAAATTGGGATTCCCTAGGGTGAAAAGCACAATTAGATGTGCCCTTTTTGGAGTAGCTCTTGAATCTAGTACATGATTTCCTCTTTTTTCATAAAAGAAGGACAATATATTATCCCATTTGGTAGAGTTGCATTGAGGATCAGATCAATTGAATGCTTGACTTGATAATGCAAAGGTACCCCAATGGGTGAGGAGAAGATGTCTTTGTATTCTTCTATGATGTTGTCCACTTTCTTCTAATGCATGGAGAGGCCTTGTGTAGAGGCCTTGGATGTGTCCACGACATATTTTACACTCTGAGAGAAAATTAGGAAGAATAAAAATTTCACAGTATGGGAGATGACCTTCCTGCATTTCTTAGTGGAGATCAAACAAGTGTCGTTAGGCAGACCTACCTTTAATATCTTATATATTTTTCTACCCAAAGTAATCATAACATTCCAATGCCTAGCCTCGTATAAAATGTAATGTTGAAAAATTCAATGTGGCAATTATTAATTTCAATTTTCCTTAGCCTTAATAATTTCTTGTGAGAGAGTTAGAGCCAAAAAACAAGTTTTATTCCTTCTTGTTTCCTTCTAGACCTTCGCTCTTCTTTTCTTCTTACTTCCCAGTTACAAATCAAACTTACTCTCTTGAGATCAAACTTGTGAGTGAGTGAGTTTCAAATTAGGTCGAATCTACTTCTTTATATAGCCTTTCCAAGGGGTCGAATTCCCTCCTTTAGGCCAACTTGAAGCTGCCATGGCCAACTTCTACTTTGGAGGTTTCCAAGACCTTCTAGACTCAAAATAAATTCTTTTACAAGATATATCTTGCCCAAAAGGGTCTTATAAACACGATGTTGACTCTCTTGACTCGTGACAATAAATCCTATGACCTAAAAAACCCTAGAAGTGTGAAGAACATGATTTTACCTAGAATACCATCAATAAAGAGCATGCAAACCATGCTTTAAAATAATAAATTTTCTTTCTAATTTTGTTTGTTACATAATATATACATATTGAAATGAGTACAAAAAAAATTATGAAGACCAAAACTATTTACATTTCTAGCAATCCCTCTTAATTAGGGAGGTATTCATAATTGTATAACCAGTACAACATCATTCTCAAACTAAAGAGTTCCCATAAGAAGAGTCATATTGACAAGCCAACTGTAAGCTTCATCATTATGACCAACATTGTCTTTGAGACCTAACTAGACAAGCTCATCTTCATTCAAGAGCATTATGATGGGAGGCTTTATGTGTGATTTCACACTACCTCTATAAGGCACATACCCCATCCAAATGTTCATAAGGTATGTCCTTTTAGGACTATTCTTATCTTGGCTTTCCAAACCTGAATCCTTAAAGAATATCGGTCCTCTTCGAACACCCTTGTCTTGGATACCTGTCTTATCCTCAAAGAGTGTCGGTACATTTCCTCTCTTGGATGCTCTATCCTCAAGTAAAACACAAATGTCTATCTAATCCATCCTTATTCTCTCTACAAGGCCTTCACTTAGACTTACGGTTGTTAGAATTTGTCAAGTGCATCATGAAGAAGAGAACGTGCATGTGATGTCCATAATCACTCCCTCTCAATTAGAGAGATTATACTTATTCCCCTTTTGAACAGAGAATATATCCAACACTGTTACTGATGAAATAGGTAACTTGACCTCAAAACGAGAACTCTAGCCCAAAAAGACTCAAAAAACATAAAAAAACACCCCAAAAACAAAAAAAGTGTATTCCAGAACGCACTTGATTTTTTTTGAAGGTCAAATTTCAACATTTTATAAAATTATGCTAAAAATAAAATTGTTTCTTGAAAAAAGGATTGAAAAAACACCCTCAAAACAAAACCAGTTGATGTTGGAATAACAAAATAAAATAAAATTGTGTCATATTTTTGACATTTTTAAAAATAGAAATAATATTTTTTTAATTTTTAAAATTCAAACATTAAAAAAAAAACCTAAAATTTAAGAAAAAAATAAATTTAAAAAATAAAAACATTTTAAAGCTTAAAATTTAAAAATATATAGGAATAAAATAATAAAAATTTTAATTCAAACATTAAAAAAAACTTAAAATTTAAGAAATAAAAAAATTAAAATATTAAATTAAAAAAAAAAACAAGTTAAAAGAAGAAAGAAATTATAAAAAATAAAATATAGAAATTAAATTTAAAAAAAAAGGTTTATTAAATTAAAAAAATAAAAAAATAAAAAAATAATAAATTAATTAATTAATTAAATTTAAAGAAATATATTAAATTTTAATAAATTTAAAACTTTAAAATAAATAAATAAATAAAATAAAAAAATAAAATAAAATAAAACATTATTTAAATTAAAAGTAAAAAAATTAAAAATTAAAAATGAAAAATAAAATACAATAAAAATATTAAATTTAAAGAAATATATATTAAAAAAACAAATAAATTTTAAAAAATAAATAAAATTTAAATTATAAATTATAAAAAATAAAATATATATATATATATATATATATATATATATATATATATATATATATATATATATATATATATATGAACTTAAATTAAATATATATATATATATATATATATATATATTATATTTTATTAAATTTAAAAAAAAAATGTTAATATTAAAATAACAAATTAAATTAAATTTAATATATATATATATATATATATATATATATATATATATATATATATATATATATAATTTTAATAAATAAATAAATAAAATACAATACTAAAAACCAGCACGCTCTACCTCCCCCTCTCGCTCTGTATGCATTAGGGCTGCAGGGTGCATCCCCGCGCGCCCCTGTGGTTGCTGCGCCCCTACGCTCAGTCCTGCGGTATCCTCCCACTGCTCATGGAGCCCAGCGGGGGCTCTGTCCCCCTCCCCAATCTACCCCCTGAGGTGCTAGCGTTTCGATCTATGATTGCTGCAGGCCCGAAGCGAGCCCCCACAACGTTCCAGTAGAAGTTCATAAAGAAAATGGATACGATCCCTTCAGTTGCCCTTCCAGAAGAAGAGATGTGTAAAGCAGCCTTGAATTTGGCCGAGAGAGGCCTTATAGGCCAGTTCACGGGCCTCTGGCCTTCTCCCAAGTCAGTGGACGAATGGACTCAAAGGAACTAGTCTCCACTGACCAAAGAGGGAGTCAAAAGCTACTTTGTGGGCAAAAGATTCTTTGTTTTCGTGTTCGAAAACTCGGAAGACAGAAGTTTAATATTCAGAAACGACCCATACTTCATGGGTCCGCAGGGATTGTATCTAAACAAATGGTCTCCATATTTTGATCCTTCCTAGGATGTCCCCTCTGCAGTCTCGGTTTGGGTGAGACTCCCCCATTTGCCTCTCCACTGCTGGAACCAAAAATCCCTCCAGATCATCAGTAATGCATTGGGTAAATACATAGACCAAGCTGCAAGAAAAGATCAGTATTCATGTGCTCGCATCTGCGTTGAAGTGGACCTAGAGGAGGGGCTGCCGAAAGCAATCAAGCTCATTGTTGCTAGGTGGACGCATGTTCAAGAATTGGACTACGAACAACTCCCTTTCAAATGCAGACATTGTCATGGCCACGGACACTTCGCCAGGCATTGCAAGAAAAAGGCCGAGGAGCAACTAGACAAACAAAACGGGAATCAATGGACTCTAGTCCAGAAATCTGCACACCCAAAAAAAGGTGCTGGCAAAGGCAATATGACAGGAGTCCCAAGCAGTTCCAAGCCCAATCAGGAAGAGGATGCAATCCCAAAAGGTATAGAAAGCACCCAGATCAATACATCAAACTCAGTCTAGGAAAATATGGAACAGGCAGACACCACACCTCCAAGCAAAGAAGGAGGGAAATCTATTCAGATCGAAGCCAGCCAAGGCAGTCCCTCCAACCCCTCATACGTAGAAGTCACAAGGAAAAAACCAGAGGATAGCTCAGGCTCCTCGGAGGATGAAACCTATGAGCGCCCTTCAAAAAGAGTTGGAAGGAAATCCCGCAAAGAAATGAGGGAAGAGGAGGCTGAAAGACTCAAAATTCAAGAAAGCCAGGCCACAATAGAAATGTCTATTGGATGAAATACCAGACCAAGGCTTCCAAGGGAGGCCCCAACCCCCCCTAAGTAAATAATGAAACTCGTCTCTTGGAATTGCAGAGGATTGGGGAATCCTTCCAAAATAGAAGCAGTTAAGGACCTCTTGAAAACAAATCCCTCAGACATACTCATGCTCCAAGAGACCAAGATAGAAGGGCAAGCCCTTCTAGAAATCAGCAAGTCAAAGTGGAATAAAATTTCAGGTAAGGCAGTCAGCGCAAGGGGCACTTCCGGAGGGTTGGAAACTCTCTGGTCAGATGACGCATTTCAGCTGAACAAATCTCATGAATCTCAGCATTGGATTTTCACGGAACTGATGCATAGTGCAAGTAAGTTGACCATCTCTCTCTTCAATCTATATGTACCTATCAATTACTCTGAAAAAAGAGATTGTTGGAACTCTCTTTCAGTTTTCTTAGAGCAGCTTTCCCCTAGAAACATCATCATAGCCGGGGATCTTAATATAGTCCTGAAAGCAAAAGAGAAGAGGGGCAGATCCTGCAACCGTGATCCCATGTTGGCCACTGTGGAAGAGCTCGCCCAACTTTGGGATCTCTTATATTTCAATCCTGTCCAAGGTCTTTTCACTTGGTCCAATAACCGGGTTGGGTCAGACCACATTTCTGCCCGCCTGGATCGATTTCTGGTGCAAAGCTCCCTAATGATGAATAAAAAGATCATCATCACAAAAATTCTGCCCAAATTGACCTCAGATCACAAGCCAATTCAGCTTCTAATGCAAGAAGAAGAAGACCTGGGCCCCATTCCTTTTTTATTCAGCCCTCTTTGGATCGAGAGAGATGGCTTCTCTGAGACTATGAAAGCAACATGGGCCAAACCCATCACAGGATCTTCAAGTTACGTTTGGGAACAAAAGTTGAAGGCGACAAAACAAGCGCTGAAGGAATGGATAAAAAATCCAGCTCCCACTCCAACCAACCAAAGAAAAGAAGCAGTGCAGATGTTGCAGTCCCTGCAAATAGATATGGAAAGTAAAGATATCACAGCAGAGCTGCTGGAAAAGGAAATAAAAGCTCAACGATCCACATACCAATACTTTCGAACGGAAGAAGAATACTGGAGGCTTAAATCCAGAAGTCTGTGGCTAAAGGCAGGTGATCGAAACACCTCCTTTTTCCACCGTCAATATAGAGCAAGACTGTTGAGGAATCATATAGCAAAAATCAAAACAGTGGAGGGCCAAGTCTGCAAAGGCTTCAATCAGGTCAAAGCCGTTGTTGAAATTCACTTCAGGAATTTATACAATGAGGGAAACCATGGCAATGATGAGGAAGCTGCAGACTTCCTTTCTAACATCCCTTTACTCATCAGCCCTGAAGATAATACAGATCTCTGTAGACCCACTTCTGAGGAGGAAATCATCAACTTAATCTGGTCCATGGAGGCAGATAAGGCTCCTGGGCCAGATGGTTTCAAAATCCATTTCTACAAGTCTTGTTGGGATATCATCAAATATGATCTCCATAAAATGATAAGAGGGTTCATGAAAAAGGCTAAGATTGGCGGAGGAACCAATTCCACCTACCTAGCCTTAATTCCCAAGGACTCCAATCCTGAAACTTTTGCAAGATTCAGGCCCATATCGTTGTGTAATGCTTCTTACAAAATCATAGCCAAACTCTTAGCAAATCGAATCAAGCCTCTGCTCAAAAGACTGATCTCCAGTTCTCAAGGTAGATTTGTGGAAGGTAGGCACATTATGGACAACGTTATTCAAGTTCAGGAGACCATTCACTCAAGCAAACAACGAAAAGAGAAAGGTATGTTGATTAAAATAGATATGGCGAATGCATTCGATAGAGTTAATCGCTCGTTCCTTAGCAATGTTCTCCTCTCTTTTGGCTTCTCTCATCATTTTGTACAGCTCATAAAAGCATGTATCGATAACCCGTGGATTTCTCCCCTAATCAATGGTCGCCCAACTAATTTTTTTCAAGCTCAGAGAGGCATCAGGCAGGGATGCCTCCTCTCCCCCTTCCTTTACATTTTAATGGCAGATTCCCTCAGTCGAAAACTCTCAGCTAAAAGAATTGTTGGTACCCTCCCGGGCCTCAAACCTTCCAATGGAGCAGAACCAATGAATCACGCTCTCTTTGCTGATGATTCCCTTCTCCTTGGAGGGGCATCCATCAGAATTGCGAAAGCCTTTGACTCTGTCCTGAGAAGTTATTGCAGCGTTTCGGGAGCTTTAGTCAATGAGATTAAAAGTGAAGTCTTCAGCTGGAATATAGATCAGCAAGAGCTCACAAGAATTTCAAATCTCCTCAGGTTCAAAGGCCATACACAATGGGACAGGTTCAAGTACCTTGGCCTCCCCATCATTTCTGGTGTGAATAAGAGGTCCCTCTGGAGCGATATCATCAGCAAAATTAAATCTAAAATCTCTGCTTGGGGAGGCTACTGGTTAACAAAAGGCAGTAAAGTCATCCTTATCAAGTCTCAGTTGTCTTCTCTTTCAATCTACCAAGCAACGTTTCTTTTGGCTCCAAGAAACGTGATGGAGAAGATCTCTAATCTTCTCAGAGATTTCTTATGGCAAGGTGGGAAGGGAAATGGGAAAAAAATGCATTTAGTTAACTGGGAATTGGTTAAAAAAACGATTGCAGAGGGTGGACTGCAAATTTGAGATCCCTCCCTTGTCAACATAGCGTTGGGAGGCAAGATACTGTGGAAGATGATACACGAGCCCAATCATCCTGTCAGTGTCACTTTACGGACAAAATACACACACAATAATGCTCTCAAAAATATGCAATTGGACAGCTTTGTAAACTGCACGCATGTATGGAGGCTCTGCTGCAAAAGCAGCAACTTCTTCAAAAACTCCATGTATAGAATTCCTGGTAACGACAAACGTACTCATCTGTGGCACGACTGCATCATGGGGCGTGATCCCTTGGCAGAAAACGATGATATCGCTGATCTCAGAGAATGGTTGGAAAGAGCAGGTATAAACAACATATTCGACCTTTCGAAATGGGACCACCGTGGTGATTGGGTCGGCTGGGACTTTCATGGTGTCCCTACCCGGTTAATTACTCAGCAAAACGTGCTTGTAGATCTGCTTTAGGAGGCTACCCTGGTCAATCGATCCATGAAAGACAGCTGGGACTGGGGCCTGTCTGGAGCTTATTCTACAACAGCGGGTTACAGAGCTTTACAGGCTTCTAGGAATAGCAGTCAAACACCAGCCTTTTGGAAACAAGTCTGGGAGCCATTAGCACTTCCAAAAGTGAATTTCTTCTTCTGGACCCTGGCTCACAGTAAAATTCTAACGGGAGATAATCTAGCGAAAAGGAAAATTGCAGGGCCACATAGATGCGTGCTATGCAAAAGCAATCTTGAAACAACCCAACATTTATTCATGGACAGTCTCTTTGCCAAAGAGGTTTGGGGTCTTATTCTTCAGGACTTTCAGATTTCTGTCCCTCCACATAATTCTGTCATAGACCTCTTTGCGTCTTGGAGCTCCTTCTACCCTTATCGAATCCCATCCAAGTCTTTTTGGCGCAAAGTATGGATAGCTCTTCCCAAATTCGTCTGTTGGCAGCTTTGGTTGGCTCGCAACTAGTTGATCTTCAAAGACTTGCAGCAATCCCCATTGCAAGTTGTTGCAAAAGCCAAGTCTTCCTCTTGGAAGCTGCCCAACAGCAGTATTTTAAAGAAGACCCTCTGCTCACGCCTGAGGAAAAGAGGTGGCTTGGTCCCCTCGAGCCTTATCCCCGCAAGTACCTCCTCATCCCCCAGTCAGCTATTCCGGAGTGGCGTAAAAGAGATCCTGATGACACTTTTCAATTTTGGTGGAGGTCTCAAAATTTATCCACAATATTCTTTGATGGGGCGTCCAAAGGGAACCCCGGTGCTGCCAGTGTTGGTGGGGTCATCTACTCCCCGGATGGGTATTCAAGAGATTCTTTCTGCTGGGGTTTAGGTCTGAAAACCAACAATCAAGCTGAGATCCTCAGGCTTCTCAAAGAGTGTCTTATAGCTAGAGACAAAGGAGTCAAAGTTCTCCAAGTCTTCAGAGACTCAGAGATTTTAATTAAGAAATTAAACTCGGAGGATCTTTTCAGCAATGCTGGTCTCAACAAAATCTTGGGCAGACTGAAGAGAGTCTTATTAGACTTTGATTCTTACAAGTTTTATCATATCCTAAGAAATTCAAACAACGAAGTAGATCGGATGGCGAACAAAGGATGCTCTCTCATGAAAGGGATGCTAATTTTAAACGAGGAAAGTACCTTTCAAATTCCTTGAAAATGTCATAGCTTAAAAGTAGCTTAAGTGGATATCAGCTTTATATTTGGGGTCGCTTCGGCAAAGACCCAAACTCTCTTCTTCAAATAAATAAAATTGCATACTCGTTACAGTTAAAAAAAATAAAATTTAATAAATAAATGAATAAACAAATAAATTTTGAAATAAAAATTAAATTTTAAATATTAAAAAAAAAAAAGTTAAAAAACTTTAAAAATCAATTAAAAATGAAAAATTGAAAAAAATAAATTAAAAGCAAAAATATATTAAATAAAAAATAAAATAAAAAACAAATTAATTTGAAAATATTAAGTTTAATTAAAAAAAAAAATCTAATTTTAAATACACAATTTAATTGAAATTTTAATTATTTTGTAATTTTCTATTTTAAATTTATTTTTTAATTATATGGTTTTTTTTAATAACTTAGAAAAAAATGTTTTTGATGTTTTTTTTTATTTTTTTATTTTTGGTTAATTTTGTTTTGTTTTAATTATGTGTTTTTTTTTCAAATTTTGTCATTTCTTTTGATATAATTTTCGAATATTTTTGTTTAAATTTTTTATTTGTATGAGTTAATTTTGGTTTTTTTATACATTTTTATTGGTTTATATATATATATATATATATATATATATATATATATATATATATATATAAGTTTTGTGTTTTATTACCAACATGAAAATCACCACTCTAAAAAAAAATGGTTGATGCTGCGTCAATACGTTTCAAAATTAGCATGAAAATCACCGCTCTAAAAAAAAAAAGTTGATGCTGCATCAATACGTTTCAAAATTAGCATGAAAGTCACTAACATTTTAAAACAAATATTCATACTTCATAAATAAAAATATTAGAGTTTCAAAAATGTGCACAAAAAAAAAGGGGTGATTCTGCATCACCACTTTTCAAAATCGGGTGCTTTTTATGCTACCAAAAAAAAGTAGGTAACAGTGCAGTTACCTATTTCATCGGTAACAGTGTTATCCTTGCTCCTATTCAAGGAGACTCCTTTACTCCCTCTCAAAACTAGAGGATATTCTAGAATTCCTTTCAATTTGGGAAGTCAACACCACAAGCCTTATAGCTTGTTTTCATAAGAATATAAGCTACCAGTTCTTTGTAAATGCATGGATCCCTCTTTTCTTCGCATCTCATCATATCGAGCGTGCTTCCTTCCTTGGTATCATGGAGGTGTCTTATTTCTTTGTGACAGGTTTCCGGTCATCAATCTAGTACATCACTTTCGTCTTGTCACCACCAATGAAGGAATTATATTGAGCCTTTTCAAACTTCAAGCTAGTCATTGCTTCCTTATGAAAGTGATCCCCTTATTGTTTTACGAACTTGACCTTCATGTTATGTTTTCATATTGCTACCTTTTAATGAATACATCTTTACTTCATAATTGCCAGGTATCATATGTTGAGCTTGTCTAAAAATCCTTCATATATTTCTGAAATATCCTTCTAGGTAGAAAAATAATATGTTAACCAAATAAATAATAATATAAATATTATAATTACCTCATCATGATGACCTTCTCATCAAAGAATCAACATCCTCATGGTCCATCTCCATATGAGTCTTCCTTCATGCATCAAAGTGCCCAAGTGATTAGATTTGGATCAAGGACCTAAGTGATAGCTCAAATTTAAAAGTTTTCGAAAGTGTGTCAAACCTGAGTGACCATATAGATCTCATCTTCCAGATTCCGACGCTGTGAACGATTCGAAAATCCGACACCGTATGAAGAAGTTATCACGTTTTGAAAAGTCCAGTAAACTACAATTTTTGACATTTGACCAAGGTTGACTTGGTTTTTGAAAAGTAAAAAAAAGAGTATTCTAGGGAATATTCCTAGAATATTCCTCGAAATATTCCCCAGAATATTCCTTTCGGGGGAATTGTAGGCTGAAATGTGTCAATGTAATACTGAATAATTGGTTGACAGTTGTGGTTTTCGGCCAATCAGAGGCCGCCACGTGGCCCATGATTGGTTGAGTAAAATTTTGTGGAGCGGCCCGAGATCGAACCCTGGACCTCCTCACCCACATATGCACGACTTTACCGTCTCCACCAAGCTGTGTTTCTTAACCTACATAGTTTGCGCATTATATTTAATGTTAGTTTAAAGTTGCGTTGGGGGAGCAGAGGGGCCAGCTCCTCCCCATATGGTCGTCGCCTGTGACCCTGGGCCAAGGGTCTAAGCCCTTAAATAGCGGCGGCCATGAAGTTTTTCACATGGCGGAGTCTGTGACTGTTTCGAAAAATGTTTTTATTAACGTGGGTTTTAAACTCTAGTTCCATTAAGCCACCGTGGTCTATGCCTTGTGTTCCTCCAATGGTTGCGGGTTGTAATCACGCGGTTTGGGGCATGTGCCCAACACCCCAATCAAAGAGATAAATGCCACAGTTAATTTAAACAATTATTTTGTAATTATGGTAGCATGCCATTTTTGGCAGGTAAGCCAATTCTAACTCCAGCTAAACTGAAGTGCTCCATTTTTAGTGGCATTGTTTTAGGGGTTACTAGACAAAATTGTTTATGCTCTATTTGAGCATGATTTAACCATTCTGGGAGTGTTGATAGTCAATTTAGACTTTCTTGGACATTCCAGACTCATTGGTAAGGGTTTTAGATCCATCAGAGGACTCTCGAGCGTGATTTTTCTTCAGAGAAATTCTAGGGGCCAGCAGGGCCAGTAGGAGCCAGGAATAGAATGAGGCCTAGCCACGACAGCTAGAGGCCTAGTCAGGAAACCAATAGTAAAATTTGGATGGTTCAGACATTCTAGAAATAATGGTGAGGTTTTAAGAGCTATTTGAAAACTTCTAAAGGCCGAGTTGCTTCAGAGAAGTTCTAAGGGCCACTAGGGCCACCAAGTGCCAACAGGAGAATGAGGCCTATTCAGAGCAACCAATATCCATTTTTAGCAAAAAAATAGTCTATTATGAATATTTTGAGCCTTCTAAATCCAATGGAAGGATTTTTAGAATATTTTGAAGACTTCTGAAGGTCAAAATGCTTCAGGGAAGTTTTCAGTGAACCTAGAGCCACGGGGTGCCACCAGGTGTTGGAGGCGTAACTGGAGCAGCCAGAGTCCAATTTCAATAAGTGAATAGTCTATTATGAATATTTTGGACATTATGAATCCATTTAAGTGATTTTAATATTGATTTGGAGACTTCTGAAGGTCGAGAAGCCACGGGGAAGTTTCAGGCAGCCCAAGGCCAACAATGGATGGAGGCCTAGATTGGGGAGCCAAAGCTCATTTTGAGAAAATGAACAGCCTATTTTGGATGTCTGATATGTGTTGGAGACAGTAGGTGAGGTTTCAGGGATAGAAAAGGATTTATTAAGGATTTAGTGCCACATAGAAGCTAAGGGAAGCTTAAGGGTGCTGACAGAAGAGGTCAAGTCTAAGGGAACCTAGGTCTATCTTCAGAGAGATAGCAGTTGTTCCAGGGATATGATGGTATTCTAAACCCAATGGTATAGTCCAAATAACCATTGGAGTTGTGTAGTGTACTTGTGAAAGATATTTTCCATCATAATCCCAAAGAGCCAAATTAATTGAAAAAGGATCAAGGAGACGTAGCCCACGATATTCGGGTGAACTCCTTTATTAAATTTGTTGTTATGTGTGATTCTTATTTTTTTCACTTTATAGTTGTTGTACATGATTAATATTAGAAAAAAAAGTTTAATTCATCACACTTAAGGCATTAAAACAGTTTAAAACACATACACCTGAATCAAGAATTCAATTCTGCACAGTCAAGTATAAGCTAGATCTTAATTTGTTTAACTGAGTGGGAGGTGCTTGAAAAGCATAAAAATTTATCCACCCATTTTCAAATTAGGTGGTATCAGAGCACTAGGTTTCTTGCTTGACAAAGCACTAGGTTTCTTGTTTGACTTGAAAGGTGTTTAACAGTGCAGAGAATTTAACTGTTTGCAAATTGATTGATGCTTACAAGTTTGAGTTTGCTAGAGGTGAAGGGGAGCTACTGATAGCTAATTCCAGAAGAGGACAAGAAGGAAGAAGGTTGAAGGCAGTCTCCTTACCCAAAGGACCTCAAGGCAACCCTTGAAGCACAAGAGGGATTGTTTGCAAAAGGCCGCTTGAAGAAGAGATACAAGTTGTAGAAAAGAGCTTGAATCTACAGCCAAATTGTTTGAAGCTTTATCCATTGTTTTTGAAGCTTTGTGAATTTTTTTTGAAGTTATTTAGTTCATTTACATAACGATGACAACTTCATCAAGTGAGGTTTCTAAATCCTCTTTCACAAGACTCTTCAATGAAGAGATGAAGCGAGACTTCTACATCCTGAAGGATATGGTGCAAATTTTGTATGAAGATGGAAGAGAAATCACTAGACTTCATGAGAAATTGGTTGCTATGAAGCAAGAGAAAGAAGGACTTATTCAAAGAATGCATGAGACGAAGATGTAGCTCCATCCAGCCCAAGAGGCCTTAACCAAACACATGTGTGAAGCAGAGGTAAATCACTCAAATTTGTCTTCAATTTCCTCTTCAGATAGATGTGTAGGTTCATTTGAAAAGCACACTAGAGGTATAGGGTCCAAATTAATGTTAAAAATGGGCTATGAAGGCAAAGGTTTAGGAAAACATGCACAAGGCATGATTGATCCTATTTTGGTTGAGGAAATGCCTAAGAAGTTTGGTCTAGGCTATGTTCAATCTTATGGCAAAAACTCTACATCCATGAAGGCATTTGAGACAACTCCAAAAAGAATTTTTGTTGCAAGTTATAAACCACAAACATGTCAAGTTTGTTTTCGAGTTGATTGCCATTGTTTGAAGCCTATGTTGCAGCAAGATGTTTGTAGACATGCAGCTTAAGGCGAGCAAGAGAGTTCCGACAGCTATAAAGACATGAACACTGATGTTAGTATTCAAAATAAAGCTGGAACCTCTTCAAGTTCATCTCCTCATGAAGGTAAAAAGGATGGACATGCAAAGCAAAATTTGAGGTGTAATTCTTCCCATAGTCAAGTTGATTATGTTTTTGTTAAGCATGGAAAATATGCATGCATGAAAGGAAGAAAGAGTTGTTGTTCATATCGTGGTCTGTGTAACCATGAAGTTTCAAAATGCTGGAAGAGGATGAAGGCATACATGAAACATATGAAGCGAAGGAAACTTGCACAGAAGATGCAAAAGACTTGCACACATTGCCAGAAGAAGGGACATTTAATTTCCAAATATTGGACATTGCATCCAACTAATCATCCCAAGCATTTGAAGCAAGAGGATAAAAAGAATGGCAAAAATGGAACCAAAGATTCCATCATTGATGTGAGAACAAATTTTCACATGAAGAAGATTTTCAGCAGCAAAAGTCGCCATGGAAGTGGCTTGGTAAGAAGTAGTTTGACTTCTTAACTCAATAAGACATACATTCATTTGTACATATGCAAATTCCAGTCATGTATGCATTTGTGTTGGAAACTTAGGTTTGTTTGAGCCACCTTTGATCGTTGATCAAGGAAGTGATGTTAAACTACCTTCTATTGAAGATTTCTCGCCAAAAATTTCTGAATGAGTTCAAGGAAGATACAGTTCTTGACAGGAGGACAAGCGCATCCAAGAGGGTAAGTGTTGACTACCTTCAAGTTGGGGCTCAAAGGCACTAAGCCAAGCAAGGAATAGTGAATGGAGGCTGTAAATGTGAGGTTGTTGTACTCTCATCTACTGAACAAGTATATCAGTCTTTTGGGGTCCAAAAGATTCCTAATGGGGAGGAGTGATCAGATTTGAATCAATGACCTAAGTGATAGCTCAAATTTCAAAGTGTTAAAAAGTGTGTCGAACCTGAGCGACCAGATAGATCTCGTCTTCTTGATTCTGGCGCCGTGAACGTTTTGAAAATTGGACACTGTATGAAGAAGTTATCGCGTTTTGAAAAGTCCACTAAACTGCAATTTTTGACATTTGACCAACATTGACTAGGCTTTTGAAAAGTAAAAAAACAAAAAGAATATTCTAGGGAATATTCCTTTCGGGAAAATTGTAGGCTGACAAGTGTCAATGTATTACTGGAGAATTGGTTGACCGTTGTGGTTTTCGGCCAATCAGGGGGCACCACATGGCCCAGGATTGGTTAAGTAAAATTTTGTGGAGCGGCTGGGGATTGAACCCTAGACCTCCTCACCCGCATATGCACGAATTTACCATCTCCGCTAAGCTATGTTTCTTAACCTGCATAGTTTTTGCATTATATTTAATGTTGGTCTAAAATTGCGTTGGGGGAGCGGAGGGGCCAGCCCTCCCCCATATGGTCGTCGCTCGTGACCTCGGTCCAAGGGTTTAAGCCCATAACCACCAGCGGTCATGCAGTTGCTAACATGGTGGAGTTTGTGATGGTTTCACAAAATAGTTTTGTTAACTCGAGTTTTAAACTCCAGTTCCATTAAACCACCGTGGTTTATGCCTTGTGTTCCTCTAATGGTTGCGGGTTGTAACCACGATGTTTGGGGCATGTGCCCAACACCCCAACCAAAGAGATAAATGGAACGGTTAATTTAAATGGTTATTTTGGCGATAATTATGATAGCGTGCCATTTTTGGTAGGTAAGCCAATTATAACTCCAGCTAAAATGAAGTGCTCCATTTTTTGTGGAGCTGTTTTAGGGGTTACTGGACAAAATTGTTTATGCTCTATCTTGAGCATGATTCGACCATTCTGGGAGTGTGAATAGTCAATTTAGACTTTATTGGACATTCCAGACTCAATGGTGAGGGTTTAAGAGCCATCAGAGGACTTCTGAGTGTGATTTTGCTTCAGAAAAGTTATAGGGGCCACGAGGAGCCAGCAAAAGAATGAGGCATAGCCAGGGCATCTAGAGGCCTTACTCAGGAAACCAATAGTCAAATTTGGATGTTTCAAAAATTATGGAACTAATGGTGATGTTTTCAGAGCTAGCTGAGAAATTATGAAGGTTGAGTTTCTTCAGAGAAGTTCCAAAGGCCACTAGGTGCCAATAAGAGAATGAGGCCTATCCAGAGCAGCCAGTATCCATTATTAGCAAACCAATAGTCTATTATAACTATTTTGAGCCTTATAAATCAAATGAAAGGTTTTTTAGAATATTTTGAATACTTCTGAAAGTCGAGACGCTTTAGGGAAGTTTTCGGTGAACCCAGAGCCAAGGGGTGCCACCAGGTGTTGGAGGCGTAACCAGAGAAGTCAGAGGCCAATTTGAGTAAGTGAATAGTCTATTATGACTATTTTGGATATTCTGAATCTATTGAAGGGATTTTCAGATCCATTTGGAGACTTCTGAAGGTCGAGAAGCCACAGGGAATTTTCAGGCAGCCCAGGGCCAACAATGGATGAAGGCCTAGATTGGGGAGCCAGAGCTCATTTTGAGCAAATGAACAACCTATTTTATATGTATGATATGTGCTGGAGATAGTAGGTGAGGTTTCAGGGATAGAAAATGATTTATTAAGGATTTAGTGGCACAAAGAAGCTCAGGGAAGCTTAAGGGTGCTGCCAAAAGAGGTCAAGTATGAGGGAACCTAGGTCTATCTTCAGAGAGATAGCAGCCATTCCAGGGATATGATGGTATTCTAAACCCAATGGTACAGTCCAAATAACCACTGGAGTTGAGTAGTTTAATTGTAAAAGATATTTTCCATCATAATCCCAAAGAGCCAAGTCAATTGATAAAGGCTCAAGGATACGTAGTCCACGATATTTGGGTGAACTCCTTTATTAAATTTGTTGTTATGTGTGATGCTTATTTACTGCACTTTATGGTTGTTGTACATGCTTAATATCAGCAAAAAAAAAAAAAAAAATTCCTCAGACTTAAGGCATTAAAGCAGTTTAAAACACATACACCTAAATTAAGAATTCAATTATGCACAATCAAGTATAAGCTACATCTTAATTTGTTTAATTGAGTGGGAGATTCTTGAAAAGCATAACAAGTTATCCACCCATTTTCATATTACCAAATCAGAAATTTCTTCTAGAGATTATACTGGATGTTAATCATTATTCTACAAAATCTACAGTAAGTCAAATTATTCCTTTTAAAAATCACATAATCATTCTAAGGATTTTCCAAGATTCTATACATATGAATCTTATCCAAGAGTTACTTTCAATATGAATTCCTATGTTCTTATTCCATCATCTAGCTATATGTCCTACAATGAGATTGCAACTTGACCAATTGCATTCCTCCATCCCTTAAGAGTATGTTTTCCATACTATATGTAATATACACTAATCCTTGTCATAGTGCTTCTTCTAAGAACCTTCCAAGATGATCATGAAGATCCACTTTACCAAAGTGACTATCTCTAACATATGATGGATCCCCTTTAGGATTCGAAACATCGACAAGATTCATGTAATACTGTCGAAAATCTGTACTATATTTATCCAAAGAAGACCATATAAGTTTAAAATATAATATATCTAACATAATGGTGTTGGCGAAAAAGGAGGTCTCTGAGCAAGACCCAGGTTCAGGATAGAGGCCAACAACGTAGTAGTCTAACACACGCCGGCAATTTCACCCTATTCCAAAGAGCAGAGCGTCTCACCTGAGGCGTGTCGTGACCTTAGTAAGGTTAGGAGACAGATCAAGTACCAAACGGTTACAACCATGAAGAGAAAATAAAGGAACTTGAAACAACAAATAGATCTCACTACTATGTTAAGCTATTACTCATCAAGCACATTCAGGATGCTGAATTGAAAATTTAAAATGGGGCACATATTCACAAAAAGCAACTTAGTAACACTCAACTTAGAACATCAAACACGGCAACAACCATCTTTCATTATCATTATAAAACGTCATACATCACTCCGCAGAGTCTATTACAAGGTGATTTGTTACAACAGAGATCTAAAAGAGCTCTCCTACGACTCTCTCACTCGGCCCTTTGCCAGATTAACTCTCTCGTCTACACTGGCTGATTGCCTATTTGTTCTTCCACCAACGTGATTATCAGTGTTTCCTCTTTTCCTGCTCCACTGTTTGCCATTTCTACTTGATTACTGGGAGTTCCATTGATTGCCTTTGTCTCTCGTTTCTGCCATCTGCGGTGTTCTTTGCAACTGTCGTGCCACCTATATTCCGACTATCCGCAACTGACAACTCCCTGTTTACCGTGATTGTGTTCCGCCACCTGTTCTCCGCAACTCAAAATTGTTAATTTTTCAAAAAAAAGGCCCTAATAGGCCCCAACCACATGCTATTGACTCGTCCCGAGTCAATATTTTACTACTGCTGCGGTTTCCATCAGTCTATTTGCTTCTGAGGTTGACTCTATCTTCTCTGTTTCTTCACTATGTCCAAATAAAGGCCCTAACTCTGGAACCTTGCTCAATGCTGAAGACTTGAGTTTTGCGAACTCATTAATTTCTTGTTGCCATTCCCTAATTAGCTGTTCGGTTTCGGTGGCGACTCTTTCAGTCTTGGTTTTGTCTGCTACTGGCGGCAGCTTGCTGAATACCTCTTGAATTTTTATCTCGGCTTCGGCTGCCATCTGCTGTATTGCCTCTGCTTTCTGCTTGACTGGTCGCCTTAACTCTCTGAGGACCTGATTTTTGGCAGCATAATGGTCCTCTATCTTCTATATTATGGTTTCTAGTACCTCCACTTGGTTGTAGTGCTGGGTTATGCTGACAGGATCTGTGGCCTCTTTGATCTCTTGTGAAATTTGTTGAATCTGTGCTGAGATAGGTTGGGCTTTCATGGTTAACGAATTAGAAAATTCATGTAAATGTTTCAGTAGGTTGTAAGCCTCTTTGAATGTCGTCCCCAGGTTTCCTTCATTTTGGTTACCTGCTTCTATTTCTCGGTAACCTTCTCAACATATATCACAGCGGGATCTGGTAATGTTGGCCTTGCGGCTAGTGTTTGTTTGAGCTCTTGGTTTTCTTTGCTGAGGTTGGCACATGTCATTTTCACTCGGATAGACCTTCCGACCATGGAGCGGGCCGATATGTCCTTCGGCGTCTTGTCATCCTGGGAAATTACTGTTGGCCAGAGGTCCTTGAAGATATTCGTTACCTTTTCCAGCTGTTCCTGTAGACTTTCCTTCTCCCCTTTTAGATGATTGCGCTCTTTAGTAAGCGGAGGACCTATTGTTGTTGCTGCTCGAACCTATGTTGGAGGTCGTTATGCAGCCCTTCTACCTGTTGTGCTACTCGCTGAATGAAGTTGTATAGTTGTTCAATCCCCCAGGTCTGCATACTCTCAGAGCCTGACATGTCGTGGGTTAACGGTCTTTCTCTAAGGGGTTTCCCGCTGGATATTGATCTCTCTGAGTGCTCATGCGGTGATGGGGTTGGTTCTGTTGCGGTAGCTGACTTTCTGGGTTATTCATACTCGTGGTCGGTTGAATATGCTGTAGTATTAAGTTGGCTTGTTGAAATGTGTTCAACTCTTTTGGTGAGGGCGTTATATCTGTAGTAAAATATCCTCCTTGAACTAATAGTTCCAGGAAATTGCCCTGCCCCCACCAAAGGTTGGTTAACCTCGGGTACCATAGCCGTACTCGAGTTAAATTTTGCCTTGGTGTCCCCATTTGTCTTGTTTCTTAACTTTACTGGGTATGAGATAGTTGCTGAGGTGGATAGAGTGCGGGTGGATTGGTCTTTGGAAGTAAATGAAGTATGGGGTGATTAATAGTGACTGCGAGGTGAAGAGGTGTGAGTGTAGGGTGGAGATGATGTTTGAATATTCAAAACCGAGAACAGATCAAACACACGTAGCGTAGAGGTGACCTAGATGGAAACCTATGGCTCTTCTTTAATTGGCACTCCCGTATCCATGGGTTGGGTCTGATCTTCCTCAGTGAGGTCAACTATTTTCCTAGGCACCATAATTCTTGCTTTCTTGGCCTTAGGGGTAGCTACTGGTGGTTTAGGTGCCTTACTCTTACAGATTGAAGTTACTGTGGTTATTGGGGGTGAATTGAACATGGTAGAAGGTAGGGCAGTGACGAGAGGTGTAATCATGGATGGTGATGCAGAATTTGAAGACTGAAAATCTGAAAAAATAAGGAAACACGGAAGAAGCACTTGTGAGGGTATTTATTACCCGATTAAATTCCTTTACCCTCGTGTCCAACTGTTCCAGTAAAGGTGTTAGCTGCAGTCGAGAAATCCTAATCGATGTTTCCTTTGGTGTCTCCCCTCGTAGTGCTTTCGGTAGCATGCCCTCGAACGAATAGTGATGTATTTCACTTCTGATCTCCATTCCAACTCCCGGCCATGAACAGACTTCGGTGCAAAACACCTTTTCTTCAACCTGAAACTTTGACGGTCTCATTTTGAATGTGGTTTCGTCCACGCAACTGGGTCTGATATATGTCTGCTTGTGGGTGACCCCAAACCATATCTATGAGGAGTATCTTTCCAACAGGTTCCTCGGAACCCTTTGTTGTCTCGCCACCACATCCACCATCTGCCTATACCAGAATGAGAAAGCCTCCTCATTTACCTCCTTGGTGTTGGGATCTCTCGAGATTCTCCAGGGCGTAAAATTCATCGCCATTGGCTGGTCATTTGTGATTTCCGTGAGATGTCTTACCCTTGGGTGAGTCCATTTCCACATCGCAAATGCCATTATGAGGTAGTCGTAAACGAATCCTATGGCCCTTATATAGTTATATTCGCAAGCCTTAAACAGTTCGTTCAGTAGGAATGTACACCAGTTCAGCTGGGTTCCCTGGAGGCAGTGTTTCGCAACTGAAATGGTGTCGAGGGTGCATTCACCTTTGGTGTAGTGCCTCATCGTCCTACCCGCTATTAGGTAGCAGGAAAATTTGACTGCTGGATTGTTGATGAGGCCTATATTCGCCCCCTTCCCTCCTCTTCTGGTCTCATATTTCTTATAGTAATCATAGTCTCATGCCTTCTTGGCTCTCTTGGACACGTTCTGGAATGTCGTTGAGACATCCTTCCCTTCTGTTGATAATCCCGTAAGCCTATTGATATCCTCTGCATGTATCGATATTTCTTGCCCTAGCCACAATGATCCATTATGGAGTCTGCTCAGCAGGAATTTCGTACACAACATTACTGCTCCCATTGTTCCAAATACTGGGAGGTTCCCGAGGTTCAGTATTGTCGATTTCTAGATACCTCTGAACTCCGGATTCATTCTTGCTGCTTCCCCTCCTCTTTCTATAGCATAATTCTCTATGTATACCTATCTCTTCATTGCCAGAAATTGATATGAATTCGTGAAATCTGTATCAATCATCGACGCATTGTCATACTTGCCCACTAACGATTCCATCCTTTGAATTCTCTCATCGAGCTCAGGCTCGACGAATGTTGGTACTACCTTTGTCATATTCATCCTTCTTTTGTATACCTGGAGTGTTGTTCCTGATCTCTTTCTGTGAATTCTTGCTACTAGACTATCTCTTTGAACTTCCTCTAATGAAATTTCACTTGTTGTTGCGGCTCTTTCTTATTCTAACTCGGAATTTTCCAGCATTCCCGTGCTTTCTTCTTTCATGCAGGTTAAGTAATGTAACCGACATGAATGAGGTTTATAAGACCCCATAAATAATTAAATATTTCTTTCTTTCCCGCAGCTATAATCGTGCGATTAGTTACCGCGGTGAGGTGTATTATGAAATTGCTGACTGTGTCTTCGAGATTTGGGTAGACGTGATTGTTATGAAGGTAAATCCTCTCTGTGGATAGAGACGATCCCTCTAGCCCTAGATTGGGTCTAGTAACAAAGAGACAAGATAAAGTGTAGGTTCCTAATTAATGAATGAAACAGACGAGGTAGATCAACCTACTTGGAGTCCAACGTTGTTGTCGTGGTTGTTGTAGTGGTAGCCTATCGATTCCTATCTTGGCGGGTCACGATCCTTCTGCAGCGAGGCTTGGATACCTGCACGAATATCAACAAACAAGAGCAACATACGAAACAACAATCTCATTCATAACTACTAACCAATCAAGTATGGTTAAGCATATTGCATCAAATAAAACACATTAACGCAAGATGGGAACCAGACAATAGTCATGCATATGTATTAATAAAAGAAAGAGTCACAACCAAGCCTTGACATCGCAACCTCCTTTAGCGGGGTTTAGTCAAAGCACATCTCTATGAATGTCAGGGAATTCGGACGGGATGAAGACACAAGCCTAAGCTCTCTCAATAAGGGTCTCTTCCGTTCTATCTTTTCCAGCAAAGTGCATAGGAATCTCTTTAGTGTTTCTGCTATAATATGTTCAGTTCAACTAGCTTATCAATGGAAGATAGCTATATTTATAGAGGGAGAGGAGGAGGTTGGGATCCCTAATATAGTGGAAGGGAGGCCTTATCCATTGGGAGGTTTCCCCAAAAGGTGGAAACAAGAGGCCAAAGGAGGAAGGCCGTGGTTATTCAATTGAACCACTCCCTATGACTTGCCCATGAAGTTGTTATGATGGAAACTTCTCCTCTATTTTTAAGAAAAATTCTATAAAAAAATTGGTGCAGGTAGCTAACTAAGACAGAGCACCAGCTAGCGCGAGTTTTAGTGTTAATCTTCCTCATTAGCGTGAGGGTATAACAGGCTACCAATGCCAAGGAAAAAAAAGGTGTTTCTGATGGTCTGTTCAAGAAATTGTCAACAGAAGGAATGTTGTGCTCATGGAAAGGGATACAATGATGGTATTTGCAAGGCATGACGCTTTATTTTGGTCACAGAAAATTAGCCTCCAATGTTCAAGATGGGGATTGCAGGGACAGTGACAAAATTCTGTGTAACAGATGCCCCCTAAAGCATGAGGTCCGAGAGAGGAAGGGGTGAAATGTTTTATGAGAACGCGTTCGAACCAAATACCGTTGTCAGAAGACCTGCAATTACAAATACAAATGATATCTTTGATACATTAACATGTGGCATGGGCGCAACCATCCATAACAGAGTACATATATAAACTGAGATCCAAGGTATGGACGCAGCCATCCAGCAGTAAGGATCAACAAATAGACTCAGGTATGGTCCCAACCATCAATCAAAAGAGTCATGCAATAAGTCATGAGAAACCAATATCCTTCAGCCTAGATCTTATCAGACAAAACCCTGGGTCTTGCGCTCCATCTCGACCCTAACAAGTACAAATTCAAGCATGCGAATATGTGAGCCAAAGTAAAAAATGCAAGAAAATCACCTGATCACCAGCCAATGATGAAAGTTGTTAACAAGTACGAGAGAAACCACCAATATGACAATGGATCTCAAGGTACGACAGGTACAATCCATGGAATGTGAACAGTGATCTGGCATCGAAGACCCACAGAATCACTCGATCGAAGGCCAATGATGTGGACTTGACGTCGAATGTGAAGAACCTGCCATTAAGGCATGCAGGCTCCAAGGTACCGATAGGGAGTCTGTATACCAACTTCCTAGATAATGAGTTGAAGTCGATAGGAAGTGACCCGGTCGAAGGAGGGCCATAATTTTTCCCACATCATCGACACGAGACAGAGGACTATGATGGTAGTGAATAAGGACCAAACAGAGTATCATAGGGAGGTTGAAAACTACAGAGGCAAAAATTCTCTGGAACTTATCAACGACACGACTCTAGATTTGGCAGTATTTGACATCAAGGGATCTAAGGTCATGATGACATGGCAAAGAGTAGATGAGAGGTCAAAACAGATTACCCAAACCAATGAAGGCAAAAATGATGAAATGAGATGCCCCCAACCCAACACGAATGCAGATGAGTGTCATGTTCAAGAGCGACATACTGCCAACATAACTAAAAATTGGTTAATTTTCCCCCACCATTTCTCGCGAGTACCCCAATTATTTTTTACAATAAGCTTGAAGGGGATAGCATATGCTTGCGCTGTAACTTTTTCCTTCAGAAAAATCCAACCTAGTACATTTTACGAGCCCTAGGAAGGAGGAACTCCAGTGAACGTCATGGTGATGATATCTGATGCCATCATATTTTAACAAGTCTGACAAAGAAAGAACTCGACGTCTTTTCATGTTTAGAGAGTTTGAAAAAAAACGAAAAAGAAAACTCCAGCATGTCCCTTTTCATAAATAGTGTCTCAGATCCGAAAAGGTAGAAAACAATATTTGAAAGAACCTCTTAGTCGCGATAGGCTAAGGTATTCCTTTTTCGTAAATAATCTATCCCAGCTCGAAAAAGGGGTAAATGTATATTGGATAGATATAGTTTCGTAGCCATTTAACGAGTTCAAAACGACAAGAGTCTCGGCAATCCTTTCAGTTTTAGAGAGTCAGAAAAGAGCTGAAAGATGACTCCAGTAGTGACTTTTTTGTGTTTTTACCGACTCCGAAAAAGTATAAAATACAACTCGTTACTTCATCGCTATCTCATTAAAGTCCTGTCGCTACACAAGAAACAAACGTAAAACCCATTTCTCAAAATAACATAATGTAATAATAAAAAAATATGTCTCAAAACCTAATTATAGTTCTGAAAAGTTATAAAATTTCAAAAATGGTAAAAAAAAATTACTTTTCACTTTTACCTCTTATGGAGCAAGAGTTACCCATTTTCTACTGCGATTTTGTGGCGACGATAGCAGGCAATCCGACAGATCAATCTCGAATCAGTTAGTTCTAGGTAAGAGCCAACATCCTTCCCCACATTTTAAATCTTCTTTCATTACCTGCAACCTTTAGTTTTAATTTTTGAGGGGGGAAATTGTGAAAACTAGGGCACGACGGTCGACGCGAGTTTCAGGCACGGACTCGCGCCAACCATGCAACATTTTTTTTAAACTCACAATGAAAGTTTTATGAGCCTAAATTTCACAAATTTTAGCTTTTGATTTGGCTAATAATGTCCATATGAACATGTTTGCTGGTGAAAAAGTAGCAAAATGGTGATCGAGTGGAAGGAAAGGGAACACAGTGAAGAAGATGAGCTTGCCATGGATAATGAGAGATGCATGGAAGCTCTTAGAGACTGTGGAATAAAAAAATTCTTCATGACACTTTGCCTCAGAGCTCAACCGGAGCTGTTGCAATACTTGATCAGTAATTGGGACGAGGATTAGGAAAAATTCATTCTTTGAGATCAGGAACTCGAGATTGATGTTTCAGACGTCTATTTCATAACAGGACTGTCAGGAAAAAATCATTCTTCGAGATCAGGAACTCAAGATTGATGTTTCAAACATCTATTTCATAATAGGACTTTTGCAGAGGGGAGCAGCACCAATCTTGACCGACACCCGGCCTACCATGGAGAACATGAGCATGGTAATTGACAGGGTATGTCCAGGGGCACAGAAAGGATTAAAAAGCAGGAAGGTGGACATCCAGACTATCCTAGAGTTAGCACTGAAGGTAGTGCTACACATGATCACACAAGCTGCGGGATCACAAGCACCACACGAAGCAACAAAAACACAACTACTTCTTGCTATAGACTGCTTGACACCGACCATCTACAACTGGGAAAAGGCGGTAACAATCAATATAAAACATCAACTGACAAAGTGCAAGAAGACCAAATTGAAACATTTTGGTTATGGGTCTATCCTGGTATCGTTCTTCCTGGAATGAATACCAATATTTTAGTGTTAGGAGGTGATAGTCCCGACACCACCAGCACTGGAACCACGGATGGCCCAATGGGCAGCTCTGATGCTAAGATCAGGGGGCAGTCAGCAGATGTCCTTGAGACTAGAATTCTTCAATTGGCTCCGCCGACAGTTGATTGTCGTGGAATATTGGCCCTAATCTGCCACAGATTTCACTGCTGATAAGGACCTCCCACTCCTGGAAGGAGAGGATTGGGATGAAGCACTTGGTAAGACTCATTTTTAATTTGCATGAGTATTATCATTTTTTTTTGGTATGTATATCCTGACAATTAATCCATACATTTGCATATGTAGGCCTAGAGAGACCTGCGAGGATGTCTTCGATATCAAGGTGAATACTTCGCGATTTTGATGTTGCCCCTCAGGGTGAAGAAGAGGAGATTGTGCACAACTTGGAGGGAATCGCCTGTGGGGTTCTAGACTATGCGTGATTCGAAGATGTTCCTCGTGCATATCAGAGACACACTGTAGGGGTGTCAAGACGATTTCACCACTTGCTGAGGTGACTTGTCTGAGCAGTGACATTCCATCATGATCATCATACCGATTAGACACCTGGGCTTTATTTCTGCATATTTTTTAGAGACATGATGTCTCATGATGTAACAAAAACACACATATTTTTTGAAACTTATGGTGCACGCTAATGCGAACATTCAATACATATATATACATCTATTTTCCTATTTGATATGAGTCTCTCATGTGATGATGATTTTACAAATTACGCAAATGTCTATCCAATACAATGTTAGCCACTGTATTAGTTAATGCATTCATTTGTCTAGGAATATGTTGATATGTGATATAATCAAAATGTCTTTCCAATAAACGAACACATAAATACAATATTAAAATGTGAGTGTTTCTAACTGAATAATTCCCATTAAGTTGAAGAACAACGAGCTGTGAGTCTAGATTTACAACCAATGCACTAATGCCGAGGTTAATCGCCTCAGTTAATAGTTCCATGACAGCACTATATTCAGCAACATTTTTTGTAGTTCGTCCTAGACAAATACCTTGCAGGTCTATCAACTCACTAGCAGGATCATAAATCACCCAGGCTGCCGAAAACAAGTTCCAGGTACTGTGGAAAGCACCATCCGCGAAACCGACATAAGGGGTAATAGACATCTGCACAATAAGCAACAACCCAATAAGTAGGAAAAAGCTCACAAAACACACTAAGCCAAAAAATGTACAAAAATTAAAAGAACACCTATGTACACAAAACATGCACGAATGACTCATGCATAGTACTTTCTGAGATACAACCCATTTCTGGGCTGATCTAAAGGATGAACTTCGTAATCAATGAGCTCATAGGCCCCATTTTTTAAAACGTGTTTAACAATGTAAGGCCCATGCCACATGGGTTGAAATTTTATTGCCCCCAGCTTATCATGAGCTTGGTCATACATGAGGATGAGGTCTCCTTCTACAAAGGAGCGAGGGGAAACCGATTGTTCAAAATGGTATTTGACTCGCTTCTTCTGTGCCTCGATAACCAAAGCAGCAAAGCGGCGAGTTTCATCTAGCCTTTCTAAGTAGAGAAGACGCTCTTCTTAAGGTGAAGTGTTCGGCAGTAATTCAACAGCCAACTTTATTGAAGGCACTTCACACTCAATCGGAAGGGTAGCTTCCAGACTATAAACAATCTAGAATGGAGTGAATCCGGTCGCATCCTTGACTGAGGTTCGGTATGCCCAGAGAGCCAAAAATAACATGAGATTCCAATTGGATTTGTGCATCCCAATCGTACGTTGAAGCATTGTGACAAGAACTTTGTTCACAGCTTCAACTTGGCCATTGGCCTGAGGATAGTATGGCGTTGAGCTGTCGTGACGCAAGCCCACCTGGAAGTCAACTCTCCACCATATAATGTCAAAAATGGGAACCATGATCGGTAATGATGGCTTGAGGGACACCAAACCTAGAAATGATGTGATTGAATATGAAATGAGCTGTTATCTTACCGTCGGTGGCAAGTGTAGGCATAGCTTTGGCCCATTTGGTGAAGTAGTCAACAACTACGATAATATAAGTATTCCCCCCGGCCGAGTGAGGGTTACACGTCATAAAATCGATGCCCAACTTCGCAAAGGGACCAACGATAATGACCGGGTAGAGATGTGTAGGTGGCGTGCGCATCTTGCGCTGATAGATCTGGAAATCATGACATTTATGGACATCAACAATGCAGTCCTTGAAAATAGAGGTCCAGAAATACCCAGCACAAAGAATATTTTGTGCAGTGGCATAACCAAACATGTGACCGCCACAGGCACCAATATGAAAATCATTCAGAACTTTCTCAGCCTCCTCAAGAGTCAAACACCGGTGGAGAATGGAATCGACTCCGATGTGGTAGAGTGTATCTCCGACGATACGATAAGGTTGTGATTGATGGCAGATGCGTTGGTGAGCATCCTTCGTCAACTCAGATCTAAAAGTGGAAGTCTGAAGATATACGATGATATCACCGTACCAAGGATCGAGGGTGCTAATCAAAAAAAGTGTATCATCTGGAATGGGTTCTTCAGAACCAGACAGAGTAGAGTCAGAGGGAAGGGAGCAGATCAAATCAACAAATACTAATGACTTTTTCGAGTTGGCAGTAGTAAATTCCAAATCAAACTCTTGGAGGATAACAATCCACTTTGAGTATTTCCCCCCCAACAATTGTCAAGACAATATGTAGGTCATGGGGTTGCATTCAGAAATCACAATCACAGTACACAATAGAATATAATGAAAAAAACATTGAACTGATTGAACCGCAGCTAACGCTAACTTCTCGACATGGGAATAGCGTGTTTTGGTATCTAGAAGGTTATGAGAGAGGTAGTAAATAATATGCTCATCATCGTCATCATCGTCTTGAACCAGAACCATAGCAATCGTGATGAAAGCAGCAGCTAAATAGAGGGAAAAATCGCGATGATAATTTGGAGGACGCAATAGAGGAGCATTGACAAGCAACGTCTTCAAAGAATTAAAAGACTTCTAGGCTATATCATCCCAAAGGAAAGGGACACCTTTCTTTAGTAATCACATGAATCCTTTAGCCGCTTCGGCATAGTTAGGTATAAAACGACGTAAAAAATTAGCCTTCCCCTGCAGACTCTGTAGCTGATGTAATGAAGATGGAGAGGGGAGGTTAATGATACCCTCGACTTTGAGCGGATCAAGGCGAATCCCATCTTTGGACATGATAAACCCTAAGAGTTTACCAGAATCGACACAGAAGACGCATTTGTGTGGATTTAACAAGATGTTATAGCGTCGACAACGAAGAAATATCTGACGAAGATGGTCAGGATGGTCCTTACGCTTAGCTGAATGAGCTGGAAGGTCATCCAGATAAGGCTGAACGATGTGCTTAATATCGTGAAAAGCGTATGACATCGCTCACTGAAACGTGGCCCCAACATTCTTCAAGCCAAAAGGAAGCTTCTTATATGCGAAAGTACCCCAAGGATAGATGAAAGCGGTCTTATGCTGATCATTCAGGAGAATTTTAATATGGTTATAGCCAGAAAAGCCGTCCATGAGGGAAAATATCTCACTCCCAAAACATTCATCAATGATCTGATCAATAAAGGGAGTAGGATAATTATCCTTGGGACAGGCCCGATTGATGTCACGATAATCAACACAGACTCGAATGGTACCCTATTTATTATCTACAAGGACAATGTTGGACACCCATTTTGTCAAGAGAATCGGGTAGATGAAACCAGCGTTGAGAATTTTTTCAACTTCACTTTTAATGGCGGTAGTTTTTCGAGGGTGCATAGGACGAAGGCGCTGACGAATAGGCTTCAAACCAATTTAGGTAGGAATATCATGCACCACTATACTAGGATCATTACCAAGAATTTCTTCGTAGGACCACGCAAAGACGTTGCGAAACTCACGGAAAAGGCTAGTATAAACCTGAACTTCATCTGAAGAACAAGTGACCACGAGATGGATGTTCTCGACAATTCTTGGTTTGACGGAAATGTCAATAGGCATCATTTGCGTAATGTTACTCAAGTTACCCTCTGTAAAAACTTCATGTGTCAGAATAGGCGTTTGAAGTGGAGGAGAAGGAACCTAATATGCAAACCTCTCAAGACACGTAGACATGGCCCCGAGCCTGGGCATGAATGAGGAATGATGATGATAATCGTCCCACGGTAAATCCTTGAGAGACATAGTTTCCATTATAGCTTCATCGGAGGGAAATATCTCTTTCAAGGGATTAGACGAATCTGAATTTCCAAGCCAAGGGGATTGAGAATAAGCATCGAGAGACACGCTCAAAGGAGCATGATCAGAAGGTGGAGGATCCAAAGCCACAAGAAGTTCACAATAGTCAATCTCGATTGGACTTAATGGCATCGAATCTCCAAAATAAATGATCTGTTCAGGTGAAGGGATGATCCATGGGTAGTCAGACCGAAGGATCATGTTGATCTGAACAGTGTTGGGTGGAGGAAGGGGAAAAATACCCATGAGGGCATGATCTTTGAAAATACCCGGCCCAACGCTCTCATAGGGAGTAGGAGTCTGATCCACATACGGAACGTTGTTCTCGGAAGAAGAGGTGAAGAATGACAATTGATCAACAGTAACAATATTTCCTTCATGCAGGAATTTCAAGACACGAAAAAGAGTGGAAGAAACGTACAACATGGCTTGAGTCCAACTGCGACCGAGGAGAATATTGTAATTGAGTTTGGCGTCAACTACTTCTACCTCGACATTGACTGTCTTCTCTTTCAAGGTAATCGGTAAACTAGCGAGAACACCCAAAGGTTTTGATTCCCTTCCATCAAATGCTTCAAGGGAATTTAGTGATGAGTTCAAGGCTAAGAACCAATGGCTCTCCAACAAGAAGATGACATGATGCACGTAGATGCACCTTCATCCACAACTGCTCGATGGATATCGAGACCATTAATGACAACTTGGATAATGAGTGAAATTTGGTGCGGGAGTCGTGGAACAAAATTCTCTAAACCGAAAGTGAGAAGGCTAGTATTAGCAGGATCAACCCCGCCAATCATAGATAACAAAGCCTTCCATTGAGACAGACAACTCTGAAGTACTTCTAGTGCAAACATTGCAGATGGCGCCTGAGCCAAATCCTCAACAATACTGTAATGTTGAGCAGCACGAGCGTTTGGATTGTAAGAAGACTTGTGGAGTACAACTTTGGAAGGTGGTCATACAACGGGCTTAGTACTGGGCCTTTCAATCTGAAGAGGGCCAGAAGCAGGCGGAGGAGGAGGACCATCAACGATCTCTTTCCTTGCTACCTGATGTGATTCATTATAATATTTCGATCGAGTAACAATAGAAACAGGTGCAAAATCGTTCATCATGAACACCTGAGAGCCAAATGGGGCAGAGGACTGAGGTTGCTCTACCATCTGGGTATGCTGAGATGGAAAAGGTTCTTTAAGAACAACTGTAGTTCCCTGGGTGCCTTTGAGCAATCTACTTACTTCGGCCCGTTGAGGACAGTCCTTGGTGTAGTGCTTTTCATCAAAGATCAAACAAGGGTACTTCGCCTTGCGCTGTGAACCATCATCAACACGAGATTTGGAAGAATCTAGTTTCAGGGTACCCGCTTTGGCCTTACCTTTACCTTTCTTTTTCCCTTTTGAATTTTTATCTGCCAGATTGGCCTGAACGACATTGAATTCCGAGGTTTTACCAGGATTCAGAGTGAGCTGAGAAGCAGCATCATTGGAAGGATTAGACTTTTGTTTCCTAGGATTTGAAGGAGAAGACTTCCGAGAAGTATAAGACATGGAACCAATAATATCGTCGATGGATGGGGTTGCCGATGCTTTAGAAGTTCCAGGTCGAGGGGCATCAGGCAAGATATCATAAATCGTGCCAGACTGATAGTACACAAGATCAAGGTACTGGGCACGAGCAATGGCTTGTTCCTCGATTACACATGATTCCATATCTATGTCTTTCACGATCTGATTGAAAAAGGAGGTAGTGAACCAATCAATTAGAAGCTGATCAAGAATATCAAATTTGATCAAGCGACAACGATGCCTCCATTCTTGAATATGATCCAAGATATGAGTAGCTTGGTCCTGTTTTAAGGATGTAAGGAGGTGTGTCCCGGTATCATAACGAACCGGTAACTGAAAATGCATAAGAAATGCCATGGCTAGAGAGTTGAAGTCTTGAAAAATGGTAAGTCATAACATGTGCTTGGGGGTCTTCTCCAGACTTGCCCTCAAATTTAGGACAATCACGAGGAATCTTAGCCAGAATTGGAGGCCAATATGGGTTATGAGGAATCATATTGTTTGTTATCTTTGACACATCAGGCAGTTCCAACGTAGAGAGAAATGGTAATTGAGGATTAAAAGGCATTGGAGGTCTCTGATAAGGACCCGTGTTAACATTCCAACCAATCTATGAGAAATTCTGCCCCCATATGTTTTGTCCCAGAGGATTATAACCATAGGGGTTATAAGCCTGCTAATTGTGCTGATACTAGGGTTGAGGACTAGGATACTGATTCTGAGCATACCATTGAGGTCCTTATAGAGCAACGTATGGATTTTGTTGCGGAATGTAAGCATTGCCTTGAGGTTGATTATACACCAACTGGGATTGATTTTGAGGGTAATAAGTGAAACCTTGGGGCACACTATATACCGGGTGATATTGACCTTTGGGGTAATAAGCGCCTTGGGGTTGAGCAGGTGGACACTGTTGAGCAGGTTGAGCGGGCTGCTGAACAGGTGGACCCTGTTGAGAAGGAGGACCCTGCTGAGTCGGATAAATAGGTTGAACTAGCTACTGAATAGGTTGAACAGGTTGAACCGACTGCTGAGCTGGTTGGGTAGCTTGAATCGACTGCCGATGTTGGGCAAGCTTCCCCTACGGAGTAGGTTGGCCTGGATATTGAGGGCCACCGGGTTTCCCTTGTGGAAGAGGTTGGCCCAATGGTGGAGATGGACCAGGTTGTTCGTGATGACCAGGTTGACCCAGAGCATGACCGTAGGATTGTCCTTGTTGCACAAATTTTTGGCCATACTGAATGTACGGCTGCTGCTGTTGTACAAGAGGTTGTCCCTATGATGGATACATCGGCCCTCCAGCAACATAAGATGTTCCTAATTGAGGCTGACCTGAAGGACCGTAGGGTTGTCATTGTTGGACCGAAGGTTGACCTTGCAGACTGTAAGGTTGTCCCTGAGGACCAAAGGGTTGTCCCTACTGGGCTGAAGGTTGTCCCTGTAAGGGTCCTTGATGAGTGACGGTCTGATAAGGATTTTTCGGAGGAAAATAGACAGCTTGATTGGGATCGACAGGAAACAAATAAACGGGGTTAACGACAACATCATAGTGATGGGGAGGATTGACAGGAGCTTGGGGCTGCTGAGAACCCTGAGAGTTCTGTTGCTAAAAAACCAACAAATACTCTTCAAAAGTAAGGCCACCAGGAATCATAGGGATATTCTAAGTCAAACTAGAAGCAAACGGGGCCTCAAGAGAATGAGCATCTAGAGAAGGAGCATATCATCGGTGAATGTACAACATGTGCTCATCAAAATTATAGGTAGAAACCATAGGGGTAGTCGTAGCTGCACCAGCAAGTGCAGTCTCCGGAGCGTGAGCTTGTGATCTACTCAGAACTTGATTGACAGACCACGTGGGATTAAGAAAGATAGACCTGCGAGTGTGAAAAGATCCTGATGACTGAGTTGTAACAACTAGTGTAGCTGAAGCCAAAAATACGGTAGGTTGGACCAGCACAGATGTAACAGTGACCAACAAACTCAGTGTCGAAGGTGACAGTCCCAACGAAGGGAGTACCGAACTCCTTGGGGGAGTTGATGTACTGGATTGTGCTATGGACGCAACACCAGAAATAATCTGACTTAAAATCTGATAACTAGGTGGAAATGACACCAATTGAGGAGAATATTGAACAAAAGCATGTGGGAGAAATTTTGGGAAAAGTTGATATTCCCCTGTAGAAACATGCATTTCTTCATTGCCAACAGGACTCGAAGAATCCATATCTGACGAAGCCATAAGATTGTCAAAGAGACGATGAGAACTAGGAGGTATAGCAACAAATATAAATGGTGATCCTAAAGTAAGAGGAGGAAATTCTTCCTCGTCCCCAAAATCGGACCAAGCACGCGGAGGAGGCCAATTGAACTCAACTGACTCTTCAGGGGGAGATCGGGTAGTGAGAGGTAAGACAGTCGGGAGAATAGGTTGTGAAAACTTGGCAGACCTAGTGGACTGAGGGGTTTCATAAGAAACGTTAGGAAAGGAACTACCACTAGGAGACAGTGAAGAAGACGACGAAACTGGTGGTTCCGCCACTGTGATCTTATTTCAAAACATAAAGGAGAAAAATATAGCCAAACGAAGGCTTCAAGATCAAGGTCTAAGGAAAAAAAAAAACAAGCCAAGTAACAAACTTTTAATGGGCATGTGATCGCGGGTAATTAATTTTATGACATTGAAACCAGACTTTGTTGTTTCATGTTTTAAGAGTCGAGAAATAGACAAAAGATGACTCTAGTCACTTTCAATTTTAAACGAGCGTGAAAGGACAAGTGCTCGATGATCTCTTCTCTTTTTAAGGAGTCACGAAAAGATCGAAATGACTACTCAGGTAATCTAAGAAAGAGGGTGTACCAAGTTTCTTTGAACTGCCATATACACCTTGGTGATCAAATGAAAGAGAAATGACGAAGGACTTAACGTACGTGCAGGTAGTCTCCCCGAATGTTGTGTTCGGTGTATCACGGTTACAAGGTGGCAGACTCGGCTTCCTATGGATAAAGGCTCTGAACCTATAGGGGTATCCCTTTATATACTCTGTGGTATGAGGAGCACAAGTTCGTACTAGTGCTATCTAAATCCAGAAGGTGAACAACAACTACTAGGTTTAAAGACACCGGAACACGTCTCTAGCCTATACCACTAAAATATTCGCGTTAGGTTCCAATGTTTCCTTAGGTTAATTCAATTGATTTTATAGTTGATATTGAATTAGTGTTTCAGTTTCAAGGCCTTATCGAATTTCAATCTCCAATTTCCTAAATGCAAACTATATGCAAATGAACACCATTTTCCATTCAATGAATGCTAATTAAGAGAAGGATATAGATATTTCAAACAATAGCAATCAATGAAATCACCACGAAGAAATCCACTAATGCATCTAATACAGTCAAGCAAGAAACGAAAAAATCTTTCCTAGTTAATGAGGCACCAATTACGCAAAAGAGATTTTCCTTTTTCATGCAAATGAAAGAACACAATTTTTTGATTTTTTCAATGAAATGAAGCACACAATGCACTAATTACATGAAAAAACATTAAAAAAACACTAGTTTGAGGATTGCGAATGTAAAGAGATAAATCGAATGATTCGATGAAAGCAACAAAAACATAGAAATACACTCAATCCAATGATGCACTCTTCCAAACAACGAGAAATATTTCGAAACGATCCAAACGAGCAATGTAATCTATGCTCAGAGCGGTGAGAAGAAGAATCAAACGAAACTCAAAATGATCATTCAACCAAGAAAACGTTCAAAGGATCAAGAAAGACTTCATTGCAATTGATAAAAGGATGAGACTGACAAGAATCAAAATACTTGACCTCCAATCAGAAGGCTCAGTGAGCTAAGACACTCAGAAACCCTAAGGCCATAAACTGCACTGATAAGAAAATGGACGAACATCTGAGAAGAGAAAGCCTACGACAGTCAAAAAAATCCCAAGAAAGAAATTTCAGATTAGAAAACCAACCCAGAGTCAAGCACATCTGACCAAAAACTCAAAAGGGAGGTCAAACCAAACCCTACAGAATTCGGCGCGATTGTAAGGCGGTAATCCGTGCCAAACAGGGGTTGGCGCTACTACAACACAAGCAACATGCGCCAATCAACGTGAATGTTCAATCAAACAGCATGCCAAGCCAAATATCTATGGGAGAATGGGACAAACAATGAACAAAGGTCAATATTGACACTCTGGAGTTGAACAAGAGGACTCAACAATCAAACAAGCTAGAAAAGACAAACAAGCAAGCAAACGACTGAAGTCAACTTAACAAGGGAAAAATGACAAACTCACACTGATCCCCAGTGGAGTCGCTAATTTGTGATGAAGGTAAATCCTCTCTGTGGATAGAGACGATCCCTCTAGCCCTAGAGTGGGTCCAGTAACAAAGAGACAAGCTAGAGTGTAGGTTCCTAATTAATGAATGAAACAGATGAGGTTGATCAACCTACCTGGAGTCCAACGCTATTGTCGTGTCTATTGTAGTGGTAGCCTCTCGATTCCTGTCTTGGTGGGTCATGATCGTTTCGAAGCGAGGCTTGGATACCTCCACAAAGATAAACAAACAAGAGAAAAATACAAAACAACAATCTCATTCATAACTACTAACCAGTCAAGGACGGTTAAGCATATTGCATCAAATAAAACACATTAACACAACATGGGAACCAGACAATAGTCATGCATATGTATTAATAGAAGAAAGAGTTACAACCAAGCCTTGACGTCGCAACCTCCTTCAGCGGGGTTCAATTGAAGCGCGTCTCAATGAAAGTCAAGGAATTCAGACGGGATGAAGACACAATCCTAAGCCCTCTCAATAAGGGTCTCTTCCGTTCTATCTTTTCTGGCAAAGTGCATAGGAATCTCTTCAGTGTTTCTGCTATAATATGTTCAGTTCAACTAGCTTATCAATGGAAGATAGCTATGTTTATAGAGGGAGAGGAGGAGTTTGGGATCCCTACTATAGTGGAAGGGAGGCCTTATCCCTTGGGAGGTTTCCCCAAAAGGTGGAAACAAGAGGCCAAAGGAGGACGACCATTGTTATTCAGTCGAACCACTCCCTATGACTCACCCACGAAGTTGTTATGATGGAAACTTCGCCTCTATTTGTAAAAAAATTTCCATAAACAAATTACCGTGGGCAACTAACTAAGACAAAGTGCCAGCTAGCACGGGGTTCAGTGTTAATCTTCCTCATTGGCGTGAGGGTATAACGGGCTACCAACGCTAAGGAAAAAACAGGTGTTTCTGATGATCTATTCAGGAAATTTTCAACAAAAGGAATGTTGTGCTCATGGAAAGGGATGAAATGATGGTATTTTCAAGGCATGACACTTTATTTTGGACACAAAAAATGAGCCTCTAATGTTTGGGATGGGGATTGCAGGGATAGTGACAAAATGTTGTGTAACAGTGATGGGTGATGATTATGGCTTAATATGGCATTTATTACGGTATGGTTGTTACTAATTATGGCAGTTAATTCTCAAATCTGGGTGATCCTACGGACTGACATAGGTATGATGGGTTATTATGACGGAATGATGTTTGACATGCTTGATTTCTGACATGGATGACGCTTTAGATACTACCCCCTCGGCCACAATCGGTTGTGATTTGGTCTCTGCATCGCAATAGATGGTTTTACTCTCTGCGTTATTGTGATTTCTTTTTATCGGGATTCCTATTCTATTTCTCATCTCGAGTGTGAGAGAGTTATTGAATCAATCTATTTCTATTCTACCCTACTGACTCCTCTCGGTTGTGAGAGTTATTTAAAAGAAATAAATGATGAAACTTACTCATGATAAGGCTTCAGGTGTGCGCCATTCACCCATCCTTGTAATACTTGGCCATCTAGCTGCGCTAACCGAACAACGCCTGTATCTTTAATTTCAATGACATGGTATGGTCCCATCTAGTGCATTCTAAGTTTTCCCAAGAAATTTTGAAATTTTCTGTCGTACAACAAAACTTTCCCTCCGATTGTGAACATCTTATGTTTGATATGACGGTCATGCCAAGCCTTATATCTTTCTTTTTGGACTGTTTGATGGAATTCCACCAGAAATATGTCTTCTTCAAGCTCTTGTAGCTCATGGAGGCATTCATTTATTGAGTGTTCCTCTGTCAGATGTACTGTTGAAGCGATTAATAGACTCAGTATGATAAATTCAGTAAGTACCACCGCTTCTCTCCCGTACACCAGCTGGAAAGAAGTCTAATTGTGTAACATTTTTACAGTTTTCCTATATGCCCATAATCTTGCTGGTATCCGCTCATCCCATTCATCCCGATTGGCATTTCATATCTTGGTTAGTCCTTTTTCTAAGATCTTATTAAATGCTTCAACGATTCCATTTGCTTGAGGGTGGTACGAACTGTTCTTATGATGTTTCACCATAAAATTATCTAATAGAGACTTGATTGATGTATTTATGAAGTGTGTACCTTGATCACTGGTTAGGCTTTTGGGGAAACCAAATCTGCTAATGATATTTTTAAAAATGAACCTGACTGTTGTATCTGCATTGCAATCTTTCACTGGTGCTGCCTCTGCCCATCTTGTGAGATAATATGTTGCGGTAATTATGTACCTTGCCTGTGAATGCCTTGCCATGGGTGCAATTGGCCCTATGAAATAAACGACCCATTTTTCAAATGGTTGTAGTGCTCTTATAGGTTGAAGTGGAAACTCATCTCGGTGTGATGGACGTCCCATTCTTTGGCAGACATCACATTTATTTACACATGCTTTACTATCTTTATGTACTATGGGCCACCATAACCCTGCTTGTAATATTTTTCTTGCGGTGGGTTTTGCGGCGACATTTTCCCCCGAAACTCCGCAATGACACTCCCACAATATATCCTCTCTTTCATGGTTCATGATACATCTCTGCAAGACCTGGTCCAACCCCATTTTATACATTTTTCCTGCTATTAATTGATACTCATCTGCTTTCACTACCAAATGTTTTCATTGAGTCGCAGTGTATTCAGTTGGGCATTGTCCTGTTGCCAGATGTATTGCTATCTGCTCCAAATAATCTAGGATGGCTTCTACTCTGAAGAGGTTAGCATCCGGTAACTGATCATCCAAGGATCCCCCATTATCTCCATTTTCCAGCCTTGATAAGTGGTCAAGACCTACGTTTAACCTTCCTGGTTTCACTATCACTTAGAAGGTGAACTCCTGGAACAGTAGGAGCCATCTACAGATCCTTCCTTCAAGCACAGGCTTGTTAACCAGGTGCTTCAATGCTGAGTGGTCCGTGAAGAATTTGAACGTACCTCCCAGTAGGTAATGGAAAAACTTCTAAAGGGAATACACCATCGCAAGAGCTTCTCGTTCTGTTGTTGTGTAGTTAATTTCAGCAGTCGACAACTTCCTGATTCCAAAATAGACGAGATGAACAACAAAAGTTTCTTCTAGTTGAGCTAACACTACTCCTAATGCAATGTCGGAAGCATCAATATGGACATGGAACTTCTTATCCTAGTTAGGATGAACCAAGATGGGTGCACTTGCTATCTTTTCTTTCAATGTATTGAGGGCACTAGTGAATTTATTAGTCCAACTGAATTGCTCTGACTTCCGCAACAACTTTTCCAATGGTGTTGTTATCTTTGCGTAGTTGTGGATGAATCTTCTATAGTACCCAGTATTCCTGAGTAGTGATATTAACTGTTTCATAGTCTCTGGCGCTTCTATGTTAATAATGACTACTACTTTTGTTGGATCCACACCGATACCCTGTTTACAAACAATATGCCCTAGCAGTGTCCCAAACGGTACTGAAAAGATGAATTTCTTGAGATTGAGGGGAATTTGGAGTTGTCTACATCTATCGAACATTATTCTCAGCAAGGTTGCATGATTTTTCAGTAAATTGTAAACTATCCAATCATCCATGTATACCTTAAGGAACTTGTGGATATATTCCCGAAATGCTGCTATCACTATTCTTGAAAACATTGCTGGCGCATTATTCATTCCAAAGGGCATGACATGGTATGCGAACAATCCCAATTCAGTTGTAAAAGTGGTCTTCTTCTTGTCTTCTTTGGCTATTCTTACTTGATGATACCCTGAGAAACCATCAGTGAATGAATATGCTTCATTTCCTACCACATTGTCGAGAACCTCATCACTAAATGAAGTGGGAAATGGATCATGTATGCATGTGTTGTTGAGGCTTTTGTAATCAACACATACTCTAATCTCAGATTTTTCCTATTTACTTTGTATGAAAATGGGACTGACCCATTCTGCTTCCTCTACTGGAAAAATCAGTCCTGCTTTCAACATTTTATCTCTTTCTGATTTGAATTTCTCCTTTACCCTTGGATTTAGACGGTAAGGTCTATGCTTCACTAGCCTTGCATTGGGCTTCAAGACTATGCGCATTTCCCCCATGTCCCCTTTTATCCCCTTTAACTCTGCTACCGAGGATGGGAATAAGTCTTCATATTCCTGTAAAAGGTTAAAGATCTCCTTGGTATCCTGGTAGTCACCAATGGACACTATTTTGGGTTTTTCCGGGGTTCCAATGTTCAACTTCTTAGTCCTCAAGGGTAGTAGATGTAGTCCCAGTGTTGTAGGTTCTTCTTGTTTATCCCGCTCCCCTTCTTTCTCTTCAAAGTATAAGTGTCAGAGATTCTCCAGATCATCATCATCCATCTCACTATCTATTTGTTTGCATGCTACTAATTGTTTGATAATCTGCTACGAGAGCGGTTGCTCTTTGTCTTCTTGAATTTCTGGAAAAATAATACTCTTTTGATGGCTTGTAGTGCCTATCTAACCAGTTTTGTTTCTCCTTCAAAAGAAAAACATTGTGTAAACCTTTCTACAACTACTTTCCAGGTGCCAGTTCCTCTCTTCTTTTCTTCGGTTAAGTACTAGGCCTGTGGAATTGTGTCTAGTGAATGTATAAAATTGTGCATCCACAGATATTTTGGATACCCTAATTTCTTCCATTTGTACTCACAATTTTCTAAATGATTCATGGGGTCAAAATCCCCTTGGTACTTCTCAATGAATTGTGGTCCTGCATCTTCCTTGAATCTGGCTCTTAGTTCTATTGCAACATCTTCCCATCTCGGAAGTGAGTTACGATGGTTGATCCATAAGATGGACTCTATGTTCTATTGGTACTTTTTCTTCTGCTTTTGCAATAAATGTATTTACAACATTCATATTTTATATAGTTGGATATCCCCTTATCTAAGCTCCAATCCAGTTGACTCCTCAGATATTAGCACATCTTCTTGTATTAGTCTTGTATCCTCCCCGTTGCCAATCATCCCAATATATTTCTGAGCCCAAGTCTGATCTTTGAACGCTTCTCCAGCTTACGGTCCCTCCCATTTTTGGATTGATATAGGCTTCTCTATTCCCTGCTGTCATATGGTAAAGGTGATCGAGAAGTTGAGCATCTTCTCTGTTTTCAACAGTTTCTGTATATTAGGGTCCCTGATATGGTTCAAGTGGCTGAGTGACCTTGACTTCCCCGTCTTCAAATATCATCAGTTCCCTTTTCAATTCGATCACTGCATAGTTCTCAAAGGCCCAATCTATCCCCAAAAAAGCAGGATAGGGATCCTTGTCCCCCATGATGTCTATTTGATCTGAAAATGGAATGTACTTGTTTGAGGGTGCAAGGTATCCATTTCCCATAATTTCAAATTGAGCTATACACTCCAAGTGACCTCTGAAAATGTGAGAACAAACTATTTCCTATACAGAGATGGACTGTAGGGGCATTCACCGGATGTTTCACCTTTCTAGGAAAGGATGAATCCGGAGGCTACCTGGCCCTCTACAGACTCTGCCTAAGGAAATAAGATGTAAACACTTAGAAGTCTTTGACATTCACATACTTGAAATTTGATGTCTTGTGGAATAAGACAAATAACTTTCTTCAGCTGAGTAGGTGATTATGTGTATATGAAAGTTATGTATATTTGCTGTTTAACAATTTATATCAGTTTTGTTTAGCATATCATCTTCAGCAAATAAAGACATCAAAATGATAAGCAGTTCACCCCCTTCTCTGGGCTACATCTGTTGGACCAAGCCTCTCAAACTAGGCTTGTCCTCTTGTATTAAAAATGCTACAAAGGCTAATACAAGAATAAGAATGTCTCGAAAGACAGATCTGACTGTCAATACAGAATCAGAAGATAGGAATTAGCTGAACATGCTCTTTCCCAAACACTAAACAGTGAAATTTGTACCTGCTACAGTACTTTTCCCCAATTGTCCTTGGTGGCCCTTTAGAATTGCAGGGAGAATTTCGAGGTGAAGATGACCTCAATTGGTTTTGAAACCTCTGCCATTCAACTCAGAAGGTCGAAAATGTCAGAAATAGACTTTTGAATCACCAAAAATGGAAGAACATAGTCCCCAAACAGCTCCAACACTGAAATGGCCCTCTTGGCCCTGAAAGCTTCCCTGAAGCTAAACAGTGAGAAGAATTCCTCAAAAGGAAAAACGAGCTGTAGAAATGGATTCAGAATGCTGAAAACCTTCAGGAATGACATTCGTTCCACATAAACTGGCTGCACAATTCTCAATGCAGCTCCCAAACTGATTTGGCCCTGGTGGCTCCTGGAACTTCCACGGAGAAAAATCACCTGCAAACGGCCTCAGATGGCTGTGAAACCTGTGCCAATGGCTTCAGAAGGTCGAAGAGACCCAAAATAAAAAAAAAATTCGTCTTCAAAGGCCTCTCCTAGCAGAAGTTATGACCAAAAAACTAAACTGCCAGTTTCACCTAAACAACCTCCACTAAATGTGGAGAGACTGCAGATAAGGCCGCCACATGGGGAGGTGGCGCCAAAACTGGGCGGAGTTGCCAAATTAACCGCACGGTTAGTCGTTTGGCATTAAATATTGGTTAACGTGTTCATATGGTATGGCGGTCATATGCAACGGTTTCAACCGTTTTAATTAAAACATAACAAAACCCACGTTACAATATAAACCAAAGTTTGAAAATGCCCGTTGATAAAGCGCGCCGAGCGACTTGACCGTGGTTCCGCCGGAGGGTCATGTGGGAAGGGGCTGGCCCCTTTCCGGGCCCCGCCCAAACAAATAGACTCCATAAATATTAAACCGCCCGCCACATAAATCAACAAACGAACCTGTGGTCTGGCGGTAAAAACTGTTGGCTGTTAATCAACTGGTCGCGGGTTCGAATCCCATCCGACCCACAAAATTTTTGAAATGCGCCATTTCAACGCCAAGTCGGGGCCCACGTGGCGGCCTCCGGGCTAGCCTCGTGGCGCCATATGATTGGTCGATACGGGAATATTCCCCAGAATATTCTGCGGAATATTCCCAGAATATTCTGTGGAATATTCTTTTTTTAATAAAAATTTTCCACAAAGTCCAATTTGCCCTTTTTTAATGGAAATTGAGAAAACTTTGAAGCTGAATAACTTCTTCATACGGAGACCATTTTTCGAACCGTTCGCGGCGCCGGAATCAGGAAGACGAGCACTATCTGGTCATTCAGGTTCAAACCAGTTCTGAGCACTTTCATTTTTGACCATTTTACGACACTTGGTCCTGAGCTCCTGATCACACCTCCCAAATGAGAAGGCTTTTGGTCCCCAAAAGCTTACTGAATCTCTGCACTGAACTGTACAGAAATTGAGGAACAGAAATATCCTCTTCCAGTCAGCCAAAAGAGCATACTAATGCCCAAAAATGTCCTGCCTTGCTAACTGTCATCATGGCGACTTTTTGCTGCATACGCCAAGTACTTGTCGAATCCCGACCAAGTTCTTTCGCCAGACAAATCTGAAATTGCAGGAACCAGCAATGAAACTTGCTGATATATGAGCTGAAATATTCCCCTGAATATGTGGACTTGCCAACTGTCACGATGCCCATCCAAGGCACCTTCATTCCAGAAGAAGAACTGCCTCCCAAATGAAAAGGCTTTTACAAAGATGAAACACTTCATCATTTCTCCTCTTTACAATCTTGGAGATCAAATTAACTTTTTCCAAGTCAATAACATTACATGCATGGATAAAAACAAAGTAATCAACCCTTCAAGTTAATCACACATACATGTTTAAAAATACAAGGAAATCATCATGATCCCTATGCTCATGCATCTCATCTCATGCATGCAGTTTATCCTTCAACTTTCTCTTAAGTACAATCATAAGTACAAGATCCTCAATCACATGTACATGTACTTTCAAAGCTGAAATGAATATAACTTTTGCTACGATAGAATGAGTCTCATACTCAGCTTTTCCATCCTGCAACTTGCATTCCTTAACAAAGAAAATGCATTCAATCAAAAGACATGCAACTTTAATTGGATAAGAATTCTAACCATTTCTTACCAATCCATTTCAAAGGTGATTCCTTTAACTGCACATCGATATCAACATGTGTATCATCCTAATACATATCAATGATGGAAACTTCCTTCCCATTCTTGCCATACTCTTTCTCCCACTTCTTCAACTTTTGTGGAAGCATTGTTGGATTCAGAGTCCAACACCTTTCAACAGTATGTCCTTGCTTATGGCAATAAGTGCAACACATGTTCATCTTCTTAACCGCATGATTTGCATTGTTCATTGGAACTTTGGCTTCTTGCCTTCTTTCCTTCAAAAGTTTCTTGTATGTTGCCATTCTTTTCCAACATCTAGAAACACTATGGTTAAACAAACCACAAAAAGAACATGCAATTCTTTTCCCATGCTTATGTGGAAATTTTTCATGCTTTACAGGATCAAAGGAAATATGATGAAAATCAGATTTATACCTTTCTCTTTCACCTTCATTACCTTCATGAGGAGGTGAATCAAAAGAAGAAGAAGCTCCCTTTGGAACACTAACAATCCCATCAATGGTTTTAGAGCTTTCATCACTCCCGTGTTCAAGTGCATGCTGATGCACACCTTCTTCCTTCATGGCTGCTTTGGAACTTTCTCCATAAGATTCTCCATAACCAAGACCCAAATTCTTAGGCCTTACCTCAACCATTATTGGCTCAACTATACCCTGTGCATGTTTTCCCAGTCCTTTTCCTTCATATCCCATTTTGGACATCAACTTGGACCCTATGCCTTTGGTATGTTTCTCAAAAGAACCAAGTTCATAAACATTCTTATAAGAATTTGAAGACAAACTAGAATTGTTTACCTCTTCTTCAAGCTGATACTTGGCTAAGGCTTCTTTGGAAACCAGGAGTTGTGTCTCCAACTCAGACATCTTTTCCAGCTTCATGTTTGCAATACGAAGTTGGCCTTCCATTTCTTGCAATTGGTCAGAAAGCAACTGCTTCTCTTCCCTCATGGAATTCAACTTCTCTTGAAGTCTAGAGCTCTTTCTTTCATCCTCATACATTTCTTTCACCATATTCATCATGATGAAAAATTCTTGCTTCAAGCCTTCATCAAAAAATCTTGTGAAGGAGGAAAATTTTGATAGCTCACTTATGGAAGTTGTCATTATAAAAATGAACAAAAGAGCTTCAGCAAACTCAAACAACAAGTAGTTTGCAGAATAATAAAGCAGTCAATCTTCAACACTGCTTAAGACACCTTTCAAGCTACACAATCAAGCTATTGATGTCAGACAAGAAAACCAACTTTGCAACCTGCTCTTCAGTCAAGCAAACCTAGTGCTCCGATACCATCTGATCTGAAAATGGAATGTACTTGTTTGAGGGTGCAAGGTATCCATTTCCCATAATTTCAAATTGAGCTATACACTCCAAGTGACCTCTGAAAATGTGAGAACAAACTATTTCCTATACAGAGATGGACTGTAGGGGCATTCACCGGATGTTTCACCTTTTTAGGAAAGGATGAATCCGGAGGCTACCTGGCCCTCTACAGACTCTGCCTAAGGAAATAATATGTAAACACTTAGAAGTCTTTGACATTCACATACTTGCAATTTGATGTCTTGCGGAATAAGACAAATAACTTTCTGCAGCTGAGTAGGTGATTATGTGTATATGAAAGTTATGTATATTTGTTGTTTAACACTTTATATCAGTTTTTTTTAGCATATCATCTTCAGCAAATAAAGACATCAAAATGATAAGCAGTTCACCCCCTTCTCTGGGCTACATCTGCTGGACCAAGCCTCTCAAACTAGGCTTGTCCTCTTGTATTAAAAATGCTACAAAGGCTAATACAAGAATAAGAATGTCTCAAAAGACAGATCTGACTGTAAATACAGAATCAGAAGATAGGAATTAGCTGAACATGCTCTTTCCCAAACACTAAACAGTGAAATTTGTACCTGCTACAGTACTTTTCCCCAATTGTCCTTGGTGGCCCTTTAGACTTGCATGGAGAATTTCGAGGTGAAGATAACCTCAATTGGTTCTAAAACCTCTGCCATTAGAATCAGAAGGTCGAAAATATCAAAAACAGACTTTTGAATCACCAAAAATGGAAGAACATAGTCCCCAAACAGCTCCAACACTGAAATGGCCCTCTTGGCCCTGAAAGCTTCCCTGAAGCTAAACAGTGAGAATAATTCCTCAAAAGGAAAAACGAGCTGTAGAAATGGATTCAGAATACTGAAAAAATTCAGGAATGACCTTCGTTCCACATTCACTGGCTGCACAATTCCCAATGCAGCTCCCAAACTGATTTGGCCCTGGTGGCTCCTGGAACTTCCACGGAGAAAAATCACCTGCAAACGGCCTCGAATGGCTATGAAACCTGTTCCAATGGCTTCCAGAAGGTCAGAGAAGAGACCCAAATAAAAAAAGTGGAGTCTTCAAAGAGCTCTCTAGCGAAGTTATGTAAAAAAGAAAACTAAAGCAGAGGTTTCACCTAAACAACCTCCACTAAAGTATTATGGAGAAGCTGCAAATAAGATAACCACATGGGAGGTGGCGCCAAAAAGCGAAGCCAGGTTAGCAATTAACCGCCTGTTGTCGTTTGGCATTAAATATTGAGTGCGATGTTCATATGGTATGGCGGTCATATGCAACGGTTTCAACCGTTTTAATTAAAACATAACAAAACCCACGTTACAATATAAACCAAAGTTTGAAAATGCCCGTTGATAAAGCGCGCCGAGCGACTTGACCGTGGTTCCGCCGGAGGGTCATGTGGGAAGGGGCTGGCCCTTCGGGGCTGGCCCCTCGGGGCTGGCCCCTTTCCGGGCCCCGCCCAAACAAATAGACTCCATAAATATTAAACCGCCCGCCACATAAATCAACAAACGAACCTGTGGTCTGGCGGTAAAAACTGTTGGCTGTTAATCAACTGGTCGCGGGTTCGAATCCCATCCGACCCACAAAATTTTTGAAATGCGCCATTTCAACGCCAAGTCGGGGCCCACGTGGCGGCCTCCGGGCTAGCCTCGTGGCGCCATATGATTGGCCGATACGGGAATATTCCCCAGAATATTCTGCGGAATATTCCACGGAATATTCTGCGGAATATTCCACGGAATATTATGTGGAATATTCTTTTTTTAATAAAAATTTTCCACAAAGTCCAATTTGCCCTTTTTTAATGGAAATTGAGAAAACTTTGAAGCTGAATAACTTCTTCATACGGAGACCATTTTTCGAACCGTTCGCGGCGCCGGAATCAGGAAGATGAGCACTATCTGGTCGTTCAGGTTCAAACCAGTTCTGAGCACTTTCATTTTTGACCATTTTACGACACTTGGTCCTGAGCTCCTGATCACTATTACCTCAAAAACTGTGTATGTTTTCACTCCCGCAACATCAACCTCGACCTCTTCTAGCCTTCCTATGGGAAAAATGAAGTATTGATTTTCCATGCGGAGCTGTATTGGTGAGTATGTCAACTTTGGCCCCCCCCAGTGCTTCCACATCTTTCTTGGTATAATGTTGACATTTGATCCTAGGTCGAGCATGGTGTCTTTGATTTGAAATCCTGCGACTTGAGTATTCACGCGGAATTCCTTTCATGTTCTTCTCTTTTTTCTTTTAATCCTCCTTTTGTATTTCTGGGTTGAATCTCTTGACTCTTCCAGTTCTGTGTTTTCCTGCGCCACCATCTCTAGATTTTGCTTTAGTTGTTCCAGCATTGGTGCATTGGTTACAATTTTCAGAAATAATTGGAACCATTCCTCAATCATTGTACTTGTATGGGCCTGCTTCTCTTTTTCTACGGTCGACTGTGGAATCTCAATGTCTTTGCTCCCCCCTATTTGGGAAATTTTTTCCACTGCCTCCTTAAAATATTGCTTCTGTCTATCTAGTCTGAAAATGGGTTTTGGAGATGCTGGCTTGATATACGGGGAGGTCTATATTCTATGTATCCTCCCCTATTCTCTTTCCTCCCCGTGTTACTATGGCTACATTTTGCATAGCTTGAGCCTCACTATTCTTGATTCTAAATTCACCAGATTCACTCCTCTTTGTCTGGCTCTTTCCTCCCACCTCTTAATTAATTCTGGACAGCCTTCAGTTGCGTGTGTATTGACTCTGCACTGAGAGCACCATGGTCTTCTAGGTAGCAGAAATTCCCTTGCTACGTGTCCTTCTTGATCACAGTTGTAGCACCTTACTAGTCCTCTTCCTCCATTTTTGCCTCCTCTCATTCCTCCTCATCCCCTTGGAGCCTCATTCACTCTATAAGATGGCCTGTCCAATCATTCTTCCAGTGCATCAAGGGCTCTAAACTGCTCTATATTATGCATTGTGGAAGCGCAAAACTCACAATATGTATTGTTTGGAATGTTGGAGTACTTTTGAAAAATTAGGCATAGTCGTGGAGGATGACCAATGCCTTTGCATATTTCACAATATTCGGTTGCGGTCTGATTTTGTTGAGCAGAGAACCCTGGAAAGTGGGGTTGCGACTGGTATAATCCCTGAGTGTTTATCTGCGCAACTCCTCGAACTGGTGGAGTCCTTTGTGTCCCTGCTGCTAAAGCTCCCGCATTCTTCCCTCGCAACCTCGGGCATTCTGTGGCCACGTGTCCCTCCATCAGATAATGGGTACAGCATACGTTGGGTCGTGCAGGTCGCATCGGCTAAATTTCCTTCAACTTCTCCGTTAAACTGCCTATTTGATGTTGTAGCCCCAATATGGAAGGGTCTTGAACTGTTGCCCCTCCTCTGAACTCTTGCGGATACCTCGCCATAGCCTCTATCTTCATAGCTTGCTCGAGGGTATCTTATAAGGTATCAATATTTTGCTGTGTCAGTGGAGTTCTCGTCAATGGAATAAGTTCTTTAATAAACCAATCTTGCTGATGATTCAGATCAATCGGGTAACTCAGTTTCCCAATCGCATCCTTGAACATCCTCATCAGGTCCCATGCCGTTTCACCTTCTCGTTGTTTAATCTCCCACATCTTAGATAACCCTTGTTGATTTTTCCGAGGTAACTTAAATTCTTTGAAAAATTCTTTCTTTACATCATCTATCACTGGGTTTGGATGAGCTTCAGACCATTTAATGAAACAGTGAAGAGCTCTCTCTCTTAAAGTCGTCTAGAACTCGATCAACTTAACCGCTTCTGGTGTCTACCGAGCCCTCCATATTTCTTCGCAGAGATACCAGTGTTGCTCCACATCATCGTTGCCCCTCCCAAAGAATTCTAGGTATCGGGTAAATGATCCCGCCATATTTATTTGTATGGGTGGTACTAAAATAAAACCTCTAATTTCTAGTTGTGAAATCTTGTTACTAGCACAATAGATAGTAGATATTTGTACTGTAGACTTAACACTATTCAACTTGCTAAACTCTCGTAACTTAACAAAAATTTTATCTAGTGGTTGATAGAGTACCAGGGGAAGGTTGGGACTAGAGCTACTTGAATTTTGGGGAATAGAGTTACCTTGAATTATGGGTGCCAACCTCTCTCAAAATAGTTTCTCCATCGCAACATGCAACTCCACATCAGATATCTCCTCGGGGCGCACGTCCTCCACATTGGACTTTTCTCCCTTTTCTCTTTGGGCTGTGCTCCTATACACTTGCCTAACTTATTTGATGGTCCCTCCTATTCCTTGGGATCCCGTCTAACCTTCCATTTCCTTTGTCATTTGCGGTGCCTTCTCCTTGTCCTGTCGACTACTTTCCTGCTTCTCAAAGTCCTTCATCACTCTTTCCCGCCACTTCTCAGCAATCTATGCCCTCCGATGTGCTCGTCACTCTCTCAATCTACTAAAGGTTCCAACATCCATATCCCTATTCCCACTTCTAACGTACTTGTAGCATCTTTCCCTCAGCTCCTTCCCCCAGTATTGGAGGTTTAAGTCTCCATCTCAGACTTTTGAAATTATATCAAACCCTCGTCCACCATTAAAGCTTTGATCCACAACAGGATTTCCTTCAACAATTCTTCCTGCAATCTAGATCTGAATATGTCTTCCGCTTTTGAAAAGGATTGGTAACACTCAGCTGCAAATTCCACAATTTATCCTTCCAAGGTAGATTGTACCCAGAAATCTACAGCTCGGGTCAAATTGGTGTCTAACCGATGGAGTGCTAATAGGTTCACGTGCATCCACTTGCAACAGACCCTACGCAACCCTCCTTGAAGTGACTTGACTTGCAGTCTCCGCAACCAATTATAATGTTCTTCCAGAAACTTTCCCCAGAAAATTTCATACAGGTCACTTGCAGATTCGGAAAATAGGACCCGATCCTTGATAGTTTTCTCCCTCTGCTGTCGCAACTCCTCTTGTTGCGATATGAACTGATCTAAGTGGTTATCATACCAGCTTCATAGTTCTCTCTCGTAGATCCACAATATCATGATCTATCTCCTAAATGAATTTTTCAGGTCCCGACAACGGAACCATTTGTTGGCGAAAAAGGAGGTCTCTGAGCAAGACCCAGGTTCAGGATAGAGGCCAACAAGGTTTCCATAGTAGTTTAGCACACACTGACATTTTCACCCTACTCCAAGGAGTAGAGCATCTCACCTAAGGCGTTCCGTGACCTTAGTAATGTTAGGAGACAGATCAAGTACCAGATGGTTACAACCATGAAGAGCAACTAAAGGAACTTGAAACAACAAATAGATCTCGCTACTATGTTAAGATATTACTCATTAAGCACATTTAGGATGTTGAATTAAAATTTAAAAATGGGGCACATATTCACAAAAAGCAACTTAGTAACACTCAACTCAAAACATTAAACACAACAACAACCATCTTTAATTATCATTATAAAATGACATACATCACTCCGCAGAGTCTATTACAAGGTGATTTGGTACAACAAAGATATAATAGAGCTCTCCTACAGCTCTCTCACTTATTCCTCTGCTGGAATAACTCTCTCTTCTACACTGGCTGATTGCCTATTTGTTCTTCCACCAATGTGACTGTCAATGTTTCCTCTTTTCCTGCTCCACTGTATGTTGCTTCTACTTGATTACTGGGAGTTCCGCTGATTGTCTTTGTCTCCCGTTTCTGCCATCGGCGGTGTTCTTCGCAACTGTCGCGCCACCTATCTTCTAGCTATCCGCAACCGTGAAATCTCCTTGTCTACCGTGATTGTGATATGCCACCTGTTCTCCGCAACTCAAAACTGTTCCTTTTTCAAAACAAATGCCCCAACAAATGGTCCCAATTTTCTATTTTTTTGAAAGACTAGATGATTACTACAAACCAACTCAAAGTTATGATCATGTGTTTCTATCTATAATTCCATATAAAACAAAAACACTTCTAGAGTAAAAAATAATGAATTTTATCCTAAATGAAAGACCAAACTCCCAAAGAACTTGACATAAAGGATGCGTTCCTTAATATTAAATATCTTTGACATCTTGTTTCTTCGACTTCTTCTTAGGTTCTCCCATTTCTTTGTCTATCTGTGCTTCACTTCTTTCCTTTCTTTTGTTGATTTTCTTGTTTTGACAATCCCTATTAAAGTGTCCATATCCATTGCATCTAAAGCTTTGAACCTTGGTCATATAGGGATTCTTATTAGACTTTCCAAACTTTCCTTTCTTCATATTCTTGATTCTAGAAATGAAGGCTTGAGATTTTTCATCTGATTCAATGTCATCCTTTGCCTTGATCCTAGTCTTTTCCAAAATGCATTGCGCCCACAACTCATCAAAAATAGTTGAGTCTTTATTAGAGTATATGCTTATTAAAAATCTGTTCTATTCGGGTGGCAAATAATTTAGTACACATATGGTCATTTCAGAGTCATAAATTGTCCAAGTCTCTACAACTAATCTCTTATTTAAGAAATATTCATTAGAAAGGATGCCATGTCCTCATCCTTTGATTTCTTCATTTTGTATAATTTATTTCTCAAAGAAATATTTTTCCCTGATGTACTTATAGATTAAAAATTCACTAACTTTTCATCCATAGCCTTAGAAGTCTTCGAATTAGTGACAAATGGAACAAGTTGATCCTTAATGGACTCAACCATGATACTTTGTGCCCTTACTTCCCCCTTATTGCATTTTTATAGTTCTCGAGTCTTGTATTTTATAGGTTTAGTAATTTCACCGAGAAAATATTACATTACTTCATGCTCTGTAAGTGCCAGATCAATCCTTTTCTTCCATACTAGGAAATTTTTTGAGGCAACGACCTTATTACTTTACTTGTAGAAAGAACCCATATGAACTGTAGATTCAGACATAGAGACATTTGTTGATCAAAATACTTCCCTTCTCTGATGATGTCTCCAACTATCTCAAGGCTTTCAAGATATTCAAGGAGACTTCAATAAAAACTTAAAAAAGAGATGATACCAAAATAATTTGATGCTTCCTTCAAGAATGTCTTCCAATGAGCCTTCAAATTGATATTTTATAAAGAGAGAACAACAACCTTCTCGTAGTCTTCCTCTTAAGGATTTCCTTTGATGAGAGGTTGATGTTGTCATTTTAAACAAAGGCTTATATAGTAACCCTTCTTCTAGATCAATGGGTCTTCTTTTTCCTTCCGCTTAATAAGAAAACCCTTCTTTGTGCCCACAAGATGATCCTTCCAACTGCCTTTTCTTGTTCACCTTAGCTCTCAAACCATGTTGGAAAATGCAATGTGGAAACTATTAATTTCAATTTTCCGTAACCTTAATACTTGCTTGTGAACTTATTATTCTGCTCTTGTTTATTTATTACATATTTTCCATCAAACAAATATCAAGAGAAAAACAGTAAACAAAATGGACACAAATATTAAGCTCCAAGCAAAGGAAAAACCGCTCCAAGGGGAAAACCCAAAAAAACTCTTATCTTATTATAGAATCTATTTCATATGAGACAACAAATACCCAAACCCTAGACCAAGTCGTCATCCAAGTACCGAATTCAACCCTTCCAATAGAATCAGATCACCACAACTCAATCATGAATCAACCATCTTCTAGCCACAACTTCAGCCCTGTAGTTGTTGTAGAAACCCTAATTTAGCTTCTTTAAGAGATCCTTCTTAGATCAAGATAGATCCTCCTTGATTTCAACAAGGTCATAACACAATATTTTCTCTCCCAACAACCTGATACTGCAACTCATCCTCCTGCAATTCATAACTACAATTTCGACCTTCTTGGAAGATTTAGAAACCCTAATTCTTCGCACACATGAGAGAGATAGAGCCCAAAAACAAGTTTTATTCCTTCTTATTTCATTTTAGACCTTCGTTATTCTTTTCTTCTTGCTTCCCAACTAGAGATCAAACTTACTCTCATGAGACCGAACTTGTATGTGAGTGAGTTCCAAATGAGATCGAATCTGCTTCTTTATATAGCTTGTCCAAGGGGTCGAATTCCCTCCTTTAGGTCGACTTTTACTTAGAAGGTTTCTAAGACCTTCTAAACTAAAAATAAATTCTTTTACATGATATATCTTGCCGAGGAGGATCTTATAAACATGATGTTGGCTCTCTTTACTGATGACAATAAATCCTATGACCTAAAAAACACTAGAATCGTGGAGAACATTCTTTTACCTAAAAGACCATCAATAAATAACAAAAAAACCAAGCTTTAAAATAATAACTTTTATTTATTATTTTTTTTGCTACACAATATATGCATATTTAAACGAGTATAACAATAATTATGAAGACAAAAAATAGTTACATTTCCAACACATGACACTTCCACAAGTATGGTTTGCCTAAGAGAACATAACAAAATTCAAGGAGGGAAATATCACACAATACCTCATCCTTGAATCCTAAAAGAGCTTTATGCCATAGGGATGACAACAATATTGGCTGATGTCAAGATATCACCCTTCGTGGAGCCACCCTATGGTGTTTGGTTGTGATTGTGGTCTTATTGACATGACCAATCGCTTAGTGACCTTTTCTAAGATGAGGTTCTTTTAACTTCCAGCATTGAGAATTAATTGTAGCAGAGCACCCTTCACCCAAATTTGCAAGTGGAAAAGGCACTCACCTTCATCTGGTTCTTAAAGTTCACTTGGATGGACCTTGGTGGTAGAAATGGTGGCACTTGGTTCTGCATCAATGATCTACCTCCCCTTTTCTAGATCTAGTTCAAAGTTAGAATGTACATCTGACTCTGAGCCTTTCAACTTAACCACTAACAACTCCTTTGCTGGACATTCATGGTATTAAGCCAAAGGTTGTCATGGAAATCACACCACTTTCCCATGTATTTCTTTTTCGTCTCATTAGCCTTATTTGTTTGTGTCTTAGATGGGTTGGCCTTTGGATTCTCTTTCCTGGCTCTATCCTTTGTTTTATGGGTTGGGGTTGTCTTTTCCATGCTTCTGCCATGAGGAATTAGTAGATCCAAACTCTCACTTATTTAGTTTAAATTTATGCTCAAATTTGACAACATATCAGTCCATCGCTCCCCAAGAGGATATGTGCAAAAACTTTATTTATGTCTAGATGTATTTGTGTATACCACCGCAGTACTTGAGCATCAGATGCCACTCAAAGTATTTGATACCTGACTTGGTGTGCAAGGTATGGAAGACATTTATGTACTCTGACACTATTTGGCCCCTGTCCTACCAAATTGTGGTGCATCCTGTGTACTAGTCAACATATCTTCTAGTAGGGTAATATAGTTCATGAATAACATCCTTGAAATAGGCCTGAGTGGGCACAATCACAAACATTATGGATTCCTCAATGGCCCTTTACTCACAGTAAGTATCCCACTAATTTTTTACATGGGGGACAACCATAAGGGGTAGAAAGGTAATATTTTCTCTATTAAAAATATTGTGGATGTAAAAATTCCCTTCTAATAGGTTTAACCATTTGTCTAGAGCGTCTCCATCAATCTGACCTTCAAATCAATAATATCAAAAGTAACTTATACCTTGAAGAGGGTGGTGCCTCCAAAGTGGCTACTTGATGAAGATACATCAGTTGTTTCCAGTAGTAGAAGGAATTGAAAAAAATTATATATCATCTCGTTCCTTTATCATATGAGGGCTTCCTCACATCGCAGTTTAATAGGATCTCCTGCACCGTCATTTTTCTTTTCTTCCACCATGGGAGCCCATCGTGGTTGGTAAGGATAGACTTGCAAGGGCTCAAGTAGTTTGAGTCCCAACTGCTTATATAATGACCTTGTTCCGGACATACATATAAAAACAAATAAAGAAAAAATCGCTCTAATACCACTTATGAAAGGATCAAAATGAAATCAATATTTGTAACCAAAACACAAAGATATAGTAAAACATGACTTCTATTAATAAAAGAAATGTGTTGAAACTGTAAATAAATTCACAATGAAACAAAATCACTCGAATGGTGGTAGATTATCTCTAAGAAGAGATGTGATGGTTGTGTGCATCTACCGTAGAACATTATAATGAGGCTTAAAGGGCCTTTTTAACATAAAACAACAATGAGAAAACCAAAACATCCAAAAACCTAACCCTAAGAGATGAAATTCCAAAAGGTTTGTGGCCATGACGGGGTTAGTTGGAATGTCAACTTCCTGAAATCGTAACTTTTTCAAGCAATCTATGTTTGGCACTCAGTGTCCCATTAGAAAGGTCTAGTTGAGAAGCACACATTTCAATCATGCCAAAACAACAACACACCACGTGCCATGTCAAAAATTTCTTAGTTTTGGAGTGAATCAATGTTTCTTATCAAATAATATTTTTAATATTTCAAAGCATTAATTATATTTAACATTTCATCAATAAACAGTAAACAACACCATTCAACAATGCAAAATAATTAAGATAGTAGACACACATATTTTAGGTGGAAAACCCCCTCCGGGTCAAAAACCACCGAACGCTTCTTAATATTTGTCATAAAAAATACTTACATCAAGTTCTCATCGCCAACTGAATGAGGCTCCAACAGAGAAAAATATTAGCAAAAATATAGTGAGGAGATTTCCTCACCCCACAAGCAAACCGCTGACACAACCTGCCTTTAGAAACTCGTCCCTCTGACCCTTTGTGTCAGCCTCTACACTGCACTGCGCAACATGTTTGAAGTCAAGCCTCTGAATGGTATTTGATGAAGTCGTTTTCCCCTCTGCTGGATGGGAATATGCTTCTCTGACACTCTGGAACTCCTTCTCAGCCTCTGGAACTGAAGAAGTCTTTCCCTCTCAGCAAATCTAACTTTCCTCTAGAAGCTGTTGCGCAGTACTGCATCATCTTCTCTGTGGCTCTTCTGCCTCTCTACAAATGCACTCACTAGATTTGGAATTACTTCCTCCAACCTCACTGTCTCTTCCCGTCTCTCACTGCTTCGCTCTCTAGCTCTCTTCGACAACTCACTACTACTACTCTGGAAATTGATATACTAAGAAATCAAACTGCTCAAGTGTTTTCTCCATCACCACATCGACCTCCTCTTATAATCCTCTATTGGAGCACCAATAACCAATATTAAAACTTAATCGATGGTTAGGATCATCTTGGAATCAAACTGTGTGAATTTCTGGATTTTTCTTGCTTTGAATTAATTAACACTGATTAATTAACCTATTTTCCTAAGTTTAGACTTAGGAAACATTAAAAAAATAGTTAATAATCTAATTAAGTGACTTCTAGGTGGAATTTCCAAAAACGATTTATGGGTTCCGGATATATCATCTATTCTAGCCTCTCTACAAATTTTTGTGGCTAGAACATATATGATGCTACAAAAACTAACACTCCCACTTAGCGAGGAACGTGTTCTAGTGCTGCTGCACACCTTGTAGCAACAACCTATCTCTGCATCATCACCTGTCATGCCGTTGATATCTGGCTACTACTGCCCACCAATTACTGCACAACTCTGATATATGTTGCATATGTGTTGTTGCTGACCCTACTGTACTGTTTCCAACACTACATCTGCACTACAATTTTGTTGTTGCTACTACTGCACCATCTGCAACTGAAAAACATCCAAAATACTGAATCAAATGTGATCAGTATAATGCATCTGTCACCCGAGTCTCTGACTGCTAATAGCCTTTGCACTGTCCACTTAAGACTCTACGTTGCTGCTGTTGAGCCCTAAAATTGTCTTCTCTGTTGCAAACCTTCACTTCATTTCATCATTTCTTTATCACTTCATAAGCTTAAGAATCAATAAAGAATGATTAATATTGCTTAAAGGTTACATACAAATGATTAACATGTTGTATTTTCGTGATTTTTGCTGTCTTAATAATTTTGAACAGTTTTAGCCACAGAATACAGGTATTCTGTAGCCAGTCAAGTGTTCCACAGTTGTTTTTGTGTTTAAGTATGATGCTGGTGTCAATTGGAGAAAAGGCGCACATGGGTAGTTCCCAAATATTCCCTACATGATTCCTTCCTATCCACGAGGACTGAATCGACAACTGGAGGTGTCTGATCCAATGGTCAAAGCGAGAGTCAAAGCATTAGGGAAATTTTTAGGTCTAAAATGGGCCTCCTAAGGAAAATGTACAATCAAAATTCACTTTATGAGAACCAATCACATTTTAGGGGATGACATCATCCCTAATGGTTGAGGTGGCATTGTTTGAGTTAAAGGTACTTACTTGTCACATTCTCAATGGTGGATAAAAACTCATGGTTAACCATGGTAGTGCACTAAGTACTTTTAAAGTTAAAGTACTCATAATAAATGTCATTTCACACTTTTTGAATAAAATATATTATTGTAATTTCATATTTCTTGAAAGAAACAATGCATATCTCTATACATTTATTATATTATATTATATTATATTATTTTTATATAGTATATTAATTACATGTTATTATACAATTTAAATAATATAAATTTTAATTAATAGCATATACTATAATTAAGAATTTATAAATTTATATTCATATTTTATTTTAAGCTATTTAAGTACAAAGGACAAATGCATTAGTTGTTCAATGATAATGGTTTTTTCTTGAAAAGCTCATTCTTATTTATAGTCACATCAATACAATTTTTTTATTAATTTTATTTTGGTACAACTTTTGAATTGAATTTAACTATGGTTACATGGATTGCGGTGCAAAGATTGAATTGAAAATTCATAAATATTATTTTATTGGTTTAGCTATTATTTTATTATTTCCTTAGGAGGCCCATTTTAGACCTCAAAATTCCCCTAATGAGACTATCTTCTATAGGAATTAGGACTCCTGATTTGCTTTGCATAAAATCACGAGTCTCAAAAGAGTCTCAATTCAATTTTGATTAGAAGAATACACCTGTACCTATTTTTTCTCAAACATTAGTTATGAATTTGCATATAAATTAAGCTCTCTAGAACCGAAAAAAAACGGTTAATAACTCATTCAGAATCACAGTAATACTCTGTTTTTCAAGCATTGTTCTAATAAAAAGGATATTAGCCTTGATGTTATTCTGATTACAATTTTAAGGAGCTAAAGGATGGTACCGAATTGATAGCAGAGGGCCTCTGCTATTCGAGGAGGTTTCATGCATTTTCTAGATAAGTTCATTCTAGTTTCTGTTTAGCATTTCTCTGTATTTTCTTTACTGCTTTCAGAAATTGCAATTATTATATCCAAATGAGTAAAGTCTATTAATGAATGGATAGTGACTCATAAGTGCAGTAGTTGCTTAGGTTTCATTTCTTGTCTTTCATGGTTAAACAGTTACTGTGCTCAACCAAGTAAAGACCATCTAAATCTTAAATTTAAATGGTTAGTGACTTATAGATACAGTAATTGTCTAGGAGATCCTCATACACTACACTTAGTCCTTTTCTAAAGCTCTTCCAATAAATCTCAATTATATGAATTGGATTCAATTGTAAGGTTTGAATTATTAATTGTCTTAGTATTTCATTTCATGTTATAGGAGATCCTCATACACTACACTTAATCTTTTTCAAAAGCTCTTCCAATAAATCTCAATTATATGAATTGGATTTAGTTGTAAGGTCTGAGTTATTAATTGTTTCAATATTTCATTTCGTGTTATAGGAGATCCTCATTACATTACACTTAATCTTTTTCACAAGCTCTTCCAATAAATCTCAATTAAATGAATTGGATTCAGTTGTAATGTTTGAGTTATTAGTTTTTTTCATTTCTTGAATTCTCAATTGAGTTGCAATATCCATGGATTAGGATTTCTAGTTTTCACCATTTCTTAAAATAAACTTCAAAAACTTGTGAATAAAACTCTGCTTTAATTCATTTGATAAACATTTTCTTTCCTTCCTTTTTAAATAGATTAATTTCATCTTCTTAATAGAATGCTAAGAATCAAAATATAAAAACTTCCAAAAACATCAATAAAACCTTAAAACAACGAAGTAGGAAAAAGGGATACTTAGGCACATATAGTGCATTACACTTCATCAGTTTACTAGCCCTGATCGATAATTTATGTTAACAATTTAGGACACTAAATTGACTAAACAGTCGTTGTTGATTCTGCACTGTTTCCAACTTTGCACTATGTTCCCCAACATCTGACTGCTACTAGTCTCAACAACTATCACTCTGAAATTTGACTGCATCAACTATCACTGATCCATCCTGCTTATGAATATTGTGGGCCCCCATAGCTAGGTATTGATCCAATAGGTGGACTCCTCAAGGTTCCTATCCACCTGTATCTCTTTGGGCTACAAATCCAAATCACCCCACCTCACTCCTAGAGGTATGTCAACGAACATAGGAAAATTTGATTTATTCATATTGTTGCTGCTACTGCTTTGCTGATGCTTCTGCATTGCTGCTGCAACTATTGCAATAATGAGTATGATCTACTCAAATCCATAAGTACTATCTTCGATAGGGATGCTCCCTCTAAAATTATACTCCCTCTGAGTCTCTATCTCCCTATGGGAAATCTCTCTGCTCCCACCTGGAAAATTTCACTGTCCTCTTGTACAGGAAGCTGACCTACATAGCTCTGCATTGGGAATATTTTGGCTGGAACTGCACCTGCATCCTATAAATGGAAATTCGCACTAGTTGTGTCACTACAACTAGTTCAACAACTATCTCCCGGGTATTGACTGCAACTATCTATGTAGTTGTCATCATAATGAATGATTGCACCTCCTCACACTGTGATCCTCCTGCTACTAATTTTTTTAGGCTCCTGTAGCAAGGATATTGATCCATGTGATAAATATGCAACAATGTATCTAATATGTTTCTCTTCCATGGATCCTTCCCATCTGTGGCCATCTATGATCAAGTCGAAAAATCCCCCTTTCCCTCTGCTTAGTTTCTGTTCTGCTACTCCCACTCACTGATGGAGTGAGAAGATATTCCCACAACTACTCCCAATCTGCAAGGAAATATCGAACTTCTTGAGACTAGAAGTTCCCTAAGATAAATTTTCCCTTTGAGTGTGCTCTTCTCTCTTCCATCCTAACACTGGTTTCACACAAGAAAATTGTTGCAAAAACCTTTTCATCTAGCTAGATATCTTCCCAAAGAAATATTTGAGCTCCTCCCTCTCCCTCTGGAATCACTTGATGTGGAGAGATCGAATTTTTTTCCCCTCACTCAGAAAAGCGAACCCCCTCAAGTGACTTGTCCTCCTGGAAAAATTTTAGGAATATCGGCATGTTTCCCATGTTGGGAAGAAAAATTCCTTCTTTCTGCCTCCCAACTCTCTGGCTGATCAATTGCACTCTGATACCATGTGAAAATTTAAAACCATAATCCTATTGCATCAACTGGAAATTATTCTCCTAATTCTTAATTTAATTTAACAATTTATTTGTTGTTTGCTACGACAAATACTAAATAAATTACACTGTAATCTACACAAATAAAACTGTAGAAGAATAAAACGTTGGAAGCTAAGAAATTCTAGCATACACACATAAAAAATCAACACAATTATTTTTAGACAAAAGTCCTAGAAAAAACCTAATGCAGGAAAACCGATGCAACAACTGAGGGTTTTATTATTATGCAACAGTGAGAAATTTTGAGTACAACTGGACACCAAAAAATTGGCAATGCTACAGAGAAAAATATTAGCAAAAATCTAATGGGGAATTTTCCTCACCCCATAGGAAAATCCTTGGCACAACCTGCCTTCAGAAACTCGACCCTTTGACCCTCTGCATTAGCGTCTCTGTTTCCCTGTGCAACATGTTTGACATCAAGTCTCTAAATAGTCTTTGATGAAGTTTTTTTGCCTTTTTCTGGCTAGTAAGATGCTTCTAAGACACTTTGGGACTCCTCCCTAGCCTCTAGAATTAAATATATCTTTCCCTCTTAGAAAATCAAACTTGCCTCTAGAAGTTGCTGCGCAATCCCTACGTTAGTTTCGATATGGCTCTTTTGCCTCTCTGCAAATGCACTCATTGGATTTGGAATCACTTCCTCCAGCCTCACTGTCTATGCCCCTCTATCAATGATTCGATGTCCAGATCTCTCTGGCAATTGACTGCTGCTACTCTAGAAATTGATCTACCAAGAAATCAACCTGCTTAAGTGTTTTCTCCTTCACCACATCGACCTCCTCTTATAATCCTCTGTTGGAGTACCAACGTCCAAGATTAAAAAGTAATAGATGGCTAGGATCATCTTGGAATCGATCCGTGTGAGTTTCTAGATTATTCTCGCCTTGACTTAATTAACACTGATTAATTAAATTGTTTTCCTAAGTTTAGACTTAAGAAACATTAAAAAATTGGTTAATAATCTAATGAAGTCACTTCTAGGCAGAATTTCCAGAAACGATTTCTGGGTTCTGGAGATCTCCTGTATTCTTGCCTCTCCACAAAGTTTCATGACTATAGCACATACGATGCTAAAAAAAATAACACCATATGGCCATGGTTATTGCATTTGAAACATTCAATGTTTGGTCTAAGTGATGGATCAATTAACTTGTGCTTTCTACTGACAAAGTCACCATGAAAGTTGTCTCGTGTTCCTGCAAACATGCTTTTAGGGTTTTGATAATACCCTTGATAATTGTACATGTCATAAGTGTGAAAATTCCTACATCGGAATCCTTTTTCAACAACTAATGAGAATTCTTCTATTTATTAATGTCTCAACAAATTATTTATTGTGTTCTACGGTAAATATTGAAACCCATATACTAAAACCTTCACAAAATTAAATTGCGGAAAATAAATAAGTGCAGAAACAAGATTTTGAGCAAGAATAAACAATAGACACACGACACCGTTATTTTTGGAATAAGTCCTCGGGAAAACCCAATGCGAGAAAAATGGTGCAACAACTGAGGGTTTGTATTATTATGCAGTAATTATAAATACAATTTGGGATGCCTTGATGGACATCCACACATAGAATTTGACTAACAAAGAACTAGTGAGGATTACCTCACACTAACATTGGAAATCCTGACTTACCAAACACTGAGCTAATGAGCCCTACGTTGCCTCTGCGTATATCTATGTCACTCTACTTGGGGGTTGCGTCACCTTTAATTGTTGTCTCTTCTGATGGTTGGATATTGATCCCTGGCTCCTCTGGTCTCACACCCAAGCACTCTGAAACAAGATATGAATGATCCTCAGATGAATCTCAGATCTCGTCAATGTTGTAACACTACCTCTACGTGGCATTGCGTTGCATCTACATATGTGCTACACTGCCTCTTTTGCGTACTGCCCTCTATCTCCTCTGTTGTGTATTCCCGACTCAAGAAATATCTCCAACCGGAAATTATCTCTGCCCATCTCTCCAAGAATCAACTCGATCAATCTTCTCCATGAGCACTGCTCACAAAATAATTTCAATCTCTAGACTCTGTCGGTGTTATTTCCAAATGCCTCGTCAAGTCCTTCTTATAATATTCTCATTGATACTTCAACGGTCAAGATTAAATCGCTAGTCAACAACTAATATTAACTTGAATTTATCTCTGTCTTTTTCTAGAACATTCACACCCTGTTTTAATTAATATCCTTTAATTATTTTAATTTCCCAAGTTTAGACTTAGGGTCCCACTAAAAATAATTAATTATTTTCATAAAACACAATTCGGGTGGAATTTCCCAAAATTCTTTTTTGGGTTCTTTGGAATACATGTTCCTAAGCCTCCCTACAAAATTTGAGACTTAGAGCACATCCGATGCTACCATAAATCAACACTCCCTCTTAGCATGGAATGTGCTCTAGTAATGCATCCTCTTGAAGCACTACATTGATTCTGCTACATCTCCCTCTTTGCTACTGATGTCTGACACTACTTCCCACCAACACTGCGTTGTTGCATCTATGCTACTGTTGACCTTACGTACTGCTGCCAACTGCTACTGCACTAAAACTTTGTTGCTTATTGCAACAAGAAAACATCCAAGTATTGAACTGAGTGTTCAGTATGATGCATCTCCTACTAAAGATTTGACTTCTTCTAGTCTTTGCGCTAAACCTCATAAGATATTGCACTACTGTTGACTCTGTGTTGTGGCTTCCTGCATTGATGCCAACTCTGCTTTGCGCTGCTCAAACTTTGGCGCTCCCTAGCCACTGCGTTGTCACTTCTACACTCCTTTGCATCAACTGATACTTTTCCATCATGTTACTTGTTGTTTGGGCCCCCATAGCATGGTAATGATCCAAGAGATGGACTCCTCAAGGATTCTGCCCAATCTGCAGTTCTTTCAAACTACAGCTCTAGATCACCCCCATTCTCCCTTAGAGATATGTGGGAACTCAACGCGGATTCTTTCTCCTCGATCCTCATAGTTGCAACCTGGGAATCATGCTTCTCATATTTTTCCTTCTTCTTGAGAGGACACTGTGTATCATAATGTCCCATTTCACCACACCAAAATCATTTAATATTTGATACACCCTTTTTCTACCTTCGTTGCTCTTGCTGCCCCTTTGATGCAAGGGTTGTATTCTCATCCTCCTCCTTCGGCTTCGTCCCACTGCTGCTAGTTCCATCAAACCTGCACTTGAGTAAGTCTCTCCTCATCTCTTCTTGTTGAAGAGCTGCCCACATTCCTTCCTAGTCCGACAATTTCTCTCTGCCCAGGATACTTTGGAAAAATACTTAATATTCTGTGGACGTGAAATTCAAAGCCAGTCTGACCATCTCTGTGGCCTCAGGAGATTCTCCTACAACTGTCAGCTGATATCAGACATCTTGAATTTTTGCAAGGAATGGATCAATGCGTTCTCTCTTCTATATCTTTGTAGTCTACATATTTTCCTCCAAGAACATCTTCCGCAGCTCGGAAGAACCTTGATATGGCGTGGCCAAAGCATCCCACATTTCCTTTGCAGTCCCTTTGCTGGAAATATGTGATACAATATGATCCTTCACCCCGTCAAGGATCAATCATCCCTTTTCTAGAAATATATGAAAAAATATGATCCTTCACCCCTTCAAGGATCAATCATTTAGATTTTTCCATGTTCTTCTTGAAGGCTCCTAATGGTGTTGCATCTACATGTTCAACTACTGCAATGTCGATGAAGCCATTGATCTCATGCTCACCTAGAAGGAAGGATATCCTTGCCTTCCAGATTACATAGTTGGAGGCAGCCTCCAACCGATCCTAATCACGCAACCCACTGGCTTCCATCTCACCCAATCAGATGTCGAACGACTGCCTCTAACCCTCTGTGCAGCTAGATCTACGCACTCCCTATTGGAGCAATCCAAATAAATTACGATATCTCTACTTTTCCATGGGAAATTAGAATTTCTCGGGAGATAAATTCTCTGAGATTAGAATTCCTTCAAAAGTGTCTTATTATTCTCCCTTCTGATGCTTTATACACCAGAAATTACTGCTACACGAAAACTACGTCTCACCAACTGCTAATATGTGCTTAATCTGTTGCGCTGCTCCCTTTTCCTCTGAGAAACTATAAACTGGAAAATCATACCTTTGTGTCGGCTCACTCAGAATGAGTTTTCCTTGTAGATCTATCCCTCCTGGCTTGGACTGCGAAATCACAGCGGAAATCGATCTGCTGCTTACGTAGCTCTTTGATCTTCTGCTTCTTCTTCAATGTTGGGTCCTTCTGGTCTACTCTCTTATTTCTCGTGCACTGCTATACAACCTTTGATACCATGTGAAAATTCCTACATCGAAATCCTACTGCAACAAATGATGATAATTATTTTATTTGTTAATGTTTGAAAAATTTATTTATTGTGTTCTACGGTAAATATTGAAACCCATACACTACAACCTTCACAAAATTAAACTAAATAAGTGTGGAAACAAGATCTCAGCAAGAATAAACAATAGACACACGACACCGTTATTTTTGGAATAAGTCCGCAGAAAAACTGAATGCGGGAATACTGGTGTAGCAGCTGAGGGTTTGTATTGTTATGCAATAATTCTGAATACAATATGGAATGCCTTACTGGCCATACACACAAATAATATGACTCAAAAATATCTAGTGAGGATTACCTCACATTGACACTAGAAATCCTGAATAACCAAACACTTAACCGCTGAGCCCTACGCAACCTTTGCGCAGATCTGCATCACTCTATGTGGGGACTGCATCACCTCTACTTGTTGACTCTTATGTTGCTTGGATACTAATCTCTTTCCCCTCTGGTCTCACACCTCGGAACTCTGGCACTAGATCTGATTGATCCTCAGCTGAATCTCAGATCTCCTCAAGGCTACAACACTGCCTCTGCATAGTTTCTACGTTGCCTCTTCTTTAGACTTAGGGTCCCATTAAAAATAATTAATTATTGTCATAAAACACAATCTTGGTGGAATTTCCCAAAATTCTTTTTGGGTTCTTTGGAATACATGCACCAAATCATCCCTACAAAATTCGAGACTTAGAGCACATCCGATGCTACCAGAAATCAATAATAAGCTTTATAATCACTAGCCATATGTCCATAGTTACACTAAGAGGAAAAGAACCTCTAGCGGATGTTTTTGAGGAACCCCTTTAAAAATACCCTAGAAATTTGTTTGTAGCAGAGGTTACTAGAGGAGGTTGGTGGTTGGAGGTTTTTGCGTATGTTTTTATTCCGATGCGCTTATCATCCTAAACAACACCGGTGTGTTCACCTAGAGAAAGCATCGGTGGGCACAAAACATTGGCACACCGAGACACCGTGATCTCTGTACAAACCCGCCCGAGGCATCTTATTACTGTAGCCCATCGGTGCTTTACAAAGATTCTGCACCGGTGCGTTCTAAAAACCCGCGCCAAAACTGAAACAACCCGGTGTGATCTTACGAAACCGCACTGGTGCACCTATAAAAACCCGCGCACCGAAATAGGGTTAAATAAAAAAAAAATTACGACCAAAAATCTGCATTTTTCACTTTTTAGTGCTCCAAAGCTCGCAAGAACCGGTGCAAATTTTCCTTGTGTGAGGCGCCCTGCCATTTGTACTCCCATTGCAGGCATTGCTGTTGTCCATTTCCCACCGTATCCATTTTGAATTTTGCAAAATAGTGGGCAAATTTAGTTTTGCAAATTCTACAGCCAATATGCCTCCTCGACGGCTAAATATACAGGTATTTTCATTGTTTTTCCATATTTAAACCTTTTAGTGGATTAGTTTTGTAAATTAGCTTAAAATTCACCATTAAAAAAAAATAAAAAATTAAGTGCAGTGCGCTCGAGCCATTCGGATTTCACGAGGGCAATGTGCTAACCAAATTATACGCCCCGGGGCGTATAGTTTGGTCAGTGCACCGCCCTCTTGACACTGGTCCATATTCAATGGTGCGGTCTGTTATACCACCGAACTGTTGAATTTGGAACAATGCCAGGAGGGTGGTGCGCTAAAAATTTGCAGGTGCACTGCCTCCAGTGCGCTGAAAATTTTCTGGTGCACCGCCTCCGGTGCACGATAAAAAAAACGCACCAATACTGGTGCATGCCTATTTTTTGTGGCGCACCGACTATTTTTTTTTTGTTTAAAAAAAAAAAAATTATATATGTATATTCATAAATACATGTCTCATTTAATAAAAAAATTGTATTTAATATGTCAATCATTCAATGACGTGAAAGGAGAGAAGAGAGGGAACAACAACAACAGGCGAACCAGTATAACATGGTTCGCCTGTGGGAGGTACGAGAGAGGGAGAGAGATGCGTACCTTTTCCCTATTACAACAGATACCCAGGGGCTCCTAAGGCAGGTAGGCCTCCTCAAGTTCTATGAGGAGGCTACTTCCCTAAGGGCCATGGTGTGTTTTTGCGACATCTTATCCGCAGGTGGAATGCCCACCTACATGCTTTCCGGGTTGGTCCTAACCAGTGGTACGCGCCCACTGAGGAGGACATATATTTCATTACTAGGCTATCGAGGAGAGGGGTGGATTTTCCCTCGTTCCCATAGGTTCCAGTTGGCTATGCAGCAGGGAGTCAGTTGGTGTACTCCCAGAGATACATTAGCGTGGATATACTATCTCCTTCAGATTTTCAGGTCTTCGGAGGTCAGTTACATAGTGCTACATTTGGTAGTGAGGAGGTGAGGTGCCTCTCACTTTTGATTTAGACCATTTCACACAACACCAGTGAAGGGCAACGCATTAGTTTCCCTCTTCTATATTATGTTGATTATTTAGTACAGGAACCAGGAATTGTCAGGTGGTCTGCCATTATTTTGAGGCAGTTCTGTACAATCTTAGATAGATGTCGTGCTCATGTACAAGGGACGGTCAACTTCCCTTTTTCTTCAGAGCTTTTTTGTTTATTTTTTTAGAGGTTTCCAGAGACGAGGCCTACTTTTGTTCGGTAGCCTCGTAGGCTAATGTTGGATGCACGGATGCACATGCGGGGACAGATGATGCCCAAGAGGGGCAAGACTGAGTTTCCGCAAGGATATTGCATGATGCACTGGAGTTTCTAGCCAATGTTGATGAGCATCCCTTTGTTATGGTCCCCTTTCCTTATGCTGGTTTGGATTGGTGAGGGTGTGCCAACATCCTCTCCACAGATGATGAGCCATCAGATGATAGAGGTAATATTACTATTTTATTTAAATTTATTCTAACATGTTCTTTAACTTGTTTTTATTAAACTATTTAATAAAATTGTCTATTTATTGTTTTGTACTTATATATATTTTTCATACATTGGGTCTTTTGATGGCGATGAGATGCCAGTGCCACCAAATGATCCAGGTGTGGATCTTGACGACGATAAGGATATGGCAGATGCTGAGGATCATGAGGCTGATGCAAACAAACCTGCTCCTGTTGGTGCGCTGGTACCGCCTTTTTCTAGGCGCGATAGGCTTGATAGTAGAATGAGGATGGAGTTGGGCGACCAAATCTGCGCATTGTTTGTTGAGGCGGGAGTTAGGCCCACCATGATGAGAGATATATAGACCGATGGTAGGCTGACACATATGTGGAGAGGCATGTCACATGACATGTATAGATTGATGTGGCTTGTCGTACGAGCTACGACCTTAGTTACACGGTTGAGGAAGGCACTTCGACGTTATAGGAATGGTAGAGACGCAGCACGTGATCTACAGTCCACGAGAAACGACGAATCATCCGATGATCACAATCAGGGGAGTGATCACCGTTCACCTCGCGCCGCGCCAGATGAGTAGCCTGCAGCATCGACCAACAGTCATCATGGAGAGCAGGCTAGACCATCGGCCACGTCAAGTCAGCAGCCTGCAGCATCCAGCAGTACTCATGATCATGAGCAGGCTGGCCCATCAACCATGTCGAGTCATCACGATGAGAAACTGACAGTTGATCCCAATCAGCAGGAGGCACCGATACCATATCAGTAAGCACTTGATGATCAACATGTATCTAAGCTTGTCGAGGCTGCATCATTGATTGAGCAAGCCTCGACTAATACTGTTATTGATGATGTACCACCAGCTGATATATGAAATTTATATTATAGTTGTATATTTTTGACATTATATATATATATATATATATATATGGTCCATGTATTTTATGTTCGTGTTGCAGCTGTACTTAATTTACATGTTGGTGATCATCATTATGTGTATATAGCTAGGTCATGTTAGATATGTTCATTTAATGTGAAGCTTGCAGATAGATGTGTATGTGATAACAGTTATTTGATATTTGTGTTGTGATGATGTTATATAATGCTAATTGTGTTTTGTTAGATGATCATGATCACAATGATGTTAGCGAATATGAATGTGTTTTTTAGGCGAATATGATGTTTGTACGATGGTTAGCATAATCGTGATGTTTATTAATTAATTTAATATTACATGATCATGATATTTATTAAATGTTATGTCATGATTGTAATTGAAATTTTAAGTTTAATTGTATGTAAAATTGTATTTGTATTTGTAATTGTAATTTTAATTGTAATTGTAATTTTTAATTTATTGTGAAATGATTGTAATTGTAATTTTAATTTTAATTGTATATATGACAAATTGTAAAATTGTAATTGTATGTAAAATTCTAAAATTGTAATTGTAATTTTAATTGTAATTGTTTGTAAAATATTTGTAAAATTTTAAATGTAATTGTAATATTTAATTTATTGTGAAATGATTGTAATTGTAATTGTAATTGTATGTAAAATTCTAAAATTGTAATTGTAATGTTATAAATGTAAATTTGTAAAATTGTAATTGTAATTGTAAATTTTATTTAAAATTCTAAAATTGTAATTGTAATTGTACGTGAAATTGTAAAATTCTAATTCTAATTCTAATTGTATGTAAAATATTTGTAAAATTTTAATTGTATCACTGTGAAATGATTGTAATTGTAATTGTATGTAAAATTCTAAAATTTAATTGTAATTGTATGTGAAATTGTAAAGTTGTAATTGTAATTGTCTGTAAAATATTTGTAAAATTTCAATTGTATTAATGTGAAATTTTTAATTGCGTTAATGTGAAATGATTTTATTAAAATTTTTAAATATGTAAATTTGTAAAATTTTAAATAATTGTAAAATAATAAATCTAGAATAATATGAATTTTTGTAACATAATAAAGTTTAGAAAATAATACAAATAAATTCGTGTACTTTAGAATTATCATTATTTTACTATGATCTTACATACAAAAAAAAAGAAAAACTTTATACAATACGCCAATTTTTTTTTGAGATCAACATGGTTGCAAATATCAAGTGAAATAACGATTTTAACATTAACAATGCAAATTACCAATTAATTCAAAATACATATTATAATGTTTCGAAAAAAAGAGTCAGCTTATAAGTTATAGGGTAGTTAAGTCCTCCTCTTTATAAAAACCCATCTTAAAAAGTATAAATATTAATGAAATAACACATGTACCATATCACTCTCAGTTCTCATGATCACCCTCATTATCTTCCAGCTCGCATGGCATGATAACACTATTGTTCTCAAAAATATGTTTTGATCTAGGGTTATGTCTCAATATGAACCACCAATCCCTATCCAAAACATTTGGGTAAAAAAACACCTGGTTGCAGTGTTTGGGAAAAACATTGGGATCCTTAGCTTCATCCCACATCTTTCTAGAGTTGATACATATGAGCCTACTATCGCAATCTTCCTTTACATTATTCTGATCAAATGTGTCCCACCACTTGCACCTAAAAATAACACATTGGAAAGAAGAGAAATCCACTTCAATGATCTCTTGTATCTTTCCGACGTAACCTAACGTCCCTCGTACTAGGTTTTGATCATGGTGGCTAGATCGACTAGATTGATCGAACTCGACTTCCACTCCACAGTCTTGTGTGACGTGTCCATCATCGGTATTTTATGTGCGAAAACGCTATCCATATGCCCACATAGATGGGAACAAATGTGCCTATAAAAAAGTTTAAAAAATCATAATGTCATGTGTCTTATGATAACTCAACAGTTAAAATATGAAATATAGATGTAATTACATTCGAAAGGTGCATTATTAAGTTTCAAATGTACATATAAATTAAATAGATTATTACTGAGTTACTGAACTTGCAAATTTATATACATTATAAATTTTATTAAGCTGATTGACATGGATAAAAAACATAAATTCAATTAGATAATGAAAATATAAATAAAATGTGAAGTAAATATTACGTCTCGAGATGGATAGGGAGAACTCCATGATGGAATTTGAGAAATATTATGGAACGAGTTGGATTTTGAACAATTGTCCATTCAATATAATTATGATATTTTCTCCCTGCATTTGAGCAAAATCAACAATAAATTTTAGTGCACACACCTAAAATAAATTTTGGTGCCTTAAAAATGGAATTATTGTTATCGATGCTTATATACAGATAATCGCGCTGGTGTTGTTTTAGTTACTACGCACTAGTGCCGTGTTATTAACTGACGCACCGGTGCAGTGTTATTGATTGACGCACCGGGAACGAAAAGCCGCAAATAAGAAAAACGCAACTTTATTTTTTTTTAAGTGAAAAAAAAAGTGGTAAATTGAAAAATGGGTGGCAAGATATTTTTGGAAATCTAATTTCATAAAACAATTCTTTAAATACTAAACACTTTTCATTATTCCACTATTTTTGCAAAAAAATTCAGCCAGAGATTTACAGGAGACATACCTGGAGCAAGAGAGCATTGTTGAGCAGAAAAATACTTTCGAACAGAAGTATTCAGACAATCAGAATTCCAAACCTCTGGTGATTCAAACCGCATAGCATAGAATTTCAAACGATATCATGATTAAATTTTAATGTTTTTTTTTTTTACATTTTCTACAGTTTTTTTTATGCAGTAAGTAAAAAAATTCAATTTGTTGTTCATTTTCAAAAAAGAAGAAGAAGAAGAAAGAAGAAAAAAGAAAGAAGAAAGAGAAGAAGAAAAATAAAAAGAAAAATAAAAAGAAAAAAGAAAAAAAGAAAAAAGAAAAAGAAGAAGAAGAAAAGAAAAGAAAAAAGAAAAAGATAAAAAGAAAAAATAATAAAAAATAAAAAAATCCGTTTTTATCCTAAACCCTTCATTATTTTTGTTTCTGCCCTTGGTTCTTCCTGTTTCTATGATTTTAGAATTAAGGCTTTTCGTTTTAGTTTTTTAGGTTTGTATTTATATATATAGGCCTATGACATCCAACCCAAGGGACGACTTGCATAGTCGGATCCCAATCCATGTCGGCCCTTGCGTGAATTTAAAAAAAAACAGAATTTTTTTAATCGGTGCGCCTTGCGTGACCTAGCACACTGGTGTGCTCTATATAACCTAATGCACTGGTGCGTTGGCTTATCCCATCACACCACATACGTACTGTTTGATAAAAAATTTAAAAACATTTTTTTTAAATCCGTGCGCCGTATGTAAAATAGGGCATCGGTGCGCTATTTCATTATAGCGCACTGCTCATGTACTATTTGGCAAAAAAAAAAAAAAAATTCTATTAATCGATGCACCATGTAAAATTTAATGCACCGGGTCTCCTAGTTGACAGAGAGCACCGTACGGTGGTCCCTTGTTTGCGCGGAGCGTTTATAAGAATAGGCTGCACCGCCCCCATATGCTACAAAAACTAACACAAGACGATTTTTATTATTTTTTCTATGTTAATCAGTTCGGCGGTTAACATGTAACACACCGATGCTTCTTGTTGAAATAGAGCACCATACGATGTTTTATACTGTTTGGGCGGTGCGTTCATAAGACCACCACACACCGACGTCGGTGCATACACCATGAAAAGCGCACCGATTGATTTTTTTTTAACCTAAAAAAGTTGACAATTTATTTATAGTTTATATTAATGTATGATATGGTACAGGTTTTATATTGATAAAGAAATGGCTGACAAAAGATCAAGTAACAAAAATACTGATAACACATCAAGAAAAGAAAAAAATGCAAGTTCTTTGTAAATTCTTTACAAAAAATATTATTTTTGAACTATATGTAAGTTTAACTAATATGTATTTTTTACTATGTATCATACAAAGCCACAAAATGACGAAGCTCGATAAGATTATTTCTGTTCTAGGATCAGAAGAGCGTAAAATATTGATGGAAAAATTGCAAAAGGATGAATCAGGTGAATGAAAAAATACTATCAATCCAATATGAGTTTATTTTTTTAATTTCCATTAATAATATACTTAAAATTATTAGATAGCATGTGTCAAACAATCTATTAATTCACATCTGTTTAATGTTCTACAGGGACCAACAACTCAGAAAAGGAATGTTGTTCTAAGAAACGAAAAAAAAAATAGAACATGCAAATGAAAATGAATTTCTCCTTAGCTCATCTGGAGTGGTGTTGGAGGTTAACGAAAGGGGGAAAAACTTTTACAAAAGTTTGAGGGATCTAGTGGAATGAATGTATAAACGTTATTTCCACTTACAATACAAAAATCAATCCAATTATTCCAAGAACCAAATTTTATCTAAACTACAGGAAGAGTTTCCAGAGAATTGGTCAATGAGACATGTCAGAATTTTAATATCAAAAACATACAACAACAAAAAAGAAAGAATGGGAAAGTAATATTTCTTTAAATGTTTTTCTAAAATTATTTATAAATATCACTTTTGTTATATTTACTTTTCACATATCAATATAAAAGTTAAATAGTTTATTGTCATGTTACATTTTCAGGAATATTATGAAAATCTCAAAAGATGAACGAGTTGATATCAGAAATATGCCAGTAGGAATGTCTAAAAAGGGGTACAAGGAGATGGTCAAAGAAATGGACAAAATTGCATCTTAGGAGGAGCCATCTCAACAACAACATGCTTCAAATGTAATATGCAATCATTAAATTTTTCGATCATTAGGTATAATAAATAAACAATTTAGCATTAAATATTAATTTTCAAGTATTTTCTTGCAGAAAATAAAAGAAAATGGAACCCATTCAACACATAAAACAGGATGACAAGGAATAAAAGGGTTGATATCTAAGTTTGTGAGTAATTGTTACTTCCTTATAACAACTTAAAAAGATTTCATTTTTGTATATTTTAAGTTGTTTTACAAAAATCATCATTGAATGTATTCAAACAAGTTCTAACATACAAAGAAGAACCATCAGACGAATTGATTGAAATTGGGTTAAATATGGGTTGTGAATATATGTTGGCATATCAGAAATTAATTGTGGAATTTGTAAGCGTTTATCAATCTTGTTTTACTTAGCTCCGTCTATAATTAATAGAAAAAAATATATATATTTTATATTAAATATATGATTTGTTATGGGGTATAAAACGTGCAGGAAACAAAGTATGGAACTATGCCAACAGAAGAAATCTTGAAAGATGGCATACTACATGGTTTTGAAAGAATGTGTATAGTTCATGAGTCAATTGTTGCTATGGCACATCATTTCTTTTCGATTTACATTGATGTATATTATTTAATATTGCAATTTTTATTATTCTCACCAATGTATATACACTCATTACATTTTATTTTTATGTTTGTAGATGGAAGGTGAAGAAGAAGAAAACAATCAACACTGTGAACAAAACATTCCTGAAAATAACCCCAAGTCATGGAAGTAGCTCTAGCAGTGACAACAGTTCAAGCGAAGAATGATGATCATTATGTTTGGATATCAAAGCAAGGCGTTGTATTTTTTGAAATATTTGTCTGTGAAATCAAACATTTTGTTTAATGTAATGGATATAGTGTTCCAATTGAAAGACAAAGGAATACCAATAATTGTCCCCTGTCTTATTCATATATATATAATAAAGTATGTTTTAATTTATTCTATTGTGTTCTCCATTGTCGCTGTGAAATGTAACACCACTGATTAAATTTATGGATGATTAAATATTATAATGAAGAGATGTGAAATCTGATGATATAATATAACATATTAATCCAAACATCACATTCAAATGCACTAATAAAAATTTAATTGATATTAATATTGTCATAAGATATATGTCATCTTTTGATGAATAATGAATTTTAAAAAATCACAATAATTATGATATGATATAACAAATTAATCCAAACATCACATTCAAATGCATTAATAAAAATTTAATTAATATGAATACTTTTATAAGATGTGTCGAATTTTGATGAATAATGAATTTTAAAAAATCACAATAATTGCACTGTCACAGGTCGATGTTTCTAAAAAATACAAAATGAACAACGGTGTGTGTCAATTATTGTACATTGGTGAGTTTGTATGATACAATGCACTGGTGTGTTTCTACGACCTATGCGCACCGCACAAATACCAATACCAATTATAAATCTTGGTGCATTTGTGCGATATTGCGCACTAGTGCGTTTATGTGAGACTACGCACCAGTGCATTTGTACGACCTATGGGCACCGCACAAATACCAATACGAATTAGAAAAATCGGTGCGTTTGTCTAATACTGCACATCGGTGCACTTCAATAAGACTACGTACCGATGCGTTGATACAACATATGGGCACCGCGAAAATCCCAATACGAATTAGAACAATTGGTGCATTGTATCACCTACGGTGCGCCCGGTGCAGTTGTATACCTTTACTGCCTGGTGCATGCACCTTCGACTGCCCCAGGCTGACTATCTATATGACACGCACTAGTAAGTTGACACCTTAGTAGCGCACCGATGAAAAAAAAACATCTGTAATAACCTTCGGCCGCCCAGGTTTTTTTAGTTGTGTTGAAATTCCATTAAAATCTTTGCCAAAATCTCTGTTAACAAAAACGAATGTTGTAGAAAATGTTTTTTTGACAATTTTGGCCAATTTTATAACACTAAAAACCTCCTTTTTAACCTTTGCTAGATCGTCTTTTCCTTGTAGTGTTAGTACACGAAAAACAATAACCATTAAAAGAATTATCGTGCCTGGATGGTTTTTTGTATTCATTGTTCTTCAGAGGCAGTGGTGTAGTATTTTGTTTTCCTTTGTACTTGATTGATTCATCATCATTCTTTGGAGCTACAACATTCTTAATCTTCTTCGGTCCTTTACTTTGAACAATCCTTGTGAAGTGTTGGAGCTTGTTAGGTCCCTATAATACTAGTGTAGCCCCTTATTGTTATTGTTAGTGTAGCCCCCTTATTGTTACTGTTGTGCCCATGTAGTCCCCTTATTGTTATTATTGTGCCCCATAGAATCCCACTATTGTTATTGGTGTGCCCTTACATTATTATTGTTATGTTGACTCTGATTATATTGCGATCCCTTAGACTCCTATATATAGAAAGTAGGTTTTATCATTTGTATCATCAAAGAATTGTTCATTTATGTAATGTAAAGGAGGTTACCCCTTCGAAGTGGATAATTTTTAAGTCGTTGATATATATTTTCTTCTATTTTGTGAGCTGGTTGCATAAAATTTGGTATCAGAGCTTTGGATTCTAGTGTTTCGCTTCTTCAAACAGGTCATCTTGGAATTCTCGCTATAAAAAATTTTCTACAAATCTTCAGAAGCTAAAATTAAAACCACATGGATCATAAATACTGGTGAACCTCGTGTACAAATTTCAGATCTTGGTTCGCTATGTTTTTGGAGATATGATATGAGGAAGTTAAGGATTTTTGCAGGTTCCCGAATTTCATCTCAAATAGGTGACAGAGGGAAAATGGTCATAACTTCATTTCAGGCATCAGATTTGAATTCTATAAAAAGTAGCTGAAATTTCATGGACTGTATTTTCTTTTGTATCAATTTCAGAGCCAAAGGTCAAAACAGTGACACGTGGGGCGTCATACAAGTTCACTCTACTGAACCAGTCCATAATTAGGTCATTGTGGGAGATTGAGCATAACTTTATCTTAAAGAATCCAAATTAATTCTAACTTATGGCATTGGAAATGAGACCCATAGGGATACTACATGACCTAATTTCAAATCTTGGGGATCCAAAATTACAGAGATACAACCGATTCAATATAGAGCTCCTACAAAGCAAAGAAAAAGGTGTGTATTTAAAAAAAAAATTGCATAAGTTTTGTTTGAAAAATCAGTTTGAGGTGATTCAAAGGGCATAGTGAAGCACAAATATCATTGTTTTATTCCAAAATTACTCGAAGAAAGAAAATTGAAACACCTAGTAAGCAACCAGAAAACTCTACTATGAAGCATGAAGAAGAGGAAGAAATGGAAGGTTTGAAAACTGGTTTAAAATAAGACAAGGAAGGACTGATGGATGACATAGAAGAAAAAATGGAAGGTTTGAAAAATTTTCTACAAGAAATGCTTCCTAATGGAAAAAAGGTATTATATGAAACTCACGATGAGAAAAAAATAAATGTTAATCATTATTTCATAGACTCTAACATTTTATTGAAGAGTCACCATATTCCAAAGATCGATATGAGGAAGTTGGATGGCAAGGATCTGGTAACATGGATACTAAACATTTTTCAATATTTTGATCTCCATAATGTGAAATGCACACACAAAAGGTATGCATTGTAGCTTTATATTTGGATCCCAATCAGTTTGTATGGTATCGATGGCTTTGTTCTCATAAACCACTTGTCATTTGGTCAACTTTTATGGAGGAAATGACATCACATTATGAAGATACAAAGAGGAACACCTTCTTTAGAAAATTGATAAATCTCAAACAAAAGGGTTCAATGGCGGAGCACATTGAGGACTTCCAAAAATTGAATATAAGGGTAAATGATATTTCAGAGGAGCATATGATTGATGTATTCATAGGGACTTTAATGGATAGCATCCAACATGAGGTTCGCCTTTCAGAACCTGATTCATTGGAGAAAGCATTCAGGGTGGCAAGAAAAATTGATCCAGATTTATGCAGGAACGCAAAAAAATAAACATATAACCATAAATACAGATATGCAGTGGAAATAACACTTCATTTCATTAATATCAAAGAACTGAAATTTGCTTATAGACAGAATGAAAATAAAACTAGCTAGGGCACTGGTAGCTATCTCTGAGAAGAGATGTGGCGGCTACAGGCCTCTAAAATGAGTTACAATGAGGCTTGAGGGCCTATTTATTATTTAGAAACAATGGGAAATCCTAAATAGCCAAAACCCTAACCCTAGGAGATGAAGCGCCAAAACTATGGGCTCCGTTTGGGTAAATTGGTGTTTCAACTTCCCAGGAACGTAACTTTGGCATACGATCTCTGTTTGATGCGTACCATACCTCGTTAGAAATATATATTCGAGGAATACAAATTTTGAATGAGCAACATCAGTCCATGGACCCATGTTGCTCTCCTTTTTCCCAAAAAACGTCGTTTAGGGCCTCAAAATGGCTCCGGAAGTTCAGGACCCGAAAAACTACTAAAAATAGTAAGTTGTGCCGAAACTGAAAAACTGAAAGAGACAATGGTGGGGCCCCAAGTGGAATAGGCGGGTGTGCAATATCCACAGGATCATTCCTCCCCCATTAGGAAGCGATGGTCCCCATTGCATTAAGTTCCTCCATGAGATGAGGAAATTCTGGCAGACTTGGTCCACGGTGAACCACTTTCCTTGGTGCGGGGGTTGGACGGCTTTGACAACCCGATATAGTTGGATCTTCTTTTGGCGAGTGTTCTTGATTTGCATGTCCATGATACAATCTGTGTTGTCCTATTCCATGCAGTCTAGGTTTAACTATGTTGGTGTGATTTGTTTAGCAATGTTAGAGGTGTTTAGTAGAGGTGGGAAGTAGGGACAAAGGCGGTCCACATTGAATACTGGGTGAAAACCAAGGAATGGTGGAATATTGAGCTCGAAGGCATTGTTCCCTACAGACTTGGTGATGGTGTACAACCCGTATCATAGTGGGCGAAGCTTGCGATGGGGTCCAGTGAAGCGTTCCTTCTGCAAATGTAGCCACACTTTGTCGCCCACCTGGAAGTTGTGTGGCACCCGATGTTGATCATGGTGTTGCTTGTACTTCGCATTGGCTCTATCCAATATATCATGAACCTATTGGCAGATGTGCTGAATGCGCTCGATGACGCTACTTGCTTTTTCAACTTCAGACTGGACATGACCTGAATCGGCCTGAGTAATTGCAAATGGCATGGCTACGTCAATGGGACATAGTGGCTGGAATCCCAAGCCCACCTAAAAGGGGCTATGGCCAATTGAACTCTGGAGAGCCCGGTTATAATTATGTTGTACATAGGGGAGGCTCTCGTCCCATGTGCGGGGATGCTTTGAATTGTATATGCGCAGAATGTGTACAATCATTCTGTTGACGACCTCTGTCTGGCCATCTGTTTGGGGATGGAATGAAAGTTTGTGGACTTGGTGAGAACTGTGTCCGACATTGACCGAGCTGGACCAAAATGATTTGAGGAACACACTATCTCGCCTACATGGATAGACTATGGGATCCCAAAGTGCACCCACACCTCGTTCAAAGAAGAGTTTAGCAGTGGCTTCTGCTGTGATATTCTTCTTACAGGCCGCCATAATGGCCATCTTCGAGAATCTGTCAACGACCACGAAAACACAGTCATTGCCATTCTTAGTAGAGGGCAGGCCCGACATGTAATCCATGGATATGGATTCCCAAGGTCGACTAGGGGTAGGTAGTGGAGTATATAGGCCTTGCTTCTTGATGGTCGGTTTGGAAATGGCACAAGCAGTGCAAGATCTGATGTGATTCTCGACATCCTTTCGAATCAGTGCTTCGTACTTAACGGTATTGCTAGTGCACTAGTGACCACGAGAAATGCCCAGCGACTCGACGCTAGTGTGCTTCCCATATCATCTTGGCACGCTCGCTTGAAGGAACACAAGGTGTCCCCGGGTGACATAAAAGTGCATCTTGGAGGTGAGGGTGGTACTTGCGTGCCCCCCAAGAGTGCCTTGTAAGTGTGGCCGGAGTCTGGGTCACTCTCATAGAAAGCTGACTGTCAGTCTCGTGCCCACAAAGGTTGAGCACGGTGGTGAGCGCGATCGGTGGTCGGTGAGGCGATTACGCAACATTATTGGTGCTACCCTTCTTGTATGATGTTCAAATGAAAGTTTGTTGTGAATATGTGGACCACTTCGATGGTGATCATTCTGTGACTTCCTTGTGTTTGTATGAGCTGCCGAAGTAGGTGGTACGTGTGGATGATTGTCTCCTTCCCCAAAATGTAGTGCTTCTATTTTCGACAAGCCTGCACAATGGAATACTTTTCTTTGTCATAAGTGGGATACTTTCAAACTATGTCGGACAATGTCTCACGGTGATATGCCACTAAATGTCCCTGTTGAGTAAGAACTGCCCCAATAGCATAGTCAGAGGCATCTGTCTCGATCTCAAATAGTTGTTGCAAGTCTAGTAATGTGAGCACTGGGGCAGAACAGAGGCGATGTTTCAATTCTATGAACCCCTTCTGTTGAGATTCCGACCAACAGAATTTTTCTTTCACTCCTCCCTTGGTGACTTGACTCAAGGGCCAAGTGATATGAGAGAATCCCAACATGAACCTGCGGTAGAAATTAGCAAGACCCAGAAAGCTACGAAGCTCTTTGTTATAGTGGTTGGGGGTACAGACGATCAGGAATGAGCTTGGATCTTGGGGCGAGATCCACATGCACCCCTCTTTCATCAATAATGTATCCCGGATATTGAACACAGGTCATACCAAATTATACACTTCTCCAAATTGTCACACAACTTGTGTTGCCGCAGTGTTTGGAGGACTTTTCGGATGTGCTGAAGGTGCTCTTCCCAAGTCTTGCTGAAGATCAGAATGTCATCCAAGTACACCACTACAAATGAGTTGGTGAATGGCCACTAGATATCGTCCATCATCCTCATGAAGTTTGCGGGAGCATTCTTCAACCCGAAAGGCATGACTAGCCATTCAAAAAGGCCTTCCTTGGCTTTGAAGGCAGTCTTCCACACATCAGAGGGTTCAATTGGTACCTGGTGAGACCCAGACTTCAGGTCGATCTTGCTGAAATATTTTGCACCTTTGAGTTGGTCCAGAAGGTAATCAATCCGTGGGATTGGGTACCTATTCCAGACAATGATCTTGTTCAGTGCCTGATAGTCAATACAGAGTCTCCACGTCCCATCCTTCTTCTGTACCAACACGATCGGGCTCCCATAGGGCGATGAAATTGGTTTGATGTGACCTTTCTGCAACAGCTCCTGAATCTGCCTCTTGATTTCATCAATCTCCATAACAGAGCGCCGATAGATCGGTGCATTGGGTAGCGGCACACTTGAGGTCGGTCAATCGGGTGCTTGACCGCGGTGCATGGAACCCCTGTGGGTGAGTGAAGATGTCTACAAACTCCTCACAACCTTATCCATTTGTTGTTGTTGTGAAGAGGAGCCCCTATTTGGAGAATTAAGCCCATGATATTCTTCTTGCCCTGGGGGCGGATCATCAGGAAAACGAATTTCCTGGTTTGGGAAATGAGCTTACTACATTTTTTTGCGGTAACCAAAGAGATAGCCGCAGGAGGTGGTACCTCTGGTATCCTATACAACTTATTTACCAAAGTAACAATAACAGCACGAGATTGAGACTCATACACAACATGATGCTTCCACAAGTATGGTTGTCCTAATAATACATCAGAAACATCAATAGGAGCAACATCACATACTACCTCATCCATGAAGGGCTTGATGCTATAGGGAAGGTGGCTTTGAGTTCTTTGGTTGATCACAGAGTTCTCGTCCTTGGTGAAGCCACTCGATGGTCTATGGATGTGGAGTGGCCCAATGATTGGAAAGCCCAAGCCCCCTTCACGGTGTCTGTGAAATGAGGGATTATTTTGGCTCCCATTGTCGACAATAGGCTGTGTACATGGGAGCCACGGCCCCCCTTACATCCCCGGGAGTGGAAGAGAAGCGTTCCTCCTCCTCTGGATCTTCCGGTTCCTCCTTCTGGATCTTTGTAGTGGCAACAGTGGCGTTGGGCTCCGCATCAATAATCTGTTTCCCTTTCTCATTCCCCTTTTCAGGTTCTGATTCGGAGTCGGAGCATGCATCTGACTCAGAAGCCCTCATCTCGGACACTAGCGACTGCTTGGCCCAACACTCACTTGTGTTGTGAGTGGAGCTCTTATGGAACTCACACCACTTTCCTGTGACCTTCTTTGGCTTTGCGGTGTTGTTCTTTTCTTGTGGCTTCGACGGGTTGTCTTTAGCCGTCATGCCTTGGCTCTATCCTTTGTTATGCGGTTTGGAAGCACCTTTCCCTTGCTTTTGATTCGCAGATCCAAAGTCCCACTTCTTCTGTTTGAATTTCTGCTCAATCTTGGCAGCATACCAGTATGCCATACCAAGCGAGGAGATGTCGAGGAACTCCATTTCCTCCTGAATGTATCTGTGTAGACAACTGCGATACTTTAGCACCAGATGTTTCTCTGAATCTTTGATACCCAACTTTGTGCGCAGGGTACGGAACAAATTCGTCAGCTCATGCACATCTTGATCCCTTTGTTGTCGTAGCGTGGTCCATTGTATGTACTTGTCCTCATAGCTCCCCACGGGATAGTACTGTTCCTTGACGGCGTCTCGGAAATAATTCCAAGTCGGTACGGCCGAGAACAGAGAGGGTTATGTCTGGTCCTTGTTCTCACAGTAGGTTTCCCACTAGTCCTTAACATGGGGGGTAGCTTTGAGGAGTGCACAAATAATCTTCTCCCGGTCTAAAAAGTCATGAACAGAGAAATATCCTTCTAATAGATTCAACCATCTATCTAAGGTATCTGGGTCTATTTGACCCTCAAATATGGGAATGTCAAAATTTACTTGTACCTTAAAAGGAGTCGCGCCTCCAGAGTGGCTACTAGATGCAGATGCGCCGCCAGTGGGCAGCCGTTGAAGGATCTGAGCAAAGTTATCCATCATTGCGTTCCTTTGTTTTTCGAGGCCTCCTCGAGCAATATTTTTATAGGATCTCTTTCTCCCTCATCTTTCTTTTCGTCCCCCACGGGCGTCCGTCGAGGTTTGCGAGGCTGATCTTGCAAAGGTGCCACCAGATCAAGCCCTAGCTCCTTATACCCTGACCTCGTTGGGGACATGCAAAGAAGGATCAAGAAAAAGTATACCACTCTAATACCACTGATCCGGATTTATGCAGCAACGCAACAGAATAAACATATAACCATAAATACAGAGATGCAGCGGAAATAACACTTCATTTCATTAATATCAAAGAACTGAAATTTTCTTATAGACAGAATGAAAATAAAACTAGCTAGGGCACTGGTAGCTATCTCTGGGAAGATATGTGGCGGCTACAGGCCTCTAAACTGAGTTACAATGATGCTCGAGGGCCTATTTATTATTTAGAAACAATGGGAAATCCTAAACAGCCAAAACACTAACCCTAGGAGATGAAGTGCCAAAACTATGGGCCCCGTTTGGGTAAATTGGTGTTTCAACTTTCCAGGGGCGTAATTTTGGCATACGATCTTTGTTTGATGCATACCATACCTCGTTAGAAAGATCTATCCGAGGACTACAAATTTTGAATGAGCAACATTGGTCCATGGACCCAGGTTTCTCTCCGTTTTCCAAAAAAACGTCGTTTAGGGCCTCAAAACGGCTCCGGAAGTTCAAGACTCGAAAAACTACTAAAAATAGTAAGTTGTGCCGAAACTGAAAAACTGAAAGAGACAATGGTGGGGCCCAGTGGAATAGGCGGGTGACCACCAATATCCACCTGTATCAAAAATTGAAATCAAAATTATGGCAACAAGGAAACCTACCACTCACAACTATAAATATGGAAGTGCTGCTGCTCCTAGCCTTCCACAACCTACAAGGTTGACACCACAACAATAGGAAGAAAAAAGAGCAAAAGGGATTTGTTATAATTGTGATAGAAAATACACTAAAGGTCATAAGTGTGCTTAGAAGAAATTGTTTTACAAAGATTGTGAATAGGAGGGAGAAAGGGAACACGAAACTTCAAAATAAGAGGATATACATGAGGAATCGAACTTAGAGAAAGAAGAATTGAATATGACCATATCTTGTAATCAATTGGTAGGAAATACCACTCCTCAAACTCTCAAGATAGAAGGACATACCAAGAATAAAAAGGTAATTCCCAACTAAAACAAAATATTCTTTTGGAATTTCACACCTCTCCATCAGGAGGACACTCGGGATTTTTAAAAACTTACCACAGGGTCAATATTTTTTTTTTTTGGGGATGGACTTAAATATGATATTCAAAAGTTTGTGGTGGAATGTTTGGTCTTCCAACAAAATAAATTTGATGCAATTAAGACCATGGATTTGATACAACCTTTATCCATTCCAAGTCAATGTTGGGAGGAGGTTTCAATGGATTTTATCACAGGTTTACCCAAGTCCGAAGGAAAGAGTGTCATCATGGTGGTAGTTGATAGAATTACCAAGTATGTACAATTTTGTGCATTATATCATCCATTTAAAGCCAACATAGTTGCTACTTCATTTATGGAAAGAATTCAAAAGCTACGTGCAAACCCAAAGATTATTGTAAGCGACAGAGATCCCATTGTCACTAGAAATTTTTGGACGAAATTATTTTATTGTCTGGGTACTCAACTAGCTCATAGCTCATCTTATCATCTCAATCTGATGGGAAAATAGAGATAGTGAACAAATTTTTGGAAGTATATATTCATTGCTTTGTATTTGATAAACAAACACAATGGGCCAAGTGGTTACCTCTGGCTGAATGCTGGTATAACACTTCCTTCCATACTGCAAAAAAAATGACCCCATTTATGGCACATTATGGATATCATCCACCATCCATCACATCATATTTAAGTTAAAATTCTAAGGTTAAAGCAGTGGAAGATCACATCGAGCATCAACAACAAGTTCTTCTACTCTTCACTCCTCCCTAGGGGTCATTAAAAATAATTCGGAGGACTCATCCAAAATGAGCTTAGATGACAATAATATGTTATCCTCCTCAATATTGTGGAAAAGTAAAGAGTTACTTGCGAGTAATGGTGGGGGAAAATTGGGAAAGAATGTTCATTTTTGTATTATTAAAGGAAGTATGTCACTCTTGAACATGACACTTTGTCACATTTGTGTCTGGGTTGGGAAATCCATTTGTCTCACAGTTAAGCAAACCTCATTGAAAGTATTGATCTGGTTTTGGGTATTATCGTTGAGTCAAATGTTGCCAAGTCACATGTCGTGCCACTGATATGTTCAAGATTTGTCCAACCTCAGTCAAAATTACCTTTGAAAATCATAACCTTAAATCGTGTTGGTCATCCATTAGTCAGTTCTGAATTACTCCAATTTGTTCTTCAAAACTTGACATGAAGTTTCGTAGCGTAGGCCCTCCCGCGACATATTTATTCCTATCAACTTCAGCTTATTATCTAGGAAGTTGATCTAGAAACCCTTTTCAATACCTTAAGGCCTGCATGCCTTAATGGAAGGTTTCTCGCTTTCGAAGATAGGTTGTCATCATTAGCCTTCGATCGAAGAATTCTATGAGTGTTTGACTTCAAAAAATTTAATCACACTTCATATATTTCACTAGAGTAACTTGAGATCCATTGTAATTATTGGTGGTTTCTCTCACACTTGTTAACGGTTCACATCATTGACCAATAATCAAGTGGTTTCTACTATTTTGGACTTCGAGACATGTACTCACATGGATATATTCGTACTATGGATTTAGAGATGGAGATCAAGACCTTGGATCTAGTTTCATCCATCCAGGCTACATGGAGTTATTAAATATTCATGATTGTAAATATAGATCCATTAATGGTCGCATCCATACTATGTCTACCATTGACATGGATCTTTGTGTATTTCCCTACTAGTTCATCGAGTTATGTTTACTCTAAGTATGGGAATGCCTACCTCAGTGATGTTTATATGAAAGCATGATATGTTTCCTTGATTGTTTGTTTCAGGTCCTCAACCAATTGGTCTCTGATCTGAACCTTCGACATGATAAAGCACTTAAGTCATCAAATATATTTTGGCTTTACACTTTAGGGGGAATTTGTTACACTAAAATTTGTCACCATGATTGTTGATTTGGATATATTTCCATCTGATGGAGTGTCTCAAGTGAATACCCTATGAAGCTTGAAGTAAAATAATACCAGGGACAAAAGGAATTTTGGTTTTCACCAGTTAAAATCCCTTTATCTGCGTGGTTTTCCTGAACAAAACCCTCGCATGCATAGTTTCTTTCACTATAAACCGCGATGATCTACGCAGTGTCTTCCATTGTAAAATGTGCAGGTCTATTTATGTAGTTAAAAATAAAAAAGTAAGTTCTAGAAGCTTTGGTTGAGGAATATTATCCTAACTAGAAACCTCGAACCACTACATAACTGCGCCTCATCCCTTGGTATATGGAGCTAATCTCTTTTTCTTAAGGATCTTATCCCTTAAGAAGTGCAACTTGAAACATTCTCATCCTTCCTATAAATTAAACATAGGAATAAAGGAATGGGAGACTATTGAGACTTGGATTTGTAAACTCATGATGTTGGTTTAGCTATGAAGAGCTTCTCATCAAGGGAAGCAAATGAGACCATTGGAAGAGGCTTGTGACATCATGGCAACCAGGTTGTAAGCTTGTTTTCCCTTTTGATTTTAATATAAAGTAATTATTCTTTCATAATTGTGTCTATTTTTGATGTTATATGTGGGATTCCTTGATCACTCACATGGTTTATAACTGATTATTGATTCATTTATGCTAAATTAGGGATTTCATTTACCTTTGATTTTATATGTGAGATGCTTTAATCTCTTTGCATGTTTTTGTCTATGCAGATCTCTTTTGGAACATCATGGAGAAGCTATGGAAAGCATTTGGAAAGACTGTAAAGCATTGAGGAAAAGCTGGTTGTGGAAAGCACTGAAGGACTTATACAAACATTTCGTTAATATTTAATTGATCCTTTGCATACTACATGCTTCATGTTTTAGTTATAAGCTAAGAAAAGAGCTATTGTTTTGTTTGTTTGTTTCTAGTTTTCCTTCAGGATTCTAGGGAGATCGCTCTTGTCCGTAAGAGGGATTTATCTAGGTAACACAATCACACTAAGAAGGATAATAAATTATCACCAAAGTACTATGGTATTTACAAGGTGTTGCAGAAAATTGGTACTGTGACATACAAATTGGAGCTTCCTGCATCTTCCTGAGTGCACCTAGTTTTCCATGTTTCATGCTTAAAGAAGGCTATAGGTGACAAACTCCTAGTTCAAACAATATTTCCAGAACTTGGCGAGGAAGGAAAAATAATATTGGAACCTGAAGCAGTCATGGAAACCAAAACTCAACAACTACGAAATCGGTCAATTTCAAAATATCTCATCAAGTGGAAGAACTTACCCGCTAAAGATTCTACATGGGAGGATGACTATTTTATACAGAAGCATCCAGAACTACTCAAGCATTGAGGAAAACACTTTTTTGAAGGACAGGGGCATGTTAGGTCCCTATAATACTAGTGTAACCCATTATTTTTATTGTTAGTGTAGCCCCCTTATTGTTATAGTTATGTCCATGTAGTCTCATATTGTTATTATTGTGCCCCATAGAAGCCCACTATTGCTATTGGTGTGCCTTTACATTATTATTAGTATGTAGGCTCTGATTATATTGTGACCCCTTAGACTCATATATATAGGAAGTAGGTTTTTTCATTTGTATCGTCCAACAATTGTTCATTTATGTAATGTAAAGGAGGTTTCCCCCTAGAAGTGGATAATTTTTAAGTCGTTGATCTATATTTTCTTCTATTTTGTGAGCTAGTTGCATAACAGAGCTTGTGCCTTTTTCACATGGAGCTTTACTTGCTCTTTATTCCTTCATCTTCAACTGAGCCAATTCGTGATCTTTCTTGTTAATAACATGCCAGTGTTATTTTTTCCCTTCCTTGAACTTGTTGATTTCAGTAAGAGTTCTATTAAGTTATTTTTATTTTGAGAAATATCTTCTTGAAACCTGATTTTGAAGATTTGTCTTCTTCTTTCCAATTCTCCTATTTGTATCTTTAGAAGAGTGAACTTTTCTGCTTCTCTTTTGAGAACTTGTGTATGTTCCTTTCACCTTAAATTTTCCTTCATGAGCCTATCTATTTCTGCAACAGTTGTATCCAGTTCCTTTTGGTTTTGATTAACTTTATATACATACCTTTTACCATATCCCTTTTGTTGGATTATTAAGTCTTTCTCTTTCTTTTATGCTTCCCGCACCTGTAGTTTCAATAGAGAAACTTCTTCTTTTAGTGTACGATTTTCCTTCTCTATGTTCTTGCATTCTTTTTTATTGTCTTCAAGTTCTCTTCTAACTAACTCTTGAACTTTGCTAGCTTCTTCCAAGTGCACTTTAAGGTTGATGATGATTTCCTTTGATTTTTCATTCTTCTTATTAAGGCTTCTGATATGTCATTTTGCTATCTTTAGTTCTGATTCTAGAAATTTAACATTGTTTTTCACCTTTAAGTTCCTTTTTAACTTTGAAAATTTCTTTTTGAAATTTTATCTCAGTCATCTCTTCATCCTCTTCTTCATGAGCTTCCTTCTTGCTATTCGTATGAATAGGATCTGATTTTTTTCAATACCCGGAACTTCCTTTGAACACTCAACAACTTGCTTCTTTGATTTTCCCATCTCCATACTTTTAGATATGCCTTCGAGCTGTTAAGTTGCTACTAAAGGAACCTGCCATGAGACCAATTGTTGGAAATACTTAGAGGGGGGCTGAATCAATATTTCTTGTAAATTAGTATTTTTAATATTTCAAAGAATTAATTATCTTTAACATTTCATCAAAATAAATAATAACCAACACCATTCAACAATGCACAAAAGCCACCGAATGCTTCTTAATATTTGTGTTTAAAAATAATTACATCAAGTTTTCAACTCCAATTGAAGGAGGCTCCAATCCCCTGATTTATAAGCTCCAACTTGTAGGATGCTCTAACACCTTGTTTACCAACTGCAAGTAGGAGGATTTTCCAACACTCTAGATCTCACGCTCCAGTTGACAGATGTTCCAACACCCTGTGTACCAACTGCAATTAGACAGATGCTCCAACACATTGTGCAGGCCGCTACAACCTTCCCTAACACTACCTTTCCACTTCGAAGTGTTTTCAGGCTCCAACCTGAAGGTGACTCTAATCACCTGCCCTGCACCACCCCGTCACCCTGCTCAATCGACAAACCAAGTTTCACAATTTTCAGACTGGATCCCCCTACGCTCAAAATTAATATAAAGAAATTGTTATGAAAGTTCTACTTCTCTGCTTAGTATTTATATCATTGTCAAGTTCTGAAAACCTCACTACTCAACTCTTCTCAAGATGACCACCGCACAATCATACCTCAAACACTATTCAATATTGTATCCAAACATGCCTCTGCTCAAATATAATTCCAACTCAACTCACTGCACAATATGTGCATCAAACCCTAGCTGTGCCAAAACACCAAGGTCAACCAATTCACTACTCTACGATAAGTAATCAATCTCATCTCTATATTAGTTTGTCCTGCAGTGGTCAATGTCACTATATAACAACCATCGTTGCGCTCAATACAAACACTACAATTCTCATGAATAAATATGTGCTATAAGATTCATGGAGCAGTTTCCAAAACCAATGTTGATGTATCGGTGTCGGAGGTGCTTCTGGTACTAAGGATCAGTTCAAGATGTCTTAGGCATGTTCTATGACCTTCTTGTAAATGTCTCAAATGTTTCTTAAAGAGACTTACTGGAAAATGTCTTGTAGTTGGTCAAATATAGAAAATGCCTTTATTGTCATCAAAGTATTGTTTCCATATAAGATCACTATCGTGTCATATTATTTACACATTTTTTATTCATTGTTTTCATGTCATTCGTCACACTTTCTATCATTCAATAAGGTATATGACATACCAATGTCATAGTCAATATTGGAGATTTCTGCTATGAGAAATTATTTCTACTGGGTTATTTTCATATCATAATCAATCCATGCAATAGGTCATACATTGCACTACAATAGATAACAAAGTACTATACATTAGAATGTTAGTGTCATCGTCAAGTGATTATCATCAACAAGTAAAGTCAGTAATGCTTTTCTTGTCCTTGATAGTAAAGAAACAATCTCAACCATACTGTCATCACTGTCATGTTATAACCATAGGTCCCTGTAATGACTATTGTTCATCTAAAATTTATTGTCTCATAGATAAAATACAATGTACTGTAAAACGATCATTAATATATCTCTGAGGATAAGTTACTATCAAACATCAATGTTGTTTCCATATCAATGTTAATAAGAGGACATATTGTTAAAGGTAGAATAATGTTGTTAAGTGTTGTCAAATTTAAATTTGATAAGTCAGGCCACACCTCAAAGTGTTACTGTTAAATTGTTGTTAATGTTTACACCATAATTGTATACATGGAGCTTGAAGGGACTACACATCTATTAATTAGATTAAGGCATTTTGTGTTTGAATTATGATGAGAAGGATACCCTAAGGAGGGACAAAGGTGATTGCATTAAAATTTCTTTTAAAATCTTGAAAACACTCCAAACAAATCCTTGTTTACCAAGCCACAACTCAAAGAAATTTTTTGCCCAAGGTTCACTATCCTAGAGGGCTGCATGATGTTCCTAACAGTCAGTATTGAAGGAGGGCTCATGGCCTTCGCAAGTCACAAGACTCGTTTTGATATGTTACTGATGTCACAAAGATAAGAATTTCTATTTCAGATTAGGTTGTATGAACAAAAATTAGGGTCGATTCTCTAATAGGTCTCCAAACACAGTCTAAGGATGTTCAAAAGGAGCATAACTAAGTCCTCAATTTCTTCATTGATCTGAGAAACAGATCATCATGAATTTATTGATTTTTGGTAGTGGCTGATTTGATGAGGATGAAATAATAGTACAGTTAAAAACCAAGGGCTCAGTCTAGCTTCAAGAGGATATTTATCTGAACGGCTCCCAAACCGGTAAGAATAAGACAAAAGGCCAAACCATGTAATAAATGATCCAAACGAATCCCTGAAATGAAACCCTAAAAGAATCCAATTTTTTTCCCAAAAACATATGCCAAAAACAAGAATCCTTTAGCTCTTTCGCTAGTCATGAGAGGTCATGTCTTTTTTGTTTTAGAGAGCTTCATATATGCTTGAATAATTTCCCTAAGAAGGGCCAAGTCTTTGCTTGTACAATGCACCACATACCTCATCCAACACTAATCCTTACAAGGGTCGAAGTACTATTAGCGGAATTTTAAGGTCTAAAGTGGGCCTCCTAAGGAAAATGTACAATAAAAAATCACTTTATGAGAATCAGTCACATTTTAGGGGATGACATCATCCATAATGGTTGAGGTGGCATTAGTTGAGTTAAAGGTACTTACTTGTCACATTCTCAATGATGGATAAAAATTCATGGTTAAGCATGGTAGTGCTCTAAGTACTTTTAAATTCATAAAGTAAAGTACTCATAATAAATGTCATTTCACACTTTTTGAATAAAATATTATTATTTTCATTTCATATTTCTTGAAGAAAACAATGTATGTACACACTTTTCAATAAATAATATATTTGTATATTTTCATATATTTATTGTTAAATTATATATTCATCTAATATTACAATTTCAAATTAATTATAAGTTAATATCTATACATATATTTTATACATATGAAATAAAAATAAATAAAAATGTAACCTTGTAATTTTAGGATAAATCAAATCTATAACTAATATTATTATAATATTAATAACAATACGAAAATATTAAAATTAAAGAAAAAAGCATTTTAGTTTTGTATTATGAAAAAATGTATAATAGTTCTGTATGTTGAAAAAAGTTATATTAGGTTCAACATAGTTTGGAGTAAAAAAAATATCTAAATTTCAATGTATATAAATCTTGTAATATACTTATAAATATAAATTAAATCTATTTCAATATTTTTTTTTCTTTAATTTTAAATACAACTCAATTCATTTCATTATAATTATATTAGTATTATATAATATTATGAAAAATAATCTAAATGTCATAGAATATATATTATATGTTATTTCGTCTTATATTATAAATCAAATCAATTTAATATGTAATATAAAATTCACACATAAATATTATATTACATTTATTATATTATATTATATTATTTTTATATAGTATACTAATTACATGTTATTATACAATTTAAATAATATAAATTTTAATTAATAGCATATAATATAATTAAGATTTTATGAATTTGTATTTATATTTTATTTTAAGTTATTTAAATACAAAGGACAAATGCATTAATTGTTCAATAATAATGATTTTTTCTTGAAAAATTCATTCATATTTATAGTCACATCAATACAATTTTTTTATTAGTTTTATTTTGGTACAGCTTTTGAATTGAATTTAACTATGGTTACATGGATTGTGGTGAAATAAGTGAATTGAAAATTCATAAATATTGTTTTATTGGTTTAGCTATTATTTTACTATTTCCTTAGGAGGCCCATTTTAGACCTCAAAATTCCCCTAATAGTAGAGTAATGGTCAGAGTAGATTGTTCGTTAAAGTGTTTTTAGGAGGATTACTTAATAGTATTTATATAGTTCTTTTAGGCTTGAGAGAGGGATTCATAAGGTTATTCATTGGAGGATTTTTTAATAATAAAATGTTTAAATTTTAATTCCTTAGGACCCAAGCATTAGCCCTTGTTGATAATATTGACATTTGACAAAGATCAAAGCCCCTTGTAATGCTTCAAATCTTTTATAAAATATCTTGACCACACCTAAGATGGAATAACACTTCTTCCTTGAGTTAAATAAGTGTTGGGATATGGCAGGGTGCCACATCACCATGCATTGGGTTTTAGCCCATGATCTGGCGTTTTCAACTTCAAACGAGGATATCTCACAATCCATGAAGAACCACTTGGCGTGCCACATGGCACTAGAAACATATTGACAAGGAGAATCCAATGGGAAGGATTTTCATGACAAATTCCATGGTTTGCTTCTTGAAAAACCTTAAACAAGTTTCGGGTACGTCCTTTGACTAGGGAAACCAAACTCTAGAACTACGGTTTTCAACCTTCCAACAATGGATCTTCCAACTTGATGTAATCCAAAAAATTATAAGAGCATTCACTAATTGTTTGATATCAATGACATCAATGACAGGTGTTTAGTTAAAATCAAACCCCAAGGTTGACATCAATGACAACACCATCCAACAAATTTAACCTTCAAACCATGTTTATGATTACCACTCCTAGGTGTCATTAGACTCTATGGATCCTTCATTTATCCACCTAGGATGTAGTATGTTATCCAAAGGGATCCATTACCTGAATTCCAAGAAGGTTTTGTGAGGAAATGGATGCCTCTTTCAACAAGAATTTGTTGAGCCCAAGACCCTCCTTTTAATTTGTTTGTATTATTAAGTGTGCCACATGATGTTAAAATTGGATCCTTGTTGGGTTAATAAGGAAGATCATCTTCTTACTCATTAATCAATTTGTAGTTTTAATAATGTTTAATTGAAACTTGCCAAGGTTTAGGCTTAGAATTTTTTCTTCAAACACACTTTGGTGATTCACATTAAACCTAAGGGGTTTTTGTCTTAAAATTTAATTCTTAACTGGGATGGAAAATCTACTCTATGTGATTGTCCTTGATTCTCTAATAAGGTTTCCTTTTTATGCGGTATTGTCAACTAGGGTTTTACCCTTGCATTAGAGAGTCCTATTTAGTTCATATTTGGGTGCAGATAAATGGCTTGCCTTAAAATTATTCACATCCCCATTCATTTCCTACCTTTAAAAAATCCTCTTAGTAAGTTTCTTGTATCAAATATTTACCAAGTAGACATTCCAATGTCACATGCTATTTAATTCGCGGTGAGGTTAATATTAATAAGCTCTTTTAGAAAGACCATTCTTAAGTACAATGGTCACCATTGGAATCAAATATTATACAACCTCTAATACCTCACATACAAAAGTAAAAATCCTAGAAACCCTCTTAGTGGAAGTGATTTAGTGCAAAAAACAATTTTATGAAATCAACCTTAAAAAATAAATCTGAATATTTTTAGTCTAGATTAGATGATAACTATGTACCCCTTCAAAAATGGAGGATATTCTATCAAGCGTAACAAACTTTGTAGATGGATAAAAATCCAACAAATAATCCTTTGTGCAAAAAATGAACCTTAGGAGGATATTCCTTCACATGAGTAATGGACTGTACTCGAAGAAGAAGGGGGAAAGGAAAAATCTTATCTCAAATCCTCGAGCAATCTTCTTCCTTATAACCTAATACTTTTATTTTATCCATATGGTAGAAAAATAAGTCAAATTGTCTTCATCAATCAAGTGACTTGAGGAAAAATCAAAGAACTATCAAATTCTATTGCTGAACATACCCCCATATTTACCTTTTGGGTATAGTTGGGACATCAATTTTGTAATCTATCTTGCTACTTTTCAATGGTTGTAATCTATCTTGCTACCTTATGCAAGTAAGTTATATTCAAAAAGTACTCCACCTTCCACGTATGGTGTTGATCTCAGCTACATTATAAGTCCATATATTATTAACACATGAAGTTGGTTTTTACATAATTGATGTGGACATGATAACCAAGGATTATATTGTGTGTATGTAGGGAAAATTCAATATCATGCTCATTATCATCGTTAATTTATTTATAAGATTAGAAAGAACCATATTCATTTTCCAAGGTTAATCACAAGATAACATAATGATTTTGGGCCCCCTTCTGAATGGATCTCTTGTGAGTTGATTGAGGAGATAGGGAAATGATAAGAAAATTAGAATTTGGTGAATTAGATTGTTGAAATTAAAAAATGAAACATAACATTCTGATGAGAATGAGTGTATCATTATATAATAGTCCTTTGAGATGTAGGCATTATCAAATGTCCTTTTGGAAGTTCCCTAGTCTCAAGAGTGTGACATCCACTTGGGATTCAGGTGAGGAGTTTCAAAAGTCCTCTTTGAAATTCCATGTTCTTGAGAATGCGAAATCTATATGAGATTGAGGTGAAGCAACAAAGATATTGTAGCAAATGACCAAAACAATACTCCTTAAAACTTCAAGGGGATAGGGTGACAAATTCTACATGTTATAACTACCTTGAACTTGGAAACTCATTAGACTTAGCTCTTGTATTGCAATGTATGTAAATGTAATTAATCTTTATTGTTTTTCTAGGCCATTTTATAGTGCTCCATCTTTTGGTTATGTGTAGTTATGACTTATGGACCTAAAATGAATTGATTCAGATCTTATATTTGTATATTTATACACAATATTTTTATCAAGAAGTGATTTCTATCTTTATAGTTGCTAATGTATAAATGTGTATTATCAGTGATTGTGTTGTGTGTTGTTATCATGATCTAATCATTAAATGATTTTGGATTTTTATGAACATGATGTGATTATTGGTTTTCTTCTTATGTTGCATGCATGCATAGATCATGATGGTCTGTTATGGCATTAATGGAATATAGTCATGTATGCACATGATAATACACTGTTAAGCCATACAAAAACCCTTTTTAGCCCTAAAACCCATTATTAAGCCCTAAACACTAAGTTATTACATTTCTATTGTTATATTGTTAGGTTAGCCAAAAAATTTAATCGTAATTATACCCTCTCTCTCTCTCTTATATATATATATATATATATATATATATATATATATATATATATATATATATATTATGATCATTAAATATTGTGTTATACAATCTATTCATTGTAAAAGGAGCTTTCCCCCTTGAAATGAATTGTAAATATTGTTTCTTATGTATGTTCTTTTTTTTTCAACATAAAAGAGTACTTGGTGTTATATTAATCCGCACCTGGGTCGCGGCTAAAATCGAGTGATTACAATTCAAAGCATTGCCAAAAATTGGGCAAGTTGATTTCCTCTGTTGCAGGATTGACCCAATTTATTTTCAAAATTACAAAATTCAACACCGCTATTACCGAGTTAATACCATAGGATTTACAGTATTGGTTGAGCAACAAAACATATTTATAATTGTGCATATAAAATTAATAGTAAATTAACCATTGGGATCAAAAGGTTTATTCAGGTCGATTCCAGTTAACTCTTCTTCAGTGATGACATTCTCTTCTTTAGTGATGACATTTTTCTTAGCAAGTTAGATTTTGAGATCCTCAATCTCGCTTTGGAGAGTGTATATTTCATCCTCCATATGTCTGATTTTCTGGTTCTTCTCCACATTTCTCTCGACCATTGCACATGCCTCCTCATGTTACAGCTAAAAATTCCTCTGTAGGTCTGCCACTCCCCTTCTTATCTCGTAGTGTTCCCTTTCTCAAGGAGTGTACAGGTGAGGTGTGAGTGTAGTTGGGGGGGGGGGGGGGGCTTTCATATCTACAAATGCCTCTCCTAGGGCGCTTGCGTCGAGAAACCCCATGCTCAGGTTCCATTTTTCCTTTCTCACGGTGAAAACCGGGCTCATAGGTCAAATGTCCATGCATTCCACCCTCACAGGATCCACTTCTCATCATATTGTTCTCACTCACCCCAAAATTACACCCAGAATTACATCCAATTCCCACACTCAATTCCCAGCTACATATTATCTTGTTTTTGAAAATTTCCACAGACTCGAAATACCAGGTCAAAGCCAAAAGGACCATCCAAGGTAGGAAACACTTCACACTAAGCCTACCTCCAATATCTCTCAAGCCCAAATTAAAATTTACAACATCCACCCTATAAAATTTAGTATAACAAATTATTTACCAAACATACCTCCCATACCCAAACTGCAACTTCACAATTTCCCATCGGAAACCCCTCCCAAAGCCATGAAACCTGCTGCCATCCGAGTGTAGGGTCTCGAATTTATCTTTTTTTTATAACAAGATCAGGTGCTAAATTATATTCCAAAAAGAGGAGGAAATGTTTCCTTTTTACATGCAAGTGTTTCTGAGGAGTAACAGAGAAGGTAGCGACCACAAAATGCTAAGCCTTCTTTGTGTCTATTGTTTAGAAAATACTAAAATATAGATATCGAGTATATTCGGACAAACTGAGAAAGAAGTAGAACAAAGTTAGAAGACATGCTAAGAAGAAGAGATGAGCAGATAAGTCAATTCTTATTGGGCGCCTAGTTGAAGCATCCGTGTTGTCCTCTGTTCCAGCATTTCTCACGTTGTTGGAGCTGGAGCTTGGGGCTGAGCGTTTCTCAAGGATGTATTTGAGAATTTGGACAGATTCTTCTGTATGGGCGCAACGATTAGAGAGATCATTGAACTTTTGTTGGAGAGACGATACCCTGTGCTAGAAGAGATTCACATCTATTTGATGTTTTTCATCAAGGATTTTTTGCTGAGCACGAATTTTCTCCAACTCGGCCTGGAGATCTGCACAATGTAAACAATCTTTATTGTGTGCCATAACGCAAACGTAGAGAACAGAGACTGGAGGTGATAAGAGGAGGGGACACGCGATGGAGGGGTGGGGAAGGAGGCTATATGGCGACGGGAGGGGTAGATGGCCAACAGAAACAAGGAACATGGGGAGGTAAATGCGCAAAGTAGGGGAGTGTTGTAGGCGGTTGTGAGTAAGTGAGGAGGGAGCAAGGGAACATATGATGCAGTGGTGGGGTGAGAAAGGAGCAGGGGACTGATCCCGAGGAGATAGGGTCACGAGATGGGAGTGGGAGGAGGTATGGGAGGGTCTACAGAGTTTAGAAAATTCAGAATAGTGGATCCAACAAAAAATATTTCTCAGCATAGTCAAGATCATGGCAGGGGAATCAAAGATAGACCATCATTGTTGAGGATTTGTCCAATTGTTCTTGCACAAGCCCTGTTTTCTAGAGTATCAGCAAGCTTGTTGTTCATTTTGAGGATATGATGGAAGGATATGTCTTTCATGTCTTTGGATATGCTTCGACATCTGCTAACAATTCTGTGGAGATCAATATTGTGGACGTGGTGGTCTTTGATCATGATACTGTTGATGATAGAGGAGTTACCGAACACCATTGCATTGGTGATGTTGTTTTTTTTTAATAGATGGAGGCCTTGGAGGAGGGAATAAGGTTATTATTTGTTGTTGGAGAGGGTTCCGAGTCCCCATTCGAATGAGAGAAGGGTGCTGCCATTTTAGTTTTTGATAAAGCCTCCTGCTCCAGCAATGCCTGGGTTCGATTTGGATGCTACATCGAAGAAGAGAGCTTGCCTTGAGCAACTGTCCAACCATTCAATAAATTCCTTTCTTTTAGACAAACCTTCCATGTTTCAATTTGATGAGGTTGAGTGGCTGGAGGCTTGAAGAAGCCAGAACTGTCCAGCAGCTTGCCCAAAAAGTTCCTTTCTTCCACTTGGAGGTCACTAACGTCGATGTCACTTGTGTTTTTAGAGACAATTGTTTCGAGAGTGAGACTCCAAGTCTTGTTGCAGACCTTCCTAAGAGAAGGCTTTTTGTTGTTGAAGATCATATTGTTTCTGGAGAGCCATATGTTCGATGGGAGCACATATGAAAGAGTATCCTAGACCCTTTTGGCCAAGTTATTTTTCTTTTTCCACCATGGGTAATTTTTCCTCCAGTTTTTAATCAAATCAGGAGTAGTGTTGATGGGGTCCAAGTGAAGCTCGGAGGATGGAGTGAGATCTTCCCAACATTGAGCTAAAAAAGGAAACTTAACGAAAATATGATGCACAGTCTCTTCTACACATTGATAGTTGGGGAATCTGGATGGACCATTCACTCCCATTTTTTTTTTAATTTTTAGAGGTGAGGATCTTACCTTTGAGGAGGGTCCAGATAAAGATCTTTATATTTGGGATCGCTTCTGACTTCCAAACCAGTTTCCAAATTGGCCATGGAGGAGAGGGAAAGTGATCCTTATTGAGATGGAAGTGAGCTGCTTTGATAGTGTATGCAGAACCTGTAGGATCCCAGCGGAAGCTATCCATTTTGTCTTTCCGTAAGGGAGTAGCACCATGGAGCAAGACTTGGAGGTTGGAGAGGTTTTATTCCAAATGAGGAGGGACAGGGGGGAAGTACCATCCAATCCAGTTATTAGTATGCTCATCCCACTTAGAGAATTGATTTTAAAAATTTAAATCGAGATTCTGTAAATAAGAGAGAATTAGTTGAGTGCCTGGCCTTTCCAAGAGAGGAATTTTCCCCATGATTCTGTCTTTCCCAATATTAATGTTGCTACCCCCTTGAGGGACTTTGGAGAGGTTATGAATTAAGAAGGGAATGGATTTCTTACAAAGGGCCCAGATTCTGGAGCAGTGTCTATTTGGAATGTCATGATCAAGGAGTTATTATCTGGGAGAGCTAAGGTATTTGGATTCAATAACTCTTTTCCACCATTCTTGTTGTCCACTAATTAATCTCCACATGATATTTCCCCCAAAGGCGTTATTCAGAAGCTTAGGAGAACGGATTCCGAGCCCTCCAATTTCGTAGTCTTGTGTGACTTGCCCCACTTAACAACATTATATTTCTTCTTCTCATTTTTTCCACCCTGCCAAAGAAAATGCCTTAAGATTGCTTCAAATTTGTGATGTATGCTGGTAGGGGCATGAAGCAGAGTGAAATGATACAACAGTAGAGATGAGAGGGCAGATTTAAGCAAGATGATTCTCCCAGCAAGGTTTAACCAAGATGAACCCCACTATTGAACTCTTCTTTTCATTTTGTCTATTGTAATGTTCCAGACTTCAGACTTTAGAGGCCTTGCACTGACAGGCATGCCTAAATACTTGAAGTGATCCCAGTTCAATTTGTAAGAAACTCCAAAAATTTGTGCTATGTTGTGTATGGTTTGGTTAGTTGCATTCCAATCATAAATGCAACTTTTTTGAAATTTATCAGCCCTCCAAAGTAAAGCATGAATTTGTCAAGGAGAGATTTAAATCTGTGGGAAATTATGCAAGTTGCACCGCCCATCAAGAGAGTGTCATCTGAAAATTGAGAATGGTTCATATTTTTGACATCGTTGCCAAATTTAATTCCATTGATGAGGCCAACTCTTCGCATGTGATCCGAGGCCCTGCTGAAAGGTTTGGCCATGAGGATAAAAAGGAAGGGAGAGAGAGGGCAACCCTGTCTAAGGCCACGGGAGGACTGAAATAAGGTTGTTGGCCTGCCATTTATGAGGGGGGAGATCCAAGGGATAGAGATGCAATATTTGATAAGGGAGATGAAGTCATTGTAGAAGCCCATTTTCTGAACGACTGATAAGAGGAAGGAGTGTCTAACCCTATCAAAATCATTGGCTAGATCGAGTTTGAGAATGAATCATTTCTCTTTGCGAGACATACTTGAATGGATATCTTCTTGAACAAAGAGGATAGAGTCCGAAATTTGCCTTTGGGAGATGAAGCCTCCTTGATTTTCCGAGATGAGACTGGGGAGGAAGGGCTTAAGGCACATGGCAAGGATTTTGGTTATAATTTTGTAAGAGGAATTGCAGAGAGAGATAGGTCTAAACCTTGAGAAGGAGGAAGGGTAGTTTTCTTTGGGGACAAGAGCAAGGTAGGTTGAGTTGGTAAAGCCCTCTATTTTCTTCTTTCTTTGAGTCGACTGTATCATTTTGATCAAGTCATTTTTTATTAAGTCCCAGTAGGTCCTATAGAAGCTGATGGAGAAGCCATCAAGACCAGGAACCTTATCATGATGCAGGGACCATATGGCGCTTTGGATTTCAACCTCTTCTATATATTTTTTCAGAGTGTTGTTCATCTCCTCAGAGATCAAATTTGGCAGATGCCTTAAGGGATCGGAGTAATCTTCAGGCTCTTTTGTTTCAGTCAGAATATCTCTGTAATAAATAGTGGCAACAACTTTTATTTATTATTGATATCTCTGTATTCTACCTTCATTGTCTATGATAGAGGAAATGTTGTTTCTTGTCTTGCGAAGTGTAGCTTTCTTGTGGAAGAAGGGGGTGTTTTTTTCACCTGCTTGAAGCCACAAATGCCTGGATTTTATTCTCCACTTCTCCTCTTCTTTTCTATTGATTTAATATAATTGACAGTAGAGATATTTTTCAAGATTGGAGTTCTCTTAATTTGTCCCATGTGAGTCAACAGTGTTGTGGACAACCTCTAGCTTTTCTTTTATTTCAGTTTTGATCTTATCCGGTTCCTTGTAATGCATTTTGTCCCATTCTTTTAAGGCAATTTTGAACTTATTTACTTTGGTTTCCCAAATAAACGAGGGAGATCCCTCTACATGCTACAGCCAGCTATTGCGTACTAACTGCCTTGCTTCCAGAATATCATTCCAAAGAGGGTTATATTTAAAAGGGAGTGGGTCGAGAGAGGGTGATGGGGTAGTGGTCAAAGGCGGTGGAGGAGAGGATGTTGGTAGAGGCAATAGAGGAAAATAAGAGGAGAGGGACAACCACAAGAAATCTGTCAAGACTTTCCATGATGTTTCCCCCTCCTATCCTGCGATTGCTCCAAGTATATTTGCAATTTTTTGGAGCCATATCAATAAAATCATGGTCTTGAATGATGGTTTCAAGCAGATCTCTAGAGGGATTCAGGTTGAAACATCCACCCCTTTTTTCATTTGCGTGCAAGATTAAGTTGTAATATCCTCCTATAATGATATTGTTGTTGTCTTCATTATCAATATAATTTTTTAGAGCATTCCAACAGATATGTTTATCCCTATAATGGTTGGGTCCATAGATATTGAAAATGATGATCTCAATGCTCTCTTTAATATTTTGTAGAGTCACTTTGATCCAGTTTTGTGTTTTTGCTGAACTTTTTTTCTTCCAGACACTTTGATTCCAAATAGTAGCAAGTCCACCTGAGACGCCCCTGGACTCTGAGTGGGTGCCCGCATGATTCTTCATTCTGCTTATAATGATTTCCATGTCAAGATCTCCTTTCTTAGTTTCCTGAAGGAGAATAATATCTGACTTTTCCTGATTCATTAGATATTTTAGGGCTGAATTTTTTGAGGGGTGCCCTAAACCCCTGCAGTTCCATGAGATGGCTTTCATCATTTCAGGAAAGCAGAGTGACAGCATGTCTTTCCTCCTTGCTCCTTTTTTCCTGAGTCTTTGTTATTTTTCCCTAAGATATATGTTTCAATAGGGTTCTGAGTTCCAAGGGCTATATCCTTTTGGGCAGTTTCATATCTGTGTTGATTGGATGACTTCCTTCCAGGGCCAGTTTTCTTTAGGTTTTCCAGAGTGACTCCATGTTCTTTTACTGATTTTCTAGTGATTAGGGTTGAGGAGGGGTCTGAAGAAGATGAGGGGGAATCAATATTAATGGGAGAGGGATGAGGGGAGGCAGGCTGAGTGGGTATAGAGAGCTGGGGAGGATCATCTTTAGAGGGGCCAAGGGAGGAGAAGGGGTTGGAGGAGGCTAGAGAGGCATTGGAGGGAGGGATGGGAGGATCAGTTGGTTGCTTGGAGGGGTCGGAGGGCTGAGGGGAGGAAGAGGAGGGGAAGGAGGGGAAAGCTTTGAGAGGGGGTGCAGAGTGGGCCAAATAATTGCTGGTACTTCTAGGGTTCAAAGAGGTCTTTTTTTTATGGTTTCCCATTGTGTGTCTAGATCCGAGCTTTCAATATCAAAAAATTTAGAGCATCTATTAGAGAAATGGCCATATTCGTGACATACCTTGCATTCAAATGGGAATTTATCATAATCAAGCTGCTGAATGTGAGTCCAATCGTCAAATTTTACCCAGATCCACTTCGACGCAAATCTTGGCACAGGCTTTCATGTTGTCTTTTGGTTTGCTCCAATCAATGAACTTGCCAACAACGTTTCCAATCACACGAATAGAGTCATCCCCCCAAGAGTGCAAAGGGAGGTGATGAAGGCGCACCCAAACTGGGATAGCGTTTGGCACATCAAGTTCAGGGTCAAAGTTTGGCGTCCATTTCTTGAGATAGAGTCCTCTGGTGTCCATGAAGTAAGGGTTGTTCCTAAATATCAAATCCTTGTCATCTTTCATTTCAAAGTGAAAGGTGAAATAGCCTCTGCCGCAGAAACAAATAGAGCTTTTTCCATTGATCTTGTCTGACCAGTTATGATCAAACCATTTTTGAACAGTGTTCGGAGAAGGCCATAACCCAGTAAATTGACCTATGAGACCCTTCTCAGCTAGAGAAAGGGCAGCCATGCACGGAATAGCCAGAGGAAGGGAAACCTCCTGAATACCATCGAGATTCTTAACAAATTTCAAGATCGTCGCCCTAAGGCGGGGAGGATCTAAGGAGCTAATCAGAGCCGAGAAGGCTTGGGCCTGATCCAGTGGGGTGGACTCCAAAGGGGCCATGCGTGCGGCTGAAGGCAGAAGAGTAGGCAGAAGAGGGCAGTCGTGGCTGTAGAGCGTGATCGAGAGAGAAAATGGCAACACATGAGTATTGCAGGGTCTCGAATTTCTCACGACAGAGACTTAGGATACAAATTCTTAATTTATAGCACAAATTGAACCTCGTGAGTGGGTTCTTACCTTCAAGGTCACAATGATATCCCATGTTTTCTTCTCTGCAATAAACGACCTTGTGTCAGGGAAAATTAATTCCCCACCACGCGAGCCATTCGATCGAACACAACAAAATTAATTAAGGCCCTTTCTATGATGTCGATCACATTGTTCTAATTAGTTTGATCTTTCGATTGATTTGAACTATGGGTTGTTATCCAAGCCTTCACACGGATGAACCATATATGACGCCATGTGTCCTGCACCATTCTGTACTGGTGCCACCAACTAATTTAACGATATTTCACGGGGCACACAGGTTTACAATACATATCCGTTCACACATTTTTCTATGTGTCTTTAGCCTAAGGTGTGAGTGGGAGTGGGGATCGAGTATGAAGGGGTCGGGAGGAGGAAAGGAGTTGCGAGGATAGAGGGTGAGGGGACCAGCGAAAGGGGAGGAGGAGCAAGAGTGGAAGGGAAAAAATGAGAGGGAAGGGGGGCGAGGGGAAGGGGTCCAACGAAAGAGGGGAGAAAAGGATGAGGGGAGGGGGGTCAAAAGGAGAGCCTTGATATCCTTCCTAGGGATGAAAAGGTCCCACCTTGTCCTTGCCTTACCTTTCAAAGTGTTGTTGTTCCTATTAAAAGGGGAAAACTTTTCCCATATCTAGTTTCTCTCAAACATCATAACTAGGGAATAGGGTAGTTCTTTTCAATTCCATTTATCTGGATCATACAATTTCTCTTTGACAAGCTTGGTTTTCTTGGGATTCTGCGTCTTGGTAAGTCTTCTTAGAATGTGGTAGAAGTGTACCTTTTAAATTTTCGCCTAATCCCTTTAATTCTTTCCATAATTTGGTTCAGCTTATTATTCTGAGCAGCACTATTGTTGACCATGTGTTTTATAATGATGAGGGTATCCCCCAAGATGTTTATGACCCTGATCCCTCTTTTTTTAGCTATGATGAGGTCAAAGAGAATACCACCTGCCTTAGCTTGGTTGTTCGTTTTCTTGCCTAGTCCCTAAGCATACCTATCTATTGTCATTCCTTCAGGGTTGATGAGAACCCCTCCCCCACCTTTCACCCCAAGTTTCTTATATATGTGAACATGCATGGTTCATAACGATTGGTATCAGAACTACGATCACAAGGTTTTGCTACTTTACATAAATCTTTGTTGCATTTTCACCATAACTTCTTTTCTTTTCTAGGATGCTTCAGATTGTGAAATTTTTATTATATTGATATGAGATATAGAAGTAGATTCGACAAAAAAAATAGATTTTGGTTCATTGTAGTTTGAGAGATATACCCTATGGAATTTAGGGTTTGTGTTGGTCTTGAAATCAATCTCAAACATGCTACTTTCGAATTTTTTCTATAATTATTTTTTGAGGGATCATCACACCATGTTTTTTTTCACTAATTGAGAATTTGATTAAAATTACACAATCTAGTTCGTTATGAATTTGGATATATACCTTATAGAAATTAGGGATTGTGAACTGTCCTAAGATCAATTCAAACGAGGGATTTTAGAATTTTCGTTATACCTTTTTTTTGGGATACTTCAAATTATGAATTTTTTAAGAGAATAAGGGGATAATGCTATGTACAACTCATAAAAATTTTATACTTTGGTTCTCTAAAAATTTGGAGATATACCCTATGAAATCTAGGGTTTATGAAATCGTGTAATTAATTTCAAAGGAGCTATATTGGAAGTTTCGTTGTAACCTTTTCCCATAGAAGTTTTCGACTATAAAATTTTCAAATATTCGAGGAGACATATTGAGATACTATGATTAAAAAATTTAGAATCATATTGAAAAAATTGGACACGGGACATGCTCTACAAGTTTTCTCATGGGAAGAGGCCAAAAATCAACAATTTTGGGAAGGTTATCATAAGTTTCACTTGGCACATCAAAAAAAATTTAGGCCTATGGAATTAGAAATAAGACATGTTGTATTACTATAGGCTACTATTCCATTTTTAATCGTATAGTCCCATGATTTAATGTTAAGTTGAATATGGAGGAGTATTTAACGTATAGTCCCATGATTTTAATCGAAATGGGTGTTGTTGATGTCGTATTAGGGGTCCAACTATATAGTCATTGGGAACAATGGCCCTTAATTTTCAATATCTTTTCATGGCATTTTCCTTATAAGGAAACGAAATTGAGCTTGAAGGTATCTAAGGGTAATCATCTAAATGAAAAGCTATAATAGCATAAGAAAATTACTAGAAAGGGGACACCATGGTGTAATTTCACAATTGTGTTCATTATATGTTCAAACATCTATACCTTTTGCTCCAATGGATCTCTAAAATGTTATCAACAATCATTCCAAGGTATTTGGAGTGACGTCTAAGGATCTTTCACCTACTCGAGATCATGACCATGCTATTCATTTGCATCCTGAAAGTGTACCATATAATATTCAACCTTATAAGTATCCTCATGCATAGAAGAGTGAGAATTAGTGTATGGTTCAAGAAATGTTAGAGGATGACATCATTAAACTAGCCAAAGTGATTTCTCTTCAATGGTTAAAAGAATATATGGTCCATGGTGTATTTTTCCATATTACACACAATTCAATAAAATGACAATAAAATATAAGTTTCATATTCTTATAATTCACGAATTATTAAACAAAGTGCATGGATAATTTTTTTTACTAAGCTAGATCTCCATTATAGCAATCATCGAATTAGAATGAAATAAAAATACATTCCTAAAACATCCTTTAAAACATGTGAAGTTCATTAAGTTTTTTTGTATAATTATGGGTTCTATTAAAGGGTTGGTGGTGAGTGTATTATTGTGACAAAAGTCAACTACTAGAGCATATTGTGGCATATAAGGTATGGACATTAAAAATCATTTAGATCATCCTTGGAATATTAAGTTTGGAATAATTCCAAGAAAGCACAAGAAATGAAAGAGAGGTCAAGGAAACCACGATGAACAAAAATGCATGAAATGGAAATTTATGGGAGAATAAGTTAGATGCGATAAATTGAAGGGAAAAAATACAATTCATCGATAACTAAAGAAGCAATGTGATAAGAAAGTAAGCATGATAAGAATTGCATCGACATGAATGTAGTAGAACATGGGCATGATAACCATGGAAAGGAGCATGCATAACAAATGTGACGACATGGCCACATGAAGTTGAAAGGTCACAATGGTAAAAAAATAAACACACACAAATCTATAGGTCTTGGGATAATTTGAAGAGATTTAGGAGCAAGTCAAAGATGTAAAGTGAATCTAGTCTTCTCCCTTTGGCAAATTTGTTATCCACCCAAAATATTTACTTTAGTAGACTTTAGGAAGCTTAGAGGGGGTCATATTAGGAAAGCTTTGGGATAGTAAACTCCAGTTTGAGATGATAAGTTTCATCAACTGGTTCCTCCACTCTTTCCTTTGAGAAATATTCACCCTTTGATATTTATGAGATCTTGTATGGAGTGGTCTTCCTGGTATCGATGAAGTGTTAATTGCTTAATTATATTCGATGGAGAAATTCTATGATGGAAACCTCAATTTAGATAGACCTTGGAAGGGTAGTTAGATGATTCAATAATAACCAAACTTGAATGTAGCAATATTAACTCATTAAATCAAACCAATAATACTTGCACGGACCAAGGAACATCATTTGGTATCAAACCCAAGCTATAAGCACCATGGTCCCTACTTGTTAAAATATCTAAAATACCAGGACAATATCAAAATCCCATCATCTAATGCTTAACTTTATATGGATGAACTACAAATATGAAAATGTCCCCATAATAGTTCACATGTAGTCACGCCAATGGCCTTACATGTACGAAGATAGGAAGCTCTACATACAACTCAAAGTCTCATCGCCAATCCTGCATGCACTAAATATCATAGCCAAAGCATAAATCTAACATGCAAAGCATGGATACACTCACCCAAAATTAATTATATTAATAAAAGGAATGCATCTAGCCAAGTTGATATCTCAAGTGGTTAAGAATGAATAAATGAATCTAGTCCACATAGATGATTCTCTAGGTATAAGCCCCAAGGGTTAGCTCAATTGGTCAAGTCCCCATCGTTAAAAAATTATTTCTATTAAGAGCTCGTGGGTTCAATTCTCCCGACAAGCTCGAAGTCAGGCTATGTGGTTGAGTTGACAGGATGTGATCCTTTCAAGTGGATCTTCCTGGTACAAATATTCCATAGATGTAGCGGTCTCTTATATCCGTGTTGAAAATTCAACAAGATGATGGAGCTTGGTGAAATGAAGTCGCCTTCACTAAGTGGGCCCGCAGGCAAATTCTGGCGCAAAATCTATTTTTAGACTATGTCTATTTTTAGACATATGGAGCATGGTTCGGGGATTCCAGTTTGAGATTCTTGGAGCATTGGTCATGTTGGTAAAAATATATGAGACTCTGTTTTTTAGGTCAAAGAGGTCGAAGTCTATTTTTAGATTGCCTCTCCTTAAAACAGGGAAGTCAAATATTATTTACCCTTAATAATATTTAGACTATAAACTTCAGTTTACTCTCTTGGAGCACTTCAGTTCGAGCTACAGAAGTGGCTCATGCATCTGACAGAGGAATTACGCTATTCCCAAGGGTTTGATGGCATCATGCATAGTTGACTTCAGTTAGGACTTCAGTGGCAGAAGTTTGGTGGAGTTAATGAGACAGCTAGTGGAGTTGTGTTCGGTTTAATTTAGTTGAACTGGTTGAGATTAGTTTAACTAGCTAATCAACGAGTTACGAGTGGAGTGAATTAAATATTATTTAATTCATTAATTAGTAACTCATTATTCAACTCAAGAACACATCATTTCACTACAGTGCATGATCAGTTCAGTGGAGACCAGTGAAAGAGGTAGATGAAAGGGTGGAGTTAGCTATCAGTGGCAACATCAGTTGTGCATGAGATTTGCACCACACTTGGAGGAATTGTCCATGAAAATTGCGCAGTCAAGCCAAGGAGATTCGAACCTTGGATCTCTATATAGATAGGCCATGATTAAGCAATAGATGCAAGGCAATTGGCGGTGAGTTTTGAACCAATAACCTGTTCAAAACTGAGCTAGATTGTGAGTAACTTTATGAGAAAGTACTGAGTACTTGTGAGGAGTATTGTACTGAGTTAGTTACTTGATTTATCCATTATAATATACACAATAGCTGCGGGGTTTTCAGCTATAAGCTTTCCCCATACATACTGTGTTAATGTGTATGATGATTTGATGTGTTATCGCTTGATTTTATTTCCGCATGTTTGATGATCTGAGTGGAAGAGATTATGTGTTGCATATAAATTCGAATTGTATGTGATCAGGATAGTCTCGGTGGATAATTAATCATTATTCAGCAAATTTCTACATGGTATCGGAGCTATTGAAGCAGAGATTGATCATCACGGTGATTACAAACTTATTTCGGTAGACAGAGTCTGCATGCGGGCCAGGTAGCCTCCGGATTCATCTTTCTTCGGAAAGTGAAAGGTCTGGTAAATGCCCCTTGTAGTCGATCTCTGTGCTAGAAATAATTTTTTCTCACGATCTAGAGCGGTTGAGCTTTGAGGTGGAATTCGAAATTTTGCAGCAGTTTTGTTTTCTTGGTGCCGGTGTCGAAAATGTCTTTCAACGGTTTGCGACTCGAATATGCTCTTGAAGGCAGTTCGAATTATGTTGCATGGAAGGATCGCATGGAGGCAGTATTAGAAGATAATGGTCTGAAGGAGTTCGTAGATACAGATGTCCAAAAGCCCACTGATCCTGTTGAAGTCGAAGCATGGCAAAAGAAGATGGCGAAGTGTCGAAGGATCTTGTTGGAGGGTGTCAAGGATCATATTGTATCCAGCCTGCATGGAAAGGCTACTCCATATTTAATGTGGAAAGCTTTGACGGATCTATTCCAGAGTAAGAGTGACCAAAGGAAGCTGGCGCTCAAAGATAAGCTCGGGAACATCAAGATGGAGAAAGGCGACAGTATCGCCAAATACCTCACGAAGTTCACTCAATGCAGAGATGAGCTGGGAAGTGTGGGGGTGACTGTCGAAGATGAGGACATGGTCGACCTGGCTCTCCTCGGTCTTCCGAAGGCTTGGCACTCATATCAAGATAGTGTCAATGGTCGGGAGAAGCTGCCGGGATGGGAGCGCCTTTGGGCGGATCTCATGCAGGAGGAGATAAGGAGGAATACTCGAGATGGATCTTCATCAAAGGGAGCTGATGAAGAAAACTGCGCTTTGGTGTCCAAAGCTAAGAAAGGGAAGGGTAAGAAAACCTCTCATTCTGGAGCTAAGGGCAAGAAGCAGGATATGGCGAAAGTGAAGTGTTTTCACTACCATGATCACGGACATTATGCTACCAATTGTCCAAAGAAGAAGAAGAACAAGCAAGCAGGAAGATCTACAGATGGAGAAGCTTTGGCTTCACAGTTCGAGCTTGACTTTTCACTGATCGCATGCTTGGTTCAAGTGTGTTGGGATCGATATGGTTCTTGGACAGCGGGCGTCATTTCATATGACAGGAGATCGGGAGTTGTTCTCAGATCTGGAGGACAAAGATTTGGGTGTGCACATCGAGATGGGCGATGATGGTAGATACAGTGCAACTGGTATCGGTACCATATCCTTTCAGAGGGAGTCTGGTAAACCCTTTGTCTTGAAGGATGTCATGCATGTACTTGGATTGAAGAAGAACCTGATTTCTGTGGCGATGTTGGAGGATAAGGGGTATGATGTGGTCTTCAGCGAAGGAAAAGCCTTCCTGCGCAGTAAGACTACTGGAGAGACCCGGAAGATAGGGGTTCAAACTAAGAACCTTTATCAGTTGCAGGTAGATGGCTGCGCAGCTATGGCATGCAAGGCGGGAGAAGTGGTGAGCCGGGATGATGAGGGCGAACTGTGGCACAGGAGATTGGGCTACCTTCACCATGGAGCTTTGAAGATTCTGCAGCAGATTTCTACTGGACTTCCTAAGGGCACCCTTGCGCAGTCAGATCAGTGCAAGGGGTGTACTTTAGGGAAGTATGTGAAAGCCACCTTTCACGAGAATGATAGTCGCGCCACGACGATCCTTGAGAGAGTTCACACAGACGTGTGTGGTCCTTTCTCAGTTGCTTTGACAGCAAAGCACAGGTATTATGTGATCTTTGTTGATGATTTCTCTCGAAAGTGCTGGATCTTCTTCATGCAGAAGAAGAGAGATACATTCGCGAAGTTCTGTGAGTTTAAAGCACTGGTCGAGAAGGATTCGGGGAAGAAGGTGATTGCTCTAAGGAGTGATAACGGTGGTGAATTCATCTCGGCTGAATTCAAGGAGTTCTGCAGCGCAGAAGGGATTCGGAGAGAGCTCATGGCACCCCATAACCCACAGCAGAACGGGGTGGCTGAGCGGAAGAACAGAACGATCGTGGGTGCTGCACGGGCGATGTTGCATGATCAGGGCCTACCCCTTCACTTGTGGGCTGAGGCATGCAATACAGCAGTGTATGTGCAGAACCGTTGTCCTCACAAGGCTCTTGGCATGAGTACACCAGAGGAGGCTTATTCTGGCAAGAGGCCTGATATTTCCCATTTGCGGATTTTTGGTTCTCCTGTCTACATGCATGTGACGAAGGATGCGAGAAGAAAGCTGGATCCAACTGCTGAGGTTGGAATATTTGTGGGGTACACTGATACACCTCATAACTATCGAGTGTATGTGCCAGACAGTCGCAAGACTGTTGTGCGACGGGATATAAAATTTCAGGAGGAGAAAGCCATGCAGTGTTCGCTTGAGAGGGAGCTACACTTGCATGCAGATGAGGAGTTGTTAGCTCCTAAGGAGGAGCTTCCGGATGTGGATCAGCCACAAGAGGAGGTTCAGGAGGTGGAAGAAACCACCCAGGCAGCGCCAACCATCAGAGGGCGCATGCGCACTACAGAAGCTGAGCGACTGGCTCGGGATGCAGAGAAGGTTGTAGGACCACCCACAGCACAGCGCAGACAGAGACAGTCACCGGATCGGTACACTGGATACATGGCTCTTATGAGTCAATGTGTTGTGACAGAGCCATCCTCTTTTGAGGAAGCTGTGGAGGAACCCGCATGGGTTGATGCCATGATCGAAGAATATGATTCGATCATCAGGAACAGTGCATGGGAGACTGTCCCAAGACCGGTTGGGAAATCAGTGGTGGGTTCGCGATGGATCTACAAGGTGAAGCAGGCGGCTGACGGGAGTGTGGAGAAGTACAAGGCGAGATTTGTCGCCCGTGGCTTCTCACAGATCGAGGGGATTGACTATGAGGAGACTTTTGCACCTGTCGCAAGGTACTCTTCCATACGGACGATCCTTGCTCTCTCAGCGCAGATGGGGTGGCACATTCATCAGATGGATGTGAAGACTGCGTTCCTCAATGGAGTTATTGAGGAAGAGGTGTACATAGAGAAGTCTGAAGGTTTTGAGATCTTCAGCAGTGAGTCGCATGTGTGCCGACTCAAGAGAGCACTGTATGGGCTGAAGCAAGCACCTCGTGCTTGGTACACTCGGATAGACAGCTACTTCACCGGGCTTTGATTCTCCAGGAGTGAGGCGGATCCAAACCTGTACCAGATTGTGGTGGAGGGGAAGCTGTTGATCATCGTACTGTATGTAGATGATCTGATTTTGACTGGCGATGAGCAGTTGATACTTTCATGCAAGGAGGATCTTGCACGAGAGTTTGAGATGAAGGACCTGGGCATCCTTCATTATTTCCTGGGATTGGAGATTTGGCAGCGCAGTGGAGGACTGTTTGTTTCTCAGGGCAAGTATGCCCGGGAGATTCTGGAGAGGTTCAACATGCAAGGCCGCAAGCCTGTTGATACCCCTCTTCCTGGAGGTTGGAGGAAGGGAGATGCTACTTCGGAGGAGGTAGTGGATGCCACTGTCTATCGACAGTTGGTGGGGTCGTTGATGTATTTGGTCAATACTCGACCCGATATATGCTATGCAGTTAACCAGCTTTCGCAAGCTATGGTTAAGCCTACCAAGCTCTTTTGGAAGGAAGGCAAGCATGTATTGCGCTATATTAGAGGCACATCGGGATATGGTTCATGGTACAGACAGGAGGATCAGTTGAGGCAGCATGGCTTCACAGATTGGTTATCATCATATTAGAGATTGTGTTCAGCGGAGAATCATGATGCTTTCATATGTTCCCACGGAGGATCAGGATGCCGACATCCTGACGAAGGCGCTCACCGGGAGCAAGTTCGAATTCCACAGAGGCAGGATAGGGATTGCAGATAATCCATATCTTGCTGAGAGGGAGTGTTGAGAATGCAGCAAGATGATGGAGCTTAGTGAAATGAAGTCGCCTTCACTAAGTGGGCCCGCAGGCAAATTCTGGCGCAAAGTCTATTTTTAGACTATGTCTATTTTTAGACATATGGAGCATGGTTCGAGGATTCCAGTATGAGATTCTTGGAGCATTGGTCATGTTGGTAAAAATATATGGGACTCTATTTTTGTGACCTATAGGTCGAAGAGGTCGAAGTCTATATTTAGACTGCCTATCCTAAAAATAGGGAAGTCAAATATTATTTACCCTTAATAATATTTGGACTATAAACTTCAGTTTACTCTCTTGGAGCACTTGAGTTCGAGCCTTGGAAGTGGCTCATGCATCTGACAGAGGAATTACGCTATTCCTAAGGGTTTGGTGAGCTCATGCATGGTTGACTTCAGTTAGGACTTCAGTGGCAGAAGTTTGGTGGAGTTGATGAGACAGATGGTGGAGTTGTGTTCGGTTTAACTTAGTTGAACTAGTTGATATTAGTTTAACTAGCTAATCAACTAGTAATGAGTGGAGTGAATTAAATATTATTTAATTCATTAATTAGTAACTCATTATTCAACTCAAGAACACATCGGTTCACTACAGTGCATGGACAGTTCAGTGGAGACCAGTGAAAGAGGTAGATGAAAGGGTGGAGTTAGCTATCAGTGGCGACATCAGTTGTGCATGAGATTTGCACCACACTTGGAGGAATTGTCCATGAAAATTGCGCAGTCAAGCCAAGGAGATTCGAACCTTGGATCTCTATATAGACAGGCCATGATTAAGCAATAGATGCAAGGAAATTGGCGGTGAGTTTTGAACCAGTAACCTGTTTGTGAGTACTGAGTACTTGTGAGGAGTATTGTACTGAGTTAGTTACTTGATTTCTCCATTATAATATACACAATAGCTGCGGGGTTTTCAGCTATAAGCTTTCCCCATACATATTGTGTTAATGTGTATGATGATTTGATGTGTTATTGCTTGATTTTATTTCCGCATGTGTGATGATCTGAGTTGGTTGAGTGGAAGAGATTATGTGTTGTGTATGAAGTTCAAATAGTATGTGACCAGGATAGTCTCGGTGGATAATTAATCATTATTCATCAAATTTCTACAATCTGTGGTCCATGAAATATCTATGTATTGTATCACAAGACCTCTCTGTATTAGTCATTGTTGTTGATTGATGAATGTGAGCATCAATCTAAAAAATCACACCTTAATTCCAAAGGATGTTGATTGTGGTTGCTAAGAGCACTCCCACTATGTAATGCAATACCAAACTTGACATTGTATGCGTCATTTGATTTTTTTTACCATGGATACTTTTAGTTGAGTGTTTGTTAAACATATGTTTGTTTACTCCTACCATGTGTGTGTAAATTAATATTTTTCACTTCCTATAAGGAAACTTTCATTAAATTCAAATATGATATTTCATATAACTTTAAGACCTAACATGGCTAAAGTATAATTTTCAATTGGGATGAATAATTTAATTCTCATGTATAATTTGTAATCATTTTCACAAACATGGTATTTTTAATATTTAGTCTTTATTCAAGGGATTAGTTAGCATGCATCTTAAAATGGTGACAATGTTCACATTATCGTATTCTTTTGATATCTTATCTTTTGATCATTTATGCAACAATGGTTTTCCACATAATTTGTACAACACCTACCCAAGGCTATACTTGAAATTTAAGAGTTACATAATGAAGAAATAAACATAAGATTCAACGGTTATTTCAAATCCAATTCGAAAATCTTGACATACTACAAGTACACATGTATATAATTATCGAAACATGAAAAACTACATGAATGAAATCATCAAAACAACAAAAAATACATCAACAAAAATTATAGCTTTTATTTATCAAATAATGGCTAGAAATCAAGCCTTATCACAATGGTAAATAATTATGTAGAGATTCAAGCCTCTCCAACCACACTTGATCGAGGAGTATCTCGACACTTTTCCCAAGGAGCACCATGGTGAAGACAAACTCATTTGAATCCTACATTGAGGGTGTTGTAAAATAGAAATTGAAATCATGACAGGATTTTCTCAAATTCAATTTCTAAATTCATGATGAAGTTGAGAGGTTTAACATATTACTCTCATCAGTATGGTTTAGGATAAGGCCCTTGATAGTAGGATTTGAGAGATTTCCTCCACATATATCTCATGGGCATCTTTTAAGGGATAAGAGAGTTATTTTATCCTTGGAGTAGGGGATATAAGGAGATATTTCCTCCTTTATTTTGGGATCTTGAAAGATATATAAAGCCATCTTATGTACTTTGTATGACATGAGAGTTTTGGAGAAGAAATATTGAGAGATTCATTTTGAGAAGCTTTGGGAGAGCTTCATTTTGAGAAGAGCTTGGAGAGCTCCATAGGTCTTTGAGAGGTTTTGTTGATATGTACATGACTTAAATTCCTTTGGGTAGAAGAGAGATCTAGGTTGTCCACCTTGTTGTAAAGAGAAATGTACATCTTCCTCATTTCATAAAGACAATAAAGCAATTCTACGTGTTGGACGCGAATCCGGAGACGTAGTCCATAGTCCAGTGGAGGGGGTGAACTTCGATATCAATCCTTGATGTTTGCATGTTTTTTTATTCATGATTGGATTAAGTAATTTTACATGAATTTTTAAGTTACAAATTTATGATGAAATGAACATATTTACATATGTATTGTAACTTAATCTGTCAAGCCCCTTTGAATTATTAAAATATATTGTTTATAAGTTTTAAGTGCCTCTCAAGTTATCAGATCACTTGGTGTTAGAGCAATTCATTGTCTAGCTTAGTGGGTATACCTTTTAGGTTTAATCCAAGCAAGAAGAAGGAAGCTACTTAAAGAGGTAATTTTCTAAGTTTCAAAATTTCTATTTCTTCAAATGAGTCTTCTTCTGATCCTTTCTTTGCAAATAATTTTTTAAAGATTCAAATATGTTTGAAAAAATCTTAACCATGAAGAAAATGGTAGAAGAATTATATGTTAATGACAGAGAAAGCATTAAGATGAGGAAATAGTTGAAAGCATTGGAAGATGAGAAGCAAGAGCTTCAAGATAGACTACAAGCGTTGGAGTTGCAATTACAAGCTTTATAAGAGGCCCTAGAAAGGTGTTAGAATGCTACAATAAATGAGGTAAGAAACATTGGTTGAAATTCTCCTGAGCAAGATGTTTGTTTTGGTTCCTTCGAGAAGCACACTCGAGGAATTGAGTCGAAACTGTTAAAGAAAATGGGTTACGGCGGAAGAGGCCTTAGATGCAATGGTCGAGGCATCATCAATCCTACTAAGGTGATAAGACAACCGCCAAATGCAGGATTGAGATATACATGTGAAGAAATTAGAGAATTCTCCCAAGTTGCTGAAGCAAGAAGAACGCCAAATGTTGAGTTTGTCTCAAAGGGACTTCTACAAACTAATAATGCAGGTAATAATGGCGACAAGTATCCACGAGGAGCTAATCACATCCAAAGATGATTTAATTATCCTTGTCAAAGTCGCAGTTTAGAGGCATTAGGTAAGAAAAAGAATGGATTTCTTCAGATGAAATCAACCAAAGAGTCTCTCAGGCATAAAGGTTATTCCAAACAAGTAATTTTTTGTACATTTTGTGGAAAATACAATCACTGCTTTGCAGAATGTTGGATATTTAAGGATTATGGTAACAAAATTTAGGCAAGAAAAAGAAAACGAAAGCAAAGATATCATTCGCTTCCAGTGAAGAAGGAGAAACAACCACATCATCAAGCTTGTGAGAAAGGTCGTGCATAATCCACCAGAGAAAGGAGAATATTCGAAAGAAGAACATGTGGTTAGTATTCCTTGTCAAATCCATAAAGAAATTGAGCATGAAGAAATAAAATTAAAGAAGAGTTCATTCATTAAAGAAGAGCTCATTGATTTTGTCTCATCGGAGTTAGGGGTTTCGTTAGCTCAGGAAAGGATTTTTCATTATGGAGCAATAAATCTAATCTAAGAACCATGAAGTGTTGGAAATTTTGGCGTGATCATATTTTGGGTAAGAGGAAGTCTAGGTCAGGTAACATGCTGCTTTGAGATTTTTGACTAACTCTGCTGCTTGGATAGGGGATTCCGCAGGACGTGAGTTCATGGGAGAGTATTCCTTTTTATCGTGCTGGTATTAGTTAGGGTGGATACTTTCGCCTGAGCCTGGTTTGCTATGGTATTTGGCTTTTGTGCCGGTTATTGTGGGGTGTGTACCGTCTATCATCTATGCTCCATTGCTCATTGTTCATGAATAATTTTACCCTTGGGGTGTATTGATGAGACTGCATAGGATGGATTGGGATCATGACTTTGTTTGAGTAGATAAAGAATATTTTTACCAAGTGGGGGGCTTGATTTCATACATTCTAATGGCCTAAGCCATTTTTTGGATTTCCAAATTCAGATGTGCCATCGATGGTGGCACTTGGGCAAGTGTATGTTTTGTATTTGTTGTTGTTGCAGGTGATCTGGGTTGCATTAGTGATTGGCTGTGTGGTTGTTATGATCGTCTTACTTATCCGACATTGTCGGTAATCTTTCTTTCGGCTTCCTGGGGTTTACTTGGGAGGATTTCCCGTTGACGATCGGAGAAGTTATTGAATGCTCGGTGAACGGGTCTGGCTATTCACCAGCGACCTATCGAAGAATTTTGAATTTTCAGACGACAGGTGTCTCGAGCAATGGTCTCTCTAGGTAAAGTCCCAACTACTTCGTACTTGATGGAGTAACGTCGATTGCATCGTAGTTGGGGAGCGACAGGATGGGCAACGGAGGATGTACTCTCTCTAGGTAGGCTTTCCGGTGATACATGCCCAGGACCTCCTGTCATTACTTCATCTATCCACTTTTGGATTATATTTATGTTTCTAGACGACGGATCTCATTTTTGGGAGGTGGTTGATTAATGGAATTAAAGATTGACGGCACAAGCGAATAGGAAATCTGGATTTCCGGTCATATCCCACTGGCAATTAAGGGTAGATGGCAGACCTTACGAGGTTCCTAGAAGAGCTGGATGATGTAGAGGCAGCAGAAGCTTTACTGCATGATGTGAAGGTGGCGGAAGTGAACACTACACTCTCTCCTATCTCCGTCGGAAATCCAAACCTAAACACTTCGTCGTACGCGGGTGGGAAGGGTGATTCCAATCTGAGTTGACTGGGTATCAGTAAGTCCAACATTCTGGGTGATAAGGTGGCTCTCCCGCCTGTGGTAGAAGGGGAGGATCACGGACAGAGACAGAAAAGAAGAGAAAAATTGTTCAAGCCTGCACTTGAAGGAAGATTGTTGAGTTTTGGCCACGAAATTATGTGGGAAAGAGCCGAGTGTTTGCAGTCCTGTTCACTGGTGGGAAGGTGTGTTTACGAAAATATGTGTACCATAGAATTATCTCAATGGCTATCGGAGGCCTGGATAAACCTTCTTGGCTATCCACCAAAGATCTGTAAGCTTCAAAACGGATGATGGAGTTTCCATTTCAAGAAGACTGAGGATGTTGGGGAAGTATTCCGCAGGACGTGGGTTCATGGGAGAGTATTCCTTGCCCTCCATTGATGGTATATCGGTTTTAGCCCCACAAAAGATACACCGCCTAACCACATGGTTTGGGTGAAACTTACTAGACTTCCACTAGAGTTCTGGTCGTTACAGGTCCTGACTGCTATCGGGAACAGTTTAGGAACGTGTAAATTTGTCGATCCCAAATGTGGAGGTCTATATGATGAAAGGGTGGCGTGGCTATTGGTTGAGATATCATTTTCGAGGGGACTTCTAGCATTTGTGGACCTGGAATGGGAGCAGCGTGTCCACAAACAAGTAATAGATTACTGGAAATTACCTTTTTGTTGCCATAACTGTCATCAAACTGGTCACCTACGACATGAATGCACATCGGGGGCGCAGTTGGTACAAAGGCGGCTGACTCCACGCACTATGGCTCCGGTCTTGACTCCAATTGGTCCCCGAACAATTCGTCCTTAGGCTTCGAGATCTCCAGGTAAGGACCATTCTCCACCATGTAATCCTTCAAAGAATTATGATTTGAATGTGGTTGATGGTATGAATGCATTTTTGGGTTTGGGATATAGGCATCTTCATAGTCTGGGTGTTAATGATTCTTCGAGGGATGTTTTTAACTTGACTCTTGACCCTCCATGGCAAATGGGGTTGTCTGTAAACCCGGTCATTGATTGTGTGCAATTACTGAATCCCCACCCTCCACCCTCATGTCTGATTGCTCTGGAATTCCCTGTGGCTTTAGATTCCATGTCGGGGGAAGCCCTTTTATCTCCCCGAAATTCTATTGGCAGTGACATTGCGATGATCTTAACTAACCCAAATGCGGAGATGAATACTCTTCAAATCCACAAGGGCAAGGGATTGTCTCCTCCCATAATCATCAGTCCGACCTCTGCCTCCAATGTGACTCTGCACAAAGGTTGTGGCCGTCCGCGCCAGAAAAAGAAATCCATATCCACGACCCCTGTTGTTACTGAATTATCATCTAAATCTTTTAGGGATATACCGATCACACTTGCCTTGGATAGGGTGCTTAGAGCCTTGGAGCCCTCAAAGTTGATGTCCAAATGATTCTTTTCTCATATAACATTCGGGGTTTGGGGGGCAAGAGAAAATTTGTGTCTCTGAGGAATTTTTTTAGATAGTTAAAACCCACTATGATTTTTATTCAAGAAACCATCTCACCTGCTGATCGAGCGATATCATATTTTATTGACATGTTTCCATAATGGTATGTGTCAGCTAAGGATGAGGAGGGTCAGTCAGGAGGTATGGTCGTACTTTGGAACTCGAGGTGGGCATCCTTTTTTGCATGCAACTTTTTTGGTGGCATTTTACTATCAGGCTATTTGCGGGGTTTCACCCGTAGAGTGAACTTGATAAATCTCTATGCCCTGTATCAATGTCGTGAGGTTTTTTGGGCAAAATATGGACAGATGTGGGCTTCTAGCTTTGAATCATTTGATATTGACTGGGGATTATAACTGTACACTGGACAGAAGAGACATTTGGGGGTTGGCCACTTGGATCCACTATCAGATAAACTTAATGATTTATTTCGGGATTTTAATATGAAGGACATTAAACCTATTTGCATGGCTCCGACTTGGTATAATGGAAGATCAGGTAGGGATTTCATTGCCAAGCGGTTTGACAAGGAACTTATTCAGGAGGATATTCTCATGCATTTAGGCAGAATTACCATGAGGGTAGCAGCCACTATGATTTCTGATCATAGACCTTTGGTGGTGGAATGGAATTTTGAATCTATAGAAGGAGGATGCCCTTTTAAGTTCAACCGGGCATGGTTAGATGATGTTGACTTCATAAAACTTGTTCGGGAGTTTTATAAGACATATCAAAGAGAGGAAGATACATCACCGATGGTTTTCCTTTATGGTTTTCTGTGAAAGCTTAAACAGAGGGTAAAGTCATGGGAGTGCATAAAGAAGCGCAATATGAGAATCAGGTTGGAACAGATCTCAGATCAGATTGGGGTTCTACTTAGACACATTGAATGTGATCATCGCAAAGATGAAGCCTGGGTTTGGGTCAAGAAATTGGAAACAAAAAAGAAGGCTATCCTCCTCTTCCAGGAGAAGACATGGAGGCTTAAAAGCAGAGCTATATGGCTCAAAGAGGGGGATAAAAACATGAAGTATCTACATGCATGTGAAAATGGGAGGAAATCACAAAATAAAATCTCAAAAATATCCCATGACGGTAAAGAGCACATTACCACAGAAAAAAATCAACAAGAGGCAGTAAAATATTTTGAGAAAATTTTCAAAGCTAGAGAGGTATCTTTCATCAATGATCAAATATGGGCGGTGCAGGAGTTCCCAATCATGTTCTCAATGGAAGATAATGAAATTCTCAATAAGAAAGCGAGCATGGAGGAGGTAGAAGGTATTCTTAAGAAGTTCCAACTGGATAAGAGTCCAAGGTTGGATGGTTTGACCCCAGATTTCTTTTTATATTTCTCTGACTTGTTTCTTAAGGATCTGACAGATATGGTGGAAGATATTAGAAGGAAAGGGCAGATTTTGGGTTCGATCAATTTGAATTTTTTTACTTTAATCCCAAAAAAGAAGGGAGACTTCAGCCCGATATCTTTGTGCAACGCACTATATAAAATTACATCTAAGCTTATTCTAGAAAAAATTAGGAGTATTAGTTGTGCATATAACAAAAGACCAGTCTGGATTTCTAAACAACATGTTAATACACGATGCGATGGCTATTGTTCAAGAGGTGATGCACTCGATACACAACAAAAAGACTAAGACTATCATTATGAAAGTAGACTTAAGTAAAGCTTATGACTGCATTGATTGGGCATCCTTAAGGATGATTCTTATCAAGATTGGTTTACATAGGGATGTAGTTGAGTGGATTATGGGGTGCGTATGCAACACATAAATGGCCACTATGATTAATGGATCGACTTCATGCTTCTTTAAGCCCAGGAGGGGTCTCCGACATGGCTGTTCATTTTCGCCCCTCCTATTTATACTTGTCATGGATGCTTTAAGCATAAAAATCACTGAGGTAAATACTATGGGTTTATTTAAAGGAATTAAGATCTCATTTACACGGGAAGTCACCCATAGCCTTTTAGTTGATGATGTGATGATGTGTGGTATGCTAAGCCATCATTGCTGGGAGACACTTCATCATATCCTTTATATATTTTGAAATGCTTTGAGTATGATCACCAATGAATTAAATTCATGCATCTATTACTCTGAGGGGGATCCTAGATGCATTGAACAAATTGATGAAATCTTCAATTTCCAAAAGAAACCGCTATCTGAGGGGCTGACATATTTGGGTTTCCACCTAAAGCCAGCGTAGTACAGAGTCGAATATTGGCTTTGGATTATAGACAAATACCACCGATGGATAAATGGGTGGTCTCATAAGTATCTTTCCAAGGGAGGAAAGTTGATCCTCATTCAGGTTGTGCTGCAGCAGATCTCGATTTACTAGGAACATTTATTTCTTATACCAACTACCATCACTGACAGGATAAAGACCTCGATGACTAATTTCCTATGGAACGGTAAGAATGGGGAGAAGAAATATCATCTAGTCTGATGGGAAATGCTTACTTTCCCTAAGGATCGCGGGGGCTGGGGTATATTAAATGCGAATATATATAGAAGAACACTTTTTACGAAGTCTTTATGGAGAAGCTTAAATCATGATGGCATATGGAAAGACATCATGCGTTATAAATATTATAAAACTATTGAACTAGATGATGCATTCTTCACGAGATGGCGGAATGCTAAGAGAGGATCTCATATTTGGAGGAGCTTCACCAAACTTTGGCCTACTTTTAGAAATCACCTTAAATGGAGTTTTGGGGATGGACAGAGAATCATGATAGGAGGGAGGAATATCAGAGGCTTCCTAGAGAACGTCAGACTTGAGGAACAGGTGATTCATTGTTTGCATAGGAGAGGTATATTCTACATTGCACAACTCATTAAAACATGGCAGGATGGCATCCCTATATGGAACGATCCATATGATCTGGACATTCAGGGACATTTGATGGATGAATGGAGGTATTATATGCAAGCGGCAAGAGGTATGGGATGGAACAAGAAAATTGTAAGAGACAGAATTGTCTGGGGCTGCAGAATACTAAAAGGAAATATCATCATAAAAGAAACTTATTTGGTGAACATGGAATTTCAACATGGGCAATTTGGTGAATGTTGGTTCACCAAATTATGGAACGTTAAAACACAAATCAAAATAATAATATTTTTATGGTGTGTGTGGAAGGAGAAAAACTTAACTTGGAAGAACTTAATGAAGAAAGGAAAGATTGGCCCGGGTATCTGTTGCTTGTGTATGAAGGGGGGAGAGGAAAATAAGCATATTTTCTACAATTGTGTTTATTCTACCGAGGTCAGATCCTTATTGTGTAAACACTTCCATTTTCAAGACTCTGATTATCAATCAACAGAAGAATGTACAAAGTGGTGGTTGTATATGTTTTCTTATCTTTCCTCTTGCATATCACTAGAACATATGGAAGAGTCGAAATCAGAAAATATTTGAGGATAAGAACACATTACCGGGATGGATTGCGAATCACATAATTCAAAGCTGGGAGCCATTACAAATACAACAAAAACCTCCCAAAGATCTATTGATCAAAATGAGACCTAATGAAATAAATTATCCGGCGGGCTTCTTCGATGGTGCAACACAAAATGGTATATGCGGATGCGGGTTGATGATATCTTCGTTGTGCCATTACAAACTTCATTAGTACGGTGGGCTGGGTTCTAACACTAGGGCGGAGATATTGGCACTTTGGGGCCTCCTATGGTTTACAAAACATCTTTACGTTGACACCATTTGGATCTTTGAGGATTCAAAAGTGTTAATTTATTATCTTAATAGGAAAAATCAGTTGGGTCCCATACATCTATCATCTTGGATTGACAGGATATCAGATTTGGCCAGGACATTTGCCAACATCACTTTCACACATGTTTACCATGAGAAGAACTCGACAGCTGATCAACTGTCCAAAAGGGGGCTGAAAGGAGCTATAGGGGAAATACACTATGAACTCTATGAAGCTGCAGGAACAGGGGCAAGCGGAACTGTAAGGTTCTACTGAGGAAGAGAAGGTACGAGTGGTGACTTTATTTTTTACTAATGTATTTTTTAGTACAATGCGGGGAGGATAGCTGACAGGGATATGAATTACACAATGTATGAGATCCTCGAGCATGGAATTTTGATGGTAGGCGACCCGATGATGAGCAACATCAGCTACATTGCAGAGTTATGGATTGAGGACTACTTGTCCTGGATGGTAAGAGTATAATTTCGACAGTAATGGGGATGAAATATTTTCACACTAATTGATGAACTAGGTGAACCACTATATTAAAGCACATAGAAGCAGGAATACTACGGATGATCACATAATGGGAAACGATATAGACAAACAAAGTATATTCTTTTTGGGTTGTGTATTGTATATAGAATAGGTATTTTTGATACACACTGGAAAATATAATTAACAAAAAAAATTGGAAATATTTGAACATTGTGCTAGTACATATATATAAACTAGACATTTTTCATGAAAATTTTTTGGCGTGATCTGTACAACGTTGGAATTAACATCTCCCAAGTGAAAGATATAATTTTGAGCTGATCCCGGGAATATATACTGAATATTGTGTTGGGATTCACGTTTCTAATGACCATGGGTAATCAACAAAAATTCTGGAGATACATTTGATGCATGCATAGTTGGAAAATCGTTTTTTAAAACAAAAAACACAGATTTGATGGGTGACTATTGAATTATAAAGACTTGTCTCACGCGAAGGAAAGTTACGTGGACCATGCCACTGTATTCCCCAAATAAATCCACCATGTCAATGATTGCAGATTTAAAGATATTTTCTTGTTGGACCTTCCGACAATTATCTACAGTTTCGTGGGAATTGTTTGTAAGGTGGTACTCCAAATACGATGAATATGCCTGTCCATATGGTTACAACCACATAATCTTATTGGGAGTTTGCTAGAATACATGCCAGCTCGAAAGGAGTAATTCCTTGAATTTGTTTACCTGATCGGATTTGCACCATTGAGTGGAACATTACATGCAAATTTGAACGCAGAAAAATATTGCATGGTGGATATAAAATTATTACAAGAATCCTGTAGATTCTTTTGATAAATAAATATGGATTTAAATAATTTTAATTACAACATTTTTAAGAACAAATTTAAATTACTTAAATAAATATTCGAATCTTTCATACTCACACTCAGAAATTCAAAAGTTTAAACAAAATTCTAAACATAAATGGCTGCAAATTACAAAAATATAAATGACAATATCTCCTAGCCTTCCTACAATAGAGTGCATCCAAATAATGAGTCATGTATTTAATTAATAAGCCTTTGTCACTTATATTTAAAGTTAATATAAGGGATGATGCAGGAGCATCGAACCACCCTTAATCAAAATTTAAATTCAAAGCTGTGAAAGAAGAGATGTGGACAAGATCTGAAAAGGGGCACTAATTTCCATGAAATGTAGTTGAAATGATAATTTTTTTTATCTCAAAGGTGAAATCGATGCATCTAGAAGATATGATTTGTTTTAAAAAATCTGCCATGTAATTAAAATGAGTGATTCTAGAGATTAGTTAAGCGATTTGTGGGAGGAAATCGTGGATCCTAGATGATCCACTCTTTGTAATCTCTTTTAAATACGAATTATGTGTTGTATGAGAGAGGGCAACACAATGTAACCTTAGGGTGAATGCATGATCAGGCCCATAGTGGCCTTAGCTTGTAACTCGAGCTCGACAATAATGGAATCCGTTTATTTTCTAGCAATGTTTTGGATCTTGTGGTATATGTGTATGTTATTTAATTTCGACTTGTCACTGTGTATACATATTTTCTCATCTCAACCCTGTTAATTGATAAATTAATGTAGAATATGGATGAGGAAGAATGGCCAACCAAATGAAGATCAGACCATTCTAGCCGAGAAGGAACGTCTCGTCGTCATTCTCTTCGGCCATGATTGGGACGAAACATGTATGTAGATGGATGAAGTGTTATCATCTGTTGCAGAAACAATCAAGATCGTATTGCAGGAACATAATGGAAGATGGACGGTCGCGATCAAGTTGCAGAAATGAAGTAGGAGAATAGACGATCCGGATTATATCGCATTCGGCCATAATATTTTTAGCGTGCATCGCAATCAGTAGGAGAAGCTTGGGAAATGCGATGAGGAGATTGGTAAATCCGCGATATTGAGATAAAGTTTAAATCCACGATATTGCGATAAGTTCAAAAATTGCGATTTACGATATGGTTAAATTTGCGATCTTGCGACATTAACTGGGTTCTGAGTATTGCAATCAGAGTGCGCAGTGGAAATTTTAGTGGGCCCATAACCCACAGGTCCACGAATTGGGTAAAGTTGCAGCCTTGTTGCATCAAGGGGTAAATGATTTCATGTCAATTTTGTCGACAATATTTCGTGATTATGTATAATTGTATTAATTAAAATTAGAACATTGTTGCAGGGTAGAGTAGTCTTGTATTAATTGTATTAATTAAAATTAGAACATTGTTGCAGGGTAGTGTAGTATTTGTTATTGAAGTTGGGAATTCCCTTATTTTGTTAGCTTATAAGAAAATTATCCTAAATTATATATAAACAAGGCCACATAACTAGTGTTTATTAGTTTAATTACTAAACTTTGAAAGGTATGAACCGACTCCCACATTTGAACAAGGACTACATAGTAGCTACTCTAACTTAGTTTAAATATAGTTAAACGAGAGTGAAAAACAATAAAGACATACAACTTTATATTGATAGAAATTACAATTAAAATAGCAAGATAATTCATGGAGAGATAATAAGAACTCTATTTGTGGATGGATTTTTTATAAACTTCAATATCATATTTGTTCATTTTAATCTATTATTTGTATAGGTAATAGAGGAACCACACTAGAAGCATGAATGCGATATAGATAATTATAAAAAATATTGTATCAAGAATATACCTCTAAAACATTTTTTGATTAGCCAATAGAAGAAGCCATGGGCATGGTCATCTATAAATCTACCATTGATCTAGTTGTATCATCATTAGTTGCCAGAGAATACAAGACATTATCTAAGGAAATCTGCAACAAGGAGGAAGTGTAGTTGCATGAATTTGACCAAATATGTACCTTTCCATGGGTCACTTGAGTAATCATCCAAGTCATCTTCCATGAGTCAGGCCAATGGCAAACATAAAAATCTTGTAAGCAAAATAGAAACTTATAGACTTGTTATATTTATTTAGAAAAACAATAACATTAAATGGTATTGTTAGATAACATTTTTTTATTTTTTTTTAAATCACAATTTATTTTTACAACTTGTTTTATAATCAAATAAAAAATTACATATCATTATTATTAACTAATAAAAAAATCATATTTTTAAATTTTATAAATTAAAGATATATATGTTTAAAAAAATTAAAGTTAATAAAAAGATTAACTAGGTTTAAAAAGTTTTACACAATCACAAATAACTAATTCAAATTCAAAACTATTTCATTACCATATTTATAATTTCTTTATAATGAAATAAATTTAAATAATAATTATTATAACTATTTAAATAACAAATATTTATTTTTATAATGAAATAATTTTTAATACTGATTATTAGAAAGTAAATTTAAAATTTATTTGTTGAATAATAAAATAGTTGTTATGATTAAATTGAATGTACATCTTTGAAAGATTATTGCATTACTCCATTATTGCTTTTGTGAAAAATCCTTCACGATCGAATCAATCAAAATTCGACAAAACGTTAAAGAATTCGACAAAACTAGCATTCATATACCATTAATACGACATGGAGGAGCCATATCCTCTTGCTTTGTGGTATGGCTTCACAAAATCCTAGTCAGTGACGCGAGTGTAGTGGCTGTCACTGGAAAATTGAGAACATGGAATGGTGTTGAGAATAAGAGGGAATTGTCTGGATGGTCAAAAGTGGTTGGAATCTAGGATTTTTTTTTTTAGAAATCTTGCAGTAGCAGTGTTTGAATCATGTTTTTGATGGTGGAAATGGATTCAACACCATCAAAAACTTTTATGGCACCCAAAAATTTGAATTTTGATAGCTATAATCTGGATTTACAAAAATCTCTGCCGGAATTTCTTAAAATCTTACAGGATTTTCAATAATTTTTAGGGCAAAGAAGCAGTGTAATTAGACTACGGCTAAGAAAATAGAGGGTGGTCTCAGAGAGTGTGCAGCTAAGCAGCAAGTGTATGATTGGGAGGTGTACTTCGAAGCAACGTACAAGTTTGGAACAACACACTTTGTGTAAACATAATTGCACGATGGAAGCTAAAACATGATTGCAAAATAAGAGTGAATTCGTGTGAACCAATCAGGATGTTAAATATATATATATATTTCATTTGCAAAGTTAACTTTACAAAATGTTTTTTTAATTTTTAGTCAAATCTCAATTAATAGAGGGTCAACGCATAAAACAAATGAGTTGTACCCTGCATTATGGCAGGGATAATAATAACTCATTCCCTGAAACTGAAAAAGAATGTTATATTGAAATTACTCTTTATTACGCCATAAGGCGTTATTATTTGAAAACAACTTTCCTGATTGCCTTTCTGTCATAATCTGTACCATTCGATCCTTTGTTAGTCGATTAGATGATACTCAACCATTGATTTGAATAATAACAAATGGCAGTTGCAAAGCAGTAGCTGTGCGGTTCCAAAATAACCTATCCATCTGCATGCCATTGCTCGCATGCAAAATGCCTAACTATACAGTAAATTGTTGTTTCTAGAAACTAAAATCAATTTTACGAAAACAAGGAACAGTGAGTTCCCTGTGTTCGTCGTAGTCCATCTCCTCAGCCTCCTCGTCTGCAACTTAAAACGCTCCATATCCATACAAGACCGAATGCTCATGACACGCCTCTGTCTAACATCTCCCGATATCGTTGGAAAGAATTTTGTTTTTGCAAAAGCATTTGCCTGCGAAACCTTCTAATAAAATCCTCCGCCAAAATGTCAATCTCATCCTCAACAGAACACGTAGACATCTGCGGGCCCTCAGTAACTGAGACACAATTTCTAGCGTTATCAGCGAGCAGCTCCGACTCAAGAAGTGCATGGGAGACACACTCCAATCCATGTTCACACTGTTGAGTTTCTTGGCAAGATATGTCATCGTCTGGCTCGAAGGCATCATACGCCATTAATGCCATATCGTTGTTGCTGGAATATTGCCTCTCTTTATCTTCATGTCCAAACACGGAATTCATCTTTCGAGAGAATGCACTGAATATCTTCTTGTTCTTAATGAGGCCCAATATCTTCTTGTTCTTGATGTGGCCGAAAACAGCAAACTTGGTCTTCATTGCGTGGGTTGCTTTGCCCTTGAAAGCACTTGATTTCTTTTTCAGCAATCCGCTCAAGATAGACCACAATTGCTTGACTACAGAAGGTGTCTATTCTATCTTCATAATTCCTTCTGAAATTTAGAATGCAGTGCAATGGTGTAGTATATAAACAGTAATAAGTTAGGTTTGTGGCCGACAGACCTTCCCAACGGAGAAAGCAGTCGATTTGCTCCTCCGTCTTCTTTTATATATATATATATATATATTTACGAGTATATATTTTAATATGACTGACACATTTACTCATCATATTGAATATAAAATGAGCTTCTAAGCTCAGGATGTAGAATGAGATTCTAAGCTCAATAACAATTTGCTAGAACATCGGTCATCAACCTAAAAAATTCATAAAAAAATCATAACATACAGATAACCCTGAAGTTAAAAGTACAGGCTGTGAACAACCAAAAGAGAAACAAAGTTGGCAGTCAATATGCAGAAAAAACGCACTCTCCTTTAGCAACCAAAAAATCCACTTGTGCATTAAAGAATTCCTCTCGTTTGTTTTCTATTTACTATTCTCTAAGAAAGAAACAGGAGATCGACAAATTGTTTTTCTTTCCGCTTTTTGTTATAATCCTTCATTTTGTATTTTCTAACTCTTGTGTGACTTTTGCACTGTAGCTATGAATCTTTGCGCCTGTCTTCAGTTCAACGCTTTGAGCATTATTGTGCTTGTGTTTAGGTTCAATGTTCTGACTGTTATATTGTTGTATTCTATTACACTGCAAATATAACATATCATATTTCTCACGGCAAATTGTTTTTCTCTTCTCCTTTTTTAATTTCGTTGGGAGACGGATTTGATCTTTTGAATCAGGCTGATTCATTTTTATTCTGAAGTTATTGAATACATAAATATACTATTAAAATAAAAAATAACTAAAGAATCAACTAATATATATTAAATTATAGAGTATTATAATTAGGGTTTTCACTCATTTATATTAAATTAAATTATAGAGTATTCTAATTATTATAGTATTTAATATATGTTTTTAAACTTTTAAATTACAATAAAGTAATAACACGGCACTAAATTTATCTAGCTGGTCCATTTCAAGAATATTTTGGAATTTGATTTTATTATTTTTTTAAGTTAAATAATTTTAAAAATAAGATATATTTAAAATATAAAATTTATTTTATAGAATTAAATTTAAAAAGAGTGTTTTTTTAATAAACAAATAATTTTTTAAATTAATAGTTGATTGGGATTTTTTTAAATTAAATTAATAATTCAATCTAAGTTGATTGGGATGTTTACACATATTTTTTAAATTAAGAAAAAAAATCAATACATATTGTTGTAAAAGATAGTTATTTCTACATTAAAATATAAATTTGGTTAGGATTAAAATATACATAACATTAATAATAAATATTATTTAATTAAAAAATAATAATGTTTAAAGTAAATATAATTTTTTTAATATTTTTTTAAAATTAATATATGTGATAATATAGATAACTTTGCTTACTTCATATGCTTTCCAATTCAAAAAAAAATTCTATAATTATTTCAAATTAAAACCCTTATTAAAGGTTGTCTCTTATCTTATTTAGTCTTTGTAAGTGTTCTATGTGAAGACAAAGAGTAACTTATTTTCCTTTCCTAATTTTTACATGATTTATAGTTGTTTTTTATGCATGTTTACGTCGTAAGGTGTCATTATTTGAAAACAAATTTCCCAATTGCCATTATTTAAAAACAACTTTCTTAATTGCCTTTCTGTCATAATCTGTACCATTTGATGTTAGACGATTAGATGATACATGATACTCAGCCATTGATTCGAATAACACTAACAGATGGCAGTTGCGAAGCAGTTGCTGTGGCGGTTCCAAATAATCTATCCATCTGCATGTCATTTCTTGCATGCAAGCCAGTTGATGGATCGAGGCTGCCAAAGTTTGTACCAGGATTCTTTTCGCAAGCAAAAAGCGTCTGTGTGAGCAGGTTTTGATGGTTTGGACTCTGTTGGCGAAACTTGTTTTCCTGAGCTTGCAAAGGGTGCAACAATGCAGTTGTTCAAATGTACACAAGGAACACGCTCATAGTTTAAAACAATCAACTGTAATGAAATATTTATGATTCTTTGCCTTTTTAAATCAATAGATTATAGTTGTTGCTTTTGGGGAAGTGTAAAAATGGATTTGATTTGTAACTATTTTTTTTCACGGCAACCACCAAGCTTTTCAGGAAGTGTAAAAGTGGATTTGATTTGTAACTATTTTTTTTCACAGTAACCACCAGGAGGGGTCCTCTCACTGTGCATTCGAATGCAAAGCAGAACAAACTACTGTGTACACAGAGGTATAGGATTTTCATACGTTTGTTGTATTGATGGGATTGATAAACTGTCCTTGACTGCTTTCTTTGAACATTTCCAGAGGACATGTGAACAACGAACCTATGGTGTGAAGAAAAATGTACATAAGGAACATGTTCATAGTTTAAAACTTGGAAGGCTGGTAAATATGAAATCAACTGCAATGCAATATTTATGATTCTTTTCCTTTTTAAATTCAATAGATTATAGTTGTCGCTTTTGGGGAAGTTTAAAAATGGATTTGATTTGTAACTAAAAATGGATTTGATTTGTAACTATTTTTTTCACTGTAACCACCAGGAGGTGTCCTCTCCCTTTGCAGTCGAATGCAAAGAAGAACAAACTACTATGTACACATAGATACGGGATTTTCATATGTTTGTTGTATTGATGGTATTGATAGACTGTCCCTGAGTGCTTTCTCTGAACTTTCTAGAGGACATGTGAACAAGGAACCTATGGTGTGAAGAAATTTGGAGTGATCCAACCGCATATTTGGAGAAATTTTGAGCTACCCATCCATATGAAATGATGTCCCCGCCCAGCAAATCGAACTGCGCAGGACTGGAATGAGTTATTTTGTACCGTTTCAACTCAAATAGTCCATGGACAGTGGGTTTCATTTTTTTTTTTGGGTTACCAGAGAGGTTTGTTTGAGTCTACCCACAGGTTGGTTATGGAAGACATGGTGACCATTGTTGGAATTGGTGATGATAATGCAATGGCTAAGTTGGAGGAGAGGACTGGCTTGGAGCTGCAAGAAGACTGCAAATGTTCTTTTGGGGCTGTGAGCGAATGTTAAGACACAGGCCTCGGAAATACTGACGCGCCTCGGAAATATTGATGCGGCTTGGAGAAGCGGCCAAAGGGATCTTCACACAGTTTGAGAATGCAATTCAAAGGGAGACTTCAAGAACACCTATCCCTAGAGGTACAATTCATCCTATAACTAGGTATGTAATGAATTACATTAGTTTTGAGGGTACCAAAGTAGCTTACTTACTAGTTGAATTCTGACTGACTCTCATCTCGGGATTCTTGCCCTGTTAAAATGGGTTGATTTTGGTTGATTGAAGCAGCATTCTTCAAAGCAAAGGGAAGAAACCGCGAGGGGCACTCAGTTGTTTCGCCATTCTCAACCTATATACCTGGGCTTTGCTTTTCCTGGGGGATCGAACCGTGATCAATCGGCTCCGAATTAAAATTGGCTCGTTGAATATATATTTTTAAATAGGAGAATAGTGAACAGGATTCTTATTATGGAATACCGCACTTTTGTTTGGACAAGCACTTTGATAAATGAAACAAAAATGTTGAATAAATTTTTTGAAACACAAAAGAAAATAAGGTTCTAATATTAAGTGATGTAATTACTTTTTGTTTGTCTGATTATGCTGATATGTGAAGGCATTTCCACATGAAAATATTATGAATTTTAACAAAGTATTTGAAATTTTAAATATAGTATTATGGAGCGATAAAATATTTTTTGTTAATATGATTTTGGAATAAGCCCGTAAGTTATTTTATTTAATTTTTTTTATTATTAAATATGATTTTTAATTTTTAATTATTTAAATAAAAATTTTCATTCAAATGTAAAAAATAATTTAATATTTAATAAGGTATTATAAAAATAAAGAGTAAAAAGCATGTTAATATAAATGTATAATAAGGAGATAAGTATATGTATTATAAATTATCAATAAAGCTTTCTAAGTAATCATCACCAATTAGTTATTATAAGTGGTTTAGATTTAAGGATGTAGATAATTTTTCACACTTCAAAAAAAAAAATTATGTTTTTGAGGTCCTCACTATATTAACACCCTTTATTTAATTAAACAAATATTTAGTTGAGCGATCATAGTTGTTCATTGGATGTTTTGATGTCTTTTTTATCTAAATTGTGACCATCTTGATTTGATAACCATCCGTGATGATATAATACTAATATTTTTGGTTCAATTGTTTTTGGCATATTTTCTTAGGTCTTCAAGTTTTCATGTCTTTTTTAAGGTAAATATGTTTAATGGTAAGAGGCTAGATTTAATGTGCAAATAAATATTTATTTATTAACAATAATTGGTGAATTGGTAAGCTCAAAGTACTCCAACTATTGTCCTTTGAAAATTTAATGTTCAATTATTATTTCCAAAAACCTAAATAAAATCCAAATTAACATACCATTAGAAAAATTAAGGTCATGGGAAAAGTATAAGTTATAAATTAGACCTATAAATAGTTTTACAAAAATATCACCACATATATAATGAATCAATAAGACTATTTAGGATATTACATTTAGTTTGGGTTGGTCACAATTTTCTTGAATCCAAATTAATATGTTTGTATGTAATAACTATGTGTAAATTTCTACACAAACTCATTGACATTGATGCCATTGCAGTAAAATAATTAGAAAAAAATAATACCCACCTAGGAACATTGTACATTAGGTGCATATTGTTGGTATTTTACTTTGGCGTTGTCTACAATGGCATTGCCCATGGAGGGCCACTTGATTTCTGTCATGACCATAGGGATGTTTGGGAAGTTTAACGAGGCCATGGCATAGTAGGCTGCGTCGACCACAACATCAAAGTCGTTGGCATAGTAGAGCAACGTGTTGGGGTCAACGATGTCCTTACTGGGCAGGGGTCAACGATGTCCTTGTTGGGTAGGAGTGGTCAAAACATAGTGTAGTCTAGGGGCACTACACCATTGCCCTGAATGTAGACATAGTAGGGGTAGACGTTGAGCATCAAGTAGGACTTTTTATCGCGTAGGAAGTACAACATCAACATCATCACGTTGTTCCAGGAGGGGTTGAAGGCCTGCGAAGGTGGGAATGAATCTAGGATGAGTTCGACAACGTGAGGAGTCGAAACCTTGACCTGCCCATCAAGATTGGCCATCACGAGTGACGAATGCAAGAATCTCATGGTGGGAACCCGGATGAGGGCAACGCTGGGGATTGTTATGAGAAATTCATTGCCCACATAAACGGTCGTGATGTTGGTGTTCGGCAAGTAGGGTGCCACTTTTTTGTTCAGTGCATAAAAGTTTTACTTTCTTCTATTTTATTGTTTCATATGCTAGCATCTTACGGCGTTCCCTTTGCAACATGTGGTGCAATTGCTAGTTTTAATATTTTCAAAGTATGAGTACATGGGGAGCACATGGCTATAATATTATGACAAAAAGAAGTTGTTCCAACCTAAAAACATAACAAGTTTCAAAAGGAATAATATTAACCTTCACATTTGAGATATATAATTCTCACCTTCACATGTTTGTATTTATTTCATTGTCTCGTGTAGCACTTGTATCAAACTCATCAAAAAATGTTTTTTTCCTTCTAAAAGCCTGTGTTAATGGAGGAAACTATGCAGAGCTAGATGATATATATGAACGCTTATGAGTGACCATCCTCTCTAATAAATATCTTTCATGCTGCAGTGTATGTCCAAATCCATCTTGCACTTGTTGGAAATATGGAGCAATTGGATGGTACAACCCTAAAGTGGTTGATGTCAATGATGTTTTGAACACATTTACGATGTCTTCCATGCAGTCTCTAATATTGGAAAAAGATCCTACATTTTATTCAAAACTTAAAAGAAAATTATAGATGAGAGATTGGTCCATAAACAAACTCTATATTTCATGGATGTAAAACTTATTTTTGAAACATGGAGAGTGTTTTCCAAATAGAGACGCAATACATATTCTAGATAATTTCTCAAAATAAGAAATAAACAACTTATTCAAAGCATATGTCGAAGGTGCTAAAGGAAATGGTAATTTTATTACAAGTGGATATTTTATGAGGATATGCAAGAAACAATTCAACAATGTATGTTTTTCTAAGAAGTCAAGGATAAGGGGTTTATAGTACTACTTATCCTTCTCTTAAATGAAAAAGAGATAAATGTGAAAGGGTAGAAAGGGGTATGCATTTACAACATTATTGGTTATAATTTAATATTTATCATATATAAAAGTTTATTGTGTGTGTGGTGGGGGGGGATTCCATTGTCAAAACACTTCAAGAGCATTGCAATCAATAATCAAGTGAAAGGGATCAAATGTAAAGGCATCTGAAGAATTTTTATGATATTCCAAATAGATATTTAGGTTTGATAATCCATGGTATAGACAAAAATAAAATACTTCTACTACATTTTTTCCACACACCAAAAAATTATCAAGAGGATAATTTTATTCAATTTGATTTGGTTGGTTGTATGGATTTTAATGGGGAAATGTATCCAAAGAATTACTTCACAACTCGAAATATTCATAATGGTGCAAATATTTCCATCACCATAATTCATCATGGCTCTCTCATTGGTCTTGTAATATTTCTTGAGTTTTTTATATATAATTAGACAACACTAGCCATGAAAACGAAAATCAAATTATATTTAGATATCTAAGCATTCTTGTTGAATTAAAAGTATTTCAAAAGGTAAAAGTTGGTTTCTTTATTGTTGACACACTCATGACCATATTGATAAAGTGTTCAATTGTGTTTCCATAACATCGAGGAGGAAGAATTTTGGGAGTTTTCCATCATTAAACGAATATATTAAAAAATCATACATTCCATAATTTATTTGTCTCGTAGTGGAAGAAACTATTGGCATGCAAAGATTGGTTTTGAGATCGCATGGTGAAAGAAAATGCATTGAATAGCTTAAAAACATTAGCTTCCAACATAAATTCTATATCAAAAGAATTAAGGGGAATAACACTTATATGGGGCAATAATTATTCAATTATTGCATAATGGAAGTCTTCATTAGGATTAATATTTTTGTAGTTCAATCCATATCATCTAATATTTGCATCAAATTTACTTTTATTACAGTTAATTTCCAAAATTCATAATGCACAATGTCATAAGACATATGTAAATTATTATGAATACTTAGTGTGAAAAAACCTAGATCTGGGTTCCTACCGCAACAAATCTGAATTACTTCTCCTATTATTTAGATAATTATTTCATTACATTGAAATACCGAAGTAATTACTGAAGCAGTCTACACAAATGATACTACGGAATAAATCTAAGTGTTGAAACAAACTGAACAAAATGTAATGAAAAACAACCACATTTAACACAGTGATTTTTGGACTAAGTCCCCGGAAAAACCCAACTCGGGAAAATCGGTGCAAAAAATCTTAGGGTTTGTATTATTAAACAACAGATTCTTGAGTACAACTACGGTGCCAACATCTGGCAAACCCTTCAGAGAAATCTCAAGTCTCTGGCTGATCTAAACAACGTTGGTAAAGCTCTCACTACCTCTGCATGATTGCCTACGTTGGAATTGCGTAAGCCTGCGTGGGAAAGCTTGAGGAACTGCGTCACCCTTCTCTACAACTAATCTAGCTGATCTAAGGCTGGATTTTGGCCCTCCTGGCTTAGAAACCCCAGCCTCTAGCTATCTCCGGACTGACTCCAAGAGACACTACGCTGCTTCTGCGTGATTTCCTTCAAGGACTACGTCACCCCTTCAAAAAACTGCGCTGTCACTCTATGCGTAAGTGCTACATCTCTCTGAAATGCACTCCTGGTCCTCTCGACCAGTCTCTACTTCTGCCCCTCTCTGGATCTGATCACTCAATCATAATCACTTAGCAAACCATGCCCTTGTGATTTGATTCTGATCAAAAGTTGTGTCTCCTCACACAAATTCGAAAAAGCTCAATGGCTCAAGTGTCTCAATGTATTTTCCATAGGCCCCTCACCCTCCTTATATTCTTTTGTTGAACCTTCAACGGCCAAGATTAAAACATAATCAAGGGCTAAGATTAACTTGGAGGTTATCCATGACTTTATCTAGAATATTCACACTTAGTTTAATTAATACCCTATAATTAATTAGTTTCCCTAAGTTTAGAATTAGGAAAACATTAAAAAATGATTAATTATTTTAATTAAACCATCTCTGAGTGGAATTTTCCAAAACCATTTCTAGTTTTATGGAATACATGTGTCCCGGCCTATATACAAAGTTACAAGGCTAGAGCACATCTGATGCTTCCATAAATCAACACTCCCTCTTAGAGAGGAAAGTGCTTTAGAAAAACAACTCAATGTGCTGTTGTTCTGACTTCTGGAACATCTGTTGTTGTGTTGTTGATGTTGCTTACCAACACTGTACAAGAAAATGTTGCATTTGTACTATTGTTGACTCTGCGTACTGCTGCCAAATGCCACTGTACTGCAACTCCCTCTGAATTCTGCAACCACGCTGTTACACTACGCGACCACTGCTCTGCATTGCATTGCACCAATGTGCACTATGTTGCACCACTATGCACTACATTGCTCCTGCTCATCTGATGTTGTTGCTGCTCAACTACTGTTTCTGCTGCACTTCTTGCTTCAGAAAAAAAAATAAAAATAAAAAAATAAAAAATAAAAAAATAAAAAATAAAAAATAAAAAAAAATAAAAAAAATAAAAAAATCTGAAATTGGACAAGTAGATCTGCAACTGAAAGATAAGACTGACTGCTACTAACTTCTGCATTAGCTCACCGAAAATATTGCATTTTTGCTACTCTGAACTATGTTGCACCAATGTGAATTGTGCTAAAACTGCTCAAATGTTGATGTTGTTGCTCCCTCTCTGTGCTGATCAGGATCTAGTATTGCTAGTCACTACATCATCTCAGCATCTTCTGCTGCAACTGTCCATCCCGCTATTGTCTTTAGGTTGTCGTAGCTCACATGTGATCCAAGAGTTCAGAAATATTCAAGGATCCCACCTTTTGTAGATTCTGGATCTGCAACTCCAAGTCAACCCATTTCTCTCCTTTCGGAATATGATATAACATAGCACAATCTTTTTCTGCCTCAATCTTGGCAACTCTTGCTTGTGGATCTTCCTTCTCCTCTTTATCCTTTTTCTTAAGAGTACACTGTGTGGCATAATGTCCCATTTCCCCACACCGGAAGCACTTAATCTTGGACAGATCTTTCTTCTTCTGCTTCTGTTGCCCCTTTGATGCAAGGGTAGTGTTAGCTTCTTCCTCCTTCTTGACCTTTGAATCGCTACTGCCATCCTCCAAGTGGATTTTGAGGAGATCTCTCCTCAACTCTTCTTGCTGTAAGGCTGCCCACATCGCTTCCCATCCTGGAATTCTTTCTCTACCCAATATAATTTGGAAAAATACCTAATAGTTCTCTGAAACAGAGTTTAGAGTGAGCCTTACTAGCTTTGATTCTGTAGGAGGAGATCCTACTGCTGACAATTTATCTCGATTTTCTTGAATATGAGACAAGAAGGAGTCAAAACGCTCTCCCTTCTTCATCCTGATATTACACATCTTCTCTTCAAGGTACATCTTCCGTTGCTCGGAAGATCCTTTGTATAGCTTTTCCAACCCTACCCACATCTCTCTAGTTGTGGTCTTTGCTGCTATGTGGGGTACGTTATGATCCTTCACACCATTTAGGATCAATCGCTTGGCTCTTGCCATATTCTCCTCGAATTGTGTCAGATGTGCTGCATCTAAGGGTTCTGCACATGCACTCTTTATTAGGCCCTTCAGATCATGCTCATCAAGGAGAAACTTTGTCCTTGATTTCCAAATAACATAGTTGGAGGCACCCTCCAATCTATCTTGGTCACGCAGTCCATTGTTGGTCATCTCCTCAACTGTCGATTTCTTTCTATAACCCCCTACTCAGCTAGACTTATGCACTCCTTGAGGAGTAATTCATTGCTTCTGCTGCTACACGGGAAAATTTGAGTTCCTTTGAGTAAGAAACCCTCTAAGGTCAATAAATCCCCAACTGTGTTTTTCAGAAATTTTCTAACGCTAATGCACCAGCTCTTACTGCTGTGCAGTAACTGTGTCCTTCAGCTACGCTGCCTCAACTGAAAAAACTTACCCCTATGTCAACTCTCTCAGAGGGAGTCTTTTCTGCACTCGAATGCCCTCCTGGCCTGGACAACGTAATTTCTGGGAGGGTCTGCTGCTTTCTTACGCAAATCCCAGAATCTTCAGTGTTGATCTGCTGGTTCTCTTGTGTTTCACCTGCACTCCAGCTTGAATAAGCTCGGATACCATGTGAAAAGTCCTAGATCTGGATTCCTACTACAACAAATTTGAATTACTTCTCCTATTATTTAGAAAATTATTTCATTACATTGAAATACCAAATTAATTACTAAAGTAGTCTACACAAATGATATTGCGGAATAAATCCAAATGCTAAAACAAACTGAAAAAAAAAAATGTAATGAAAAAGAACCACATTTGACACAGTTATTTCTGGACCAAGTCCCTGAAAAAACCCAACTCGAGAAAACCGGTGCAGCAGATCTGAGGGTTTGTATTATTAAGCAGCAAATTCTTGATTACAACTAGCGTGCCAACATCCAGCAAACCCTCCAGAGAAATGTAGACATCAAATATAATTTGTGAGGTATACCTCACTCTGCATGTCTCTGACTGATCTAAACAGCATTGGTGAAGCCCTCACTACCTCTATGTGATTTCCTACACTAGAACTGCATAAGCCTGCATGGGAAACCTTGAGGAACTGCATCATCCTTATCTACAACTGATATAGCTGATCTAAGACTGGATTTTGGCTCTCTTGGCTTAGAAACCCTAGCCTCTAGCTATCTTCGGACTGACTCTAAGAGACACTGCACTGCTTTTGCATGATTTCCTACAAGGACTGCGTTACCCCTTCAGAAAACTGCGATGTCTCTCTCTGCATAAGTGCTGCCTCTCTTTGAAATGCGCTCCTGGTCCTCCCAACCAGTCTCTACTTTTGCCCCTCTCTAGATCTGATCACTAAATCATAATCACTTAGCAAACCCTACCCTAGTGATTTTATTCTGATCAAAAGTTGTGTCTCCTCACACAAATTCGAAAAATCTCAATGGCTCAAGTGTCTCAATGTATTTTCCATAGGCCCCTCACCCTCCTTCTTATATTCTTCTGTTGAGCCTTCCACGGCCAAGATTAAAACATAATCAAGGGCTAAGATTAACTTGGAGGTGATCCATGACTTTATCTAGAAGATTCACACTTAGTTTAATTAATACCCTTCAATTAATCAATTTCCCTAAGTTTAGACTTAGGAAAACATTAAAAAATGATTACTTATTTTAATTAAACCATCTCTAAGTGGGATTTTATAAAACCATTTCTAGGTTTTATGGAATACATGTGTCCTAGCCTATATACAATGTTACAAGGCTAGAGCACATCCGATGCTACCATAAATCAACACTTAGAAGAAATTTAAAAACTCCATTAAAGATATATATGAGTGCTTTGATGTCATTGATTATGTTTGGTGAGACTCTTTTTTCAATGATCAAAGTGACATAATTTCAAACTCAAGAAATGAAGATACATTTATGAAGACTCCATTTATTTGGCCACAAAATATAGAAATTTTTGTTTAACAACAACAATATCAAGGTATTATTGAGTCTTCACAATATTTTAAAGAGGGTTGTATGATTATAATGTTAGAAGATGGAGATCCACATGGTTACACATTCTAGGTTTCCAATGTTATAAAGGTCATTAAAGAAACTTAGGATGTTACAACTATTGAAGTACATTGGTATGCAATAGATAGAAAATCATTCAAGGATGTGTACAAACTAGAGATGGTAGTTGAGAAAAAGTCAACAAAAAGAGAAAAATAAAGGGTCTAAATACAAATCATCTTTGAACTGACCTCATAAGTTAGTGGATGTTGATAGTCATTTGTGACTTCAATTTGACAAGGAATGGAACTCTTTGCTTCAAACCATAAAGATTATAAAGAGGTTGCTACCACAAGATATAGTGGAAAAATGGGAATTTGTTGAACCCAATCATAGACCTAGAAGCCTTTTGACATATGCAATGTTGGGCATACATGTATTATATGGATCGTTGTTATAATAGATAAGAATACAGGTCATCTATATCTTCATCTTAAGATGATGTAGATTCTTATGGTGTGGTGGAATCTATGAGTCAATTTGAATAATTGTATAAAACATTTAATTTAATTTTGATCAATATGATTTTTGCCTAATAACTTGCAATTATTTCTTACTTGCATATGATCTTACATGAAGTTATGAGTCATTTCTATGTTTGTTGGGTTATATGCTTTAATTATGAATAAATAATTTGTTTTGAATATCAACAAGGCAACAATAACTTGGAGAAATAATTTATGTTTCACTCAATGTAATTAGTATCATGATTTTGATTAAAAGTAAAGAAAATATTTGTAAATAATGTTAAATTTATAAATTATATGACAATATTATCATGACATTATGTATTTATGATTTTCTAGACCACAGTTAGAAAAATTGTTGTGATTTTAATACCCTATTGAAAAGAGGGTGCTTCAATTTGATAGTTTACTTTTAATTTTTGGTTGCAATGAGTCACATTTTCTTAGGATATGGTTTCAAATGAGGTATACTTTTAATCTAATAAAAAAATGTGTTTGCTTTTAATTTATTTTTAGTCATGGACTTTTTTTAAGAAAAAAATATATGACGTGGCTTTGAATCTAGGCTTTAAGGCATCCTAATGATGAACCATAGTGGATGGTTCGAAATTTTGATTGTCCTGATGATGAACCACAATGGATGGTTCAAAACGTTGACCCCAAAAATACTGATGTGATTGATCTGAAAGATTCATTTATGTAAACATTATGAATCACATAAGTTTGAATTCAGAAATCCATACTCTTATTAAATTGAAGAGCCCGTGGATGTCATGGATGAATATGGGCCCTTCAATTTTTAATAATTCTACGTGGTACTTTCAATGTGACTATCTTTCCTTTTGTAAAACCAATTAACCTGAAACACTAATTTTTTTATAGAAAATTATCCTTTTTATAAAAAGGATTAAAATATTTTCTATGACATCAAGGACTCATAAAGATTTTAAAATATAAATTCTAACCCCTTAAGACAATTATATTGTTCTTTTTATTTTTACTAATTAGAAGTTTCATTTAGAATTTCATAGAATCTAGGTTAAATAGGTGCAAAGACTTCTTTTGGTTTCTATTTATATTATATCTTTTGTTTTTTTTCAGTTTAATCTAGGATTTGCATCTATTTATTTTTTCATTTTAAGGACTCGTTAGAAACATTCATAACGATCTTTCTAGCAATCATTGGACTCTTATGACGATAAGTGTTACTCATTCTATTATATTCTTGACATAACACCGCAATAGAGAACTTGTTAATGGAAATAGAGAGGGTGGTTGTAAAATTCTGATATAGGTCTTTAAGATTGTCCTTATTTAATAGGATATTTAATTCACTATTTAAATCCTTTAATTTTTTTTATTTTTATTTTTTTTAAGAATATCAAGTACACATTACTATCTTAATTCTATTCAATGGATACTTTATTACTATAATTCTATTCATTGGAAATTTTGTGCATAGTAAAGGAATTGGTATTCAAGGTCTATGACCAAATTTTCGCTCATGGTTGTTTAGGGTGTCAAATGTTAATATTTCTTTATATTCAAGATATAAGAATACCAATTTGACATAACCTATGACACATGTCAAGATACAACTCATCCGATTGGATTTGTTCTTTTATTAGACCATGATAGATTACTAGATTTCAAAATATACAAAACTTTGTTGGCTCAGTAGCAAACAAAATCTCAACCATGATGTATTTGAAGTTTCTTTTATATAAACTAGCTATAACAAAATATTCAATATCACCTTCATTTATCATACTATAAATATCTTGTTCTAAGCCAATATAAAGATCATTTTTATCTAGCTTGTTTTCTTACCAAAAATAGAATTAATAGGTGAAAAATAATATATTTTTATAAAATATTCTTATCATTAATATCTGAAATCCCAATCCATGTGTATAATGGGTCTTTCTTAAGCCTCATGTGATGAAAAAAGTTATTTTTTTATGTATCAAGGTATGTTTTGAATTTCTCTATGGTAGGATCTCTCATTCAACAGTGGCCACAAGATAAATCCTTCTACTTGAGGAACCATAGATTTATCATGGTCCCAAATTTTATAAGAGAATTTCACTCAAGATCCAACTTAAGATGTGCTTTTATATTCCTCATTGCTTGGCATTTTGAACTTCCCTATTTCTTTTACCTTTTAAACTTCCCCCCTTAATTTAATTTGGTTTTCATTGATTGGACTTTTATAAATATGTCAAACCGTTTAGAGAACATGTCATATTTATAGATTTTAGAACTTACCTTCACACAAATTTGTGCTAACTTATTCTTATTTTATTTTTCAAACCAAAAATTATAAAGTTCAAAATATTTTTGTTGTACATTTCATCTTTAATGAATTATCTCCAAACTATTAAAAAATAAAACTGTAATTTAACTTTTGTTCTAATTCTTTAATTATATTTCCCTTATTAAATTTATAAATTATTAATCTCTTTTTCTCTTTCAAATTATTTAAGAGTAGCACATCCATGTAAATTAGATGGTTGGCAAACACAGATATGTATCAACCAACATGAAAACACTTATTACTAGATCCATTTCACATTGTTAAAATTGAAAAAAGTCATGAAAACTAACTAAATTATAACTTTACTTTATATTATTATTATTATTAAATAACAAAAATAATTAATATACAAATTAAAAAATAATAATAATTATATGGAGATTTACCCCACTTAATTATGGAGATTCTTAATTTGTAAATAGAATTTTGGATAATTAAATTATTATTCTAATTCTTTATTTTTATTTTTTAATTATTAATTTCTCTACTATAAATATATTCTATTTTCTCCCACCTTAAAATTTTAATATTTATTTGATTTTATTTATTTATTTATCCTAAACTAAATATCAAATATTAGTTTATATTTTATTAAAAAATTAGTATTAATTAAATTCAAAACATTAATCCTAACCCATAATACAAAAGTAAAATATTTTAAAATTTATTAAAACAAATGTACAATGTCGATATAAAACACAGTTAAATTAATGCGTAATAGAGAAGTAAACGAAAGATGAAGCCAAAGTTAAATTAATGCACAATATAGAAGTAAACCGAAGATGAAACCAACATCAGTTTACGTTCACTATCAAAGTATTAAAACATAAGTCCAATGCTGATATACGACACCCTTATGTTCACCTCATGCTCCATTGAAACTCTAACGCTTAAGCAGTTCACAATTACCCATAGCGATTAATTCCCCAACACTTGCATCACACGCAACTTCAGATGTTTAGTTTGAGTTGTAACTACTCTGTATAGTTCGGGATGCTCCTTGTTGATCACTTTTCAGGGAGCAATTGTTTAAATATTCCCCTACAATGCAACTCTATTCGGTTGGGAAACAAAAATAGTTTAATTTCTCTGTTATGGCGTGGCCTCGGGCATTGAATTTAACAGGGGAAAATCCACTTTGATCACTGCCTCTTAAAGTAGTGCAGATCTGCATATCATCGCTTGTCCTTTTTTGGTGAATATTGTTCCTATTTCAAATGGTTTCAAATATCTTGGGTTCTGGTTTAATCCATGTGGTTACAACTCCAAAGATAAGTATAAAAAGTGGTTAAACACTTGGTCAAATAAATGGCTCTTCTTGGGAGGTCATTACATTCTTGTTCAAGTTGTACTTCAATAATTACTTGTCTTCTAGGCTCACCTCTTTTACATTCCGGTGGGTATTGTTGCCTCCATTAAAGCCATTATCTCCAACTTTCTCTAGTCGAGTGCTAGGGGATCGAGGAAATTCCCTCTCTGCAATATGGAACTGACCATGCGTCCTAAAAGGTAGGGTGGATGGGGTCTACTAGACATCACCACTTTCTCGCATTCTCTTCTTATAAAATCCCTCTGGAGGGCGGCCAAGGGAACAGGCACATGGCCTTGTATTTTTCGGGCTAAATATAATATCAACTGGCATCTTATCTCCCTGTTTAGATCTCGATCCCTCCCTTCTTGCAGAGGTTCTCTCATTTGGAGAAGTTTCAGGAGGGTCGCTCACTTCTTTGTGTGTCGTCTAATTTGGGATTTCGGAAATGGACAAAAAATCTACGTGGGCACTAAACATATTCACGGGTTGATGGCAAAGTTCTCTTTTGATCTCCCTCTGCATTATGTGTTGGCACAAACAGGTCTTTTTATGGTCTCTCAGTTTATCTCCCATTGGCAGCAGGGGTGCCCTATTTGGAAAACATCACAACAACTGGACTTGAGGGGTAAGGCTGCTGACGAATGGGACATTGTTTTGCCACTTCTCAAATCTGACGGTTTTTGTCTTCATCTGTCGAGTGACATGATCACTTGGTATGGTACGTTGTTTCGGTCCTCTCTTTGGTCACTGACATATATGATAACATCTTGTTCCATAATACTTCTCTGGAGGACTCGCTTTTTTTCAATAATTTCTGGAATCGTATCATTCCTATCAAGATTATCCTCTTTGTTTCGCTAGCTATGCGAAACAATGTCCTCACGTGGGACAATTTGATCAAACGGGGTTTCCATGGGCCTGACTGTTGTGTTTTTTTGTAAACTTGAGTCTAAATTGGTCATGCATCTATTCTTTCACTGTCCGTTTGTTTTGGATATCTGGTCCAAGTTTTCAATTTGCTTGCAAGTTCATGATTGGAGGCCTATCTCTTTTCATCAGTGCATTGAATCTTGGGGGACTTTAGACTTTGGATCTATATCCTTACCTTTCTTTCTTTTTTGGGAGGTGTGGCTGTCCAGAAATAAGTTCATTTTTGAAGGTCACCAATTTCTTTAACACAGAATCTACCTGTTCATACTAACTTGGCTCGACTCTCTTCCCTCTAATCCTCCCAGGTTCAAGACCTCTCCATCCATCTTCAGCCCCACATTGCTTCCATCTCGGCAGGTTTCTTTGATGGTGCACAACAAAAAGGTCATTGTGGATGTGGTGCTTGGATCAAACTGGAACAAAATCAATGCTTTTGCATCAGTTGGAATGGTGGCTCGGGTACAAACACGAGAACAGAGCTCCTAGCCATCTGGAGCTTTCTTTGGGTGGTATTCGACCTTCAATTAACAAACTTGCATATCTATGGTGATGGAAATTTGTCATCCATGGAATCACGGGCCACTCCAATTTCCAACCGCCCGCTCTCCTTTCTTGGTTTCACAGGGTGCAATACCTTCTCAGACGCCTCCATGATCCTCCTATCCATCATATCTTACGGGAGGCCAAGACTGACTCACTTTCAAAACAAGGTTGCTCCTCCAGTTCAGACATGTTCAGGTTCAGCCGTTCAGGGATCTTCATCTATTAGCTAAAAATTTCTATTAGCTTCCCTAGATGTGGTTACTCATTTGTCTCTGAGGCTTTTGTTAGTCTTTTTCGACTCAAACATGTGGTTCACATTTCTTGTTTTGGTCCCTTATCGGAATGTTGTTTGTTTTTTATTGGAGCCCTGGTAACTCGAATATTTTGTTTTGGTCCCAAGCATATGGGAGCACCTAAACATTTTCTGTCTATGAGCTCTGCTCTTCTATAGCTCCTTTCCAGCACCTTATATAAATAATCAATGTTTTTTCTTCCTGAAAAAAAAAATAAATAAAAAAATAAAAAATAAAAAATAAAAAAAATTAAAAAAAAATAAAAAAAAAATCATCGATATTAATAACAAATGATCGATGAATGGCCTCAATATCAACTCACTCTCCTTCCTTTGTTCAAAACTGGAGGCAACATATCCCGCTTTAGCGTTTCGGTTACAATACCAATTCAAACATAGACACTTGTCAAAGGGGTTGATCTGTAGTGCTTACCCATGTCCACATCCAAACTATACATAATGAGTGTCAACATTCTATGTGATAATCCATGATCTCGGACATGTATTTATCAGTGCAAGACATGATAAAAACTATCAAATACTTATTTTGGATATGTATAAAAACTATCAAATACTTATTTATATGTGTGTGTTTATATGTAAATATTTCAATTTTTCATAACCATTTTGAGAAAAACATAAACAAATGGATATTTTTGGACACAACTCGGAAGGAATGGCCTTTCATTGATGTTAGTGGTCAGTGCAAACATATCTCAAGAAATGGAGTCCATTATTAGAATAAGATTTGGGTCGACTATGTGGTTGATGATATGGAAGAAGCCAAATTCGCTGCAACCGTCTCTCAGCTTATGAAGCTCCAGCAGTTCATTAATATTACTCGAAAGCTCGAGCTTCCTCCAATTTTACTCAAAAGTAGGAGACTAAGATCGATGACTGGGAGATGCGGATAAAAGGATGCCATCACTGGATAGAGTTGGCACAGTTGTCAATAAATTTATTATTTGGTGTTCAACGTTTTCACCTTGGAAGTTTGCGCTGCACTGGAGATTGGTGAAATTGCATGTTGGGTACGTTGCATAGCCCAGATATCAAACTCTCTGCTATCTCTACTCATTTCTATTATGCCCTCAACCATAGCATTGTTTATTTTCACTAGAGGAAATGGTACCAGATAGTATCGTACAAACAAAAACTTCTCCACCTGTTTCTTTGGCGAAGAATATAATGTACAACGTCAAGCTCTATGGTGTGCGATGAAATATCACCAATGAGAATTTTTGAGCTTTTATGGTTTCACTAGCACACCATATTTTGCAGTTGGTTTATAGGGTTTGGATTGTTGAAATGTTACTTTCAAATGTCCCTGTACAATGAGCCGCTTTCCAAATTTGTTTGAAAAGTTCTGTCAGGAGCGCCGCTTGCCATTTCATTGATCAGTCGGTTTTTAGTTTGAAACAGTTGCATTCCTATACATGCAGAACAAAGCATATTTCAAAAATAGAGTAAAAGAAGAAACAGAGCATTTCGTTTTAAAACAGGGAATAGGTCCTTTTATATAAGACAGAGCATTTTGATTTAAGATTGTATGCGGGAGTTTTTTGTGGTCCCACAAACCATGTCAACAGTCCACGGGAGCAGTGGTCCCCGCAGCCAATCAACAGCCACGTGGTGCAATGTGATTGCATCGCGTTATTTTTTGAGTTGGGCCGAGAACTCAAACCAAACCCAAAGTGTTTATTGAGGCGGATTTAAATAAGAATTTGCGTCACAATTTCTCACCATACGCCAAGCCAATTTTCGGATGCGATATGGCTATAGGGCGGATTTAATTGCTCATCGCGCGCACAAAACTTTCTGTGACGTCAGCAAGTTTGTAACGCGATTTGTCATTGCGTTTTGGTTAATGATTTTTAAAGTCTGGGCTCTACGGCAGAGATTTGCTTAAGTTTTATTAAGGTTTGTGTTTTAATGTTTTATATAGCGCGAAAGGTTTTCTAACCTTGGAGTAGTTTATAACATATGTGCGCTATAGTGTGGTGGGCCCAAAAGGGCAATACATAGAGTATATGTTTTTAGTTTTAATTTTTAAAAAGATATTATGTTATGTTTTTATTTTTATTCACATGTGTTGCGCCACATTAAAAAGTGAATGTTATGTAAGTTTTTATTACACAGCAGAGTGTAATTTTTATGCACAGCAGTGCGTTGTTCTTTTTCAGAGACAGAGTGTTTGTTTTTACAGTGAGACAGAGAAGAGTTTTAAAGCACTGTGTTAGCAGCAGTCAGTTTGTAATTCCTCTATGAGAGGAAGTTTTTTTTGTAACAGTTTTTGAGTTAATGAAATAGAATTTTTCATGTGTGAAACTCTGTTCTCCTGTAAGAAAAATTTTATTATTATTTTTCTGTGTTAAGAGGAGAGCATTATTCTCTCCATATTGTTCTGGAATTCTCATAAATTCCAACATGGTATCGGAGCTAGTCCAGACTCTTTGAAGGTGTCAAAGAAGCTGAAGGAAGGATTTCTTGTTGCAGCGACTTCTCCAGTAGAGTGAAGACTCAGTCAAGAAGAATCCAAGGTATTTCTCAACATAGTTTTTTGTGTTAGTGTTTGCAGAACAGTCAGTGTATTTTAAATACACTGTCAAGTGTTTTGAAGCATAGTTAGAGTGCAAGAATGGTTGGAGCCAGCACTAGCATGAGTATAGGTAATACTCAACTCCCACAATTTAATGAGAAAAACTATGACTACTGGTCAATAACTATGAGAGCCTTGTTTCCTTCCCAAGACTTATGGGAACTTGTTGAGGATGGCTTTGATGAGCCAGCAGATGAAAATGAGTTTGATGATTTAACTCAGGAAGAGAAGGAACTGTTGAAGAGCAATAAGAAGAAGGATTCTAGAGCCCTCTACTTTTGGTATCAAGCAATGCATGAGAGTGTGTTTCCAATGATAGCAGCAGCTAAGAGATCCAAATAAGCATGGAAAACTCTCAAGACAGCCTATCAAGGCATGGAGAAAGTGAAGACAACAAAACTACAATTTCTTAGGAGAGATTTTGAGACTCTCTGCATCAAGGAGTCAGATAAAATTGACTCATTCTTCACACATGTGATTGGAATGGTCACACAGATAAGGTCTCATGGAGAGATTCTTAAAGAAAGAAGGATTGTGGAGAAACTATTGAGGAGCATACCCTCAATGTTTGATGTGATTGTCACCACCATAGAAGAGACAAAGGATCTCACAAACTTTTCAGTTGATGAGCTACATGCATCACTGATGACACATGAGCAGAGATTGGGTAGAAATGAAAACTCATATCTAGAGCATGCCTTTAAGACCCAGATGTCCTTTGGAAGAGGAAGAGGTCAAGGCAGAGGAAACAAGAGAGGAAGAGGCAGAAGCCAAAACAGGGGTGGAAGAAACAGTCCAGCAAATGCTCAAGGAAGGGGCAGCAATCCAAATCAGAACCAAGGCCAAAGCAACAGCCAGCAAGGTGGACAGCAACATGCTCAAGGACAAAGGTATGATAAATCCAATTTCCAATGTCACTATTGTAACAAATATGGGCATTATGCAAATGAATGTAGGAAGAAGCAGCATGATATGAGTAATAGAACTAGTGCAAATTTCACTAGAGAAAATATCAGCCAAGATAAATTGTTTTTAGCTTGTAATATGGCTGAGGAAAAGAGTGAAGATTTATGGTTTGTAGACTCCGGTTGTAGTAACCATATGACAGGAAACGTAGCCATGTTTTCTATGTTAGATGAGAGTGTGAAGTCACAAGTCACACTAGGGATAGATAGTAAAGTTTCTGTTATGGGAAAAGGAGAAGTAAATGTCTTAGCTAGGAAAGGAGAAAAGAAATCCATAGCAGATGTTTATTATGTTCCTGGAATGAAATGTAACCTCTTAAGTATTGGACAGCTTGTTCAAAATGGGTACAATGTTTTCTTTGAGGATGATGTATGCACCATCATGGATAAACCACCCAACAAACAATGTATTGCTGAAGTGAAGATGACAAGGAACAAGATGTTCCCTCTGAGGATGAGAGCAGATTTGAAAAATGGAGAAGAAATAGCATCAGTGACACAGGAGGCTCTCCAAAGCGAACCAAAAGATTAGAATTGGTTGTGGCACTTGATATTTGGACATCTCAACTTTGGAGGTCTTAACTTGTTGAACAGAAAATGAATGGTAAGAGGATTGCCATTGATTGAGAAACAAGATAGCCTTTGTAAAGGTTGTATCTTGGGTAAACAACACAGAGAAAGTTTTCCATCTGGGAAGAGCATAAGGGCAAAATCACCCTTAGAGATTGTCCACTCGGATTTATGTGGACCAATGCAAACTCCATCACTTGCAAGTAGCCACTATATGCTAACATTTATTAATGATTTTACTAGAAAAACTTGGGTTTACTTTTTGAAAAACAAAAGTGAAGTGTTTGAAAGATTCTGCAATTTCAAAGCACTTGCGGAAAACCAAAGTGGGTTGCACATCAAAGTTCTAAGAACTGATAGAGGACGTGAATATATTTCCAAAGAATTTCTACGTTTTTGTAGATAAAATGGAATTCATAAGCAGTTTACAACTAGGTGCACTCCGCAGCAAAATAAAGTTGTCGAAAGGAAGAATAAAACAATCATGGATATGGTAAGGAGTATGTTAAAGGCAAAGCATTTTCCGAATGATTATTGGGCTGAAGTTGTACATTGTGCAGCGTACATTTTAAATAGGTTCCCAACAAAAGCAGTCATGAAAAAAGTTCCGGAAGAGGAATGGAGTGGCACAAAGCGAGGAGTCACACACATGAAATTTTTTGGTTGTGTGGATTTTGCACACATACCAGATCAGCGAAGGAAGAAGTTGGACAGCAAGGGGGAGAAATGTATTTTTATTGGATACAGTGAGGAATCCAAAGCTTACAGGTTGTATAACCCATCCACCAAGAAGTTTATTGTGAGCAGAGATGTTCAGTTTATTGAGGAGGAAGCTTGGGATGGAAGCATAGAGAAAACAGTGAATGTTAAACATTGTTTATCTCATGATGAAAATGATGAAGAAATGGCTGAAATACATCCCCAAACAGCAGCACCAACACAAGGACAACAAAGCACACCCTTGAGGAGAAATGAAAGTGCCTCTCCAAGCACACCACAAGGAGGAAATTCGAGTGCTTCTTCAAGCACTTGTACACCAAATGAAAGAGGTAAGAAGTTCAGAAATTTAAATGAAATTTATGAGCAATAGGCAGCAAATGAAGGTATGAACTCTTTGTTTGCTTTATATTGTCATGTTGATGATCCTATCCACTTTGAAGAAGCTATTAAAGATAGGAAATGGATAGAAGCTATGGATGAGGAGATTAATGTCATAGAAAGAAACAAGACATGGGATTTGGTTGAACTCCCAAAAGGTAAAGAGGTAATTGGAGTTAAATGGGTCTAAAAGACCAAGATTAATGCTGAAGGAAAGATTGAAAGACACAAGGCCAGACTTGTTGTCAAAGGGCAGAAGCAGCAGCATGGGAGATACTATGAGGAAACTTTCGCACCGGTTTCTAGAATGGAAACCATGAAAGCAGTGTTGTCCATAGCAGCACAAAACAAGTAGAAAGTTTACCAAATGGATGTGAAGTCAGGATTCCTAAATGGAGTGTTAATGGAAGAGGTTTACATTGAACAACCTCTAGGCTATGAAAAGAAAGGCCAAGAGCACAAAGTGTGCAAATTGAAGAAAGCTCTTTATGGGCTAAAGCAAGCGCCAAGAGCTTGGTACAGTAGGCTAGATTCCTATCTACTGGAAAATGGATTTGAAAAATGTGAGGGAGAACCCACCCTTTACATTAAAGAAAAATATGGTAAAATGCTAATTGTTGTGTTATATGTTGATGATGTTATTTTTATAGGTAATGATGATTGCCTTGCTGAAAGTTTTAAAAAGGTCACAAAAAAAGAATTTGAAATGACAGATATGGGTTTGCTGAATTACTTCTTAGGAATAGAAGTAGAACAAAATGAAAATGGGATTTTTATCTCACAAACAAAATATGTTAATGAAGTGTTGGAAAGATTTAATATGCAGGAGAGAAAAGCAGCAATAACACCCACAGTGATGGGATTAAAACTCAATAGAGAGGACAACAGAAAGGATTTTGATCCTAGTTTGTACAATAGCATAGTTGGCAGCCTCATGTATTTGACTGCAACTAGGCCTGATATAATGCATAGTTGTTAGTTTGATTTCCAGTTTCATGGAGAGGCCAAAAGAAGCACATTGGCAGGCAGCAAAAAGGATTCCGAGGTATGTTAAAGGTACTAAAAGGTTTGGTATTTTATATACTGCTTCAGAATGTTTAGATTTAAGTGGATACATTGATAGTGATTGGGCTGGAAGTGTAGATGATCGGAAAAGCACTTCCGGTTATGTTTTTCACATGGGTTCAGGAGCCATTTCATGGGCTTCTAAAAAACATCATATTGTAGCGTTATTTACAGCAGAGGCAAAATATGTGGCAGCTACAGCAATAGTGTGTCAAGCAATTTGGATGAGGAGAATGTTAAGGAGTTTATGCCAAGATCAGGTAAAAGGAACAGTAATTTTTTGTGACAATAGCTCAGCTATTGCATTATCCAAGAATTCTGTGTTTCACAAGGGAACGAAACACATTGACACAAAGTTTCACTACATCAGGGAGCTAGTAAACAAAGGAGAAATTGTTTTAGAACACTGTAGAACTTAGGAGCAGTTTGCAAACATTCTGACCAAGCCATTGGGACAGAAGAGTTTTGAGTTTTTGAGGAAATGTCTGGGTATGACTGATAACCCAACAGTTGAAATTAAGGGGGAGTGTTGAAATGTTACTTTCAACTGTCCCTGTACAATGAGCCGCTTTCCAAATTTGTTTGACAAGCTCTGTCAGGAGCGTCGCTTGTCATTTCATTGATCAGTCGGTTTTTAGTTTGAAACATTCGCATCTCTGTACATGCAGAACAAAGCATATTTCAAAAACAGAGTAAAAGAAGAAACAGAGCATTTCGTTTTAAAACAGGGAACATGTCCTTTTATATAAAACAGAGCATTTTGATTTAAGATTGTACGCGGGAGTTTTTTGTGGTCCCACGGACCACGTCAACAGTCCACGGGAGCAGTGTTCCCCGCAGCCACGTGGTGCAATGTGATTTCATCGCGTTATTTTTGAGTTGGGCCAAGAACTCAAACCGGACCCGAAGTGTTTATTGAGGCAGATTTAAATAATAATTCGCGTCACAATTTCTCACCATACGCAAAGCCAATTTTCAGACGCTATATGGCTATAGGGCGGATTTAATTGCTCATCGCACGCATAAAACTTTCTGTGACGTCAGCAAGTTTGTAACACGATTTGTCATTGTGTTTTGGTTAATGATTTTTGAAGTTCGGGCTCCACGGCGGATATTTGCTTAAGTTTTATTAAGGTTTGTGTTTTAATGTTTTATATAGCACGAAAGGTTTTCTAACCTTGGAGTAGTTTATAACATATGCGTGCTATAGTGTGGTGGGCCCGAAAGGGCAATACATAGAATATATGTTTTTAGTTTTAATTTTTAAAAAGTTATTATGTTATGTTTTTATTTTTATTCACATGTGCTACACCACATTAAAAAGTGAATGTTATGTAAGTTTTTATTACACAGCAGAGTGTAATTTTTATGCACAGCAGTGCGTTGTTCTTTTTCAGAGATAGATTGCTTGTTTTTACAGTGAGACAAAGAAGAGTTTTAGAGCACTATGTTAGCAGCAGTCAGTTTGTAATTCCTTTGTGAGAGGAAGTTTTGTTTGTAACAGTTTTTGATTTAATGAAATAGAATTTTTCATGTGTGAAACTCTGTTCTCCTGTAAGAAAAATTATATTATTTTTTCTCTATGTTAAGAGGAGAGCATTATTCTCTCCATATTGTTCTGGAATTCTCAGAAATTCCAACATGGATTGGAATTTCTAGCGTTATTTTTCTTAGTGAAACTTGATGAACTCCACGAGAGAATATGTAGTTTCATGTTCTATAGCTGCAAGGAATTATGGTGTTATCCATGTCTATATGAAGAAGTTGGACGCGGAACATTAGGATCTGTTGTACAACGCTATACCTTGGAAAACTTAACAATTGTTGCAAAGAAGTCTGCATGTTAAATGCATTGAGAGAAAACTCATGCATCGTTCAACTATATGGCCACAAATTTTCATCTAGTTTGGTTTCTTTATTAGATGAAACTGGAGAATCTCAAGTTCTGCAATTCATAACTGCAATGGAATATGTTAAAGGTGGTTGTTTTGAGGCATGGCTTGAAAGGCTAACAAAATAAGGGTTTTTTTTATTGCTAGAGATGTTGCATGTGCTTTAGTCGAGCTTCAACCAATATCGCTGATTCAATAGCTTTAAAACATTTGAAGGTTGCAAGAAAGAATGTTATGCATCAAAAACAATTGGAAGTTGTTTTGCAGCTATGCATCAAAAACAATTGGAAGTTGTTTTGCAGCTACATTTGCAGTTGTATATATCCTCGGATTTATGATGTAGATACATATTTAATGCATAAAATCAATACCTTAATATCATAATCAACTTCAACTATTTCAGATTTTGGTGTACCAAAAGCCTTTCTCTGTGGGAAGGTTTGATCCACGAGGATATAGACACTTTTCCCAAGGAGCACCATGGTGAAGACAAACTCATTTGAAGCCTAGGTTGCTGGTGTTTTCAATTTGAATTTAAATGTGCTCTTTCTTTCTTTTTTTGTAAAATAGAAATTGAAATCATCCCTAGGGTTTAGGATAAGGCCCTTGATAGTAGGATTTGGGAGATTTCCTCCACATGTATCTCATGGGCATTTTTTAAGGTTCAAGAGAGTTATTTTCTCCTTAGAGTAGGGGATCTAAGGAGATATTTTCTCCTTTGTTTTCGTATCTTGAGAGCTATATAAAGCCATCTTATGTACTTTGTATGAGATGAGAGTTTTGGAGAAGAAAGCTTGAGAGAGTCATTTTGAGAAGCTTTGGGAGAGCTTCATTTTGAGAATAGCTTGGAGAGCTCCACAAGTCTTTTAGAGGTTTTGTTGATATGTACAAGTCTTAAATTCCTTTGGGTAGAAGACAACTTTAAGTTGGACACCTTGTTGTAAAGAGCAATGTACATCTCCCTCATTTCAGAAAGACAATAAAGCGATTAAACCTGTTGGAGGCGAATATGGAGATGTAGCACAATGGAGGGGGTGAAATATGTTATCAATCCTCAATGTTTATGTTTATTCATGATTGGATTAAGTACTTTTACATGCATTTTTAAGTTACAAATTTATGATGAAATGAACATATTTACATATGTATTGTAATCTAATCTGTCAAGCCCCTTCATATTATTAAAAGATATTGTTTATAAGTTTTAAGTGCCTCTCAAGTTATTAGATCAACACTCCTCTATGAGCTAAAAAATTCCTTTAAAGTACAATTAGTGCACAAATTTTATAATTTAAACTGTCGTGGTGGTTCAAAAACTAATTTTGGAATTGTTTTGTTAATATTGAAAACTTAACATATCCATTTTAATTTTGTTGACATGGTCAAAGGAAAATCTCCCTTATTATTTCACTTCATTTTGAGACATGGCAATTTTTTATGACATGGGCTTGTAAGTGGTGTCCACGTAGGAAAAGTATTCCATTTGTAAGTCACTAAATTAGTTGTGGGGTGTACACCTCCCATGGAATTCTTTATATATACATGGACTTGGTTCCATTAAACTCTTTATATATCTTCTCCACCCTACATCACATATTAATAGATGTCAAGGATAGGATGTGGACCATCCCAACAATTGTTTATATCTTGAATATATCTCATTTTCCAACTATTTATAATGATGGGGATGGATGCAATATCCATAAAGTCCTTAACCTCTTTACTTTGTGTAAATCCTACCTACCTATTACAAAAAAATCTTGTAATTCTTATAATAAATTCCTAAAGCTCAAGTATGAGATTTGATGTAATTAAGAGGGGGCCAATGATCACCTCAATCACCCTCTTTTCACTTCTAGCTAGCTCTCCTTTAACTCAAGGGGGGTCTCCCTAGTAGGTATTAGGGATCTAATCATCCAGTCAAACCAACATAAGAGCATCCTAAGGCTTCTACTTCTATTACCATCAATCAAAGGATTGAATAATTATGGTTTAAGGTAGATCTTGAAGATATGATTGCTAGGGTTTTAGGGTAATCTCTAGATTTCAGTAAAGGGAAGGTCCTCAAACACACAAAATTTAGGAATTACAAGGTGATTTTGGTGAATATACCCCAACAAAGTGGTTTTATGGATTTTAAAGGAAAAAATGTGATGCAAATTGGAAGATTGGTACCTTAGATTTCTAATAAAAAAAATTGGCAGCATATGATGTCAAGGATCAACACACTTGAGGAGAAAGGGAGTGGATCTAGGTTCAAATAATAGCGCAGATCCACTCGTGTGCCCTAAAAATTTGACCTCAACATCCTATAATCTTCAAATATGGGAGAAGGGAGTGATCTCCACTCACCACATCTCAAAAGGTCTTGATGAAGGGTTTGTTCAAGAGGGACGATGAGATAAAAATACTAGCAATACTATATTATTCTATTTGTATGGATGGTATAAAATAATATAGTATATCACCCATAAACATAGCCAAGAATAAGAATGAACACTTACTTAGGTCATCATGCATCTATTCAAAGCTCTGAAAATATTCATCCATGAAAAGGAGACCATCCACATCAACAACAGTCTTGCAAAAGGTCACTCAAGTAATCCATCCATAACCCAAATTAAGAAATAAGAGATAATTATAAAAATTTCATACTTTCTAAGGAATTTATCCCCCAATCTAACTGTCAGAAAATGATAGCAAGTGCACCTCTATTTATAGAGAAGATGCTCAACTTTCTTTATAATTGAAATATCAGTTTCTAAGCTAAAATCCCCTATTCTAGCTTACGAAGGCAAAAGTATCTATTTTACAATTAAGTATTCTAAATCACGTAAAATGAGTGTCATTCATGCAAAATTTATATATAGAAAGGGGCACATGCACTCAAAAATAATCATCTCCATAAATGAGGGGAAGAGGGGAGGATTTGGCTCAACATACAACCTCCAAAATCCCTTCAAAGCTCCTTTTCCTTTACCATATCAACAAACCCAATCTCCAAGTGTGGAAAACTACGCTTCCAAATGTGTGCTCCAACCTCCAAGTCATCATCCAAGTGGACACTCCAATCCTATAAATACCATTTTATAGTTTTGTGTCTTCCATAAATCAATCAAGAAAAACTCCATTCCTCCTTCACATGTGGGTAAATAGGCACAATAATGATTCAAGGGTGAATAAAACTTCATTCGTATCATGGGAAGGGTTTCAAAACCATTACAATGTGGACACATCAACTAGCCATTTGTAGCAAATTAAAGGCATAAGTAGCACGATAACCCCCTTTTAAAGTACACAAAATAGACCAAAATGAACTCTTAAAGGGGTCAACCCTAAGCTTTATGATGGACTTAATGTCGACATAATCAATTTCTCCTAACATGTCAAACTTATCCTAGTATCCATTATAGGCCAACCTAATTTGAGTCTCTAGGTTAGATCCAATCGAAGACATGGCTACAAATGTCTATATGAATAACCCTTATTCATCTCACAATATTTTCAGTTTTCTAAGCTATTATTTTTAAGAGTTTGGTTGCACTTTTTGTTATTTCATAACTTTGGAAATTATAATTCAAACTCTTTAAGGTTTATTTCTAGGCCATTAGTCTCATGGACAACATTCTTTGACTAGTCTTCAAACAATCTTATAATAATACTCCCACCACTGTCAACCTACTTAAAGCAGGTCTGCAAAAACAAGGCTATGTTGAGGGTTCGTTCTAGAAACGAGACTCGTGTTAAGGCAATTTATAGGAGATTAATTCAATGTCTCCATACTCTTCCAAGTCTATTCAAAAATCATTCTTGTGATTTTTGATGATACTTATGTAGCTCAATCATGAAATACAATGTAACCATTACTCATAAATTTATCTTAATCTGCTAATTTTAGGAACAATTGATAAGCTAAAGTGGGATTCCCTCTAAAAATAGCATATAACTGACCCTGTAGTCATAATTCCATATGTTAGGCCTATCTCACATAACAACTATTCATCTCAATTAAATGATAAGCTTCATCCACAAACTTATTAATTTGAGTTGTAATTATTGTCTAGAGATCACCAAGCAAGTAGCATATAAAATGAATATAAATAACCTTCTAACTAAAGATATTATAGTTTTTGATCCCATAATTATAAATGTTTTTATACTTTGTCTTTCAACGGCATACACAATAATTCAATCAACCATATCAAAATTGGCCATGACAACAATTGCTCCCTTCACCACAAATGCATAATTTCAATCAACCACCTAGGCCTAATCAATTACTTGCTCAACTTAATCCAAATACAAACATTAGGATGGGTTAAGAAAATTAACAACCACAATCAAATCAAGCTATTCAATCAAGTCAAGTAATTTACACGAGTGAATCTTCAACCTTTACTTTTTTTGGAGTTAATTGTCAAGCTACATCTTTAAGATCAGAAATAATTCTAGAAGATCCAAAGGCACATAAAATTACAGAAGCGAGAGAAGAAAATAAATAATATAAGGAAGAAAATGATGAATCTTTATTGTTGAAATCTCAAGATTTAAATCAACAATGTAATCATTTTCAATCTCCACCATTTCTTGAGAGGCTTACAAAGACTAATATATTTATGCAACCAACTTTGATATTCGAAAAAAATTGAAAAGTATGTATATTAAATCCCTATAATCCAAGCAATCAAGGATATACCAATCTATAATAAGGATATAAGGGATTTATGTATTAAGAAACCACGTAAAAAGAAATGAGATCCTCCTAATATCCAAATAACTAGTCAATTATTTGAAATTATGCTTGGAACACATTAAATATGAATATGGCGATCTCGATACTCCTATTGTCCAAGTAAATATAGGAAAGAAGTCATTCCAAATACTCTAATTGATATTGGAGCAATCTTTAATTTGATGACTGATGAAATTATGAGGGGTTTAAATCTTCAACTTTATTATAAATGGATGATAGGTCCACTATTACACCAAAGGGTATTCTGGAAGATATCATTATCAATGTAGATTCATGGGAATATCCTGTTGATTTTATTATCTTGCATACCAAAACTAATATAGGAGGATATCCACTAATATCAGGACAACCACGGTTAGCAACCATAAATTATTATATTGAATGCAACTCAAAAAATTGTGACAATTTCTCAAGGAGAATCATTGAAGAAAATAAAGTTATACCCTTCTGCAAATTCTATTAAAAAAATTGAAGAACCATTATGGATTCCTGCAGATGATGACAATGATTATGTTGATGAATGTTCCACATTAATACTTACTATAAACAAATAATTAACTTTGAAAGCACCAATTGATGTTATGATGATCTCTAATTATATGTAGAATATTTATTCCTCTAAAGTTGAAATCAAAGAATTCAATAGCTAAGAAGAGAAAAATCAAGAAAATCCAATTCATGAATGGAGTTCATTAAAAAACTTCTATGTTGATCATCCTAAAGTTCTTATAGAAGAAGGAAATGAATATCAACATCTGGAAGAATATTTCATTGAAGAATATGTAAATTCTAGAATTAAAGAAATTGAATTATTCCCACGAAAGACACTTAATATCAATAATCAACTACAACTAGTTCAACAACTGAAATTGAAAATATTGTTGCAGAAACAATCACTAGCATTTGCACGAGATTATAAATACATGATAGGAATAGATCCTTCAGTTTACATACATCATAGTTATATTTTTGGTGGATATCTTCCTAGTAGATAGCGACAATGTCAAATGAACCCAATTCTTTAGGACATTGTGAACGAGGAATCACTGAAAAACAAAAAAAAAACAAAAAAACAAAAAAAACAAAAAAACAAAAAAAAAAACAAAAAAACAAAAAAAAACAAAAAACAAAAAATCAAAAAAACAAAAAACAAAAAAAACAAAAAACAAAACAAAAACAAAACAAAACAAAACAAAACAAAAAAACAAAACAAAAAAAACCAAAAGAAAAACAAAACAAAAAAACAAAAAAAAAAACAAAAAAACTGTAGGAATCATTTATCCATCTCTGGTAATGAATGGGGTTTCATTGCTTGTTATAGTTACGAGAAAAGGGGGTAAATGGAGAATCTATGTGGACTATAGAGAACTCAATAAAGCTATTTGAAAGGATATTTTTCCACTGTAATTCAATGACCAATTTTTGGACACTTTGGCAAGGAAAAAGTATTTTTTCTTTATAGATGGTTTAAGTGGGTATAATCATATATAAATTGCTCCTAAGGATTAATATAAAAGTACATTTATTTTCCCCTAGGGAACTTTCACTTATAAAGTATTGCCATTCGGATTGTGTAATGCACCTGCAACATTTCAAAGGTTGCTCTAAGTATATTTTTTAGCATTATTCCATAAAATGTTGAAATTTTCATGGATGAATTCACTACTTTTGGAGATGAATTTGAGGAATCCTTGGCTAAATTAGAAAAATTACCACAAACATGCATTGATATCATATCTCATTTAGTGAAAAAAAAAATTAAAGACAAATGAATGGATTGTCTTAGGACATCATGTTTCACATCAAGGAATAAAGGTAGAACCTGCAAAAATAATTGTTATAAGAAACCTACATGTTCCTAGGAAGAAAAGGGATGTGAGAAGTTTCTTAGGTCATGCTTGACTTACTGTAAGTTTATAGAAAATTTCAGCAAGATAGTTTCACTATTGTTTGTTTTTCTTACTAAATATGTTGAATTTGTTTGGAAAACAACTTGTTAAGAAGCCTTCGAAACTCTAAAAGAGTGTTAATTTTTCCAGCAAACCTAGATCTTATATATGGCTAACCAGGAACATAAACATACTAGTAACCAACAACTTACAAGAACTTTCCACGACGAAAATATACAATAGTGAAATAAATAAATTACACAGAGATATTGAGCCCAAAGCTTGATTTTTTTATTAGTCCATCAATAAAATAATCATAGGGTTCCTATACTATAGATCATGGCCCTTCAGATCACTAGTAAAACTAGTGTACATAGTATAAAAAAGGTTAGGGCTTGAGGTCAGATCCATTTGACCCTCCATTTTCTCACAAAACACAGAGATAAATAACTCGACTTACTTTCTTTAGAATCCCTTCTCCTTCAACCCTTTTAGTCCTCTTTATCCACTATTTTGGATACCCTTTGCCTTAAAAAAAAGTTCTCTATTAAACCTCTGTCACATAGAGTTTCTCAAATTGGATTTAATCCTTCAATTACATGACATATCAACCCTCAAAATACCAACTACTCACAATGGATTTGTCCTTCAGACTCACCGCATATTAGCCCTTTAAAACAGGTTGTTCACAATTCCATTTGTGAAAAGACTTCAAGAAATATGCTCAACAATATTTCCTTCAATGACCAACAACCTTATCTCAACTTTCATTAGCCTTACTCAACTTTGAGGCACTTTCGCTATTTTTTCTAACCACTAAGGCTTCTTTTCCCCTCTTTCTAGACCTACAACCCATCTCAGAAACCCTCATTATTTGCGACCTAGTTTAAGGATACTTATTATTCCCGCAACCCCCTTCAAAACACCACGTCTGAAAAATACAGAGCTCTCGACCTTATACAACATACTTGAATCCTTGGCATAATGAACAATCTTGGTCTCCTTCTAGAAAAAAAAAAAGAAATATATCTTCATTCTCATCTTGTTGTGACTCACTTACTTGGCTTGCTTGATCATGTAAGGATGATTTCTATAATCATTTTATTCACTCATGGGTACCCTTTAACTTGTCCTAAACCATCTTATTTTTTTCACAATGGTTGAGGCATTCAGCCTCCTTTAAAGATTCAGAAACATGGATAGATCTAACCCTCTAAAACCTCGTTCCTCAATTGATATTTGAATCGGCCTCATAGAATAGGAGTTGAAGTATTCTCTCAAGGGTAATCTTGGCCACCATGACCCTCCACTAGTGCAGAACTTGCACAAGAGAAGTAATATATCTCTTGCACACTATGAGCCTCTGCTTTAGCTCCTTTTATATTTATCTCTTGGGTCATTTAGGAAACCTCTATATCTTAGGGTTTTATCCTCTCAACCCATTAGAATAAATAATTATTTTCTTAGGTCCTAAACCCACTACTATGGGTCCAAGACCCCATTTTGGGGTAACTTTCCCAACCCACCACTTTTGGTGGGTTTTCCCTCTCATAAATACCTTCCAAGCTACCCAAAATTTTAACGAAGGGAAATTAACCACTACCCCCGCTTTACAAAAACAAAATTGGAAATTACCATTTCATATTTATTTTGATGCTTATAATAAATTTTGGGTGATGTTTTAGGATATAAAGAAGTTGCAACAATGCATGCCATTTATTATATCAACAAAAATGTCGTGCGTGAAAAGGTGAATTACAACGTGACAAAATAAGATTTTTTGGTGATAATGTATGCAATTAATACGTCTAGACACAACATCACATCATATATTACTTATGTACTTACATATAATTCAACCATTAAATATTTAATCAATTAACTTGTTATTAGTGGAAAAATAACTTGTTGGATGTTACTTCTTCAAGAATTTGATATAATTATACTTGATAGACTTGGTCGTGAGAATGTGGTTGTAGATTTATTATCAAGCATTACTAGTGAGAGAGAAAATGAACCATTAGATGATTCATTTCCATAAGAACCTATATTTGTAGAATCAATTATGACACCTTGGTTTGTAGATGTAGCAAACTACTTGGTGGCACACAAGCTGCCTAAACATTTTCATCCATGAAAAAGAATGCTTTGATTAAAAAAGGCCCACCTTATACATGGATAAAAAAATATTTATTCAAAATCAAACCAGGTCAAATTCTTAAAATATGCATTAGGGAAGGTGAAATATGTGTTATCTCGAGCGATTTTCATGATGAGCCATGTAGTGGTAATTTTGTAGCCACAAGACTGCAAAGAAAGTACTCTCTACAAGATATTATTGGCCAACACTACAGAGGGATGCAAAAGAGTATGACATTGTGATGCATGTTAAAGAAATGGTCAACCTATTAAAACAGAAGAAATGCCTATGCAACAGTTGATTTCATTGGAATCATTTGAAAAATGGCCAATTGACTTTGTAGGACCATTCAACCTACCTTCAAATCAATTTAAGTACATATTAGTATGTATGAACTATCTAACTAACTAGGTGGAAGTGCAACCATTAAAAAATACACATGAGAAGAGAGTGGCAGAATTTTTGTATGATAATATCTTCATGAGATATGGGGTGCCTAGAGAGAAACTGTAGCAGATAGAGGGACAAAATTTACATCCATGCTAGTGGAAAATATCATGAATCTGTACAAACTAAAGCATAGATATACTACACCATACCATCCTCAAGATAATGGGCAAGTAGAAGTAACTAATAGGGAAATGGAAAAATACACTTACAAAATGTTTAGTTTCACAAAAAACATTGGGCAAAAATATCACTAGAAGTAGTAAACTAACTATCACATGGTTGGGAGCCTATGAAGTTGAGCATCTGTATGAAAATGGAGTTGTAAATTTGAGAACGATTTATGAGGAGAAATTACCATTGTTGGTAAATGGATAGAGTTTAAAGTTGTAAAAGAAAACTGAATCGAAGGAGGACGTCATTGAAAATTTATGCTAGCGCCAAGATTTGAATATAATGGAAGGCTCAATTGGGCCATTCATTTCTTGATTCACGTATAATAATAATAATAATGGCATTGTAGGCTATAATAGATTTTGAAAACTAGAATATATTTTGAAAACCATAAATGGCAATTTATATTATAGAAAAATTTTGAAAAAAATCTCGTAATGAAAATTAGAAATGGCACTGCGAACTGCGGTAATTATTGAAAAACATAAATGGAAAGTATTATTGTTGTTCAAAAAGAATATCGTTGTGGTATTTTGAGCTTTGTGCTAGGGTTTAGCTCTGATTGATCTCGCTTATGGCACCGACAGTCTGCAAACCCTACACCAGCTACATTGGCCACTCGCGATCCTCTCCATTGCATGGACGAGAGACCAATCAAACCACACTACAAGGAAAATAACCTCTAGCGGATGTTTTTGAGGAACCCCTTATAAAAATAGCCCATATATATGTTTGTAGCAGAGGTCTCTAGAGGAGGTTGGCAAGTGGAGGTTTTTGCAGATGTTTTTTGTCCGATGCATTTCTCATCATACACCACACCGATGCGTTTAACTCACAACGCACAGGTGCGTACTAAAAATTGGCATACCAAGACACTATGCTCTCTGTACAAACCTTCCCGGTGCATCTAATTACTATAGTGCACTGGTGTGCTATGCATAAAGAGGCTCGGTGCGTCTCAAAATCCCATGCACCGAAACATGGTTAAATAAAAAAAATCATCAGCCGAAAAAACCGCATTTTCACTTCTTCAGTGCTCCAGACCTCTCAAGCACCAATGCGAATTTCTCTTATGTGAAGCGCCCTACCATCAATGCTCCCATTACACACAGTCCTGCCCTCCATTTCCCACCTTGTGGAGTTTGAATTTTCAAAAATGGTGGGCAAAATTTGTTTCTCGAATTCCTCAGTAAATATGCCTCCTCGACGCACAAATGTACAGGTATTTTACTTGTTTCTCAATAACTAAACGTTTTAGCAGATTAGAATTGTAAAAAACCTTAAAAATTACCAATAATATATATATATATATATATATATATATATATATTATATGTATGTACACTGGAATGTCATAAAGATCGTTTGTATATTTACAGATGGAATTACCTACTTGCGTTAATGGAAATCACACTGGGGTCTGGTGCGATACCGAAAATGCGCACTATGCTTCTTCTTTTTTAAATTACATGGCAGTGTAGTAGTTTAAATGACCACACTGTTGATTATGTACCAGTGTCGAGAGGGAGGTGCTTTGACCAAACTATGTGCCCTGGGGTGGATAGTTAGGTCAGTGCACCACCCTCTTGACATCAGTACATACTCAACGTTGTCGTAGTTTACATGACCGCACCGTTGACCATGTACTGATGTAAAAATGGTGGTGCGCTGAGCAAACTATCCGCCTCAAGGTGCATAGTTTGGTCAACGAACCACCCTCCCAAACTGGTACGTAGTCAACGGTGCGATCGTCTACAGGACCACACCGTTGACCATGAACTATTATTGGGTGGTGTGTTGACCGAACTATTTGCCCCGGGGCATATAGTTTCTTCAACGCACCGCAGAAAAAGTACAATTATGTTTTTTGGTGTGCGAACAATTTCCATGCGCAACAAGAGCGGTGCGCGATAAAAAAAGTACGCACCGATATCAGTGCGTTAATGTTTTTTGGGTGCACTGACCGTTTTATATATATATATATATATTGAAATACGTGTATCATTTAATAAAAAAAAATGTATTTAATATGTGAATCAGTCAACGACGTCAACAAAGGGAACAACAAGAACATATGGAGGACCAGTATAACGTGATTCACCTATGGGAGGCACAAGAGAGGGAGAGACTTATCTACCCTCACCCTATTACGACAATCATCCAGTTTCCCCTAAGGGAGGTAGACCTCCTCAAGTTATATGAGGAGGATACATCCCTGAAGGGCCATAGTGGGTTATTGGGACAACCCATCTTCAGGTGGAATGCCCATCGACAGGATTTCCGAGTCGATCCTGACCAGTGGTACACACCCACTGAGGAGGACATATATTTTATTACTGGCCTATCTAGGAGATGGCAGGATTTACCCCAGTTCCCAGATTTCCCCGTCGGCTATGCAACAGGGAGTCAGTTGGTGTACTCCCAGAGATACATTAGGGACAATATAGTTTCTCCTACATATTTTTAGGTGTCTGGTGATCAATTACATATTGCTTTGTTTGGTGCAGAGGAGGTGAGGTGCCTCTCACTATTGTTGATGACCATTGCACACTATACCAGTGATCGGAAATGCATTAGTTTCCCGCTTTTATTTTATGTTGATTCTTTATTCCAGGCGCCACAACTTGTGAGATGGTCTGGGATTTTTTTGTGACATTTTTGTAAAACATTAGATAGATTTCGTTCTCAGACACATGGGAGGTTGACTTCCTTTTTGCTTCAGACTTATTTTGTTTATTTTTTGAAAGATTTCTAGAGACGAGGCCTACTTTTGTTAGACAGCCTCATAGGATGATGTTGCATGTATGGATGCAGATGTGTGGCCAGATGATGCCCAAGAGAGGCGAGTCTGACTTTCCCGCCAGGATATCTCCTGATGAACTAGATTTTCTATCCAGTGTTGATGATCACTCCATCGTTCTAGTGCCATGTCCATATGGCGGTTTGGATTGGCGAGGGTGTAACAACATCCTCTTCACACAGGATGAGTCGTCGGACGTGAGAGGTAATATTCGTGTTTTCTTTAAATTATTATAGTTTCATTTTATCATCTTAATTAATTAATTAGAATTATCAAATTATTCTAACACGTTCTTTAACTTGTTTTATTAAATTGTTTAATGAAAATGTCTAATTAATATTTTTGTGTACTATATATTTTGTAGATATTGGGACATTCGTTGGGGATGAGATTCCACCCCCTACGAATGATCCAGGTGTAGATGTTGGTGATGAGGAGATGGAAGAGGCGAAGGATCAGGGTGACAGACCTGATCCTGATCGAGTGCAGATACCCACGGGGTTGAGGTGTAGGCCTGACACCAGATTTAGGATGGAGTTGGGCGACCAACTCTGTCGACTGCTAGTTGATGAGGAAGTATGTTCAGTTACGATCAGAGAGATTCCAGCTAATCATAGGCTCACATAGCTTTGGAGTGGCTTGCCCCACAATATGTTGACCCTCATGCATCATATCGTTGGAGCTTCCAAAGCACTAGCGCGGACTAGGAGGGGTAGGCGTCGTAGATATGCACGACAAAGAAACACCTCATCTGATGATCATGATCATGAGGGTGGTGATCATTGTTATAGTACCCTACCTCCTCCTCCTTCACCTCACTGTAAATATCATGATGAGCAGCGAGCATCCAGTCCTGATCAGCAGGCATCGTTTGAGTAGTCTACACCATCTTAGGAGACACCTAGTCTTGAGCAGGCACCTGATCCTGAGTAGGCGGGTCCATCTGAGGAAACATGTCCATCATCACAGGCCGCACCATCCACATCTGAGTAGGTTGCTCCATCAACGAGTCATCAACAAGAATTTCCTGAGCAGACTGCACCATCGACTGATCAGCAGGCACCTCTGGAGTAGGCACGCCATCTATCTGAGCATGACACTGCATCATCGAATGAGCAGGCCTCAACGAGTACTAGTATTGGTGTACCACCAAATATTTGAAATTTATATGCAATTATATTACAGTTGTATATTTTTGACATTATATATATATATATATATATATATATATATATATTATCCGTGTATTTTATGTTCATGTTGATGTACTTAATTTACATGTTGGTGTTCATCATGATGTGTATATTGTTAGGCCATGTTAGATATGTTCATTTAATGTGCTTGCACATAGATGTGTATGTGATAGCAGTTATTTGACATGATCATATGTATATTTGATGTTTGTGTTGTGATAATTTTATACAATGCTCGTGTTTTGTTAGATGATCATGATCACGATGGTTAGATGATGTTAGCAAATTTTTATGTGTATTTTAGTCGAATATGATGTTTGTACGATGGTTATCATGATCGTAATGTTTATTTTTAATAGTAAATCATGATATTTATTAAATATTATGTCGTGACTGTACTTGAAATTTTAATTTTAATTGTATGTAAAATTGTAAAATTGTATTTGTAATTTTAATTTTAATTGTAATTGTAATTGTAATTTTAATTTTAAACTTTTTTTTTTTAAATTAGGCTATTCTATATTAATTTGAAAAGAGAATCATTACATATGCTACAGGCAGGGTTGACAAGTTGCGATTAACAAATCCCAGCCTTGGTTGCTAGGTTTCAAGGCTGCCTCCGAGGAGGAAACCAACCTAGAAAATGCTTGAGACAAGAAATTACAAAATGCACAACAGTGTTGATGTATCCAGATATTACAAAATGTGCAGAGGAAAGAGTATATCTTGAGATTCCCTGGTGGTAGCATGCATGACAAAAACCAAGGAAGAACTGAGCAGCTTCGTAATCCTTAGTCTTCAGCTTCATCATTACTGTCGGGTGCTTCCTCCTCGATGGGGCAGGCGTACACATGCGCAGCGGCTTCCTCAAAATCTGCTACTGGACACGTAGGTTTGCGGACCGATGCATAGAGGATAGGGGACTCTGGATACTCAGCGTTAGGGACGCACGTCCAAGTGCCTTCAGAATCCATAATCCATACATCATTTTCATCATCTTCCTCCTCCTGAGCCGACAGAGGATCAATCTTCGGAGGTGGGGGATGTGGCTAGTGTGCGATGGTAGACTTCCGGGGGCCACATCTACCTCTCTGTGCAGCTTGCACGGGAGATTATTTCTCTAGCTCAGGTTTGGGGCTCTGTCTAGCATAGTTACCAAAGGAGGAGCCTTCAACAGATTCCAAACGGTTGTCTGTTCCACGGTGGTAACGTCCGGGGAGAGCCCCTATCTGTCCACCATAGATTGTTCTTTGGCGCAATCTAGGAGCCATTGCCCGCTAAAGCAAAGGAGAGGCTTCAATGGAAGGGTGTGCATCAGGATGATAGACAATCTCGAATACTAGAGGAGTGAGAGGGCCAGGGATAAGATGCGAAGGCTGGGTAGTTGCAGCCCAGAGGGGTCTGCACAGCGCAGCTCTAGGCAAAGGGTTACGCGATGGACTAGTGGCGTGGGAGGGGAAAAGCACAAACAAAAGGAAATACTGAGGGAACTTACTGTGGGTCTCTTTGGGTTGAGGGCCCATCCTTTTATAAGGTCTGGGACACATGCAAGGGGGATGGTCATGAGTGAGCCTCGCATGCGACTGCGTGCCATATCCAATTTCCTGATCAGGCTCGAGGGAAGAGTAATGGATGATAGTCATATCAATCCTGTTAATAATTTATGATGATTGCTGCAGAGGGGTACCCTGGAGGGGGTAACACTGTACCAAACATCTCTTCATCGTGCCTAATCCCGTTGATCTCATGCGGATGGATAATGGTTTGAGGATCCACAGTGGGTGAGGCTCTGTGCATTAGATATCCATCCTCAAGAGCATGGGAGAGATGATTATCATTCATGCCACTTCTGTCACCCGCATCCCGGGGGAGAAGTTCCTTTTGAATGAGAGTATAGCATTCTTGTCTTAAGGAATCATCCTCTACCATGGTAAGTTTGGAATGATACATTTCTTTGTCGCTTTCTACCCCTTTGTTCGCGAGGAGGTCTGCAACAGAGTTTGCTTTCCTTCACACATGACAAAAAGTGATAGCTCTGTGATTGTGTATCAGTTGTTCTAGAAGCTTGAGCCGATGGGCTAGCCTCTAGCTGGTGGATATATTTAAGGACGTCATTCCATGGAGAATTCTTGTGGCAGCCATAGTGATGATTTGTGAGTCTCCCTCCATTTCCAGGGGGGAAAGTGAAACTCAATTGCGATTTGAAAGTTAGATCTGAAAAAAGCAATTGGGGTTTCGAGTTTTTTATCATATGGTTGAGTTAACACCATTGCATATGATAGATCGGAGGCAAAATTATATAGAACAAAATCATTGGAAAAATTGGGAGTTGAAAGAGAAGGAACATCAGCAATTGTTTGTTTGATGATTTGGAATGCTTCCTCTTCTTCTTCTCCCCATTTAAACAATGTATCTTTCTTGATCATCTTTCGTAGTGGAAGAACTATATATGAAAAATATGGAATGAATCGTTTGAAAAAGTTTATCTGTCCTAAAAAGGATTGCATTGAATTATTGTTATGTGGTAGTGGAATTTCTGAAATTGTTTTATTCTTGTCTGGATCAATACAAATTCCATTCTTTGAGACAATAAAACCTAGAAGTTTACCTTCACTTAAAGCAAAATTTGACTTCTTTGGGTTAAGAGAGATCCCAAATCTTCTGCATCTTTCAAAGATCTACATTAATTCATGCAAGTGAGTGTTTCTTTCTTTTGAATATATGGCTATATCATCAAGATATACTACCATTGTTTTATTTATCAATCCTTTAAATGCAATATCCATGGCTCTCTGAAATGTGGCTCCTGCATTCATTAATCTGAATGGCATCTTTTGATATGCATAAGTTCCCCATTTGGTTCGAAATTTTGCTTTCAAATGATCTTCTGGATGAACCAAAATTTGATTATACCCTGAAAATCCATCTAGAAAAGACATTAATTCAGAACTTGCTACTAATTTTAAAACTTGTTCCATTGATGCTAAAGGAAAATTATCCTTTTGACATGCTTTTTTCAGATTTCTGAAGTCAATAAAAATTCGAATATCTTCGCTCTTTTTTCTAACAGGTACTAAATTAGAACCCATTTTGAATGTCTAATAGGAAAAATGATCTTGGCTTTCAATAGTTTGTTTAATTTATTTTTTATTTGAGTTTCCAAGTTTGGATGAATTTTCCTGAGCATTTGTTGAATAGGCTTAACATCGAGTATCATAGGAATAGTATGTTGAATTATTGATGGGTCATATTTTTTAAGATCTTGGTAATTCCATGCAAAAATATCTTTGTATCTCTTCAATAATGAAAGGAATGCATTTCTTTCTTCAGATGAAAGGCTAAGCCCTAGATTTATATCTTGATGTAAATCAGTAGATCCTAAGTTAACTAATGCAAACCTTAGAGTAGAACTCTGTATTTTACAATTTTTGACTTTCTTGAATCTGTCTTTCAAATCATATAAATCTTCAAGCTTCACCACAGATTTTGGCAAAATATTTTTATCATTTTGTTGCTTGATTTGAGTATCATGTTCATCTTCGTCCACAATTTTATCATCATATGATTTATCAAAAGTAATAAAACTTAAAATATCACTATCATCATTAAAAACTTGCCAACTAGTAACATTATCTGGTATAGATGGTCGGAAAATTAATTCAATAGAGAATCTATCAGGACTAAAGTCCTCTGGTGGAATAAGCTTGGAGGCAACATTAGCTAAAAGGTCAGCGTTGGCATTCTGTGATCTAGGAATAGGAGAGATATTTAATACTATAAAATGAGATGTGAGTTCTTGAACTAAGGATTGGTAATGTTTCAAGTGAATTGAGAGACAATGAATAGTATTTCGTACTTGTCTTACAACAATATCTGAATCTCCAAACACATGAATATATTGCATATCAAGATTAATTTCTTTTCAGAGACCTTGAACGAATGCCTCGTATTCAACAATATTGTTAATGCATTCAAATTCTAACCTACAAGATAGCATGGTTTTCTCGCATTTTAGGATAATAAGTATGCATCCTGCTCCTGCGCCATCATTGGATCTTGATCCATCAAAATAAAGTTTCCAAAATGGAGATTGGACTATAGTTTCTTCTTCAAAATTGAAGCATCTAATGGAATCAGTTTGAGAAAAAATTTCTACTTGTGAGTTAACAGAATTGACTGGAAAAGGTGAACTTTGTGCGTTAAAATTCCCTAAGAATGAATCTGCAGATTAATTTCCCACAATGTTGTTGTTAGATGTTATAGGCTCGTTTTCTTCTACAAGGTCTGTAATTGAGTACTTCATATGTTTTTCACGATCGAATCTGATTTTACTTGGCTTTCCATTATATGGAAGCCACATGTGAGACCAATCTGTTGCAAAATATCCATGTAATTTTTCAGACCAGTCTCGGTTAAGAACTAAACCGTAAAATTCATGGATGTCTGCAATCAATATATCGATAATCTGAGCAACTTTTGGGTTTGATGACAATCTAATACTTACTGATTTGATCTCTCCTAAGACCTTAACCTTTGTTCTATCCAATTTAACTATACTAACTGATGATTTCTGGGGTGCGATATTTAATTTTTCACAAATTGAATATGGCATTATATTGGACGAAGCCCCAGAATCAATCAAATAGTTATGAACATTTCTATTGTAGATTTCATATGTTAAGAGAAAAGGAGGAGTATGAGAATTAGATCTATCACCAATCAAAATAGCATTTGAAGCATTAACTTTGTTTGAATTGTCAATCGGAGGTTTCCCTATTCCATTAGCAGCTTTAGCTATAACAGTTGAAGGAAGCGGAGATGTTGTGACTGCATTCAACTCTTTCAATAAAAATTTATGTTGTTGCTTTGATTTGCTAACCTCATAAAGAGAAATGTTTGCTTTAATCTTCTTCATATCCTCGGTTATATTATATTCAAAAGTATCGGATACTACTAAAGTTTTAGATTGAGGATTGGGTGTAGATTTGATTGGTTGGGAATCGGTGATGACTTGGTGAGATGATTTGACTAGAGGTTTTTTATTCACGGGTTTTTCTTTAGTAATAGAATTTGGGATTTTCTGTTTTTATGCTGATTGTGTTGGTTCTACATAATTTTACTTCTTGTGCTAACAGGCATGGCTTCAGCTTCAATTTCATCATCAGAAGAAGGTAAAGTGAAATACCATAATCCATGTAATTCAGCTACTTCTTCATCTTGGAATTCATCGGCGGAAGTTGTGGTTTCTTCCTCTTCTTCTTCTTGGTCAGATTCAACATTAGAAATAACATTAGGAGGCTGAGAGATATACAATTGGTTTTTTCTAAATGATCTAAAGGGTTTCCTGGTAGAGGTTTCAGCAACCTGTTTTTTTATTTCGACCATTTCCTTGGACATGGTTTTGAGAACTTTTTGTAATCCCTCGAGATCAAAAGGATCTTTAGGAGTTTTCTTCTTTGGCTCGTCTTTGAATGTTACATTTTTAGATCTTTTATCTTCAAGCTCTGAATTATTTTCTAAAGCAACAATTCTTATTCCAACAGACAAGGCATCTTTCATGCTTTCTACAAGGGTGACTTTATTAGATCTATCTACAAAAATTACTATATTAGAAGAAAGGGAGGATATGTGCCAATCTATTTGTACATCCAATCCAAGCTTAGAGGCAGCTAGAATTTTTTCAATAACTTGTTAAATATGGAGTTGAAGTCTTTGATATTTTCTCCTGTATTAGATTTTAAATTAGAAATATCATCAATCAATGACGCAATTGTCGTATCAAAACCAAATTTGGCAAGAAATTGTTCTTGAAAAGTATTCCAATCTCCTATTGGGCCTGAAGGGAGGGAAAAATACCAGGATCCTGCATACCCTCGAAAAGTATATGGAAACAATCTAACTACAACATCTTCATGTTCAACGCCATTGAGATTCATGGTTAACATAAAATTATTGAGATGTTCTTCAGTGAGAAGACCATCATTAGGATTATACTTTGGCAACCATTTTTCTAGATGATCTGGGAGAGGATGTAAATTTACCATTTGAACAGCACCCAGATTGACCCATGGTAAGTTTTCCATTACTTGAATTGTTGTTTTTGAGGATGAGATGGTAGGTCCAGAAGCATATGTGGATGAAGAACTTACTACTGGACTAATACTACTTATAGCAACACTAATTGTTTGAGTAGAAATGGTTATATGAGAAGATATGGGTTAATGAGAGGAGAAGGTAGAGGTAAATGGAGATGAAGATGATGTGATCTCGTTGATACCCGATTGAGATGTTGATGTAGTATTTTTTTTACGATGAGAATGAATAGGAAACTCAAAAGGAGTTATCCCAAGTTTTTCACTTTGTGATCGAGTTAATACACCAGTACCTTGAAATATGGATGTAACACTTACTTCAGAAATTTCAGGATTAACAAGCTTTTCTAGAGATATGGTTATTTTTTCTAACTTCTCAATAAAAGACTAAACTTCGGGAGACTCAAGAATATAATCTGAAGAAGGTATACGAGTTAATGTTTCAGGAGAAGAAATAGATGGCTCTACAACTTTAGACTTATGACCTGGAGATAATGAACGCGATCTACAAGTTGTAGGAGCTTTGGAGGGGGATTGACTCTTATGTTGGATTTTAGATTAAGCTTTAGATTTATATGCATACATAGTCTGATGGCCCTCCTTCTAGCACCAAAAATGTTGAAGGCTGGAGAGTGACTTCCTCAACATTGGGGATTCCACCCGATCGGGAGCTTAAAACATCTCCTTTTCCGTTGAAATAGTGGGTCTGACTCGGGATATAGGGACCAGTTTCCCGTATAAAGAGAGTTTATGTAACAAAAGAAATAAAATAAACACTATTTGGGTGATTTATTCTAATGATAACATAAATTAAAACTAAATATAACTACTTCCCGATATTGGATTCATTTATATGATTATGGAGTAGAATTTCACAAGAATAAAATAATATAGATCATTGCATACTTAATGAATATAAGCACATTTAAGAAAGTAAATAAATTTAATTGATTTAGTTGATGAAGAACATTAATGACATAAAATATCTCTAAATCTCACATCTAACAACATATCATTCAATATATTATATTAATAGTAGTAATAACATATATCACTTCAATGCTTATCACAATGAAACTAATAGACAGAAATAAGTTTGCCAAAATTTCATAAACATAAAACAATCAACACACAAATAATAGTACCTGTTTCACCATAGCTTTAGATCTAAAAAGATAGCTTAAGGGCTCAAAGTTTCAATTAGATAACTTTCGTTCAAACAATAGTGTAAGTTCCAAAAGCTTTCTTCACAAAATTTTGGACCTCTTTCTAAATGCATGAAATGGGTTTAAATACTAATTAATATTACAAAAATAGAAGACTTGTAAAAGAAGTCTATAATATTACTCTAAACTGTAAAACTAAAAACTAGGAAAATAAAATGCATAAGTTGTAACAGTCTCATGATTGTTTCCCAGATTCACTCTCTAATTCATCTTTGAGCTGGCATGCTTTGATCATATGTTCGATCTGGGGAGGATGAATCGGTTTCATTCTCATATGTCCTGTGAATATTGCATCGTTTAGTGCTAGAAGAAGCTGAGTTGCTGCGTTGGAGAGACACCTCAACATTACCAATTGGTTATGAGGCTTAATCAACAAGTACCAGTATATCTCCATATTTAACCTTGTTAGATTTTCTATGTCAAGAGCTTTTCTTTTTGATGTCTCTTTCCAGGATTGATTTAGGAAACTGATATTTGGCATGGTGTCTTTTGGTGCTTCTTGAATCAGGTTGGCTTGCAGAAGAGAATATTTTATATACTCAGAGATGCTGGAAGATAAATTCTTAGCTCTGATAATAGCTAATTCAACGCTCTTCGTTTTAATATACCAATCTCCAAATATTATATCTTTAATTGATTCTTCAAGACGAGGGAGATCGACCGCTCCACCCTATGCAGTGTCTTGCCAATCTATATATTTTGGCACCTTATCATAAATCTCTTCATAATAATTTCTTAGATTAGAAATCTAAGTGAATAATTGATCACTGGTCTTAACTTGCTCTTGAATTTGATTATACTTCTTATAGAAAATTGTTTTTTGTGTTACCAGTAATGCTTCCAACTATGTTGCTTCTTTCTTTACTTCATTGATTTCAGGGTTTTCCTGGAGCTTTTCAATCCTCTGCTGCAATTGATGAATTATTTGATCTTTTTCTTTAATCTCGTTTTTGAGTTTGAGTTTGAGACCTTCAAACTCTTGTTGCACATTATTAATGCTTGACCACATCTCCTGCTCGATCCTTTGCTTTTCATCAAAGAAAACTTGCTCCATTTGAGCAATTTTCTGATCCTTTTATGTAATTAATGATTCAACTTTCGTTGCCTTATGAATGGTTGCATTTGCATAAGCACCTGAAAATTGAGATAATCTATTAATTTCCTTCCCTGGAGCTGATTGAGTTTCTTTCCAAAGGACTTATATTGGTGTTGCATCTATAGGCAGTTTTGGAGAATCTTCCATCTTCCGCTTCTTCTTTGACCTGGTCATGACAGCTTTGTGTTTTGGACTGTAAAATACGTCCAATGGAGGTATTTCTTCAATTTTTAGGACTATTTCAGTAGTCAAGAAAGTCGGGATGATTTCCATATCTTGGGCCGATGTATCTTTTGGTTTCTCCTCTCTATCATTGTGTCCTTGGATCTGTATTTTCTCAAGAAAAATTTTGGAAACCTCTGCAGTAAATGAGGTTTCTTTGATTTCTTCCTGATCCTTGGAGTTGTCTATATAATCATAAACATGCTGCACACCTGGCTCATCTATATGAGTTATGGAACTTGTAGCACCCACAATAGGCATGGTTTCTGACTAAATGGTATTCTGAGTGGTAGGGGTATTAGTCTCAGATAGTGCTTTCTCAAAATCTTCCCAATTTTGGGTGAATTTATCATCTTGTTGAACATTTGCGATTTTTGCTTCTTGAATTGGTACTGGTAACTAAGAATTCATTGAAACTATAACATGTTCTGCCTTTGGCAATGGACTGTGAAACAAATAATCTGGAAAATGGGAATTTCTCTGTTCTTGATGCACTTTAAATCTTAATAAATATTTCGGGTTTAACCTTTCAACTGCCTTTTGCTGAATTGTTGAAAATTCAGGAATTGATTCGAACATATCGTCAAATCTATCAGGCTCGCTTGAAAATGCTCGCAGCTTGACCTGATTCATTATCTCTCCAGCAATATCATATGAATCGTAATTTCTATTAGGTAATACTGGAAAATTGAAAGGTTTTAATCGATCAATTTCAAGATAGGCATGCTTGAAATTGTTGAGGGCATATGAACCACAAGAAAAAGTAAAAGTTGGCCAAACAATCCTTTTGGCATCTTTCAGGGCTTTTTTCAAACCATTACCAACTGTTTTATAAGTAATTTCTTTGGCCAAAAATTTATCTAGTATATACAAGGGTAGGACATGAGGATGGGCATAACTTCCAAAAACATGGATGTATGTAAATTTCTCCTCACCAAATCACCTACCTATAGACTTAAGACTTTTATTGGCTTCAAGGGTGACTCTAGGGATATTTCTTTCGAAAATGATTTGAAGACCAAGAGCATTATGTCATTGCATATTCTAAACATATGAGAGTGATATTTTGATTCCCAAAAGAAATATAACTGTACATAGATGGGGGTTTCAACTTCTCTGGTCCATTTCCATCCTAACGATGAAAATTCAAAGTAAAAATAGACTACGTCTAAGATATAAGAACTCATATAAAAGGAGGGACTGCATTGGGTGGGGCATTTCGATTTTCTCTATAGGTTGTGATAAATCTTATCAAATTATCAGAAATAATAGTAGCCCAATCTAGAATATAACCGTCAGAGGCTAATTCTACCAAGGGTGTCCAATTCTCTCTAAACTTGGTCATATTTACAGATCCAAAGAGACGACACATCATTGCAGCTATCTGAGAGAATAGGCTTTTAAGAGAGACAATTCAATACATACCCTTATCGTCACGCTTATGCTGGTTATGATCATTTCTCTATTCTTTAATTACAGTTGCATGATGGTCATTCTCATACATGAACTCTTGAACAAATTGGGCGTCATATCTCTTTTAGGGTCTTGGAAGTTTATAAATATTCTTCAAATCTGATGGCATGAGAGAGCCAATGACATTTCTTCTTCTAGTAACAAATTTCATGTCTCTGATCTATACATTATCCAACACCCATTTCACTAAATCAGTATATGGTCACATCTTAGGACGAGCAGCAATTCTGTGAATAAAAGAATTAGCAATATCCGTCCATGATTCGAAATCATTGGATAAAGTATCGTCAGCCACAGCTTTTCTATCTAGAACTACTTGCAGATTCTCGTTCTCGAACAATTGATAGATCCCTTCCCAGCTTGAAGAACCAATCTCTAGGTTGCATGTAGTATCTGAGATTAGGGGAGCCATTTCATTATTTTCCTCTTGCTGTATGACTAACTATGGTGGGGTGGAAGATTTCCTTCGCACTTTAATCAGCCTTGACATCCTTTTATGCCTTTGTTTTTGGAAATAACCTGTTGAAAAGAAAACCAGAGGGGATAAGCTGAAATCACTTCGAACGCTATTAATTGTCCTCTCAACTTAACTCATGCATAATGGGAAATCCTTGGTATTTAAATTTGAAATAATTACAAATCGATTGCAAGACTTGAGATTACAAAACACTTGAATTAACATTCAATTGATAAGCATGGGTTCATGTGATTTTGACAGGTGTCGTCACATTGGGATCTATTAATCGTAGATTTTGGTAGTTGGCGATTTTTAGCACTTCAAAACAATCTGCGAAATGTGAAATCCAAATTGCGATAACGCGATGATTTTAAACGAGATGCGATATCAGGGCATGTCAGATGACGGAATGCGATATCGACATCTATTATGTGACGGGTTTCGCTACTTCACACTTTGAAAATTCGCATATCGTCAATTCACTATTCGTAATTCGGCAATTCGTTATTTCGACGATTCACTATTCACAACTTCGTTGTTGTTTTCTTCCAGTTTTTATGCTTTTTTATTTGTGGGTTATTTTAGGCGCTCTTCAGGTGATTTTCTTATTTTTTAAAGAAAAATTAAAACTTAATCTAATAAAATCCTATCTTTAGGTTTTATTTATAAAAATAAATATTAATCCTAAAATTTTTAAAGGGTCTCTATTATCTTGTCTAATCTATTTTACTTGGACAATGGAGAGTTGTTGTAATACTACAATAATACTATAGAGCAAGGGCCACTCTATAGTCGTGGTGCTTATTTTCTTACTAGTATACATTTCTAAGTTTTCTTGTTATTTAATTTCTTTTACTACACATATTTAATTATTTACATTTGAGACATATTTCATACATTTTGTAGTGCGTAAATTATTTATGTGTATATACTTTAGTTTTATAGCATTTCATTTTTGTGGAAGGCTTCTTATTTCAACTTAAGGTGGATGAGGATCTATTGATTTTTTTTAATTTTTTTTATTTGAGGGCCTAGATTGATTCTTTTAAGGAAATTTCAACTCAAGGTGGACGAGGATTTGTTGACTTTTTATTTTATTATTTTAATTGAGGGCCTAGATTGATCTCGAGGGAATATGCTCAACATATGCTTAGTCTTAATGCTTATCAACTACTAGTGTATTTGTGCCAAGTTGCTTCCCCAACCAATTTCCTAGGGATTTGAGATTATTCCAATTCTAATAAGTTCCTCCATGTTAAGTTCGTCATTATTATTTATAACATTCATTTATATATAAGCATGTTTTATCTAGAAAAATGGTCCATTACTTTTAAAAATGTTAAAAAATTAGATCTGTGCCACTTGGCTCCCCACCCACCAATTTCCTAGGGATTTGAGATTATTCCAATTCTAATAAGTTCCTCCATGATAAGTTCCTCATTATTATTGATAACATTCATTTATGTATAAGCGAATTTTATTAAAGATGTGTAATTCTTTTTTTTCTGAAGTTAAAGTTGACTGGTAACCTTTTTATACACGGTTAATTAGGTAAATGTGTGTATTAGTTTATACACGGTTAATTAGGTAAATGTGTGTATTAGTAAGGCATTCTTCTTGTTGCAGTGGCTTTTTTGGTTATATTTATGAAGCTTTCAACTATACCAACCACATTAATATTTTTAATATGGTTGTAGTAGTCAATAGTATATTGTGTTTTTCTATTATTTGTATTTTTACGCCGTAAGGCGTATTTATTTGAAAACAACTTTCCTGGTTGCCTTCGTGTCACAATGTGTGCCATTTTATTTGTGTTAGACAATTGAGTTATTATTACCCATTGATTTTTAATTTGTGACAGTTGCCGCGATTTCTGCGATTTCTGTAACCGTCCTTCATTTCAAGAAGCATCGACTGTTTCATTTTTCTGTAACCATCCAACCATCCATTGTTTTTTGGCTCTTAACAGTTGCATATCTGGATTACCAAATGACGCGGCGTCGCAGTTTCAAGCCGGGGTGTCTGTTGACATATAGAATGGAACGATGGTTGGCGTAATAGGGCCGAGCGACATTGTTGAGAGCACCGAATAGGCTCTCGAAACAGCCGTCGATTCCTTCTTCCTCGACAACCATGACATCACTAACCTAGACGTGCTCACCATCCGACGCCATGTGGGGATGCTCTTCCACACGCCAGCCCTCGCCCTCTACATCTTGTTGCTGCTGGTAGGCATTTGAACGTGATGAATGAATTACTTGAAAGTGGAGCTGACATTGATGCACGAAATAAGGGTGGCTATGGATTTAAGTTTGATTTTTCTAATATTATATTATGCCTGCTGCACACTAGATAAACCTGCCATTGCTCCTTAGACATCACAGAAGTATTTACAACTGGCGGAGGATGAAGTAAATTATTCGTTGTCCTGTTCTCGCAGCCATAGTTTTCATGTTGAGTGCATTTACATGTACTTTCTTTGGCATTCCACTTGTCCCCTTTGCAGAAGACATCCAGTTTTGGAATCCTCTAGAATAGGGCAGGTCTCGGCTACAATTCTGACAGGGATCCATCCTAATCTGAATACGGAGCAGGTTAAATTGAATTGCATTGCAGTTAGGGTTTTGAGAGATTTGGTTTCGATTAGGTTAAAATTTCAAGTAATGCGATGGGTTGAATTGAGGATGCAATTATACATTGCAGTGAAATAATTAACGAAAAATATAAATTAGTTCATATTTATAGTTTAGTTTTCAGAGAATAGGTTGAAAAAGCGAGATTAATTGGGGGAAAATGATACAATAACGCTTTGAAAATTTGTAATGCTTTTCTGTTTGAGAGCGTGTAAGATTGACTGAGTTTTTGGACATGCTCAAAGCCCAAAGGGGTTAGGTTAATCGTACTAGCTCTTCTGGTCTTTTGATAATATTGTTTCGAACAAACATCATGGCCGCAAATAATCTTTTCATTAAATACAGAAATGTATAATGAAAGGTTAATATCTAAAAATACAGAATATAATTATTTTATATACATAAATACAAAAAATATTTTTTAATTAGACTATGTATATTTTTATTTGATGAACTTACCATTATAATTATACAACCTAAACAATGGGCACCTACAAGGCTAATATCTAAAAATAAGGAATGTGATTATTTTATATACATAAATACACAGTATTTTAGGCCATTGCAGTGATCACTGCCGTCACAAGGCATACGCTCATCACCATCGCCATTTTCAATATTTCGCGCTCAGCAGATATGTTGCAGAGATAACCCTCGGCATAGTGTTTATATATAACTAATCGTGTATATATTCTTATTTCATAGCAGGGAATAACCCTCGGCAGAACTTTTTTTTGAGGCGAAGGCCGTTCATATTATCGAGAACCCTGCTCGTTTGTTCCACAAATTTAGCTAGCATTGGGCTATAAATGACCTAATAGTTGCCGAAGGAAGGCAATCTTCATTAATAGTAAATAATTGTTTTATTATAGAATTAATTAAAATAATATCTACATTTAAATTAGATTTTCGAAAACATATTTATTTTACTGGAATTCATATAAATTGAAAAATGATTATATATAAATATTTTTTAATAATAATAATTATTTAATAATGGTTAAATATATATTTTAACTAATAAGTAATTTTACATAATAGATATCAATATGAGTTGGATATTTTTCTTGTTTAATATATATATATATATATATATATATATATATATTTCATAGTAAGGGATAATGAGTCACTAAACTTTCTTTGTGGTGAAGCAGTTCATATTCTTTAGAATCCTGCTCCCTTGTTCAAATATTATTTGTAAAACTATTTCCCACTTACTTGCAATAAACTATATTTTTAAACAAAACTAATATTTACTGTTATGAAAATTTATGGTTTATCATCTAAAGAATATTAATTTTATTTCACATAAAAATACACAAAAAAAAAAAAAAAATTACTTTGGAATTTTGACTATATACCAATTATACTTATTATTAAGTAAAAAGTAATACCAAAAAAAATACAAGTATCTCCAGACATATTTTTAACTCCACAAATCTGTTTTATTATCAATTATTTTTTTAATTTAAAATTTATATATAAATAATAATTAAATTAAATATAATTATAACAATTATATTGTTTATACAATAGGTTTTTAGAGAGAGGTTTGTAAAATATTTGATATGAAAATTAGAATTATAATGTTGGATTCCTTGTTTATCTTCAATTACTTAACTTTTAATTATAAATATACTTAAATTTTCTAATATTATAAATATGATAAATAAAATATTGAAATTTATAATACAAAAAATGATATCATAGATATAAAATAAAAAAATTAAGAGCAACTTATAATATTTTCAAAGATATATTTATTTGTTCTTCTATTGACATGGTAGTAGATCTAGAGCACATTGTAATATTCTCAAAGTTAAATCTTCTATTGACATAGTAGTTAATGACAATGCTTAGTGATTGTTTCATCAAATTTATTAAAAAAATTCACTCTAATTCCTCATAGTATGATTTTCTACTTTAAAAAATCATGAACAAATTAAAGGAAAGAATCACTTATTGTGGTTTACAATGAAATTACATTTTATTGATGATTTCTTCAAAATATAAAGTTTAATATATGGTTTCTATATAATTTTCTTTTAATGTAATTCACCAACATTCAACAATACAAAATCAAGATGTTTTTTTGTTTAAAATATATTTTTGAATGTCCAAATATATTCAGAATCATGAAAACCCCTAAATTATGCAAATTAGACAATTTAACATTTAATTTTAAAAAATATTTGTGATATTTTAATTAAAATTATGGAGAAAATTCTTTAAAAAGGCCATACTCTATATATATATATATATATAGAGAGAGAGAGAGAGAGAGAGAGAGAGAGAGAGAGAGAGAAGGGTTAGAGATGAAAAAAAAAGTGGTTTTATTCATGGAATGTAAGGAATACCTTAATACAAAATTTTTATGGTAGAATTGGAATAGGAGTTGTACTGACATCATTTTACAACACCTTTGAACAACTAGTTTTATGTCTCTTTACATAAAAAATTTGTGAAACCCTACACCCAAAAATTCTCACTATAAAATGAATATTTCTATTTTCTATTTTCTTTTTAATGTAATTTGAACAAGTCAAATTCTTTAGATAAAATAAATTATAGTACATGATATTACAACATCTATTCCATACTAAACTAGAGAACACCTTTAACACAAGACACCAAACCATGTAATGTAATATATGGACTAGACTATTTCACTAGAAACTATTCAACTGTAATCTATGCACAATTTCCTTTATTGCTATGAAAAAGAGAATTCTAACTATGCAAATGTGATCTATGCAAGAGAATCCTTAAAGAAAAACAGAAGAGGATTCTAATGAAAAAACTAATATCAAATTTCATGAAGAGAGGACTCAAATTGAATTTGGGTGAAAATTTCAAAAATCAAAAGAGATGTAAATCAAACACAATTAACACTCATACACAATTTATTCCCCCCACACAGATGTTTAAAGGGGATTTTTTTTGCAAAAAAAAATGAAATTTTACACTAGGGAAGTGTAATTTCACACAAAAACTCTAGATTCAACCCATGAGATATTTTTTTCAAGTCTATTAATTTTTGCAAGTGAAGAAAAATCAGATGAAAAAGTTTAATCATTGATTCAAATGAACTTTTTAGAGTGAGGGCTAGAAAGACAATTCATCCAAGCAATCAATCATTTAAAGAAATCAGTTTTTCGTGTAACCTAATAATAAGAATAAAGAAATATCTAAACCAATTCTTACCAAATCGAATCAAACACAAATGCAATCTAAAAGGAAGCTTTAGAGGGACCACCATAAACTCAAGACTCTTAGGCTCGAAGTAAGTTGATCAAAAGAGACAATTAAAAAAAGGAGAATTTTTTGTGCAAAAATAGGGGTGAAAGGTACATAGAGGGATCGTGCTAGGTGAAATGCTATGTGAGAGGCACAACTCTGTGCATTGGTTAGAGGATAGTGTATTCTCACACACACATTGGAAATGAGACTCAATGAAATCACTTCCTAGGTCTATTTTTCGCTTGTTAAAGCTCCTACAGTGAATATGCCACATGCTTCGCTCCTTCTTTATATTGATTGATCCAGAAAGTGAGCTATGAGATAACACAAGCCAAGGAAATAACAAATATATTGAGTATCATCTAACTGTTGAGAAACCTAGGTAAATTATTATTAAGAGATTTCTTAGTAAGCAATGTTGAACATAAAAGAGACAGGAGACACAACATGTAGGCTATGAGCCAAGGCCAAAACCTCCACTAAAACCCACACCAATTTTTCTTATAAAATTTCCAATTTAAAAATACCAATACCATAACCCTTGACCTATAAACAACTCGAAAACCAAAAAACTGCTTCTCTGTTTCCTTCTTTGTTCTCCTCTCCATTTAGATACTTGTCACTCTTTGAGATGTTATAGTTATCATTATGGCCAGCTCTCATTTCTTGTCACCAATATAGTACGGAACATCATTAATGCATTGATCATTATCATTGAGATCTTTGATCTTATTGATAGCACTCACACCATACTCTTGTCACATCGAAATCATGATAACACTCTCTAAAGGAATAAGAACTATCTATATGAGAGGACATTTATTAGATCGAAGTGTGGTTTCCGTGAACTTGGTCACCAAATATTGACCTTATACCCATCCACAAATTCATAGGGGATCCCAATGTTGCTTCCAATCTAAAAACCTCAAACATTTCACTCAAAATCTCTGAGGAAAATGCAAGCTTCTTCACTATTGAAATTCGGAGTATGCACCTTCCTATATTGTATAATATAAATAATGATATTCATTAAATTAAGTATTAAAAAAATAGTTTAAATTTAGAGAATTATAAAAATTTGTAAATTATAAATTATTTTTTAAAATTAAAAACGACTATGAGTTTTTGTTTTAGGTCATTAGATTCACAAGTAAATAGTTTTTTATATGTTTTTTATAATAATAGTTTTCTTTTTTCTTTTTAATAAGTTAGATTGAATTTATGTTTTGGTGACTCTTAAGTTAAAATGTTATTAAAAATTTGTTAGATTTTAACCTCAATTTAACATTTTAACTATGTTAAACTACATAAAAATAAAAATAAAAGTAAATTAATTAAAAGGATTCACATAATGTAATGAACATTTTGAGTAGGTCAAAATACAATAAAAATAATAAAATAAGATAATAATAAACTATAAAAATAGCCCATGGTATTGACCCATGGTAACCATGTGGAATGCAGTTTATTTAAAGAGGGAAATTAAGATTGCCTAGATCAATGTTAACTCTAGATCTACCAAGAGGCAAGAGGGATCAATATGCAAACTTTTTTTAGAGTAAAAGAGAGTTGATCCCTTCGATAAATAATATAGATCTAAACTAATTATTTAATAAAACTAATTTTAAATGTTTATAACCATTATTCTTTTAGAATTTTACTTAATAAAAAGTATCTAAATTTTCATACATCCAAATACACTTTTTCTTGTTCTATATTAGTTTTGTTACAACAATTTTATTATTCCAAAAAATATGGTTTTTTTGTTATATATTATTTTTGTTACAACTGTTTTATTATTTATGAGTATAATTTCTTAATATATAGAAAATTAAATTAATAATGATAATTTTTAAAATATGTGATCTTTTTTAAATTTCCAAATTATTTCATAGCACGGGACTTATCTTGAGCAAGAATGATGAATGTTCATAATTCTCATTTCTTAAATAACACTAAAATTACCTTTAATTACTTAATCATAATAATAAGAAAAGTGTGATACTATGTTATAATTTTCTCTATAAATGTGACGGAAAGTGTGCCATGAATGTTGGAAATTTCATGGTTAATGTAATATAAGATAAATAAAAATTCATTTATACACAACATCAAGAAAGCTATGTCTAGTAGCCAACACCACGGAACATTCATTTATACACAACATCAAAAAAGCTATGTCTAGTAGCCAACACCATGGAACAAGACAGGTTCGTGAACTCCATAAATGCTACCAAATCTCTCTCATCGCCTTATTTTTACTGCTCTTGAAGTGATGAAAGCCACCTCTCCATAAATTTTTTACTCTCTGCACAAAGAGCAAAAAAAACAACTTCATAAAAGCCATACTGAAAAAACAAGAACATGGCAGACACTAGGGACAACAATGGTACTGAACAATGTGATATTTTGAATATTTTCAAAGATCATGAAGGAAATTAAAGATTAAATGTGGAGGAATTGCACCAAAACATCTTTGATTTTGAAGGTAGAAAATCATGTTATATTTCTTTATTCATGAGGCATTCATGTTGGCATGATCAGACAAGGTATTTAACTTAACTTCAACAAGAACATGGCACACATGAGGGACAAAAGTGGTAAAGAACAATGTGATATTTTGAAAATTTTCAAATATCATGAAGAAAATAATACATAGGTGACTCAATAGGAATTGATCAAGATTAAATATGGAGGAACTGCACCAAAACATCTTTGATTTTGAAGGTAGAAAATCACTTTCTATTTCTTTATTTCTTTGTTCATGAGGCATTCATGTTGGCATGATGAGACAGGGTATTTAACTTAACTTCAACATATGCCTCATGATTTATAAGGCTCAAGGAAGCAGTATTGCATTAATATTTCACTACCTCTTTCCATGGAAGAAAATTTTGATTTTCATTCCTCTACATGGCTCCTTTTCTGCAACATCTTATTTCTTCTAAGCTACTCTTTCCTATGCTATTTCCTTACGGCGTTTCTTTTGCAACATTTGGTGCAATTGCTAGTTTTTAACCTTTCTATAGTTGCATTTTATTTCTATAATAATACCACTTAGATTAATTTTCTTCTAGATCAATTAGTTTATTGATAATCAGTTTTGTTTTTTATTTATTTTTCTTTGTTGTTATTTAACTTTGTTGATAATTAGTTTCTTTTGTTGATGCCATTTTGTATTTAATGAACTAATTTAAGATTTCGGCTACAATGATATACACAATTTTTCTTCTAATTAATTGTAATTAACTATAGTTTTTTTTTTTTTTTTTTTCAAGTGTCTCCAGCTAGGGAATGTCTAAAGCCAAAAATATGACTCTAGATTGTATTAAAGTAAGGCTTTTACAAGAACATTGTAGAAGCCAGTAAATTTCCAAGGGTAAAATACTAGTTTGATAACCTTTGATAAAATATATTAACATTTCTTATTTAAAAATGGTAAATAAGATGTCAATTTTACTATGGTAGTGAAATTTGATCACATGTTACAAGATGTGACCATTCTTTCTACAAAGTGGTCTTACTTTTTGCATGTATATCATAATTAGTTTTTAACCTAAACAATTAGCAATTCTATTAAAAGGGGATTTAATTGAACCATATAGCTTAAAAATATAAAATTTATGGAGGTTGAACGTGACTTGCAGGTATTTTATCCTCTTGTCGAAGCGTTGGGAACAAAAAAACGAATTGTTTCTCCTACAATTGCACTTTCTTCTAAATTCTTGTGTACAAGGATAAATTCTTATAAATTGATTGTATAATGGAATGTAGAAACAATTCATAATTACCAACTAGGATTGAGCCCTATCCCCCCCACACCCCGACATTTGATACAGGTGAATCTAAGGAAATTTGATGCCCCACATCAAAAAATGATTATATATATTTTACTCTTTGTTTCCCATTTGATTTCCTTCCTCTCATGAGAGGAGGAGAATAATGAGGGACTTTATTCCAAGTTTAGCAATAGATGGAGCTTTAGATGATGTAGATGGATGAAAATGCTTTGTAAGGATTCTTTTGAGCATAGGTTACCTACTCTTCAATTAGAGTTTCTTGGCTTGTTTATTGAATTGATTATTCTTATATTATATCTAGTTCATTAACCTATATATCTACTTGATTGTTTGACACTTTACTCTACCTTTAGGTTCTTCTACTTGTGCTTTCTCTACTCTCTTGCTTTCCATCTCTAAATATTTTGTTTCATGAGCCTCATATTTGTTGTTGGATGAAATAGATGGGCTAACTTGACTTTTATTTTTTAATGCAACTCATTTGACTACAACATTTCTACATCTTATGTTTAATAATTTAAATGAGTTTTTGTCCATTTCAAAAGATGGTTTCAAGCACTTCTTTGAAGGGGGATAAGCCTCTTGATTCCTTAGGTAGATCTTGCCAAGGTATTCACACTCATGACAAGTTTTTCACTTGAAAGTGAGATAGTTATAATATAGGGCTTGTTGGTCACTTCAACCATCCATGTTAATTTTCATTTCCTTTAGAAGGCCCTTCTCCAAGTTAATTTCCACACATATTACAAAATGAGAATATAGCTTCATTTTTAGCTCTAGTTAAATAAGAAATTGACCCAACTTGTCTCAAATGGATCTTAAGGAGGAATTATTCCATAAAAGTAAAGAGAGTTAAGGTAGTTTGACTCACACAAGGGCCCTACGAATCTTAGTTTTTGGATTGAAGTAAAGTGACTAATGTGCGGGAAACATTCCCTTAGATCTTCTGAAATGGGGTCTAGAGCAAAGATAAATTGTATTCATTGTCATTATTAAATATAAAGAGAAAGTATCCACAACCATGAGCATAATATAAAAACGTTACATTAGAGCTTAAGAACTTATTGTTTTGTTATCATTGACTTTGTAGCTCTTGAACTTGATTAAAGACTAGTAAACTCTACTATACATGCATAGTAACATGGAATGAGGGTATTTTTCCTTGGTTTTGAAGATGGGACATTCAACTAGGGGATGGTGTCCAATCACTTTAAAAATATACCCTACTTTTTTAACTTTCCTTTGGTTAGATTCAAGGATTGAACTAGAGTTTTGAAAGCCTTCACCCTGGATTAAGAAGAGTCCCTCATTCTTCCTCCATTGAGAATAAAATTCACCATTGTGATGGCATCAAGGATTTCATTTTGAAAAGCCTTAAAATTTTTATCATGCAACCCTAATTGATAAACAACAAGCTTGAAAATGTTGACAACTAGGGTAAACCCTAATCATGGGTTGGGTTTAGCTCAACGCTTTACCTATGCATAATTTATTTCTTATATGACAATTTTTAATTGACATTATGAGTTTTTTAGTTCTTGTTGATAAACCTATTGTAAGAGGGAAACCTTTTCGAATATATCATTGTAAAATTATAAGATTAAAAAGGTACCGAGTGCTCTTACTCTTGTTCAATCCTATGAGAGGATCTTTCCCTGTGATTTGTGATAAAAGGAATTAAACCACAACCTCCCTAGATGACATTATTGGATATATATATATATATATATATATATATATATATATATATGTCAAATTTATCCAAGACTTGTCTTGGATTTATCTTTTCACCTAGGATAAATTGCCCTGAATCAACTAACCATAGGATATTACAAGATAACATAATGACCACATTAACATCAAATTTATCATTGCAACAACCCCTTTATGCATGGTTCTAAAGTTAACTATGATTTGTGTCTCTTTCTAGTGTGTCTTTGTTGATCATCCAAACCATCTACAGGGACAACATTAAAAAAAAAATATTTGGTTTTTAAGATCCTGTGGTTATCAGTTATTGAAGAGCTTCCCAGATTATCCACAGTATTAAGGAACATTTGTCGATGTTTCGAATCCCAAAAGTGATCCATCTTCAGGAAAATTGAATGAAGGATTGAAAGAAGGGATTTTAAGCCATTAATATTGAAGAAGGATATGAAAAGAGCCGACCAGATTTAATAATTCTTATTTTATATATATTTTATTTTATTATTTAATTTAATTCCAAAAAACAATAAGAAAATATATATATATATATATATAGCCCCAAGGGTTAGCTCAATTGGTTGAGTCCCCGCTTGGAAGTACTCCCAGATTGAGAGGTCACAGGATCAAATCTCCTAGACGCCCGCGGGGTTAGGCCTCAGTGTTAGGCCCGACAGTAGATCCCTTCGGAAGGATTTACTGTGATATATTAAGACCGTGGATGTAGCTAGTACATGTGTGCGGGCACATAGGAACGTGAACCACTTGGAAAAAAAAAAAAAAAAATTATATATATATATATTGTAGATTGGGAGGGACCGATTCTATTATATGAATATAGTACAAAAGGGGTTACAAACATGAGAAGCTCTAGACCAGTAGATCGTGAGGAAATCAACAATCATGAGTGGTACTAAGAAGCAAACAAGAGAACAGAGAGAAAGAACAAAAAGAGAGACACAGAAGCTCAAGAAGATAGACTACGGACTCTGCCCAGAGAGGGTAGAGTCCACCAAACGAATTTTCTTTCCTTTCTTCTTTTTGATTTTATTCTAGCCATCAGAGGATGTGTGGGTAGAAATCAATTGAAGATTGTTGTTGGTCAAATGAAGAGGATCTTTGTCCGAGTCAGAGGAGGTTGACTCGTGTGAACGCTTCTGGAGATTCATGGAGACAGAGGGTCTTTTCGGGGAGGCCGCGGAATGCGCTTGTTCCTGTGGGACATCGTCCTCCTCAGAATCCATCTCATCTTCATCTGAGCTGGAGGAAATTATGTCCTTCTTAGGGGGAGGCAGGTCACAGGGTTTCCAACTTTTGTCTTTCGATTTACGTGTGCTTTTGTTCTTTTGAGCGAGGAAAGAAGCACATGAGTTCTGAAGATGCCCTGTTTGATGGCAACGCTGACATCGAAACACAGTATTTTCATAGCCTCAGGTCTGTGCCTAGAGGAATTATCCAACTTTGAGAAGGATTTGGTCAGTTAGTCCTTTGCTGATGTCAATTTCAATACACATTCTAGCAAAGGTGAAGATTCCCTTCTCCCCTCTGGAGATATCGATTTTTAGTAAACGTCCCAGAGTGTTTCCAATGCCTTGGAAGATAGAAATATGCCAGAGATGAGCTAATAAGTTTGGAATCCTCACCCAAATTGGAAGTTTGGTGATGATCGCCGTGGAGGGATAGAAGTTTGGAAACCAGGGTGTGAGAAATAGCCCCGCTTTCCCCGAGAACCAAGGACCACCAGTGAGGATCTTCTGGTAGTCCTCATTGTTGGGGAAAATGACGATGAAGAAGCCTTTTGAACAGAAAAGAACCTTGCAATTTATGGTCCAGGTGGAGTGAATCCACTGGTAAAGATCAGTCGAGCTAGGCCGGAGTCCATTGAATCTACAGATGAAGGCCTTCTCTGCTAAAATTTTATGCATTTCTTCAAGATCCAGGTGGGAGATCTCAATAGAGGGCACATTTTCCATTTTATCAACCAGAAAGGGCTTGGAGACTCCCGAAGGAGAAGCAGACTGTTTGGGGGCCTGTGCATGGACGGCATCCTTGTAAGAGAAACCCTTCCCTGCAGAGGACTACCCATTGGCACCGCCCTGTAATCGGAGGGAAATAATCACCCGAGCATCTCTGGAAATGTTGTAAAAGGAGAGAGGAAAGGGGTCCTGAAGTTGTTCACCTGCATGGAGAAGCCGCAAGGAAGAGGAGGGAATCCCGAGCTGGTATTTGATAGCCTTCGAGAGGTGTATAACCAGATCTGTGGGGAGAACCCACATAAGCAGGGTTTTACCATTTAAAAGAGCCAGCTGGATCTGAAAAGTGGAGGTTTGATGATTCTGGGAAAGCAAACGCGGTTCGAAGGTGGTTGAGCAGCCAATCTTCACACAGGCATTCTTTCCTAGAGCCGCAACCCAAGGAGAAGACAAAAAATTTGCTGCAGGGCTGTCCTTAACCTGAGCGATATTTGAATGAAGGGGACGGCCATTCCAGATCGTGGCGGCAGGGGGCAAAACCCATAAACAAGAAATGTTCCTCCAACCCTAATGTTTGTGCTCAATCTAGTCTCCTAAATTGAGTTCATTTAATTGTCAACCAGGGTTGGTAAACTGCTGAAGTGAGGTGCACTGTATGTGCCTAGGTGTTTGTTTCGTACTGCGTTGTGTTTAGTGTTTTATGATGTTTTTGGTCTTTTGATGGTTTTATGTTCACAAGGAAAAGAACTAAATGCTGATGGAAAGAAGCTACTGGTTAAAAACAGAGTGAAGCCTAATTTGTTGATGACAAATGACAAATGCAAATACTGAGACAGAATCAAACCTAAAATATGACTTAGCAAAAATGCAAATCTTGATAATGACTTCAAGAAAATGAATCACAACATGAACTTAACTTGTCCAATCCATTCATTAAGGATATTTTGGAAGAGCTTGAGGAATGGGCAGCTAAGTGTAAAAATTCTCCTAACTAAACAATTAAACAATCAACTTGTAATGATACAACATCTCATCCATGATTAAAGGTTTGTGAAACATATCTGGAAAAAAACATTTGTAACATCAAAAGATCTCTACTCTAAAACTAACTCCTAATTCTATTCTGCAACTTAGTTTAACACCACTAAACCTCACTCAAAAGTTATAGGTTTCCTTTTAGAATAGTCTTTTGAGGAAAGGCTTGTTTGTGAAATGGTAAAAAGGTTGCAAAAGTACTCCAGGCCTTGGACTGATACTGTCTTCTGTCCAGATGATTATGAGTTAATATAGGTTTGGAACAAAAGAAGTTTTGTAAATAATGAAGGCCGTGGTATTTAAGTTTAACAACTAATGTAATTTAATATGCAATGGATGACAACTAAATGTGGAATGTAAATACAGTGAGCTAAGCTAAAACTGAACTAGAGTGTTACCAATCTACAATAAACAGTGCTAAACTAACAAGCCATTATCAAACTTAAAACGAAATAATAGAGCATGAATTGAATGCAATTTGACTCCGGAGTGCCCTAACTAAGTTATCATGCAATTAATCTATGGGATTCTACAGCCTATTTTTTTCATCATGAATGGTATTTTGGAAGAACTTGTTAGAACAATCTTGGCTGTACAATTCAATGCAAATGCAAACATGAAAACTGAAAGCAATTACAATTAAAAACTAAGACATCACAGCTATTTCCTACCCATTGTTATGATGTTTTGGAAGAGCTTTTTAAGGGTAAGATCAGCTATGCTACTTAGTATAAAAAAGCAACCGAAACCTTCAGTATCACAGTCATGCCTTAGTCATCATAATGATTTTTTGGAAGATTTTACTAGAATAAGTTCAACTGTGATAATGAACAAAAGGAATTGCAAATAAAATCTATAACACTACAACCATTTCTCATTCATTATCATGATCTATTGGAAGAGTTTCTTAGAACAAGTATAGCTATAGTGACTAATGAAATTAACTATGAACTCAAACTTCAAAAAACGTGAAAACGAACTAAGATACTTATCTAAATTACGAAAGTAAAGTCGTTCAGGAGGCAGGGGCCCTCTACCACCAGACGGAATCTAACTCAAAATCAACTCAACGTGTTCAAAGCGATGTTGTCTTCTTCATTAAAGGAAAAATAACTTAAAACAGAGTATTCTCGGTCTTCAGAAATATAGCAGTCAATCCACGAAATCTAATCAAAATCTAGAGCTAGTCTCTCGGTTTCCCGAGTGCATTTATAACAAATCTTCATAACAAAACTTGCAACAATACGGGGATTATTGTCTTTTCATATCAAAATCGTACTAGAACTCTAAAGATGGCAGCGTAGAGGGACAAAGGACATCTGGATTGTCCTAGTCCTATTAGGAATCTGCCTCCTTGTGTGAGTTCCCACGTACAAAACCACGTCCAGAATTCCATTCATTCTTCATGGTGAGCAACAAACGTTCAGGACATGATGTGGAATATACCCATGTGTGGCTTTTCCTGAGAGGACACCTGGAACATGCTTGAATGTGAAGACAGCTGCAGAATTGGCGGTTAGCTATGGAATGTCTGCATTATGTAGCTAGTTTCAGTTCGAAATGCATTACAATGACAAAATCACAAAACTTAGCAAGTTAGCTATGTTATTCATTCTAAAAGCAATTTTAACTAATTTCATTGATCATTTGAGCCTGGGATAACAATGGACAAGAGAAAATGGGGTGAAGTATGATGGAAGAAAGAACAAACTTGGGGCTCAACACCTAACGTGGGTTTCATCTCTAGCAATCTTTTGAATGCTTCGTCATTCTGCTGAGAAAATAGGTTTAGGGGAAAGCTAGCGCCTAGAGGGGCCGAGGGGACCCGAGGAGCAGCACCGGCCGAAGCATCCGGCGATCCACAGCTGCGAGAACGAGCAGGGCCAAACGAGGGCAAAGCGGCAGCATGGGAGTTTAGTTCAGGAAAAATCCTAGGAGCCATCGAGTCGTTTTGAAATCCAGACCTCTGAACTCCAATTTTTAATAATTTTATTTCTAATTTAATAATTTTATTTAAATTTTATAATTATTATTATTAATAAGATGAACCAATTTTAATTTAATTAAATATTATGTGATAATATCATTTTTATATATAATCTAACTAACTTAAATTCCTAAAATTATTTAATATGAGGGTTGATATAATAATTAATATACTTAGTAATCAAAATTAATATATATTTATAATTGTAATTAATTATTATTTAATAAAATAAACTAATTATTTATTAATATTAATATTTATTTACTAAATAAATATTAATCAAGTAAATAATTATTTATTTTATTATATAGTTACTAATTTAGTCAATTTTATTTCAATCCTTCATTCAATTGTCCTGAAGATGGATTCCTACTGGGATTTGAAACATCGACAAATGTTCCTTAATACTGTGGATAATCCGGGAAGCTCTTCAATAAATAAAAAAAGTTAGTAAGATGATGCATGCTAATGAATTTTTGTTTATAAAATAGAAAATTGCAACATACTGACAAAGCTTAAGGGAAAAAGCTAATCATAATCAAAATCAAGAGAAATTTACAAAAATAAGGGGGACATAAAAGAAGGATAAATTTAATAAAATGGGTCAATGCTAAAAAAATAAAATAAACACTAGTATAATAATAAAAAAGGAGAACACATAAAAACAATAAGATATTAGGATAATGTAATGAGAAGAGAAGAAATGAAATAAAGATAGGGAACATTGTAAAAATCCACTAAAGGTGAGAGGAGGGGAAGAAAGGATAGAGGGAAACAAAGGTACACATAAAATTGGAAGGAGGGGAGAAGGAAAACATTGAGTAAAACAAGGCATACTTGACAATGAAGGGACAAAGGAGGGGAGGATGCGAAATTATATTGGGATGGAAAATGAATAAAGAGGGGAGGGGAAACAACATAGAACCTAAAAGGAGGACATGAGGCATAGGAAGAGGGAAAAAAGAGAAATAGGAAATATATATAGAAGTAAATGACTCCAAGGCATAAGAAAAAAAGAGTAAAAGGCGAAGAAAATGAGGGAAGATAGATGGAGAAAATGAAAGGGAAAGAGAAAGGTCAAGATGGCAGGGAGGATAGAAAATGTAAAGGGGTAAATAAAAACAAAAGGTAATAAGGATTATGCGGGCTCAAAATGATTATATATGGAATGGATGTTTGATTTGTAGGTTTGGTTAAGCTCGACATCTTCATATTTAATGTTGTTGGGATTCTTCTTGATTTCCACCACATCTTTGATAAGTTTGGTGGGATAGTGTTAGGTTTTTGCTAGAAAATTTGTTTTATGTGGTGATTGATAATGAATGAATGCTCAATGATAGAATATTAAGAGTTATACCATGACCAACTTTCTCAATGTATAAAATCTCATATGAGTAGTGAATTTGATTGTACCTTATTGAGGATGTGGTTGACTTAGTCTTTCACATCATTAAGGAGCTTCTTTAAGGTTTGCGTGCTGAGATTTTGGGGTAGCATCGGATGTACTCTAGATCCCAAATTTTGTGGAGGAGTTGGAGTACATGAGATCTCCAAGACCTAGAAAGCATTTGGAAGAATTCCATCAGGTTTAAGAGATATTCAAATAATTAATATTTTTAATTAAGGACCGTAAGTCTAACTTAGGAAAATTAAAAGATTAAAGTGAATTAAATTAAACATGTGATGAGAATGACTTAGGTGACACGGATCAAGCAGCTTCTAATATTATCCGTCGATTAGAGATTAGATCATGGTTGTTGGTTTTCCAACGAGAAAATCATAAGAGAAGGGCTTCGGGTCAGTTGGAGAATGCACACATTGGCAACACACTGAAGATAAGCTGAAATTCTAGGGTGTGGTTTGCTAAGAATTTCAGGAAGTGATTGCAGTGAAGCGAGGGGAAGTATTGGCAAGGGGATGATCTAATCCCAGGCCAAGAGTACAACAACCACATAGGGCCAGTATACCAAGTAGCGTAGAGGAAAGCCAGAGCCACGCAGTTGAGCAGAGGCCACGCAGAGGTAGCAAGAGCCACGCAGGGCTGACACAGGCCCAGTCAGGGCAGCGTAAGCCCTTCCATAGCAACGCAAAGGCTGACGTAGGCCAGGCAGGCTAATGCAAAGGGCTGAGTAGCAGTGTTGGGGTTTCCAGTGGGCTAGAAAGGGGTTGAGTTCTATAAATCCCGTTTGAGGGTGTGAATTAGCCATATTTTTTGTCTCTAAGAGAAAGAGGTATAACTGCTATGATTTTCTCTGTAGGAAAAACCATGTCTGGTGCCCATAAATTATTGTACTCATAATCTGCTTAATAATAAAACCCTCTAAAGATAGTTGCACCGGGTTTCCTGCATTGGGTTTTTTCCGGGGACATTTGTCTGGAAAATATGTGTGTCACTTTGTCATATGAGTGTGCTATTCAGTAAATGCTTTGTATGTGTAGGTTTCTATTTGTGTTTAATTCATTGTTTTTATGAATATTCAGACTAATAACTTGTATAATTAATCAAGTAGGATAAGTAAAACAATGGTTAGCAGTAGGGTTTCTTAGATTAAGAAAAATTCACATGGTATCAGAGCAATTGCAAATCAAGATGGATCTCCAACAAATCGGCTGAAGAAATATTTGCTACAGAGTAGCAGCTAAAGCAGTAGATACCCAGAGAGGGCAACGCAGCATCAGGAGGATGCAGTCCTAGCAGATTCTACGCAGTCCCAACTGGGTGACGCAGATATAGTGCAATGCCCTCAAGAGGGACGCAGTAGTAGCTTGTGTTGCGCAGTCGCTGCACAAAGGTTGCGCTGAGCTAGTCTGCTCACACAGAGGCCATCCAAAGGGATGTATTACAATTTCGAGTTACTATGCAAAGTTTTTGTGGTCCGGAAGCATAGATTCATATCTTCAGTAGTTGTTGGTGTGGTGGATATTCTGTCAGTGCATAATCATGCCTAGCTAAACTGGCAAAGTGCGGGAGGAGAATAGCTTCTCAACAAAAATTTTCCAAAGAAATTTGAGGATCGATCGTAGGGTGATCGAAGAGAGTTGATTCAAAGGATTTGGCATATTTCCAAGGGAGGAAATCAATTGTCGAAGAGAGCAGCTACTATAGAGGGTTTCTAGTCGCCAAGAAACCCAGATCCAGTATTTTTGTTGAGTGTTGCAGCAGAAAGAGGGATAGGAGTATCTGTTCTGATAGATTCAAGTAAAGATGGTGTCTCATGAACTGAGATATCAGGACAAGTTGGATGGCATGTTAAACTTCGTTATCTAGAGGGCCAGGATCCTGACAGTCCTGTATGAGTACGACATCAAGGACCATGCAAAGAGAGTCCTAGTTGTGCCAACCGATGCATGTCCTCTAAAGAATTACAGGGAGAATCATGCGCGAGAAAAGCTTTTGATCATGGACGGAGTCAAAGACCACACATATTGCTGGGAAGTACACGACAAATGAAATGTGGGTAGCCTTATACACGATGTATCAGGGAGGCTCAGTCTAAAGAAGAATGCTTTTGGAGAATTAGATGTGGTTGTTCCAGATGCAGAAGGGCGAGGAGATAGATCCCTTTCTCTTCAAACTTCAGACTATCTGGGATTAATTGATTGCCATGGGTACGAATCTAGATGAGGGGCTCTTGGTAAGGACTAACATGAATGCAGTCACCGAGAATTGGGAAAAAAATTTCCAAAACATCTTGGGAAAGGCAAAGTTACCATCCTGGGCGAATAGGTGGGCAATCCTCCGACAGGAGGAAATCATAAGGATGACTAAGAGGCAAAGCAGCAATAGGACGGTAAAAGTAAAGAAAGAAGAGGAGGAGGATGAAACCCTTGCATCGAAGGAAATGAGGCAGAAAGGTAAAAAGAAGCGTGATCTATCAATGATCAAATGTTTCCAATGTTGTGAACTTGGACACTTTGCCACCAATTGTCCTCTAAGGAAGAAGGACAAGGAAGCTTCTACTACCAAGGCTGCGGCAGCTAAGGGAGATGATGGGAGTGATTATGATGTAGCCATGAGTGCTCATGAGACACGAAAGAGGGGCGACTACAGATGGAGGTGGAGATGATGGGAGTGATTATGATGTAGCCATGAGTGCTCATGAGACACGGAAGTGGGGCGACTACAGATGGAGGTGGTGGGATCCTTGATCTATAGAGCAGCTACAGATGGAGGTGGTGGGATCCTTGAGTAGCCCAATTCTTGGATCACATCCGTGCTACGGGAGCCTTAAGACAGTAGCAGGAATGGCTGGAGCAATGGGCGCATAGGATCACAGTGAAGTAGAGGCAGAGGTTGGGATGTTGTAGAGGGATCAACACAGTGTAGAGATAGTAGCAACGTAGAGGATTTGATGGGACTTTAGCAGCGCATAGGAGGAATGCTTATGCACTGCAGTGTTGTAGCAGCACAGTGGCTTCAGGACGACAGCGTAGAGCAGCAACCTAAGGAGCTTCAGTGATGACATACAACCCAACTGAATTGTCTGTCATTGGGCAGGGGTCCTTTAGTTGCTTACTTCTCAGCAACTGAGTTGCAGTGCAACAGTTGGCAGCATGATGCAACAATTTGAGAGGGAGCTACAGTACGGATGTAGCAGTGACTGTGGCAGAGACATGGGAAAAATACAGAGAGAAGAAACATCGCAGTGATTGAGAGCAGCAGGAAAAGCATCAGTGCAAAGACCGATGCCAGAGATCAGAGCAATACTTCGGGGTGGTTGTATTTCTAGAGCACATTCCTCAGTAACGGGGGCGTTGAGATTTTAGGGTAGCATCGAATGCGCTCTAGCTCCCAAATTTTGTGGAGGAGTTGGAGTACATGAAATCTCCAAGACCTAGAAAGAGTTTGGAAGAATTCCATTAGGTTTGAGAGATATTCAAATAATTTTTCTTTTTAATTAAGGACCCTAAGTCTAACTTAGGAAAATTAAAATATTAAAGTGAATTAAATTAAACATGTGTTGAGAATGACTTAAGTGACATGGATCAAGAAAATTCTAAACTTAGTCGTCGATTAGATATTAGATAAAGGATGTTGGTTTTCCAACAAGAAAAGTATAAGAGAAGGGCTTGGGGTCAATTGGAGAACGCACACATTGGTGGAGCACTAAAGCTAAGTTGAAATTATAGGGCGTGGTTTGCTAAGAATTTCAGGAAGAGTTTGTAGTGCAACGAGGGGCAGTATTGGCAAGGGGATGATCTAATCCTAGGACAAGAGTAAAACAATGGCATATAGGCAGCATACCAAGCAGTGCAAAGGCAAGCCAGAGCCACGCGGTCCAGCAGAGGCCACGCAGAGGTAGTGCAAAGGTAGCAAGAGCCACACAGGGTTGATGCAGGCCCAGTCAAGGCAGCGCAGGGGCAACGTAAGCCCTTCAGAGGTGACACAAGCCCTTCCAGAGCAGCACAGAGGCTAACGCAGGCTATGTAGGCTGACGCAAAGGGTTGAGGAGTAGTGTTGGGGTTCTGGTGGGCCAGAAAGGGCTCGAGTTTTGTAAATCCCGTTTGAGGGTGTGAATCAACCATGTTTTCTATCTCCAAGAGAAACAGGTATAATTGCTATGATTTTCTCTATAAGTAAAACCATGTCTTGTGCCCAAAACGTTTTCTATTTAGAATCTTCTTAATAATAAAACCCTCCAGATCTAGTTGCACTAGTTTTCTTGCATTGGGTTTTTCCGGGGACATTTGTCTAGAAAATCTGTGTGTCACTTTTTCATATGAGTGTGCTATTCAGTAAATGATCTGTATGTGTAGGCTATTATTTTTGCTTACTTCGTTGTTTTTCTGAATATTTAGATTAATAGCTTGTATAATTAATCAAGTAGGAGAAGTAAATGAATGGTTAGCAGTAGGGTTTCTTACAGTAAGAAATTTTCACATTGTGGGGTTTAAAGATGGTTCAATGTTATTTTGGATAATAAGTTTCACAATTTTTTCAATGGACCTTTGATGTAGGGAAAGTAATCTTGACCTAGGTTGGAAACAAAATTTGAGGTTTCAAGTTGATTTTTTTTTTTTTAATCTATGTTGATTTGGGAGGTTATCTAGTTATTGTTACGTATGTTGAAAAAATGAAGCAAGAAAGGCTCAATTTGAGTAAAATCAAATTTCCTATTCAGTAAGACAACTTGAAGGAAGTTAACTAGTGTGACATGGATCTTGTCACTCAGTTAGCTCAGTAAATTCGAGTTAGAGGGTTTGGAGTTCAACTATGCATGTGTGATTGCTAAATTTTAGTAATCCAGTTTAGATATTTTCAGTTATATTCAGTCAACTGACCTCTAACTATTGATAGAGTCACTTGAAGGTCAATTTTGCAGTGGGACAACAGTCTAACCAGAGATTTTTCAGTCAACTAAACAATCATCCCAAAATAGCTAGTGCATGCAAGGAATTTGGGTTCCTCTACTGAAGTAGAGATGACAAGATAATGTAGCATCATTTGTAGACTAGTTTTGAGTGTACACGTGTTGCATGAGTCAAAAGATAAATCCTTGGGAAGAGTGCAATCAATTTGGAGGAAATTCCTAAATAATAGGGGCTAATTTCCTTAGGATTTGCACAAGGAAATAGAAGGATTGATGAGAAAATAATTGGCTAAGTGTTGGCCAGAGTTTGTCATTGAGCAAAGAGAACAAGTATTCTTTTTCAAGTTGAGCTCAGAGCTTGAGATAACAATTGTAATAGTTTCTATATTCAACTGATTAATGAAAAGAGGCTTGAGTGGTTTTTCCGAGTTGGGTTCCCTAGAAATCACTGTGTATTTGTGGTTTTTCTTATTGCATGTCTATGCATATTGTTCTGAATTCTGAATTTCATTTTGCAAATCAATAGCGTAGAATTGTGTCTCTTGTTTTTCAGTTTGAAATATTGAGAAGTTGCAATTTAAATCAAATTTATACACGGAATCAGAGCCCTGGAATCACATTAGAACCAATATTTCAAACTTGTCGGATGCACAACAATTAGACCAATGGAAGAAGCATGTTATAAAGGCCAAGAGAATTCTTTTGGAAGGTGTGAGAGACACATGGTCTCAAATATCAATGGAAAAGAGATACCGTTTGCTATGTGGAAGATGTTGACTGAGCTATTCCAAAATAACAATGATCATAGAAAATTGGCCCTGAAAGACAAACTTCAAAACATAAGGATGCAAAATAATGATACTATTCTGCAATATCTCTCTAGATTTACACAAGTTTGTGATGAGCTTGGAGGGACTGGGGTGAATGTTGCAAAAGACAGCCAGGTGAGCCTAGTTCTTCTAGGCCTTCCAAAATCTTGTTACAACTACCAGGACTCTATGACTGGAAGGGAATATTTATCGAATTGGGAAATTTTGTGGTCCAATTTGGTTCAAGAAGAGTTCAAGAGAAATAATAGAGATGGAACATCAACAAAATCTGAGGATGAAGATAATTTTTCCTTGGTTGGAAAGGGGAAAAGGGGATAGGAAAGAAGACCAAGAGAAAACCTGAATCCAACCAAAATAATGTAAAGAAGAAAGACTTGAGCAAGATAAAATGCTTCCTCTCCCATGAATTTGGGCACTATGAAACAAAATGTATGCACAATAATTCTACCAAGAAGCCTTCAGTAGGAGAAGCAGGTGAAGCATTGGCTTAACAATTCAAATTATACTTAACCCTAATAGCATGCATGGCCAACACTGTTATGGGGATTGTGTGGTATCTTGATTCTAGTGCCTTGTTCCATATGACAGGGTGCAAGAATTATTTTTAGTATCCTAGAGGAGAAGGATCTCTAGATGCATATCGAAATGGGGTATGACATGAGGTACAATGCTGCAGGAATTGGTATTGTCACCTTTGAGAGGGAGAAAGCCTCTCCTCGTCACCTCGAAGATGTTATGTTTGTACCAAGGTTGAAGAAGAAGTTGATCTCTATAGCAGTATTGGAGGATCGTGGCTATGATGTTATTTTCAGTAAAGGGAAAGCCTTTCTAAGACACATAGCCATTAGGAAAGTGAAGCAGATTAGGGTTCGTGTAAATAACCTATACAAACTTGAGGTGGGAGATTGCACTACATTTAGCAGTAAGGCTGAAAAAGTGCAGAGTTGAGATGTTGGATAACTCTGACACATGTGGTTGGGTTATCTACACCATGGTGCCTTAAAAATCATGCAAAAAATTACCATCGGACTCCCTAAAGGCTCCCTTGACCAAAAATATGTCTACAAGGGTTGCACATTGGGGAAATATGTCAAATCCACATTCCATGGCTGAGATAGCAAAGCAGATGCAATATTGGAGTGAGTCCACTGTGATGTTTGTGGACCCTTTCCACAACCTCCACAACAAGACATGAGTACTATGTAATTTTTATTGATGATTTCTTTAGAAAATGATGGATCTTCTTCATGTGGAAGAAGGATGATTTTTTCTCAAAATTTGTTGAGTTCAAGGCATTAGTTGAGAAGGAGATTGGAAATAACATGAAGGCTCTCAAGAGTGACAATGGAGGTGAATTTTTTTTGCATGCCTTCAAATATTTTTTTGTGAAAGAAGGTATTCAAAGAGGACTGACAACACCCCATAACCCACAACCGAAGGGGCTAGCTGATAGGAATAACATGAACATATTGAGAGCAACAAGGGTCATGTTGCATGATCAAGGGTCACCATTGCATCTATGGGTAGGAGCATGCAACACCGCGATCTACTTACAGAACTAGATTCCTCATAGGATACTTGGTATGATCATACTGGAGGAATATTTCTCTAGGAGGAAGCCTAATGTGTATCATTTCAAAAAATTTGGAGCTTCAATTTATTGTCATGTCTCCAAGGATTCAAGGAAGAAACTTGAGCCTACAATAGAGTTGGTAAGTTTTGTAGGATACACTGAAAATCTGCACAGTTAGAAGGTGTATTTACCTTCACTGAGGATGAAAATTGTGAGGAGAGATGTCAACTTCAATGAGGAGAAGGCTATGAGATTCTCTCTCGAATGACAGCTAAGTATCCCACCAGAGCAGGAGCTTATAGATCCAAAGGAGGAGCCTCGGGATGAGCTTCAGGAGGTTTTCGAGCAACCACATGTAGTGGAGCAGACAAGAGGCATAATGGAGGTACCCACTCAAACAAAATATTCCAGAGAGGGGAGAAAGAGAACTAGAGAATTTGATAGATTTTTGCAGGGTGAGAGGGATAATGTGGGATCCCCCACATCACAGCGCAGGTAGAGGAGATCACTTGATAGGTACACTGGTTACATGGCTCTCATGATAGATTTCATTGAGACAAAGCCTTCTTCATTTGAGGAAGTAGTCTCTCAACTTGTTTGGGTTGACGCCATGGTGGAAGAATATGAATCCATCATGAATAACAATGTATGGGAGGTGGTGCCGAGACCATAAGGAAAATCAATGGTTGGTTCTAGATGGATCTACCAAGTGAAGCATGCAACTGGCGAGAGCATCAAGAAGTACAAGGCCAGATTTGTGTCCAAATAATTTTCACAGATAGAAGGAGCTTACTATGAGGAAACATTTTCCCCTGTAGCAAGGTATTCCTCCATTAGATCAATTCTTGCATTGACTACGCAGAGGGGGTGGAAAGTCCACCAGATGGATCTGAAAACCGCCTTTCTCAACAATGTTGTTGAGGAGGAAATTTACATGGAGAAACAAGAAGGATTTGAGACATATGATCGACAGTCACATGTGTGCAGACTCAAGAGAGCATTGTGTGGTCTCAAATAGTCGCTACGAGCATGGTACAATTATACTAACAGTTATCTTAATGGATTGGGATTCACCAAAAGTGAAGTAGATGTGAACCTCTGTCACATTGTGGTATGTAATATTCCAAATTAGCAGTCTAATAATTGGAATATTAGTTTCAATTTTTTTTGGCATTGCCTAATGTCGGGCGGAAACAAAGTGGGTAGGGGACCCACAGCTAATAATTAATCCAAATAAAGTCTTTTCTGAAAGTCCCTAAGGGAAAATTGCGGCTCTAGTGGTGGGGTCGAATTGGCCTTAGGTGGCATCATAGAAGAGGCAAGAAAAGGATAGCATGGGATTGGCTAGAGGAAGGAAGCACATGATTGGCCAAGGAGAGGCATCATAGGCCAAGGTGGGACCCAAGGCATACGTTGAGCCTCAATGGATAAAATGAATAAGGGAAGGATTATTTTGGAATTCTTTCATTCATCTTATTTCTCTTGGTCATTTTGACTGAAGCACGCTTGAGCCAAAGAGCCAAGTCTGCATTGTTCTTTAGCACACGAGATCTTTAAGCGGAGATCTCAACCTCTACCTCGGGGGACTTCGAGTGCCCACTCAGGAGAGGATTTTTGAATTTTGGTGAGGGAATTAGATAGCAGCAACAACAGGAAGAGAGTGGCCCTTCAAGACTGCACAGAGGTAGAGTAGACTATGCAGTGATTGCATAGTTAAGTACGGTGTGGGTGTCGGGAGTGTGGAGAGTAGCAGAGTTTCAACATGAGGTTTGGAGGGGAGGTTAGCCACCTCCTACCAAGGATTTTAGTAGCTCTTCAGAGGCATTTTCCAGCAGATTCATCCAGAGGTTTGATTTACTGAGCAGCGCAATTAGCCAAGCCCAAGAGGGCCAAATTCTGAAGTCAAGGTTTGGGCCAATTCCTTTGCAGGTTTTTGTGGGTTTGGTGAGTAGAGTTCCAGGTTAAAAGCCCATAATTTTCTAAGTAGAGGAAGCAACCCAACCAATAGTATGAAGTCAACCAAAAACAACATTTCGGGGCTAGGCAGCGCAAAGACTGAGCCACGCAGTGGTACTTTCAGCCATAGTTTTTGCTTGGGTTTGAGCTATCCTTCAACCTGCCTTGAGCAGGCCCAGGAACAATCTTTTCAGCACCTCATTTGTACTCTTTCCCATCATATTAATAAAATGGCTCAACAATTATTTTGGCTCCAAATTCTGTGTTCTAATGGTGTTTTCCTTATTGTTGTAATTTTAGCCTATTATTGTTTGTATTACTACCATTTTCCCATTTGGGATATTACAGTGGTATCAGAGCTTCGTTCCTGGCTCAAGCGTGGGGATATTTTCCTATGAACGAGGAGGGTAGGTAGAACATTACCCACTAAAGGTAGTAGAGGTGGAAAATATGGGGGAGTCAAGGAGAAAAGGGGAAGCGACATTTGGTAGCATCTTAAAGGCCCTAAATGATTTAGCCAAAGGGTAGAAGGGAATGTTGGAAGGAATCAAGCAACATAATAGGGATAAGAGCATCCATCATGAGTTCCTAGTTGATGAGAATTCAGGGATCTCACAACAATGTGACCACCCTTTACCAACCACACACTTGTTAGCCTTCAATAGGCCAACCAAGACCACGATGCCTACATTTCTACCGTCAGTACTGAGTGAGCAAGGTAGGTGGAATGATCATATACCCATGGGATATTATTTCCGAGAATGGCATTCCATGGGGGTGGAATTCAAAGCAGCCTTCTCCTTCAGAGATTATTGCCAGCTCAGGCAGGATGAAAAAGGCAGGAACAGTGGGGGGTCAAGCACACAAAACTCAAAGTTGCAACGTACCATTAGGAGGATACCATTTCCCAAGTATGATGGATCCACCGAGTGCACGGCTCGGGATTGGGTGGAAAATTTGGATACTTTTTTCCAATTTAACCGAGCAACAGAGGGGGAAGCCATCAAAATGGCTACCTTGCACTTAAAGGATGAGGGCACACAGGATCATGGGGAGCATGTGGATACACCCAGTATGACGTAGGGTCACCCGTGTTGGAGACTTCCTTGACCAGGTCGGTTGACATCCTATTAGAGAGAGTAAAGCCTACCCCAGTAGTGTCATCCATTGAGATGATGACCGAGGTAGTGTACGAGGCTTCAGTTGGTAGCAACACGTGATAGATGGGTGAGGTTCTAGGAGATGCATCCACCTTTGATGAGGCGCTAGGAGATATAGAGGTATTGGACGATAGTCACACACAACAGTGTCATCAGCTTCAGGCTGACCTTCTATCTTTGAAATGGAAGGCCACATCAGTACAAGAGGCTATTTTGTTGCAGAACGAGGAATTGGAGGGCATGAGAGTGGTTTGTGCCGAGTCGACGACCAAGTTGGCCCACATTTGGGAATGGTTGGATTCCCTAATGATACAACTAGAGGGAACATTAGAGTGTCAAAGTATCCCCCTTCAAGCATACATAGACAGGGCTAACAACATTTTTGGGTCACCTCTTCCCATTGGAGGGAGAGAGACAAAGCCACTTAGTCAGATCTCATGTGTTGAACTAGATAGCAGGATGAGACGATCATAGTTGCATAGGGTGTAGCACCCGCATGTTGAGGTTGGATGGAAATATATTTTGAGTTGGTACCCGGTGGAGTGGGTTATGGAGATGGTGGTGGACTTGGGTGTAGTTCAACAGGATTTTCCAGGCACTGGGAATACAGGAATCCCAAACTGGCATTGAGATCCAAGTGGGACTACCTATCGTTTCCTAGGCAAGCCGGTTGACTATGTTTTGGAGGGTACAGTTAGCCTAGTAGTTGAGAGTTCACATTCGCTGGGGGAGTTTCGGTCAGCTCCAGTGCCCAACCAGTTTATGGGTAGACTCCTTGGGTTGTCTTGGTACAACATTTGTATGTGGGGTCACGGGGTGATCAGCATACCTTGGCAAGAGCTTGTCGAAGGAGGTGGCATTGGCAGGCCACCAGACGATGCCTTATATGGAGCCAAAGATTCTTCACCTTTTTGTGGGGGACAGAGGTCACAGTAGAGCAGAGAAATGGTGGCATCACTACTGACGCATAGGGAGATTCACTTCTCAGACCCCTCAGGGAGGTTTGGAGTGAAGATCCATTCATCGACGGGTGTAGTGATGCGAAGGTGGAGGTGATGATACCGAATGGGGGTGGTTTGACATGTAGATATGTAGAGACACAACTCTAGGCCATCACATCCAAGGATGTGTTGGAGCATCTAGAATTGAGCGGTGGAATACCGATGGACATGGAGGTTCATGGTGGTGTATCGTAGTGTGTTGGATTGCATTATGGAGTAGGAGTGTCTTACATCACATTGAGTACACACGAGGAGTGACTAGTGCCTTGACACATACAAGGCATGGTACGGTACAGGGTGGTACAACAGTAGCAGGGGGTATCCAATGGTGTATAGGGGTATGCCGCAGTGTGTAGTGGCATGTCGAGGATTACATGGATGATCAGTGGTATGCGAGGGCGTATGGTTCTGCACAGCGGGGTATTATAGTATTTCCTCTAGGGATACTCATGGACAGAGAAACTAGGCATACCTTTGGGGGTAGTTCACCCAAGATTGACGGGGAGATATATGAGTGATGCTTGACGGTATCCGTGGGGACTCACATGCCTAACCCTCTTCTACATCATTCACGGGCACAATCGATTTTGCTGTTTTCCTTTTGGCACTCTAGGCATGAGCAACAAGGTACGCGAGGCTCACCTAATATATATTTGGATGACACTCAACACACTAAGGGAGGGACTTCTTAGCAATGGCATTGGGTCTGTGCGCTAGTTGACAGCCACAGGTTGGGGGATCATATGATCACCTGCAGGGGTGCCATATCAGTCATCAATGAGCCTACTCCTGGGGAGCGGGTCTCGATGGAGACATGCGTCACTCTTTTCTCAAGGCATGTCAAGACCATGCATGAGCATAGGATACTGGGTACAGCCGAGGTAGCATCCGAGTATGTCTCTGGGCTCCAGAAAATGTATCGACACATTATCGAGAGGGTGGATGACCTACCCAGTTGAGATGGTTGGCAAGAACAAGAGGGATCCACATACCTTGAGTCTCTTGTGAGTATCAGAGATCCATATATTGGTTGCATTCAAGGGGTGGCTAGTTGTCACATGTGTCTTCTAAGGGTCATCGACACTACCCAGTGGCAGGCACAGGGCATGTTAACATGCATCATATTTTCCCATGATATATGGAGCCTATATCTTGGTCACATGCAAGGAATACAGATGAGGCATGAAGGGATTCTTGCAATTGTTAGAGCAATGGTGCAACAGGTCTGGCTATGGGAGGCAGAGATTCGACTGATTGATAGAACATTTTGTCTCGTGATGGAGTTACATTCAGAGATGTAGATATTGGCATCATGGCGATGCCTGTGCCGAATGAGATTATCTCTCACAGATCTCCTGCTACTAGGCCTCAGGAGAGGAGGATAAATCTGCGCACGATGGGGAGTATCTCATGGTCAGGGTACTACAGTGTAGGCATGTTTGTACCTCTCTGATATTTGCAATGGACTCGAGCATTACAATTACACACATCTCGATAGACTTTAGGGATGAGTTGTATACTACATGGGGAGATCATGTAGATCTTCCATTAGGCTTTAGCAAGTCACTGATGGAGTGGGGAACTTCATTAGTATGGCAGGTTGGTCAGCAGGATGACAATAGAAGGGGCTTATGTGAGCGAGACTTTATCTCTGTCGGTATTAGATGGCATCTTCGAGGGTTTACTCTTGGAGTGCATGGGATGGACTACTTGGTAGGGAAAATTCATGAGGTATCAAGCATAGTGCCATATTATCATGATTCCCTACTCACTGATGGTGTGTAGAGTGATTCTGTTACTTATTTCTGGCAGGATGGTGAATGGAGCAGGGGGATCTTCATGTTGGATAGGATGGCTTAGGGCCTTGGTATTGAGGGATCCCTTCATATTAGGGCAATGCAGAGGTTAGGGATGACTCAGTGGTGCATCTGGGACCCTGGCACATTTTTCACTGACCATGGGGAAGCGTCAGCTAGAGAGGATGCTTGTTCAGGCATTGCTTGAGGACAAGCAGTTTTTGGTGGGGAGCACTGTAATATTCCAAATTATCAGTAAGCTAATTGGAATATTAATTTTGATTTATTTTGGATTTTCCTAATTTCAGGTGGAAATAAAGTGGTTAGGGGACCCAAAACTAATAATTAAGCCAAATAAAGTCTTTTCTTAAAGTCCCTAAGGGAAAATTGTGGCTCTAGTGGCGGGGTCGAATTGGCCTTAGGTGGCAGCATAGAAGAGGCACGAAAAGGACAGTGTGGGATTGGCTAGAGGAAGGCAGCACGCGATTGGCCAAGGACAGGCAGCGGAGGGCAAGGTGGGGCCCAAGGCATACGTTGGGCCTCAATGGATAAAAGGAATAAGGGAAGGATCTTTTTTTCATTCATTCATTCATCTTATTTCTCTTGGTCATTTTGACTTAAGCATGCTTGAGTTGGAGAGCCAAGTCTGCAGTGTTGTTTAGCACATGAGATCTTCAAGTGGAGAGCTCAACCTCTACCTCGAGGGACTTCGAGTGCCCGCTCAATAGAGGATTTATGCATTTTGGTGAGGGAATTACACAGCAGAAGCAACATGAAGAGCGTAGCCCCTTCAAGACTGCATAGAGGTAGAGTAGACTGTGCAGTGATTGCGTAGTTCAGTTCGGTGTCGGTGCCAGGAGTGTGGAGAGCAACAAAGTTTCAACGAGAGATTTGGAGGGGAGGTTAGCCACCTCCTACCAAGGATTTTGGTAGCTCTCTGGAGGCATTTTCCAGCAAATTCATCCAGAGGTTCGATTTACCCAGTAGCGCAGCGAGCCAAGCCCAAGAGGGACAAATTTTAAAGTCAAGGTTTGGGCCAATTCCTTCGCAAGTTTTTATAGGTTTGGTGAGTAGAGTCTGGGGTTAAAAGCCCGGAATTTTCTGAGCAGAGGAAGCAACCCAACTAGCAGCCCGAATTCAGCTAGCAACAACATTTCGGGGCTAGGAAGCGCAGAGACTGAGCCATGCAGAGGCACTTTCAACCAGAGTTTTTGCTTGGGTTTGAGTTGTCCTTCAACTTTCCCTGCGCAGGCCTAGGTGCAATCTTTTCAGCACCTCATTTGTACTCTTTCCCAACATATTAATAAAATGGCTCAACAATGATTTTGGCTCCAAATTCTGTGTTCTAATGGTTTTTTCCTTATTGTTGTAATTTTAGTCTATTTTGGCTTGTATTGCTGTCATTTTCCCATTTGGGGATATTACATGGTAGATGATAAGTTACTTATTATTTTTTTGTATGTTGATGATTTAATATTGATAGGTGATGAACAACTAATCTGCTCTTGCAAAGAGGATCTTGCAAGGGAATTTGAGATTAAATACACATGCCTAATGCATTACTTCCTCAAGCTTTAAGTATGGCAAGGTGATGGTGAATTGTTTGTGTCTCAGGGGAAGTATGCCTCTAAAATAATTTAGAGATTTCACATGGAAAACTGTAATCCCATGGACACACCTCTAGCTACAAACTGGAGGAAGGAGAATGCCACTTTAGGTGAAGAGGTTGATGCTACCATTTATAGGCAACTTGTGGGGTATTTTATGCATCTTGTCAACACAAGATCCGACATGTGCTATGTAGTAAACTAGATGAGTCAAGCTATGGGAGGCCTACCAAGTTGTATTAGGAAGCAACAAAGCATATGTTACGGTGCCTCAAAGGCACTACTGAGTATGGATTATGGTACATGAGAAAAGAGGGAGTGAATCTCTAATGTTTCATTGATGCAGATTAGGAAGGGATTCCATCAGACAGGAAAATTACTTCAGGTGCTATCTTTAGTGTTGGGTCCACAACTATTTCCTGGTACAACAAGTAACAAAGGTTTGTGGCGCTCATCTCAACAGAGGTTGAATACATGGTTGCAAGTTAAGTAACATGTGAGGCCATATGGATGAAGAAAATACTTGCGGGCTTTTTTAGTCAGGAGATAGATCCGACAATGATATATTGTGATAATCAGAGTTGCATTAAGCTCTTTGAGAATCCAGTATGTCATGTCAGGTCCAAGCACATTGATTTCCAGTATCATCATTTGCGGGACTGTGTGCAGAGGATAATTATGTTGCTACAATACATTCTATCTAAGGAGCAAGATGTTGACAAATTGACAAAGGCATTTTCAAGAGGTAAATTTGAATTCCACGCGTGTAGGATGGGGGTGGGGAAAAATCCCTTTCTTTCTAAGAGGGAGTGTTGAAAAAATGTGGCAAGAAAGACTCAATTTGGCCTTAACCTTAGTCAAATTGAGTAAAATCGAATTTCCACATCAGCAGGAAAACTTGGAGGTAGTTAACTAGTGTGACATATATATTGTCACTTAGTTAACTCAGTAAATTCAAGTTAGAGGCTTGGAGTTCAGTTATACACATGTGATTGCTAAATTTTAGTAATCTAGTTCAATTATTTTATGTTGTATTCAGTTAACTGACCTTTAACTATTGATAGAGTCAGTTGAAGGTTAGTTGTGCAGTGGTACAACAATATAACTCAGAGATTTGTCAGTTAAATGATCAATCAACCCGAAATAGCTAGTGCATGCAAGGAATTCAAGTTCCTCAGCTTAAGTGGAGATGACAGGGAAATGTAACATCAGTGGTAGACTAGTTTTGAGTGTACATGTGTTGCATGAGTCAAAGATCAATCCTTGGGAATTGTGCAATCAATTTGGAGGAAATTCCTAAATAATAGGGTCTAATTTCCTTAGGATTTGCACAAGGAAATGGGAGGCTTGATGAGCAAATAATTGGCTAAGTGTTGACCAAAGTTTTCCATTGAGTAGAGAGAATAGTTATTCTTTTGTAGGTTGAGCTTCAAGCTAGAGCTAGAAATTATAATAGTTTCTTTATTCAAATTATTAATGCAAAGAGACTTGAGGTGTTTTTCCCAGTTGGGTTCCCCTAGAAATCACCATGTATTTGTGGTTTTTCTTATTGCATGTTTATGCATGTTGTTCTAAATTATGGATTTCATTCTGCAGATCAGTAGAGTAGAATTATGTCCCTTGTTTTTCAGTTTGAAATCTCGAGAAGTGGCAATTTCTATCAAATTTATACAACGCAAGGATTTTCTAATATGAGTTTTCTCTAGGCCAAGGTTGTTGTGATGTGAGATTCAAGGGTCTTAGGGACTAAAGTATTAAGAACAACATTTATTAGGTAGGGTGACGATGGAAGCATACATGAAGATGTTTATTTATGTGGGTTTTCTTCTTGCAAACTTTGCGAGAGAGGGAACTGCAACTTTGTTTATAAATGAGTATATGTAACAAAGGGAATCTATCATGTTTTTTATTTATTTATCACCACAATAAATTAGATGTCATTAGCTGTTGAGTTGAGTTGCATTATAAATAGATTGAGCTAGGAGTGACCACGACGCCAAATTACATAAGCATCATCAACAAATCTACACCATCAATTGGGATTCAATGGGACACTTTCCAATGCTCTTTTCTCAAAATGCTCCAAATAACAACAACAACAGGGGACAATGGTACTTCTATAATGATCCCTTCTCTCTATTCATAAAATTGATCTACGATGGTTACAAAATATCTTCAAAACATTTTTAAAAAATTATAGTGGTTTCACATGCAATAAGATAAGAAGTAACGACAATAACTTATTTGATAAGTATATTGACAAATAGCGAGATAACATCAAAGTTCAACTAGAGACCTCTCCTCAATGCGCATGACTAAAACTATATTTCAAAAATACATTTCTTTATTACCTCATTAACGCAAAATGTGTTTTACCGTAGTACATTATCACATAACTAATGTTTCATATTAACACAACATTATACATGAGTAAAAATTAGTTAAACACATTATCATAAACAATATAATGATTAAATGTTGAAGCCAAATCACATTATAGAAGCATTTCAAACTTGTCACTAAACCATATCATAATAAACTTAAAAACCACATCCTCCGCTCTCATAAAGGAAAGAGAGTTATATTGTAAAAAAAAATAAAATAAAAATAAAATTAATTACTTGACTTGCAACTTTTTTTTCAACACATTAAAGATTAGCATAACCATATCAATAAAATGGTTGATATCTGCATTACTTTGTTTAGTTTTATAAGCATACAAAAAGAAATGCATATGCACCATGATTTTGATATATTGTTGTATTTGCAAGAACCTTTAAGTTTGAAGGGGTGAAAAAAACAAACAATTTACTTAAAACGAAATACATATATAAAACTGTAACATCACCACAAATCGAGTTTTGCGATGCTCCTTTCAATTCTCTTTAAAGATAACTCATGCTGTAAATGACGATTACACATCTTTGCTAAATCCTAATAATGTAAATAGTTCTTTGAAAGGTGAATAGGACTTTGTTAGTTTGATTTTGCGAAAAAAAAATCAAATTGGCAAAAAATTGTTCATCGAAATTTTCGAAATAAAAGTTTTGTAGATTCAACCAATACACGTAATGAAGAAACCAATATGGAAAAATGAATATTGGTAATTGAAATTGAAATTAAAAAGTAGGAAATGAAAGCCCATCCATAATTATAAAGTAGGAAATGAAAGCCCCATCTTTAATTATAATCATTCGAATAGTTCTTTGAAAGGAGAGTGGGATTTTTTTGGTTTGATTTTGCGAAAAAAAATCGAATTGAGAAAAAATTGTTCATCTAAATTTTCTTGATTTGCCACCAAATTTTTTCTAGATTCAATGAGTACACAAAATGAAGAAACCAATATGGAAAAATGAATATGGGTAACTGAAGTTGAAATTAAAAGGTAGGAAATGAAGTCTCCATCCCTAATTATAAGGTATTCATGAGTTATTTAAACAAAAATTAAATAACATCTAATATAAAATATATATAATTTGGAATGAAAACACGATAAATCCATAGTACTTCTCCACATTTTATGGATGATAAATCACGTAGATCCTTGCTTCAAAGGAGTCGAAGAAAATGAATCTATGATCAACAAAAATATCAAAGAACTAACCCTTAAAGCTAACTTCATCTCTCTCTCTCTCTCTCTCTCTCTCTCTCTCTCTCTCTCTCTCTCTCTCTCTATATATATATATATATATATATATATATATATATATATATATATATATATAGATGATATATGAAATGAAATGAAATTTTAACACCCACGAGACTAAAATACAATCTCATCGTTGAAAATACAATGCCAAGAAGTCGATGCTAACATATTCCCATAATTTTTTCTGATGTCTTTGAACGCATCACATTCCAAAATGAAATGTTTTTCCAATTCCAGTGCCCTAGACGTGCAAAATGTACACACTCGTTCTTCCCAAGCTTCTTTAGGCCTTTTCCACCATAATGTTTCACACTGAAGATGATGCGAGTTGGTTCTTAATTGAGAAATAAGAACCTTTGGAACCTTTGCCCTTCACGGAATGTTAGCTCCAATGTACTCTTTTTGTTGGAGATCATACGTAGGGTTCAATTCTTCAATGTAGTATTTTTTCTTTCTACCCAACTCTTTTCCCCATACCTGTTTACGAAACTTTTCCATAACAAAATTCTTTAGCTCCTTGCTATTTGTGGGACAAGCATTGAGGTAGATATTCCATTTTTGCATCCATGTGTAGTTTTATCTCATCCATGTTTTCTTTCTTTCACTCGTGCCTTCCTTGAAGATAACATTAGGCCATCTACCTACTCCCACTTTCTCAATTCTTTTTAGATATATTATGAGCTGCACCATAGCAATTGCTTCGATGAGAGTTGCTCCTGTTTCACTCAACATTATCTCATAAGGTACCGAACTTTTTATTTTGAACTTTCTCATGATAAAACGTTTTTGGATTTTCTCAATTTGCTTCCATTTTGAGACAGGGGTGCTGCTAGCCCACAATTCACACCCATATAGCATCACTAGACAAACTAGGAGTCCAAAAATCACTTTAATCGTTTTCCAATCCGATAACTTTGCCACTCTACATCTGTTTGAAGAGAATATAATTCTTTCCACCCTCCTAATATTCTCTTCTTTCTGCAGTCCTCCCAATTAATTTTGTTGTTTAAATCGATCCCGAGGTATTTGTACTCATTTACTTCTTCAAGAATGTTGCCTTCAAAGAAGAACGTGCGTTGACTCTACTTCCTTTTATTAGAGAAAATCATTATCTTGGTCTTGCTAATATTGACTTGCATCCCTACTGCTCTAAAAAAATGCTCAAGGGCATATAGGTGCATCTGCAATCCATGGGCCAATTTAGAAATCAATAAAAGATCGTCAGCATATAAAAGAAGCTTTATCACAAACTCCCCCAACTGAACACCATCCCCACCTGCAAATTTAGCCACTCTTCTAGTTTATCAATATATAAACCAAAAACAGTAGGGGATAGAGGGAAACCTTTCTTGACTCTAATGTCACTTCTAAAGCTTTTTGAAATACCCGCTGAGGTTCTAATTTTGATTTTCACCTCTTCATAAAGTCTATGGACAACAACTCTATAATGCAAAGAAATTTCAAGTTCTTCCATTCTACACCGCAACTTATCTCTAGGGAGCGTGTCAAATGCCTTTTTGAAGTCAACAAAACAACATAATACTTCTTCTTTATCCCCCCAAACATTTTCAATAACGTGTCTCAACGTGATACCGTGATCCACTGTAGAATGCTTCAGCCTAAAACCCGCTTCTCCTTTGCCCTCTTTTCTTTTACTTTTGCCCACTTACTGATTCTATTTTCTACCATGCTGCTAAAAAACTTTGCAAACAAATGATTGATCATAATGGTTCTATAATTGGACGGGTTATTAATGTCTCCACTTTTGAAAAGGGGTATTGCTAGCCTAGTTGTCCAGTCTATTGGAAATCCTTGTTGAATGATGTCGTTGAATATTTCCATGCAGTGCAGTGCAAGAGTGTTCCTTCCCCATTTTAGATACTCCACTTGAAGTTCAACCAAGTCTTTTGTCTTTCCTATTTTCAACTTTTTAATTCCAATCTCCACCTCCTGTGATGTGAAGAGCTTTGTAGTTGTGTTGAGCCCCGGGGGAGGCTCAGCCTCTGATTCTTTCTCATAGAGTTGTCTTGCATATTCAAACCATTGATTAGCTATAATATTATTTTTTATTTGCTTCTTCCTTGGTTGAAGTTCCTGCCATAAAAGTTTTGGGTTATTCTTGCCTAGATATATTAACTCTTCTCGCCTTGTTTGCATGAACTCATCTTTTTTCCTTTTTAGTATCTGATTATGTAACTTTACATTCATCTTCTCTTTCCCTATCTTTTTCAAGGTTCTCCTTGCCATTTTGCATTCCTCATCAAATCAAGCATTTACAGGAAAAAAATTTGATTCTGATTTCCTATTTTTTGCTATTTTGCACTTCTCAAGTGCCCTTTGAATTATATTTGTTAACTCGTGACTGTTGAATCTTTGGAAACTAGTTTTCTCTTTCTGAATTAATCTCTCCAGCATTGTCTTGAAGATAGTACAATTTTATTGTGTTAGAATAATTTTGCCCCTTGGTAGTGATTGTCGAGAGCATTGGGTTTTTCTCTTATGCTGCCTTTCTTCTACCCATGATAACTTCATATAAATTGGGTCATGGTATGATTTTAAGTCCCAATTATGCTCTCCAAACTTAACTTCATCTATCTTTTCTATCAAGCTTTGTGAACAAATCACATAATCAACGACACTTGCCCCATTTCTTTTTCCCACGGGAAAAATCGTAATTTTATTATTGAAAACAAAATTACATGTAACACGTGCTAGTGATTGTCAATCAAGACAGACCATAAAATTGCAAATAAACCTATAGTACATGGGGAGAAAAATTAAGTTTTTCTCCCTTTCTTCTTTTCAACCTCCCACCAAGCACCTTGTATTGGTGTAGCCAAGATAAGGGCAAGCTGGTAATCTTCATTGTTTGCTCCAATGTCTTTATCTGAATCTGATGCGTCTGAGTTATGTTGTCTTTTCTGTAGAAATTATATCCACTAAGCATCCATATGTCCTAGATTCACCTGATCTCACAATATTTAACTTCTTGCAAGATACTGAATCATTCCACTGTTAATATTTTGCGGAAAATTAATTGCACACACATGTAAAGCATAAATAAAAATAATCGCACATAAAACAGTTGTTTTTTAACTGGGAAAGCCTGAAGCTGAAAACCCCAACTATATATTATGTATCATGGAATCATATGACAATCCTCATACAAAGCTTATCAAGCTCTCAGTACAGTACAATCGTCATACACTAATCAGGAACAATATTGCAAATCCATGCACCAATCTTTGCCCCTGCTAGCCTGCCTCCACTGCACAATCCCTGCTGAAGAATAGCTCTGAATGAATTCAAATCACTCTTGCCTTGACTGCCAATGTGTGATGCAATCAATGCATCACTATAGTCGCAACAGATAGTCTATCTTACCCTTTCACCTATCTCTCCACTGGGTCTCCACTGAAACTGCCATGCACTGTAGTTAACTGTTGTATTGTTTAGTTGATTAATGAGTTATTATTTATGAATTGATTAACTAATTAATTCACTCCACTCTCACTAGTGTATCATTCAGTTAGACTAGATGCAACTAGCTCAACTGAGTCTAACTGAGTTAAACTCAATACAACTCCATAATTACTCTTCCAACTGTGTCATAACTCTGCCACTTGAGTTCTAACTGAGTCCTCCATGCATTAGCTCCAGTAAACCCTTGGGAATTGCGTAATTCCCTCAGTCCACTGATGTGCCACATATATGCACTGAAACAAAGTGCTCCAAGAGAATAAGTTGTTGTTTAGAGTTTGATTATTATTAAGAGCTAATAATAATCAACATGCATCTATTTTTATATCAGTGATCTATAAATAGACTTCGCCCAATATTCTAAAAATAGAATTTCATCTATTTTTCCAACTTGATCAACCATCCACAAATAACATCATGCAACTTCTGAAATATGATCACCATGTCTAAAAATAGACTTGCGCCAAAAATAGCCTGCGGGCCCACTTAGTGAAGGTGACTCTTTTCATTAAGCTCATCATATTGTTGAATCTCACCACTCCCTCTCAACAAGATAGGGATTATCCTTCACCCCGATCCTGCCTCTATGGTATTCGAATTTTCTCCTGGTGAGCACCTTCGTCAGAATATCTGCATCCTGATCCTCCGTAGGAATGTACTAAAGCAACATGATCTTCCGCTGCACACAATCTCTAATATGATGATATCGAATATCAATATGTTTAGATCTATCATGAAACATAGGATTAACCGAGAGTTTAATGCAAATTTGATTATCACAATGTATCACTGTGGGATCTAAATGTGAATCGAACAAACCAACCAGGATCTTCCTCATCCAAATAGCCTCACATGCAGCTTGACTTGCTGCCATGTATTTCGCTTTTGCTGAACTGAGTGCCACGGATATTTGTTTCTTGCTGTACCAAGAAACTGCCATAGATCCGACACTGAAAATCCCTCTCGATGTGCTCCTTCTGTCTGTTGGGCTTCCTGCCCAATCTGCATTCGTGAAGCCATGCAACTTCACCTCATTCGTTTGTCTGTACCATAAACCATACTCAGATGTGCCCCTGAGATATCTCAAGACATGCTTGCCTGCCTTCCAAAAGAGCTTGGTAGGCTTAACCATCGCTTGTGAAAGTTGGTTCACCGCATAGCATATGTCCGGTCTTGTATTGACTAAATACATGAGTGAACCCACCAACTGTCGATAAACAGTGGCATGCACTACCTATGCCGATGTAGCATCCTCTTTCTTCTAATTTCCTGGAAGAGGAGTGTCGATAGGCTTGCAGCCTTGCATGTGAAACTTCTCCAGTATCTCCCAGGCATACTTGCCTTGAGACACAAACAATTCACCTTCCCGCTGCCATATTTCCAATCCAAGGAAATAATGAAGGAGGCCCAAATCCTTCATCTCAAACTCCTTTGCAAGATCTGCCTTGCATGAGTGTATCAACTGCTCATCACTTTTTAGTATTAAATCATCAACATAAAATACAATGATTAAAAGCTTACCCTCTACCACAATCTGGTACAGGTTTGCATCCGCCTCACTCTTGGTGAAACCAAGTCCAGTGAAATAGCTGTCAATCCAAGTGTACCAAGCACGTGGTGCTTGTTTCAGCCCATACAACGCTCTTTTGAGCCTGCACACATGCAACTCACTGCTGAAGATCTCAAATTTTTCAGGCTGCTCAATGTACACCTCTTCCTCAATGATCCCATTAAGGAACGCAGTCTTCACATCCATCTGATGAATGTGCCAACCCATCTATGTTGAGAGAGCAAGGATGGTTCGTATAGAAGAATACCGTGCGACAGGTGCAAAGGTTTCTTCATAGTTAATCCCCACAATCTGTGAGAAGCCCTGGGCAACAAATCTTGCCTTATACTTCTCGATGATCCCATCAGCAGCTTGCTTTACCTTGTAGATCCATCTTGATCCTACAACTGATTTTCCCACCGGCCTTGGAACAATCTCCCAAGCACTGTTTTTGACAATGGAGTCATACTCCTCCACCATGACATTTACCCATGTGGGCTCCTGCACTGCTTCTTCAAAAGAAGATGGCTCCGTCACGATACACTTGCTCATAAGAGCCATGCATCCAGTAAATCGGTCAGGTGACTGTCTCTTTCTGCGCTGTGATGTAGGGACTCCTACATTCTGTGCCGCATCAAGCTTCAGTCTCTCAGCTTCTGTGGTACGCTTTCTGCCTTGTCTGATGTTTGGTTCTGCATGAGTGGACTCCTCCACTCCATGAATCTCCTCTTGTGGTTGATCCAAATCTAGAGGCTCATCTTTGGGAACAAGAAGTTCCTCCTTCACATGCAAGTGTAGCTCCCTCTCAAGCGACAACTTCATGGCTTTCACCTCATTGAATTTTATATCCCATCGCACAACAGTCATCCGACTATCTGGAAAATACACACGATAATTATGCGGTGTTTCTGTGTACCCCACAAATATCCCAACTTTTGCAGTTGGCTCCAACTTCTTCTTGGCATCCTTTGTCACATGAATGTAAACAGGTGAGCCAAAAATCTTCAAATGAGAAATATCATGCTTCTTACCAGTAAAATCTTCTTCAGGTGTACTCATGCCAAGTACTCTATGAGGACAACGATTTTTCACATAAACCGCAGTGTTGCATGCTTCCACCCACAAGTGCATCGGTAGGCCCTGGTCATGCAGCATTGCTCGTGCAGCACCCATGATCATTCTGTTATTTCTCTCCACGACCCCATTCTGCTGTGGGTTATGAGGTGCTATGAGTTCTCTTCGAATTCCTTCTTTGCTACAAAAGTCTTTGAATTCGCCCGAGATGTATTCACCACCATTATCGCTTCGTAAAGCTTTCACTTGCTTCCCCGACTCCTTCTCCACCAATGCCTTGAAATCACAGAACTTTGAGAACGTTTCACTCTTCTTTTGCATGAAGAAGATCCAGCATCTACGAGAATAATCATCAACAAATATAACATAATACCTGTGTTTTGTTGTTGAAGCAACCGAGAAAGGTCCACACACGTATGTGTGAATTCTCTCCAGGATCACCGAAGCATGGTTCTCCTTCTCATGAAAGGTGGTATTCACAAAGTTACCCATAGTACATCCCTTGCACTGATCTGACTGCGTAAGAGTGCCCTTGGGAAGTCCAATAGAAATCTGTTGCAAAATCTTCAAAGCGCCATGGTGAAGATGGCCCAATCTCCTCTGCCATAATTCGCCCTCATCCCGGCTCACCACTTCTTCTACTTTGCCCACCATTGCATCACAGCCATCTACCTCTAGCTTGTAGAGATTCTTAATTCGAACCCCTATCTTCGTGGTTTGACCCGTTGTTTTATGTCGAAGGAAGGCTTTTCCCTCACTGAAAACAACATCATAACCCCTATCTTCCAGCATTGCAACTGAGACCAAGCTCTTCTTCAGACCTGGAACATGCATAACATTCTTCAACAAGAATGGATTACCGGACTCCCTCTCAAAGGTAATGGTCCCAATGCTAGTCACACTGTACCAACCATCGTTGCCCATCTCTATATGCATCTGAAGGTCCTTCTCCTCCAAGTCACTAAACAACTCTTTGTCTCTCGTCATATGGAAAGACACACCACTATCAAGATACCATACCGATCCCATACAACTTGAAACCAAGCATGAGATCAAGGAGAAATCAAGTTCAAATTGCGAGGCTAAGGCCTCTCCAGCTTCAGATCTAGCAACCTTCTTGTTCTTCTTATTTTGTGGACAGTTAGTGGCAAAATTTCCATGTTCGTGACAATGAAAACACTTCACTTTGGACAAATCCTGCTTCTTGCCTTTAGCTTCGGATTTTGAAGGATGTTTCTTTCCCTTCCCTTTTCTTGCTTTGGCAGCCAAAACGCAATTCTCTTCATCTTCATTCTTCGATGAAGATCCATCCTTGGTACCCCGCCTTATCTCCTCCTGCACAAGATCCGACCAAAGTCGCTCCCATCCCGGCAGTTTCTCCCATCCATTGATAGAGTCTTCGTAGCTATGCCAACTCTTCGGAAGCCCAAGGAGAGCCAAGATCACCAAGTCTTCATCATCAACAATAACCCCCACACTTCCCAATTCATCATTGCAGTGGACAAACTTCGTGAGGTATTTTGGAATACTGTCGCTTTTCTCCATTTTTATTTTTTTGAGCTTGTCTTTAAACGCCAACTTCCTCTGGTCACTTCTGCTTTGGAACAAGTCTGTCAAAGCCTTACACATTAAGAATGGAGTGGCTTTCCCATGAAGGCTGGACACAATATGTTCCTTCACACCTTCCAACAAAATTCTTCTCGTGTTTGATGTCTTCTTTTGCCATGTGTCAAGTAATGCAGCATCGCTAGATCCCGGCTTAGGAACATCGCTATCGATGAACTCCTTCAGGCCATTATCCTCCAGCACTGCCTCCATCCTATCCTTCCAAGCTATGTAATTCGAGCTCCCATCAAGGGCATACTCCAATCGCAACCCATTGAAAGCCATTTCAATGTATACTCAACTTCTGCACCAAGAATCTTCTGTAGCAAGTTCGAATTGTCCACCAGCACAAACTCACTTTACAATTGCAATCTTCAATTAACAATGCTCCGATACCATGTAGAAATTATATGTACTAAGAATGCATATGTCCTAGATTCACCTGATCTCACAATATTTAACTTCTTGCAAGATACTAAATCATTCCACTGTTAATCTTTTGCGGAAAATTAATTGCACACACATGTAAAGCATAAATAAAAATAATCGCACATAACACAGTTGCTTTTTAACCGGGAAAGCCTGAAGCTGAAAACCCCAACTATATATTATGTATCATGGAATCATATGACAATCCTCATACAAAGCTTATCAAGCTCTTAGTACAGTACAATCGTCATACATTAATCAAGAACAATCTTGCAAATCCATGAACCGATCTCTGCCCCCTACTAGCCTGCCTCCACTGCGCAATCCCTGCTGAAGAATAGCTTTGAATGAATTCAAATCACTCTTGCCTTGACTGCGCAATCCTCATTGGAAACTCCAATGTGCGTGTGATGCAATTAATGCATCACTATAGTCACAACAGATAGTCTATCTTTCCCTTTCACCTATCTCTCCACTGGGTCTCCACTGAAACTGCCATGCATTGTAGTTAACTGTTGTATTGTTCAGTTGATTAATGAGTTATTATTTATGAATTAATCAACTAATTAATTCACTCCACTCTCACTAGTGTATCATTCAGTTTGACTAGATACAACTAGCTCAACTGAGTCTAACTGAGTTAAACTGAATACAACTCCATAACTACTCTTCCAACTGTGTCATAACTCTGCCACTTGAGTTCTAACTGAGTCCTCCATGCATTAGCTCCAGTAAACCCTTGGGAATTGCGTAATTCCCTCAGTCCACTGATGTGCCACATCTGTGCACTGAAACAAAGTGCTCCAAGATAATAAGTTGTTGTTTAGTGTCTGATTATTATTAAGAGCTAATAATAATCGACATGCATCTATTTTTAGATCAGCGATCTATAAATAGACTTCGCCTAATATTCTAAAAACAGAATTTCATCTATTTTTCCAACTTGATCAACCATCCACAAATAGCATCCCGCAACTTTTGAAATATGATCACCATGTCTAAAAATAGACATAGTCTAAAAATAGACTTGCGCCAAAAATAGCTTGCGGGCCCACTTAGTGAATGCGACTCTTTTCACTAAGCTCATCATCTTGTTGAATCTCAACATTTTATTCCCTCCTGAATCTGATGCCCCAAGGTCCATAGTCGGCTGTTCCATGGTGGTGATGTCAAATGGGTCTTGCATCTCTTGTTCCATTGTCTATGGTTTTGTGTTTGTCTTATTGTTCTCATTTGTTTTGGGAGCATCCTCTTCATCATTAGGCTCCTTATCTGGTTCATTTGAGGGGAATTTCCAACCTTTTGGAGTTTTCCCATTCTTATTCTTTTTTCTATTGTCTCTTTTTGCTTCTAGACATGTATTTTGCGGATGACCGTATTCCTGCAAATACGACATCTGAAAGCAGTATTTTCGAAGTCGAGATGATGTGTCCATTTTTGCTGTTTGTGTATCAGATGTATACTTTCTGGAAGCCCTTTACTAAGGTCCACCTCCACACATATTCGTACAAAGGTGAAGACTCGCTCCTCCAAGCGTTGTGTGTCAGTTTTGATATACCTCCCAAGGATGTAGCCAATACCTTCTAATACACTTTCGTTCCAAAAGTGAAGAGGAAGGTTGTAAAGCCGAACCCAGACTGACAATTTGGTAACCTCCATGGTGTTTGCATCGAAATCCGGGAACCAAGGAGTGATGAAGAGCCCAGTAGATCCCCAAAACCACGGTCCTTCCCTGAGGATGATGTCTCTGGCTTTCGAGAATGTGAATTTGACAATGAAGAAACCTTTGGAACATAGGTGTATTTCACAGTCCATAGTCCATTTGGTGAATATCCAGTGGAAGAGCTCTATTGGTTTGGGCCAAAAACTGTTAAATTTGCAGGTTAACGCTTGTGATTCAAAAGTAGTTCGATCTGCATCAATCTCTGGAAGTTCTATTTTCAGTTCTGGAACGTGATTCAGCTGCTCCATAATATATGGTTTGGGTGCATTGTCAGCTGGTTTGGTTGGAGTAGCCGCTTTGGTTTTTCCTTGTAAAATGTTCCTGTATGAGGGGCCTTTTGTGTTGTCTGGTTTTGGGGTGCTGGAGCCCCTTCCTGTTCCTTGAGATCTGTGTATTTCCGCTGATCCACCCCTCAGTCTCAAATTGAGAATGATAGTGGAACCAGAAGAGATGGAGTATTCACTTAATGAACTGAAGTCCTGTAGGGATATGCCCCCATATATCAAGGATTGCAGATGGCTGGGGTAACAAGATGCATGGCTGATTTTTTGTTTCATATCATCCACTATATCATTTTCGTGTGCCCATAATAAAATACTGTTCCTCACAGGGATCTTAATGAAAATCTGGTAGCGAGCATAGCATACCTTATTATTGATAATAGCAGGGTTTTCCATGGGGGACAACACTGGACGATGTGGCCAGTTCCCAGAGTATCTGTTATCATGGCGCCAAACTTCGGTGTGCTCTGTAATGTGCAGTCGCCCAACAAAATTCTTACATTGCTGGTCCCCAGGGGGGGTAAAGTGTCTACTCCTGCCACGAGACCACCGACTTCAGGAAGAGCATCAGGTGGTTGTGAATATTCTGTGTTAATCCCCAACTCGCAGATGGGAAAGTACCCCTGTAGGTTAGGAACCTATACTCATTTATGAGTCGTTCATTCGAATCCGGTCGTGGGTTGATTCCAAAGAGGCCACAGGGGATGCAGGTAGAGGTCACAGTGGGTACCGTGGAGTCGCAGTTCCTGTTCTGCATCATAATACCATCCGGGAAGAAATCCCCGAACCTTATACCTTTTGAGCATACCCAGATGTTCGCCAACAATCGTCCCAGGAGGTTAGTGTAGTCTGTAGCCGTCAAGAAAAAATCCTCAAAGCCCATCCTTCTTGATAAGACCCATATTGAGATACCCTCCGAGGTCAAGTCAGGGGAACAAACAATGTGCCCCGCAATGGTGAATGCAGGTGTCAGCAGTAGGATGTGAGGGCCGCCTCCTAGAAATGCCCCTGTCGCAGTCTCCACCGGTGGTTTTCCATCATCGTGCCGCAGTGTATATTCGATGCAGCAGAGGCCGATATGCAGTCGCCCATCCACTGTTTTCTTGCAGTAAACCGCCGCCGCACTGGTAGGAAGGCTTGTATAGGGAACCCTAACATCGCCGCTCTCCATCACTCTTCCACAACCGAATGCTCCCACTGCAAAAATTGGCTGACACTTGCCCCATTATATGTGTTACAAGTGAAGTTCCCAGACCTTTTCCATCTGTCGAGACCATTGCAAATAATTAAGTTGAAAGCCCCACATAATGTAAGCAATTCCTCTCCAAAATGATTGCTAACTTTGTCATCTTCTAAATATCTCACCCATTGGGGATTCTCCTCTTGAGTGAGCCAAATAGGATTATGATCCTCTTTGAAACAAACAATAATAGCTTGCTGATTTGTTGTTCTAGCATTAAAATCGCCCACTAAAAGCACTTCTCCTTGCTGATAGTACGCAACAATATCTTGCTTTAAAGTTGCATACGGATCCTTGCTGTCTAGCCCCTTATTTTTGTAAGTTTTTTAGACTTGAGGGGAAAAATAACATGTTGCAGTTCTTATGTGATTCTCATTCTCTGATATTTTGAACCATAAATATTGTTTATTTTCATCTTCTTTCATCAATTGAATGTGATGGCCTTCCTTTTCTTTCACTAAAACTAGTATTCCCCCATACCCTTTGCCATTTTATGCTACCTTGTTCCAAGCTGCTAACTCCAAATAACCGTCAAACATAGGATTTTTGAATTAATCTCTCCAACATTGTCTTGATGATAGTACAATTTTATTATGTTAGAAGAATTTTGCTCCTTGGTAGTGATTGCTGAGAGCATTGGGTTTCTCTCTTATGCTGCCTTTCTTCTACCCATGATAACTTCATATAAATTGGGTTATGGTCTGATTTTAAGTCCCAATTATGCTCTCCAATCTTAACTTCATCTATCTTTTCTATCAAGCTTTGTGAACAAATCACATAATCAACGACACTTGCCCCATTATATGTGTTGCAAGTGAAGTTCCTAGACCTTTTCCATCTGTCCAGACCATTGCAAATAATTAAGTTGAAAGCCCCACACAATGTAAGCAATTCCTCTCCAAAATGATTGCTAACTTTGTCATCTTCTGAATAACTCACCCATTGGGGATTCTCCTCTTCAGTGAGCTAAATTGGATTATGATCCTCTTTGCAACAAAGAATACTAGCTTGCTGATTTTTTGTTCTAGCATTAAAATCGCCCACTAAAAGCACTTTTCCCTACTGATAGTACGCAACAATATCTTGCTTTAAAGTTGCATACGAATCCTTGCTGTCTAGCCCCTTATTTTTGTAAGTTTTTTAGATTTGAGGGGAAAAATTACATGTTGCAATTCTTATGTGATTCTCATTCTCTGATATTTTGAACCATAAATATTGTTTATTTCCATCTTCTTTCATCAATTGAATGTGACGACCTTCCTTTTCTTTAGCTAAGACTAGTATTCCCCCATACCCTTTGCCATTTTATGCTACCTTGTTCCAAACTGCTAACTTCAAATAACCGTCAAACACAGGAGTTTTGCAACCATCATGTTCATGAGTTTCCGTGAGACAAATTATGTCTCTACCTTCCGCAATAGGCACTAACCCAAGTCCCCTCCTCCAAGGGTAGCCTCTACAATTCCAACAAACTAAACTTAGGTATACCTGGGTAGGATTTGACTGCTACGCAGTTTGACGCATAAGAATCAACTTTGAGTTTTCGCCCCTTTCCATCCATGCTGCTCTTGTTGTTTTCCTCCCTATTATTGAATTCTCTTTTTTTTCTTTACTGTCAGTTTGCTGCCCTATTTTGTCCGAGTCCCAAACACTGCAATAACTGCTTTACCATTGTACAACCATGCCCTTTTCCCTTCATTTCTTGTTGCCCTAATTTTTTTCACTTCTTCCTTTCTCTCCTCTTGTTGTTTGCAGGTTAAATCTTCAACTAGGAAGAAGTTTGAGCCTTTCAAAAGTTTCTTTTTGCTCAAGAGATGGTGTTTGTCTTGCACAGTTGCCATGGTGACTTTTATGGAACGAGGCCTCACTTCACATATCTTCCCCACCCTCCTTGCTTGGCAAAGTTGTCTTTTCCAATGTAGTTTCTCTTTCAGAAAGTCCCTTGTCAAATTGAAAGTACTTTCATTCCTCCCATAATCTCTTATTCCCCTGATAATAAAGTTTGTTTCTTTGTCTTTTCTTTCTTTGTATTTACTTTCTTGTGCTCTACAAGCACTTGTATCTTCTTCTTCCCCTATCCTTATTTAACCATTAACATCTTCAACTTTATTTTATTTTTTAAACTGCCATCCATATTGTTTTTTTTGGGTCTTCTCTTTTGAAAAATCTATTTGTTGGATACTTGTGTATCATTTTGGAAATTTTAAAATCCTTATTTGAAAATGGGCACGCCTGAAAATTGTACGATGAAATTTCATGCCGGGAATTATGCATAATTTTTCTTTTTTATGGCCAACCTCGTAGGCATATATCTTAATTTTTGCTTTATGTTGACACCGTGGCATTGGCCACTCGGAAATTCTCTGAACTTACAAGTTTTATACATAATTGAGATTTAGATTTACTTCGACGTTAATAATCTCCATGTCCATAAACATTACAGTTGTTAATGTTATATTCTTCATGCCTCCCGCCCACGGATCCCGAAGATGAAATCCTGATTTCATAGTTGCAGAGGTGTAAAGGGTACAGAGGAATATACAATCCATACGGAAACTATTTTGCGGAGATTTACTTGTAAGGTGATGATGCAAATTCCCCAAAATAACTCACGATATGGTGATGGGAGCACCCCGCTGCACAGGTAATCATTTCGTTTCTCTCATCTACGTTTGCCCCAAATAGTTTTGTTTTCCCCTGATATTCTAAAGCATCGATCAACTTCGAGTCTATGCGGACAATAGGAAAACTAACTTGGGAGTGAGCCCCACAATCTCAATTTATTGCGGATTTTCCCATGCGAGTACTTAACTTGTGACTTGTCCAGGGTATAAATTTGACAGGCACACCTAGCCATCCAGTAAATTTTGGAGGGCAACTTTCTTTTTAAACTGCCCTTAGCATTATGTTTGGTATTTTTTTCTTGTCAATTAAGTATTATGTACCTGTGTGTTGGAATCCGAAGTTCGTTCTTCTTGATTTTCAGTCGAATGCATAAATATTCGGTTAAAAGTTGTTTGATAGATTAATTAATTATGAAGTGTACACTGATTTGAGAATTGTGTGTATTGCTCGGAATCTTGCAACTTGGTGTCCATTGTTGGTAGTGAACCCACAACTGACCAGAGCTTGAACCCCAAATTTTTCCATTAATGGCCTTGCAGACCTGTAGCAGTCAGTTGGTTTTTGGCATTACTTCCTTATGAAGTATTCTCTGCAATCAAAAACCTTGTTTATCTAATTAGAGCATCACTGTTTATATATATATATATATATAATTTTTTTAATTTTGTTTCATATAATAAACCATTCCATTCTCCAGGTTATACTCTAAGGGTAATATATTATGCAGGGTTTGAGTTCAAAGCTATTACAATAATAATATTAATATTCGATATGAGTTCATCATGATATTTGTGGGAATTGAACTTGGGTGGGCAGAATAAGTTGATAACAACATTCTTCCCAACCACCTGAGATAAATCCAATTAACAAACAGGTTTTATTTACACAGAGCTCAATCTAATTCAGAAAAAATCTGTGTTAATGAATTGTGTGGATTGTAAGTCCTGCAATTATGGATCAAATTCCAACCAAACAGATTGTTAACAGGGCTTGATTTTTCTATACGTTCTATGTTTATGTACAACCATATTATTTAGCAGAGGTTTTCTGTAAAATTTTCACGCGCTATAGACACTAGTATAGTGTTAAAAAAATAGAAAATGATTATGCAATTACGTTTAAACTTTAACCTAACATCATCAGACTGTGAAAGTTTATATAAAATATTTGATGTAATCTGCATCATATATAATAATACAACACCATTACACACATAAACAAAAGGCAAAATCTCTAAATATTAAACATTCTTTTTTGTTTAACCTATTTCCAAATTTCATATAGCATATCCCATTAATTATGCTCTGTTAGTGACACTCGCATCGATGCATCTAATGAAGTCAATGATATTTTTGTTATTCGTACATCTTTTATTATGGTTTGTCTTGAATATTTTCTCATATGCAATAGGAATAGCGAGTATTGTCTGCCATAACCTTGACGTGTTTGGAAGATTTGAATGTAACTCTGTGACAAGAAAAATCCCCCAAGCATTTTACATGGATGATCCCTCACAATTAACATGAAGAGTATCAACAAATGCACGCAGCTCTTTGAGACAATTTTCAAAATAAAATAATGTTTCGTTTTCTTCCCTCTCATGTGATGTATGTTGTAGGTGCTGAAAAAGTTTTTCAAGCCAACACTATGAATTCTCTTGTCTGCCACGAACATCTCGTAAATAATTATAAGGGCTAAACAACCTTATAGAGTTGAAAAAAACAATATTAGGGAATCTTCCGTTCAAATTCTACACGAGAGTTTGAAAATATTATTTCACAGTTATTAACAACACTCTAGTGAACCATCAATGCAAGGTTTCCATAATTGTTTTTGTTGTCAGCATAATCACCATATGCATGTGGAATTGCTACAAATCACAATTCATGCCTATGAACAAGTTCCTCTTTATTGAGAATCTCTGATAGCAAATTTAGTGGCATCTAAAATTTTTGATTCCATGTTTTTTGCAAACGTGTCATTTCTTAAAAGCCACCTTTTAAAGTGTTTATAGCAATATCCATGGTTGCTCATAAAGTGGTAACATGAACATACTTTTCTTGGAAACTCTTATTCAACTTGTTTAGTTCACACATCACATCTGAAAACATATGTAAACAAAGTTAACTAACACAATTCTGCCTTGTAGACAATGAGTCCTTCCTTTCATTTTTCTATAAAGTCAACATGGGAGGAATCAATACAACAAGCCTTTCAATGACTTGTCCTCTGAAGAGCAATCTAACTCCATGGATTTCAAGAGCTTGAAAAGTTTCAAGTTGTGTAAGTTCCCATGGAGCAACTAATTATTTTTGCACCCAAACATATATCTTATTTGTCAATTTCTCAACAATTAATAATTTAGGTATTTGTTTGGAAGCATTTGATATAGCAACTTCTTATTAAGCAATGAAATGGACACCTACAGCCTTAGGTAAATCCTTTTAAAGTAACAACACAATTTTCATTCCCAACCATTGATGAAGCACTATGTATGGAAATTGCTATGAATCTTTTATTTGAAAGGCCCCTTGTTTCCTTTGAGTCATTGATTGCATCATATGTTGTTTTTCGCTTCCATCACAAACATTTTTGAGCTTTAAGAATTATAAAATTAAAGGCCCTAACCCTTTTAAATCTAGAAATGTGGCATGAACTATAGGTTGCTTCTCTAAACTACGATCAGTACTTTCATCTAGGATTAATGAAAAAAATGACTATTCAACATTCTTGCAGTTTGTACCTCTTCAAGATACTCAGATGTGTCAAAATGGAATTCTTTGTAGCCATGTGATTTGTGTATGATGTGTAGTTTTTATTCTTTGACATGTTTGGTGTTTGGATGGACATTGCAAAGAAGCAAAGGGATTCGTATTTTGAGTGGGGTAAATCTTCTTGTGCAACCCAATAAACCAATTTTGTTGTTGTGACGACTCTTTCCTTGTTCCTATCACCAATGTAAGAGGTTTTTCTTTCTTTTTATTTCCATGTACCCGTTTTGTTTGTAAAAGTTTATGGATGCTTGAATTGGCATGAATAACCAATGAATCATGTTGCATGGTAGAGAAACCAATACTAATTCTTTATGGTTTGGTTTCCTTACGTGTTTTGCAGTCTATGCATTTCATAACTGTTTTCCTTAAATTTTTGCCTCTCTTAGCAACTTAACTTACATTTCCATTCTTCATGAAACATTCATTTTACTTTCGTATATTTTTTTTCTTTTGAGTACTAGGTTCCCCCTCCTGAAAATTTTCAATACATTCTTTGTTATACCCCAATATATCTAAGTTTTCATTCAAATAAAAATTATGCTCCCTTTTATTCGATTGAATTTTTCTTTTTGATGTAGTACCTATATAATTAAAAGTAATTAGATATTGGATAAAGTATTTTCGATTTGAAATTCTTTTTCATTTCGAGCCGGAATGAAATAAAATCAACAAAGATGTATGTAAGAAACTCAAAGGAATGCTAGCTAAGTTTCATGTGTGAGGATGTGAACAATAGTATGCTATGTTAAATTTTCTAACACCAGAGACCTGGCTAATTATTTCCTAGTAGATTATTGCTCAGATCTATTGAATAAAAAGCACGACTAAGATTTTAACATGTAAAAAATAGATAATAACAGAAACAAATTAAAACACCAATATCAAACACACGCACACAAGATTTTTTCCCTTCAAAATAGGCTGTTTGATTAATAAAAATCTACACCACATCAGAGCTCCCTTCTCGGGATAATGGCATTCTGACAAAAAGCACAAATACAACAAAAACCGGGAAATGGTCTAGGTGATCAAGCCGTTTGCAGATTTTGCTTGGTTGAGTTGGATCCCTCTCCCTTGCTGCCCCTTGCACTCTTCCTCGACCCTTGCACACTTGGATGGAATTCCTTCTCCACCCAATCACTGAGATCTTACTATCTCACTGTCTTGTGCTCAATGATGTATCTTCTCTCTTAGCCTAGCCTTCCTTTTATAAGTTTGAGTTATTGACCGAATCCATAACCATGATCTCTAGGCGATTGACGATTGAAATTAACGGTTGAGGTTCATCTAATTCACTAATGCAAATAACCTTTGCATTTCATTAGATCAACTCACTTTTATTATAAAAGTCAATTACTATAATAATTAAAGTAATTGCTAAGGTTTAGGGTCAATTAGGTGACTTTTGCCTGTCTAGACACTTCGACCCGTGTAGAAGTACCTACATGAGCTACTCTCATCAACGCTCCCTCTTGGCAAGGAAGATACTTTTGGAAGAATCATTTGGAACTAGCTTTCCCTTCTGTCTTGGCACAATGTCCCATGCATCATTCTTCACTATGTCTTTTTTCTAAACCTCCTAGTCTGCTACCTTTTCAATGACACTTCTCATTAGTGCCATGTAGTTTTGAAAACTTATTCGGAGGCCTAGTCTCCCTGAATATGCAAATGGGATCCCTAGTGTATGCCCAAACCACCTGGGTTTGTTGATAGAACTAGGAGCTACTTACTCCTTCCCACTTGAAGATTGACTTCTTAAACTAGAAGCCTCTGCATGCTGCTCTACCTTTCAAGCCTCCTGCTCCTCGTCCTTTGTCACTGTTGGTGGCAACTCATGAGAATTCCTAGATGCAATGTTCTCCTCGAACTTAACATCTCTAATCTCAATTGTCTTCCTTTGCGCCGGTGTGAAGATATTGTAAGCTTTTGAGGTCTCACTATACCTAACAAATGTCCCATTTTGTCCTAAAGGCTCCAACTTTGTTCTCTTCTTTGCAGGAACATGGATGTATACTGGACAACCAAAGATCCTTAAATGTCCTATCTTTGGCTTCATCCTTGTGAATACCTCCTTAGGAGTCTTGTCCCTCAATATCCTATGAGGACTCTTGTTCTGCACATAAATTGCAGTGTTACATGCCTTTGCCTAAAGAAAACATAACTAGATCCTAGTCATATATCATTGCCTTGGCGGAACTGATGATGGACTGATTCCTTCTCTTTGCAACCCCATTGTACCATGGGTTGCATGAGACTTTCATGTCCATCTTGGTTCTTGCCTCGTTGTAGAAATCCTTTAAGTCATTTGAGGTGTACTCTCCCCCATTATCTGACATTAAGACCTTGATCTTCTTATTTTTCTACTTCTCCACTTGGACTTTGACCTTTTGGCATCGACTGAAAACCTCATCAATGGTCTTCATGAAGAAAATCCAGTTTTTCTTGGAATAGTCATCAATAATCATGACATAGTACTGTGCTCCCTGTATTGATGCCACTGACATCGACCCACACACATTTGAGTGAATGAGATCCAAGATCCACTTGGACCTACTCTTGTTGCTTGGAAAGGCATCCTTGGCATTCTTGCTAAGTGTACACCCTCTACACATGCTTTGTTGCTCAATACTGCAATCTAGGAGACAAGTGACAATGTCCCTTAGAATCGACAACCACCTATAGTGCAGGTGTCCCAACCTCCTATGCCACAACTTGATGTACCAATGCTTAAATAGGTTTGCTTGCCAACCTATATAAGTTGTTCTCTCTAACTCCGATGGCTATTCCTGTGTCTGGGATAGACTCCATTGGAAAAATGAGCACCTGCGCATTCCTGAACATAACTTCATATCCTTTGTCCTCAATCACTAAGATTGTAAATTTATGTAGATGTTCTATGCTTGATGCAACTTTACTTTCTCTTCAATTTCAGACAACAATCACATATACAATAAAGTAAAATGTTGATAGAACATACCAGTAGATCAACAGAAGAGAAGCCAGAAAATATATATATGTGTTGGTGCATTACGGCGATCAACAGGATGCTTCAACCAACAAAGTCTTATTGGTCAGCTAACAAGCAATGTCACACAACCCTCAGATCAGCCAAACAGTGAACTCAAAAGTCAACCCAAAAAAGGCAACGCAGAACAACGACAAGTAAAAGTCAATGCAACACGGTCTACGGTCAACCTTTGACCTCGGTTCTTGTGCCAAAATGTACGGACTGCAGAAATCGAAGTCTATGCCAAAATTCATCTCCCTTTGACCATGCGTTGACCAAAGTCAACACTGATCAAACCTGCGGTGGAAACCCTAGCTACAACAGAAAATGTCTTTGTCCTTCTCCCATGTGTGAACCGCAGATTTGCCTCCAAGTAGCTCGAACCAATCAGAAGTGGAGAGAGAAATATGTGTGATGAGGAGATGAGTGAAATGTTCCTTTTATTCGATTGAATTTTTCTTTTTGATGTAGTACCTATATAATTAAAAGTAATTAGATATTGGATAAAGTATTTTCGATTTGATATTCTTTTTTTTTTTTTTTAAACTAATTCTATTAAGAGAACGTATGGTACAATATGAGATTACATCCAAGAGAAGCAAGAGAATGGGCAGCCGGAAAGGATGAACTATCCACCTCGGCCCCTAAGTGAGAACAAAAAGAGAGCAGTGCTAAGCAACAAGTAACAAAAACAGAGAAACAAGAGCTGAACAGGGGAGTCTACCTAGCGTGGGTAGAATCAACTATTCGGCATTTTTTTCCTTTCTTTTTACCAACTTTGACCCAGCCAAGCTGATTCTGCTGAGCTGGCATGATTTGCAAACTGAGCGGGGCTGACGGAGAGGTATCCTTGTCTGAATCCGAGGGAGAGGACTCATGAGCTCTTTTCTGTGAGTTTGGTGGAGCATTAGAATCCTCAGGACAAGCCGAAGGCGGATCCTGTGCCGGCTTTGCGTCCATTCCTTCCGCATCCCCTTCCTCTTCATCTGAGCTGAGATCAAAATCATCCATGGGGGGAGGATCATGAGGTTTCCAGCTTTTGGATTTCAGCTTAAGATTGGCTTTCTTCTTTTGGGCAGTCCTCGAGGGACAAGAGCTCTGAAGGTGCCTTGTGTGATGGCAATTCCGGCATCGGAAGGCTGTGTTCTCGTAATCCAGGGTCTGAGTCCAATGGAAATCTCCAATTTTGAGGTTAATCTGATCTGGTAGTCCTTTGCTCATGTCTATTTCTGCACAGATTCTGGCGTAGGTGTATATGCCCTGTTCCCCTCTAGAGGGGTCTGTAGCCAGAAAGCGGCCTAGAGTATTGCCGATCCCTTGGAATACAGCGAAGTGCCATAGATGCGCCGGGAGATTAGGAAGTCTGACCCAGATGGGGAGCTTGGTGATGACTGCTGTAGAGGGGTCGAAATCTGGGAGATTTGATATTCTTTTTCATTTCGAGCCGGAATCAAATAAAATCAACAAAGATGTATGTAAGAAACTCAAAGGAATGCTAGCTAAGTTTCATGTGCAAGGATGCGAACAATAGTATGCTATGTTAAATTTTCTAACACCAGAGACCTGGCTAATTATTTCCTAGTAGATTATTGCTCAGATCTATTGAATAAAAAGCACAACTAAGATTTTAACATGTAAAAAATAGATAACAACAGAAACAAATTAAAACACCAATATCAAACAGACGCACACAAGATTTTTTCCCTTCAAAATATGCTATTTGATTAATAAAAATATACACCATATTAGAGCTCCCTTCTAGGGATAATGGTATTCTGACAAAAAGCACAAATACAACAAAAACTTGGAAATGGTCTAGGTGATCAAGCCATTTGCAGATTTTTCTTGGTTGAGTTGGATCCTTCTCCCTTGTTGCCCCTTGCACTCTTCCTCGAACCTTGCACACTTGGATGGAATTCCTTCTCCACCCAATCACTAAGATCTCACTATCTCACTGTCTTGTGCTCAATGATGTATCTTCTCCCTTAGCCTAGCCTTCCTTTTATAAGTTTGAGTTATTGACCGAATCCATAACCATGATCTCCAGGCGATTGACGGTTGAGGTTCATCTAATTCACTAGTGCAAAAAACCTTTGCATTTCATTAGATCAACTCACTTTTATTATAAAAGTCAATTACTATAATAATTAAAGTAATTGCTAAGGTTTAGGGTCAATTAGGTGACTTTTGCCTGTCTAGACACTTAGACCCGTGTAGAAGTACCTACATGAGCTACTCTCATCAACGCTCCCTCTTGGCAAGGAAGATACTTTTGGAAGAACCATTTGGAACTAGCTTTCCCTTCTGTCTTGGCACAATGTCCCATGCATTATTCTTCACTATGTCTTTTTTCTAAACCTCCTAGTCTACTACCTTTTCAATGACACTTCTCGTTAGTGCCATGTAGTTTTGAAAACTTATTTGGAGGCCTAGTCTCCCTGAATATGCAAATGGGATCCCTAGTGTATGCCCAAACCACCTGGGTCTGTTGATAGAACTAGGAGCTACTTACTCCTTCCCACTTGAAGATTGACTTCTTAAACTGGAAGCCTCTGCATGCTGCTCTAACTTTTGAGCCTCTAGCTCCTTGTCCTTTGTCACTGTTGGTGGCAACTCATGAGAATTCCTAGATGTGATGTTCTCCTTGAACTTAACATCTCTACTCTTAATTGTCTTCCTTTGCGCTGGTGTGAAGATATTGTAAGCTTTTGAGGTCTCATTATACCTAACAAATATCCCATTTTGTCCTAAAGGCTCCAACTTTGTCCTCTTCTTTGCAGGAACATGGATGTATACTGGACAACCAAAGATCCTTAAATGTCCTATCTTTGGCTTCATCCTTGTGAATACCTCTTTAGGAGTCTTGTCCCTCAATATCCTATGAGTACTCTTGTTCTGCACATAAGTTGCAGTGTTACATGCCTTTGCCTAAAGAAAACATAACTAGATCCTAGTCATATATCATTGCCTTGGCGGAACTGATGATGGACTGATTCCTTCTCTTTGCAACCCCATTGTACCATGGGTTGCATGAGACTTTCATGTCCATCTTGGTTCTTGCCTCGTTGTAGAAATCTTTTAAGTCATTTGAGGTGTACTCTCCCCCATTATCTGACATTAAGACCTTGATCTTCTTATTTTTCTACTTCTCCACTTGGACTTTGACCTTTCGGCATTGACTGAAAACCTCATCATTGGTCTTCATGAAGAAAATCCAGTTTTTTTTGGAATAGTCATCAATAATCATGACATAGTACTATGCTCCCTATATTGATGCCACTGACATCGACCCACACACATTTGAGTGAATGAGATCCAAGATCCACTTGGACCTACTCTTGTTGCTTGGAATGCATCCTTGGCATTCTTGCCAAGTGTACACCCTCTACACATGCTTTGTTGCTCAATACTGCAATCTAGGAGACCAGTGACAATGTCCCTTAGAATCGACAACCACCTATAGTGCAGGTGTCCCAACCTCCTACGCCACAACTTGCACAAGTTGTCACTGTCATGTACCAATGCCTAAATAGGTTTGCCTGCCAACCTATATAAGTTGTTCTCTCTAACTCCGATGGCTATTCCCGTGTCTGGGATAGAATCCATTGGAAAAATGAGCACTTGTGCATTCCTGAACATAACTTCCTATCCTTTGTCCTCAATCACTGAGATTGTAAATTTACGTAGATGTTCTATGCTTGATGCAACTTTACTTTCTCTTCAATTTCAGACAACAATCACATATACAATAAAGTAAAATGTTGATAGAACATACCAGTAGATCAACAGAAGAGAAGCCAGAAAAAATATATATGTGTTGGTGCATTACGACGATCAGTAGGATGCTTCAACCAGCAAAGTCTTATTGGTCAACTAACCAGCAATGTCACACAACCCTCAGATAAGCCAAACAGTCAACACAAAAGTCAACCCATAAAAGTCAACACAACAACAAGTAAAAGTCAACGCAACATGGTCTACGGTCAACCTTTGACCTCAGTTCTTGTGCCAAAATGTACGGACTGCAGAAATCAAAGTCTATGCCAAAATTCAGCTCCTTTTGACCATGCGTTGACCAAAGTCAACAATAGTCAAACCTGCGGTGGAAACCCTAGCTACAGCAAAAAATGTCTTCGTCCTTCTCCCATGTGTGAATCGCAAATTTGCCTCCAAGTAGCTTGAACCAATCAGAAGTGGAGAGAGAAATATGTGTGATGAGGAGATGAGTGAAATGTCCTCCAACGTTGACTTTATTTATATCCATCACTGAGGGTGTGTGACACATTTGCTGGGGTACAAAACCTTAGAGCCGACCTGCACATATTTGAATATATTAGAAAATAAATTCAAAATAAATGTTCTGCTCATCGGATCAAGATGATCTTTAGATCGATCTTGCACTTCTCCGAAAGAGGAACCCAATAAAAATATTGGTATCTTCATCTGAGCATCACAACATGGAGTTTGGAACTAGTTGTCCAATTTTAACACTCCCTCTCAACTAGGGAGAACTCCATCCATTTGTGCAACTCAACATTGTGTGTCATCCCGCCGTAACTTGCTTTGTTGGCTCTTTATTTCAGAACAGAAGTGGGTCAGTCACAAAGACATCATTCCCGGCTAATAGATTCAGCCCAGAGGTCCGGAACCTCTATAGGACTCACAAAGAGTCTCATACCAACCCGAACTTGGTTTATCTGACCCGAAGTCAGTAGGAGGTCTGAAACCTCACTAGACTTGATTCCAGATCAATTGGTTGGACCGTGCCATCCTAGATAGAGAGTACGACAATCTCTGATGCGTCCATCAGTCTTTGCTACTAGTCGCTAGCTTTTCCCACCTCACTGGTCAAATGAGAGGTACTTCCCATGAGCCCTGAACTCAATGGGTAGGATGCATACGGGGCACAGATAATGAGAGGTGAACCAACTCAATCATCACAACGGTGGGGTAGAAGCACACCAACAAGGTTTGGCAAGCCTAGCCCTGTGGTTACTTATAGCTTTGAGAAGCTATCCCCAAAGCCCCCAGAGCTCCCAGAGCTCATCGTCCAACAGGACCCACATCATAGGGTCGTTCCACGATACCAAGACTCTCATGGAAGGTTAGGAACTTGACCTTCCCCAGGGGCTTTGTGAGAATATCCGCGACCTGCTCATCAGTTCCTATATGATTGAGCCTTACGGCACCTTGCTATACCATATCCCAGATAAAATGGTACCTGATATAAATATGCTTGGATCGATCGTGGAACACGAGATTCTCGGACAAGCAAATCCCACTTGGGTTATCATAGAGTATCACGGTGGTATCTAGCACATGCCCGATAACTCATTGAAGAGCTTTCGTAACCAAACTGCTTCACAACAGGCCATACTCGCTGCAATCTATTCGGCCTCCGCGGTGCTCAAAGCCACCAACTTCTGCTTCCTGCTCATCCATGATATCGAAGCAGATCCAAGTGAGAAGCACCATCCCGATGTGCTTTTACGATCCACTACACTGCCAGCCCAATGGGCATCAGTATATCCAAGGAGTGTCACGCTCCCGGCAGTGTATCTCAGCCCATGGTTTATTGTGCCCCAAAGATATCTCAGAAGATTCTTGGCACCAACCTAGTGAGTGTGATGAGGCTCAATCATCTGTTGACTCAAAGTGTTCATTGCAAACCATATATCTGGACGAGTGTTCACTAAGAACATCAGGGCCCCTACGAGTTGACGATACTCAGTAGGATTTGCTAACACGGGCCCAGTAGTGCTGCCACACAACTGCTTAAAGTTTAGCTCCATCGGTGTCGACACGGACTTACAGTCCACCATACCAAATCTTTCCAGAAGCTTCACAATGTATTTTCCTTGAGAAAGGAAAATCTCACCAGGTCTCTACCAGACCTCCAGGCCTAGGAAATAGTGCATCAGTCCTAGGTCCTTCATCTCGAACTCAACTACGAGCTCCCTCTTGCATTGATGAATGAGAGGGTTCACACCTGTTAGGAAGAGGTCGTCCACATACAACACCAGAATGAGAGGCTTCTCTCTATCAACCTTGAAGTAAAGGTTCGGATCAACATTACTACGAGTGAAGCCCAACTTCATCAGGTAGCTATCTATCCTCTCGTACCAAGCTCTGGGTGCTTGCTTCAGCCCATAGAGGGCCTTCTTCAACCTGCAGACATGGGTGTCCCGATCCTGGACTTCGAACCCCAGAGGTTGCTCCACATATACCTCTTCCTTTATTGCACCATGCAGAAATGCGGTCTTCACATCCATCTGATGAAGACTCCATCCTTGCGTAGCAACAAGGGCTATGATAGATCGAATGGTGGTATATCGGGCCACAGGTGCAAATATGTCATCATAGTCTATGTCTTCCTTTTGAGAGAAGCCATGGGAAACGAATTTTGCCTTGAATTTTTTAGCACTTCCATCAGATCCATGCTTGATCTTGTAGAGCCATTTCGAGGTGACAATTGCTTTGTCCTCCGGTCTTGGAACCACATCCCAGACATCATTCTTCGTTATGGACTCATACTCTTTGTGCATAGCATCCTTCCAGACTTGATGCTTTACGGCTTCCTCAAAAGATCTAGGCTCGGATTGTACAATAGTACTCATGGGTGCTAGATACCCTTGGTATCTACTTGGTTTCTTGCTTTCACGAAATGTCCCCCTTGGGGCCATATGTCCCTCGACATCCTCGAGAGTGTCCCTGAGCCATGATGGTCTCTTCCCTAGTGAAGGAGGTGGATCAATCAGGTCCATCGGTCCTTCAACATCGGGCATCATCTCATCCTTCGGTCCTTCTTGATTTCCAGGCCTTGCTTCATGGTCTTCCTCAGATCTCGGAAGATTGACTACCTTCCTCAGGGAAGCATCTTCGTCAAAAGTGACATCGTGGCATATCTCCACTTCCCTTTGACCAGGCACATAGACTCTATAGGCCTTCGAAGTTTCGTTATAGCCCACAAACATTCCCTTTCCCACATCCCAGCCTTGCTCTTCCCCTAAGACATGAAAATAAACAAGACATCCAAAAACTCTAAAATGTGAGACGTCAGGTTTCTTACCAGTGAAAACCTCTTCAGGAGAATTGGAGTCCAGAGCGGAATGCGGGCATCGGTTTTGTATGTACACGACAGTGTTCGCAGCTTCTCCCCACAGAAACTTCGATAGACCCTGGTCGCATAGCATTACATGGGCAGCTTCCACAATGGTCCTGTTCTTTCATTCAACAACACCATTCTGCTCAGGAGTATAGACAGTTGTGGTCTCCCTCTTAATGCCAGCTTCTCTGCAAAAGTTCTTGAACTTGTTCGTCTCATATTCAGTGCCATTATCGGTCCTCAAAATCTTGATCTTCTTCCCTGTCAAATTTCCACCAAGGCTTTGAAGGTACGAAACCACATGAAAGCCTCATCCTTCTTCTTCAAGAAGTATATCCAGGTTTTGCGAGAGAAGTCACCTATGAACGTCATATAATAAGAACATCCTCCCAAGGATGTCACGGGCAGCATACCAGACAGATCAAAATGCACTAATTGCAAGACATCAGATGTCTTTGTGACGCTTGAGGGAAAAGGTCCCCTTGTATGCTTTCCTTCGACACAACCCTGACATACACCTTCTTGATTATTTGAGAACTCAAGATCCTCACAAGCTAGCTCCTTCCTGCTTTGTGTGTGGCTTCTTTGAAGAAGGTGTCCAAACCTCCGGTGCCATAGTTCAGTCTGTCGGATAGTATCACATGTCATTGCTCCCAGTGGACTTCCTCCAACTTGGTAGAGTGTATCAACTCTAAACCCAATCGTGATAGCTTCCTTGAAGCTCTTCTTCCACATGCACACCTTTCCATCAGTGATTGCCACATTGAAACTTTTGTCTTCCATGGCTGATATAGACACAAGGTTCTTCTTCAAATTAGGTAATACAGAGCATGCTGCTTGGTGACTCTGACCTCTAGACATAGAGGCTGTCCGCTGGGCCCTCGTTCTCCTTTCACGGGATATGTGGCATTATCTCCAAGGATAATTTCCAGATTAGTATCCTTCTCAACCATATCAGAGAGTGCTTCTTTGAACCCAGTGATGTGCCTTGAGGCATCACTATCTATCAACCAAACATCCATAGTGTCGGGTGGAGATGCAACGAAGAGGGCAGATATAAGAAAGTATTCATTTCTTTTATCAACAACATTTGATTCCTCATACCTGGAGTTTCTTGTCCTTTTGAGAGGTTGACCATTTCCGTCGGAGGGAGCCTTCCTCTTTCCCTTGAACCTATTGTTCCTTTGCTTGCCATTCCTCTAGTTGTTGTTGTTGTCATCACCATCGGGAGAATCCTTCTTGAAAGGACACTCTCTAGCACAGTGACCTAGCCTATGACAAGTGTAGCACTTGCCCTTCTTTCCTTGGACCCCTGCTCTTCCTTTGTTCTTTGGACCACCAAAGTTCTTATTTCTAGAATGAGTAGCGTAGGTAGCATTTCCTTCATTTTCATACTCCTTCATTCTTGTCTCTTCTTGAACGCATCTCGATAGTACTTCGTCAAAGTCAGGTATCACATTATTATTTAGAATGGAGTGTTGAACACATGCCATTCGGATGGGAGCTCTCCAAGTGCGGTGAGTACCATCTCTCGATCAACTATTGTCTCCCCAATAGCTAGCAGATTGTTCCTGATCTCGGTTAGCTTCAGAAAGTATGATTGAGCAGACTCATCCCTGCCTTTCTTCAGATTCTTCAATTGATTTTTGAAGAATAGTACTTGATTTGCATTGTTGGCCTTGAACATGTTGACCAACTTATCAACATCTCTTTTGATGTGCCCAGCTTAGAGATGTAGGCAACTAGACTCTTGTGAATTGAGTCCCTGATCATCAGCTTTGCGTTGATCTCCCCCTTTTTATACTTTGTCTTGGCGGCAACAGTTGTAGTGGATGGAGGCTCTTGGATTTTACCCCGCACATAGTCCATGACATCTTGGTCTTCTAACATAAGATCCAGTGTCATCTTCCAAGCATGGAAGTCATCCTTCCCAGTCAATTTGTCATCAGCCTTGAAGCCATTGTAGTTTGAGGAACCCATCCTCTTCTTCGGTGATTGCTACAAATTAGGGCTTTGTCTTCACCTCAGCTCTGATACCATGTAAATTTATGTAGATGTTCTATGCTTGATGCAACTTTACTTTCTCTTCAATTTCAGACAACAATCACATAAACAATAAAGTAAAATGCTGATAGAACATACCAGTAGATCAACAAAAGACAAGCTAGAAAATATATATATGTGTTGGTGCGTTACGGTGATCAGCAGGATGCTTCAACCAGCAAAGTCTTATTGGTCAGCTAACCAACAATGTCAGACAACCCTCAGATCAGCCAAACAGTCAACTCAAAAGTCAACGCTGCCTAGAAAAGTCAATGCAAAACAATAGCAAGTAAAAGTCAATGCAGCACGGTCTACGGTCAACCTTTGACCTCGGTTCTTGTGCCAAAATGTACGGACTGCAGAAATCGAAGTCTATGCCAAAATTCAGCTCCTTTTGACCATGCGTTGACCAAAGTCAATGCTGGTCAAACCTGCGGTGGAAACCCTAGCTGCAGCAGAAAATGTCTTCGTCCTTCTCCCACGTGTGAACCGCAAATTTGCCTCCAAGTAGCTCGAACCAATCAGAATTGGAGAGAGAAATATGTTTGATGAGGAGATGAGTGAAATGTCCTCCAATGTTGACTTTTATTTATATCCATCACTGAGGGTGTGTGACACATTTGCTGGGGTACAAAACCTTAAAGCCGACCTGCACATATTTGAATATATTAGAAAATAAATTCAAAATAAACGTTCTTCTCATCGAATCAAGATGATCTTTAGATCGCTCTTGCACCTCTTCGAAAGAGGAACCCAATAAAAATATTGGTATCTTCATCTGAGCATCACAACATGGAGTTTGGACCTAGTTGTCCAATTTTAATAGAGATTGGTAGAAAATTCTTCATCAATCCTGGTACAAATAACACATCCTTGGATTCTACTGTTCCTCTTGACTCTAGCTAGAACTTAATGGTTCCAACACCCTTCACTACATACCTGGCATCATTTCTAAGCTCCACATGCAAATATGAGTTTTTCTCTATCAAGTTGCTAAATAACTCCCATGCCTTTATCATATGACATGATGCACCACTATCCAAGTACCAAGTACTCTTGGTGATGGTGTTAGTAGATAGATAGGAGAAAAATGGGAAGTCGTTCTCGAACTTTGTTGCAAACTCATCAAACTGAACCTCTACAAATGCCTGCTTTTTGCTGCGACTTCCCCTTTCCCTTCTTCTCTGGACATTGTGATGCATACTGCCCATTCTTGTGGCAAGTGAAGCACTTGAGCTTGATCAAGTCCATCTTCTTCCTTGATTGAGAGGTTGGCCCTCACTGTTACACTCGGAACCCTTTCCTTTCCCCTTCCTGGCTGTATTGACTAGGGTTAGGTTCTCCTCTCCATCTCCTTTCCTATTGGCCTTAGAATCCTCCTAAGTCTTTTCTTGGATGCAATCATCCCAAAGCCTCTCCCAATTGGGAAATTTCTCCCGAGCGTAGATTCTCTTGACAAATGGTTCCCATGACTTGGGAAAACCATTCGCTTGCACATTTTTGATCTATACATTCTCCACTTTCTCCCCATTGGCAGCAAGCTGATCTCGTGTCTAGATTCTCATGAAGTAACTAGTAAGTTAGTAACATTATCAGACCTTGACATCTGGATGGATTTGAGCTTGTTAGTTATGATCATTTTCTTATGCATGTTGTCACTCTAGAATAGGTCCACTAGAGACTTGAACATCTCCTTGGCCATGTGAAATTTAATACTGTTGCAGTCGTTGGTTATTATCCTCCTATCATTAAACAATTATTTGTCTTATGCAATTTATATGCGGCAAATATTGAATAAAACACTACTGCAACTTCACGGAAAATTAAATACATGAACTGAGAAAATATTGCACACACAAATAATGAACATTGATATTTTTGGACAAATGTCCTTGGAAAATCCCTAGTGTGGGGACATCAAGTTTTGCAGATGAGTATTTTATTTATTCTTCAACAAAATATGTGATTGAAAAAATTCTTTAGCAAAATATGTGATTGAAAAATTACAACTGTTTGACGTAAATTAGAAACCCTTAGGAAAATTGTTTCTTTCTCTTTTGCAAGTCGATTTGACCTCCTGGAAGATACTGTTGGAAATACTAAGAGGGGGTTGAATCCGTATTTCTTCACAATTAGCACTTGATTAATGTTTTCAAAGCATTGGTTAATCTTCAATAGTATTACAATTATTCATCAAAGCAATAAACAACAATGCAGAAAGATAGAGACAATAGGCACAAGTGTTTTAGGTGGAAAACCCCCTTTGGGTGAAAAACCACCGAACGCTTTTCTAATACATTCTTTAATCTTAAGCCCCAACTGAAAATAAAACTACAACTTCCTAGAATTCTAGAAAAGCATTCTTCTCCAGCTTCCATTGGAAGGACACGACAACGCTTTGGTTTTATCAACAGTTAGTTGAAAGGATGCCCCAACACCCTAGCGAGCCACAACTTGCCCTAGCACCACCCTACCACCCTGAAGTGTTTACAGGCCCCAACCTAAAGGTGACTTTCATTCTCTTGCCTAGCACCACCCTACCACCCGATAAAGACAAAAATAAAATAAAAGTGTGGACTCCCGGACCAGGGACAATGATCCACGTTATAATGATATTTCAATGATTTTATTCTACTGACCAATAACACTAGGACCTAAACCCTTGTCCCGACAAACCAAGAACCATTGTCCCAACTACAAACCAAAGCGCTTTTCCCAAAACAAATTTGCCTTCTTCAACTCTAGGCAATGACACAGACTCTTTACAAAATTTGGGCTCCTGAATTTGGTACAATAGCCCAATTACAATGATGTACAAAAAAATGACTATAGGACTAAATCATTTACAAGACAATGGGATACTGTTATGAATTTAATTTATATTAAAAATAATAAAGATGTAAACAATAATAAACAAAATAATAATTAATTAACTAGTAGTTGTAGAAATTTTAGACCCCACTCCGGTTTTTAGTTTCACCTTATCACTCCTAGAAAGTTAAATGCCCATTCCCATAATCATACATTCCAATTTTGGAAATGAAATAAATTTTCTGAAAACACAAATTCAGGAATTTCACAGTGCTGGAAGTTGTAGAAATAAAACATAGTAAAATATTTCAGTAACACACAGAAAATTAACACGCTGATTTTTGGTCAATATGACCCTGGAAAAACCCCCTACAACTCTTGGGGAAAACCAGTTCGAGAGCCCTTCTTTATTTCTGAATATTTCTTTTACAGAGAAATGAAATACATAGTAAAAATTCCAGTAACCAATAATTTTTACTTATCTCGAAAATCGTGTTTGTACTCCACCTCGAAATTCGTGCCAATGCAAAACATAAAATTTACAGCGAAAAGTACAGCATTAAATGCTGTATGGACAACATAGAAAAGTGTGTCAGAACAACTGTATGGCCCTCCTCGAAAACTGTGCCAAAGGACAGCTGTATGGATTCTGGGAATGCATGCCAAAACTAGCAGTACCACTGCCTCGAAAACTGTGCCAAATTGTTGTTGTACAAACCTCGAAATCTGTGGTGGATTTGCTGTTGTATGGACCTTGAAAATTGTGCCTCTTTTGTTGCTGTACGGACCTCGAAAACTGTGCTTGTTTTGCAGCAATAAATGCGGTTTTCCCTTCCTCAATTTTCGTGCCACTTGCCTTGAAAACCGTGCCTCTACTTTGTTGTATAGATTTGCTGAAATAAATGCTGCCTCGGTAAGTGTGCCAAGGCGCTGCTTCTCCTTCTCTCTCTCTGCTCAGAAAATCTCCTTGCTCTCTCTTGCTCCTTCTCTCAATTTTCTCATGAAAAGAATGAATGATCTTTTCTCTTCTTTTCCTTCTTTAACCTAACCCGAAGCGACTTTTGGGGAATCCCTAAATCCAATGGCTGAGATAGCTTTAGATCTAGGGCTAAGATTAAATGAGCATTTAATTCTCACTTTCTAATTTTTAATTCACCCCACTTAAATAAAGACCCACTTAGCCTTTTATTCCTATAGTCATTTTTCACTTTCTAATTTCACATTGACTTTAATAAAGTCACTTTAAAATTATACTTTGTAACTTTATCACTTATAAAGTCACTTTTAAATTAGATTTGACTTTACCACTTATAAAGTCACTTTAGGAGAAAAAGATAAATACATTTGGACACTTTTCCCTAGGCCAAAGATCAAAGCCTTAGGGAACCACTTGTCCTCTGGTACCCAAATTTTAACACTCCCTCTTACCGAGGAAAGTGTTCCTCACCACACCCATCTTGTCTCTGAAGGAAAGGCTTTGGTGAATATGTCCGCTACCTGCTCATCTGTGGGAATATACTCAAGCTTCACAACTCCCTTCTGAACATAGTCTCTGATGAAATGATATTTGATCCCGATATGCTTTGACCTGTCATGAAATACTGGATTCTCCGTGAGTTTAATGCAACTTTGATTATCACAGTAAATCACTGAAGGTCTCAACGGCTGACCAAATAAGCCAAACAATATCTTGCGAAACCATATGGCCTCACAACTAGCCAAACTGGCTGCCATGTACTCTGCTTTCGCTGAACTCAATGCAAATTACTGTTTCTTCCGGCTTAACCACGACACAACTGTCGAACCCAATCCAAAACAACACCCTGAAGTGCTCTTCCTATCAAAAGCACAACCTGCCCAATCTGAATCAGTGTACCTTGCCAATCTCACTCCATCTCCCTGTCTATAATCCAAACCATAATCCACTGCCCCCTGCAAGTAACGAAGTATGTGTTTTGCAGCAACCCAGTGCACTCTCCTGGGCTCAAACATGAACTGGCTCATCGTGTTGACTGCAAAACATATATCTGGTCGAGTGTTGACCAAATACATCAAGGAACCCATCAGCTGTCTATACAAAATAGGATCCACCAACTCGGAATCTGAAGCGTGAAGCTTCTTCCAGTTAGTGATCATAGGTGTCGACATGGGTTTGCAATCCTCCATGTGAAATCTGCTAAGAATGTCCACAATATACTTCCCCTGTCCCAGGAAGAAATGCCCCTCCTCCTGCCACACCTCCAATCTCAAAAAGTAATGCATCAAGCCAATGTCCTTCATTTCAAACTCTGAAGCAAGATCTCTCTTGCAGCCCTCTATGAGTCTCTCTACACCTATAATGACCAAGTCATCCACATACAACACCACAATGAGAGGCTCCTCACCTACCATAATAAAGTATAGGTTCGGATCTGCATCACTCTTTGTGAAACCCAACACCTGTAAGTACATGTCAATCCTCGAGTACCAAGCTCTAGGAGCTTGCTTCAGGCCATAAAGTGCCTTCTTCAGTCTGCATACATGGGACTCCTTTCCATGCACCTCAAAGCCCTGTGACTGCTCAATGTACACCTCCTGTATGAAGCCATTGAGAAATGTGGTCTTCACATCCATCTGGTGGATCTTCCAACCCATCTCTGCTGCTATCGATATAATGGAGCAAATGGAAGTATATCGAGCCACGGGAGCGAAGGTCTCCTCATAGTCAACTCCCTCTACCTGGGAGAACCCTCTAGCCACAAATCGAGCCTTGAACTTCTCGATGCTGCCATCTGCAATATGCTTTATCTTGTAAAGCCATCTGGAAGTAACCACTGATTTCCCTTCAGGCCTCGACACCACCTCCCAAACATCGTTCTCCATGATAGGAGAATAATCCTCGTGCATGGCCTCTCTCCAAATCTGCTAGTTAGCTGCCTCCTCATAGCTAGAAGGCTCAAAATCAACGATGCTAGTGATCAATGCCATATAGCTACAGAACCACTCAGGTGGTTTGCTTTCTCTAACCTATCTCTTCGACCCAGCAACAAATGTGGCCTCTCTCAAAATGTCCTGAAGCCACTTGGGCTTCCTCTTCCTTGAGCACACTTCTCCCACCATAGTGAAAGAATCCTCATCCTCATCAGAAGCCTGAATTCCTGAAGGCCTGCCAACTGACCTCATGCTTGAACTTGTGCCTGTAGATGCTGAAGTACCGTGTGAACTGTCCATCAATGGGCTACCCTGTGAACTTCTCTGCGGACTGCTCTGCATGCTGCCCGAAGCACCACCCATCTGACTCTGCGAGCCACTGCTCACTGATGGACCTGACACCATAATCGATGTACCTCTTGATCCCTGTCCACTAGATCCTTGTGGTGACTGACTCAGCTGCTCCTGAGGGTCTGGTGACTCCAGATACTCTAATTCCGATGACCTCCTCAATGCCCTATCCTCCTCGAACTTTACATTCCGCCTGACAACAATTTTCCTCCTCGCAGGAATATAAATCTGAAAGGCTTTCGAGGTCTCACTATAACCCACAAAGATGCCCTTCTCTGCAGTGGGCTCTAGCTTGGCCCTCTTCTCCTTGGGAATATAGGAGTATGTAATGCACCCAAAGATACGAAAGTGACCAACATCAGGCTTCCTAGAAAAAGCCTCCTCTGGAGTCCCATGCCCCAAGGCACGATTTGGACTCCTGTTCTGCAAATACACAACAGTGTTGCAGGCCTATGCCCACAAAAATAACGGTAACCCCTGATCATGTAGCATGGCTTTGGCAGCCCCAATGATGGATCTATTCTTCCTCTCCGCAACCCCGTTCTGCTGGGGGTTGTAAGGAACTGTGAACTCCCGCCTGATGCCTGCCTTTGCACAATAATCAATGAACTCACCAAGGGTATACTCCCCTCCATTGTTCGACCTAAGGGACTTGATCTTCCGACCTGTCTGAGTCTCCACAAGAGCTCTGAACTTCTGAAACCGCTTGAAGACCTCACTCTTGGTCTTCAAGAAATAAATCCAGGTCTTCCTGGAGTGATCATCAATGAATAAAACATAGTACTCATATCCACTCAAGGACACATGAGACATTCGACCGCTCACATCGGTATGAATCAAATCAAGAATCCCTGTCGATCTGTTGTCATTGTTGGGAAAAGGGGATTTGGCAAACTTCCCCATAGCACATCCTTTGCATGTATCAAGGTGATCAGAACTGAAATCTGGCACACCTGTGGTGATCTCTTGTAATGTCCTCAAGGCCCCATGATACACGTGCCCCATCCTGCGGTGCCAAATCTCGCACAGCTCTGAACTACTAGCTCTGCTACCGATACTACTGCTCAATGCCATAAGGGGCTGAAATGAAAACTTGTACAACTTGGCATGGCGTACACAAATCACTCTAGCTGAATCAGCTGGAGTGCCCTTGGGATATATAAGCACCTGTCCTCTCCTGAACAACACCTCATACCCTCTGTCCTCCAATGCTGAGACGGATATAAGGTTCTTCTTCATCCCTAGCACATATAGAACATCTGACACTTTCAAGGGAGGTGGGTTTCCTATCAGATGTCAATGTCCCCACACCGACTGCTCTAATAATGCTATTGTCTCTGAGTACTACCTCTATATCAGTGCCACTCTCTGAAAGGTCCGAGAAGTACTCACAGATTCCTGTCTTACGACGGGAAGCCCCACTGTCAACATACCAAATACCTGAAGATGATCCGCTAGTGGAGGGAAGTGCACACTCCCTCTCAACTTGTGTGGCAGGTGATCCTACACTAGTGGACTCACAAGCTATGAACCCAAACTCCGGGTCAAAGCTCTTCGAAAAGTCCTCTATCTCTGCTGATGCTGCCATGGTCTTGTCCTTTCCTTTCCCTCCTCCTTCTTCTCCGGACACACAACTGCATAGTGTCCCAACTTCTGACAATTCCAACATTTAACTTTGGAATAGTCCTTCTCCTTGTTCACTTGCTTACCTTTACCTTTGCCTTTGCCCCCACCATCACTTGTGGAAGCTTGCTTCTTTCCTTTGCCCTTCTTGCCCCTTGCTAACAATGCTACATTGTCATCCTCCTCTACCTGCTTGGCTGCCCCAAGATGGTTCTTTCTGATTTCATTCTGAATGCAATCATCCCACAACCTCTCCCAGCTGGGAAGGTTCTCCCATGCAACAATCTCATCCACAAAACTCTCCCAAGTCTTGGGAAAACCTTTTGTTAAATTTGGACAACTAGGTCCAAACTCCATCTTGTGATGCTCAGATGAAGATTCCAATATTTGTATTGGATTCCTCTTTCGGAGAGGTGTAAAATCGATATAAAATTGATTTTAATCTGATGAGCAGAACATTTATTTTGAATTTATTATTTATAATAAATTTAAGTGCAGGTCTGCCTTAAGGTTTTACACCCCCAACAGATGTGTCACACACCTCAATAATGGATATAAATACAGTCAACGTTGGAGAGCTTTTCACTCATCTCATCACACTTCATTGATACAAGATCTAAGAAGCGCTTCACGGCGGAAAAGGACGTATGTCATGAATGCCGGAAAGGACAAAATTTATGCACAGTTTCCGGACCTAAATTTTTGGTAAAATGTATTGGCAGTTGACTGCTGACTTTGGTCAACGATGGTCCGCTTTGAGCTGAATTTTAGAAGAGTTCGACATTTTTTGAAGTCATTTTAATTAATCGGGCAATAAAATCGGCGGGGTCAAAAGGTTGACCGGTTGAGCCACATTGTTACCGCTCGCTGCTGACTTTTTTTTCCTCGGATTTCTTTTTGCATTGACTTTTCTAGGGTTGACTTTGAGTTGATTGGATAATTGATTTGAGGACTGTTGTGACACATTTTGGGTTGGCCGACCAAGAAGACTTTGCTGGTTGAAGCATCCTGCTGACCGCCGTAACGCACCAACACATTCTCCTGTTTCTGGTTTGTCTTCTATAGATCCACTGGTATGTTCTATCAACATTTTTACTTAACTGTTCATGTGATTGTTGTTATAAAAGTAAAGTTGCATCAAGCATAGAACATCTACAAAAATTTACACCTTTCAATGTAATCCGCACCAACTCAGTGGGTGGAATGGTCTCTCCAACAAACAACCAACTCATCTCTCATAGAACTGATCTTTGTGAGGTATGTTGTAACACCATCAGTCTTAGCCATTTTAATGGCCTTCCGCTTCTCCCTTAGGACCATTTTCCTGTTTGCATTTGTGCTCTGATAAAGATTGGTCAAGGCTGTCCACATCTCATGTGCATATGTCTTTTCTCTCACATGAGGAATGACATGGTCTTTAACACCATCCAGAATCAATCTTTTTCCCTTGGCATTCTTCTTGTTAAAATCAACCAACTGAACAGGGTCAGCAGGCACTGCTATTGGGTGTTGTGTGGTGTGAACCATTATGCCTCAGAGTTCTGCCTCCTCAAAGATGCTCTGGATTCTCTCCCTCCATGCACTATAGTTGCTCTGCCCATCCAACCTATTCTCCACCCTCAAGCCCATAGATATGCTTGCTGTCCTAACAAATTGAATTTTTCAAATATGTGGTAAAGGTTTAGTTTTTTGTGTGAAAATAACTTGCTGTAATTTTTCACTTGTTGTCCGAAACTGCACTTTTCAGCCACCCAAGCTTTGATACCATGTAGAAATTTTAGACCCCACTCCGGTTTTTAGTTTCACCTTATCACTCCCATAAAGTTAAATGCCCATTCCCATAATCATACATTCAAATTCTGGAAATGAAATAAATTTTCTGAAAACACAAATTCAAGAATTTCATAGTGCTAGAAATTGCAGAAATAAAACACAATAAAATATTTTAGCCACACACAAAAAATTAACACGTTGATTTTTGGTCAATATGACCCTGGAAAAACCCCCTACAACTCTTGGGGAAGACCAGTTCGAGAGCTCTTCTTTATTTCTGAATATTGCTTTACAAAGAAATGAAATACACAGTAAAAATACCAGCAACCAATAATTTTTACTTATCTCAAAAATCGTGCTTGTACCCCACCTCGAAATTCGTGCCAATGCAAAAAGAATTTTTTACAGCGAAAAGTACAACATTAAATGCTGTACTGACAACATAGAAAAGTGTGCCAGAACAGCTGTACGACCCTCGAAAATTGTGCCAAAGGACAACTATACGGATTTTGGGAATGCGTGCCAAAACTAGCAGTACGACTGCCTCGAAAACTATGCCAAATTGCTATTGTACGAACCTCGAAATTTGTGCTAAATTTGCTGTTGTACGGACCTTGAAAATTGTGCCTCTTTTGCTGTTGCACGGACATAAAAAACTGTGCCTGTTTTGCAGCAATAAATGCAGTCTTCCCTTTCTCGATTTTCGTGCCACTTGCCTTGAAAACGTGCCTCTGCTTTGCTGTACGGATTTGCTGAAATAAATGCTGTCTCGGTAAGTGTGCCAAGGTGTTGCTTCTCCTTCTCTCTCTCTGCTCAGAAAATCTCCTTGCTTTCTCTTGCTCCTTCTCTCAATTTGCTCATGAAAAGAATGAATGACCTTTTCTCTTCTTTTCCTCCTTTAACCTAACCCTAAGTGACTTTTGAGGAATCCCTAAATCCAATGGCTGAGATAACTTTAGATCTAGGGCTGAGATTAAATGAGCATTTAATTCTCACTTTCTAATTTTTAATTCACCCCACTTAAATAAAGACCCACTTAGCCTTTTATTCGTATAGTCACTTTTTCACTTTTTAATTTCACATTGACTTTAATAAAGTCACTTTAAAATTAGACTTTGTAACTTTATCACTTATAAAGTCACTTTTAAATTAGATTTGACTTTACCACTTATAAAGTCACTTTAGGAGAAAAAGATAAATACATTTGGACACTTTTCCCTAGGCCAAAGATCGAAGCCTTAGTGAATCACTTGTCCATTGGTACCTAAATTTTAACAGTGGTTAATAATGAAGAGACATGTCTCTAAGGACATGAATGCTCATGAAAGGGTATCTGCCTAGGTATATATACAAGACCTTCTTTTTTAATCTCATCATTTCATCAATTCTTTTATAGTATTCAATATATAATTACTTGTCCAACTGTGGATGTTTACGTCTTCCAATTGTTTTGAAGATTACTCCGCTGCATATACGAACCTTGTTCGTTACATTGGTATCAGAGTTGTTCGATCTTTTGGCCGCTCAACTGTTGCACAGAGCCTCGTTCTCCGATCTAGGTCTTTGGCTGTAAAAATTCGTCAACCTTGTTGTCGTGCAGCTGAAGCGTTTCGCTACATAAAATTTGGAGCTTGTCCATTCCACTAGGCCTTTGGCCATATAAATAAAATAAAATAAAAATTAAAAAAGATTATATATATAAGTAAAAATGGTGTGAGTTAAAAGTTAATTGAAGGCTTAACCAACTGTATAAGATAAAATCTATTCAAAAGATCATAAAAATTAAATAAATAAATTCAAGATAAAAGGTTGAAATAAGAAGGTCAAAGGAAAAAAAATAGAATATATCCTAAAATTCAACAACGTTGATCAAGTTATCAAGTTATAAGGGGAATTTAAACTAAAGATGAATTCCCTAAACAAGTCAATATTTTGGACTAGATGCCCATTTTGTAAAACATAAATTGGGTATCAGTGAATTAAAAAAAATTGCAATTTATGTAGTCCAATATGTAGGAAATTATTTAGCACAAAAGAACGTCAAGATAATGAGCAGATGCAAATGAAAAGATTAAAGGAAGAACTTGCAGTACTACAACAAAAGAACAAAACATCGAAAAATAAATATAAAGATCTCGAAGATTGGTTTTATGAAGAATCGACAGAAAGTAATGAAGACATTTGGCGTCTAAGGGACCATAATGAAAAATTACTTGAGAAGGTCAAGAAGTCCAAAGATATAAGAAGAAAAAAATGAGAAGAAGAAAATGAATGTCTCGTGAAGAAATTCAACAAGAATCTATCAGTAAAGGAAGAAGAAAAATTGCGCTTAAAAGGCCTGAATCAAAGGTTATTAGAACAAATCAAAAGTATAAAATATAAAGAGAAGGATACTAAGGACAAAGTCAACGATTCAGAAAATGACGAACTTTTACGTCTAAGGAATCATAACCAAAACCTTCTTATGCAAATAAAGAAGCTTAAAAGTGACAAGAAATCACTAAATGACAAGTTGGAACAACTTACTCAAGATAAAGGAACAAATACCGATCCAATCAATATCATAATTCAAGAAGATGAGAAGCCAACAGAAGTTAAAACATATTCAGATGTTGCAATTCAAACAATGACAATTCCAAGTGATGATTCCGTAGCCAACTCAACAACAACAGTACCTGAAGTAAATGAGAAAATTACCACACACATGATAAGGGAAAATCCAACTAGAAGAACTCCTTATCGACATCCAAACCACAAGACCAAACAACTAAGTTAGTCTATATATTTGAACCATCTAGAACAGAAACAACAGATTTACGTTCCAAGGAATACCGAAGTTTGCAGAATCCAGTCCTATGATAACAATTCATTACAAATTTATAGTGTTCGAAATATTCCGCAAAAAATTAATCTAGTAATGGTCAGATCCATTCTCAGTTCGAAAATTTTGTCTATCACTCAAAGGATCATATTGACTTGTGCCAACAAAGATGAAAGTTTTGACACGAGAAGATATTCGAAATGGGAAAGGAAATCAAACCCTTTCATCAATAAGCTTTGAGGACAAAGCTTTTTGAAGCAGAAGACAATGTTATGAATATAATTTATATTAAAAATAATAAAAATGTAAACAATAATAAACTTAAATACTAATTAATTAACTAGTAGTTAATAATGAAGAGGCGTGTCTCTAAGGACACGACTGTTCATAAAAGGGTACTTGCCTAGGTATACACAGGACCCTCAGTTGTAATCTTATCATCTCATCAATTCTTTTATAATATTCAATATACAATTACTTGTCCTACTATGGATGTTTATGTCTTCCAAGTGTTTTGAGGATTACTCTGTTGCGTATATGAACCTTGTTCATTCTTCTGCCTAGCACCACCCTACCTCCTGATAAAGACAAAAATAAAATAAAAGTGTGAACTTCTGTACCAAGGACAATGATCCATGTTACAATGATATTTCAATGATTTTCTTTGACTGACCAATAACACTAGGACCTAAACCTTTGTCCTGACAAACCAAGAACCATTGTCTTCAACTCTAGGCAATGACACAGACTCTTTACAAAATTTGGGCTCCCAAATTGGGGACAATAGCCCAATTACAATGATGTACACAAAATGACTCAAGGACTAAATCTTTACAAGACAATGGGATACTGTTGTTGATGTTTTACTGCTGTAATGCTTTTGTTCGACTTCATTGCTTCACTGCTTGTGCTTCTGACTCCATTGGTCCGCTGCTTATCCCTTTTGCTTATGCCACTCTTTGAGATCATGGTTCTGTCCTGAACTGTTGTAGGTGCTCTCACTGCTGGAGGATGTTTGGAGCAAGTCTGTACCTGCAATTTAAGATTTACCCAAGGCGAATCCCAACTCCAAAAGAAAACCAATAAAAGAAATATCCCAAGCCTGCAACAATACTACAAATCCAGAACCAAGAGATAAATCATACTAAAACAACTCAGAACAATATGTAATTAGGTTTATAGCATAACACTTATACATGTAACATTGGACAAACTGACCTGATGTATGATCTCCTCCACCTGCAATTCAAAACACTCAACAAAACCAAATCAAAAGAAATATAACACACCAAAGAAAACTTACCTCGTCGCTGTAGGAAGAATGCGCTGATATGTCTTTGAAACAGTTGATGCATAGGTCCGCAAGTAGAGGGCAAAAACGTCGTCACAAGTTCAAACCCTACAATCAGATCAGAACCTAAATGACGCTAGATCAGTCCTAACTTCTAGCTCAACAGACTTAGGACAGACCTAAGGCTTAACATACCTAAAGCAAGCCTAAATAACAAACAAAACAGACCTTAGACTAAAGGAATCCTAACTATGTTTTTAACAAAAAAACTAAAATAGACTCTTCTTCCCACACGAGACTAGTCCTAAAGAACTAGAGTATATGTCCTAGACTTTGTTCCCTTTGGAAAGATAAGCAACCACAGGTCCAAATTTGCAACCAGACACTTAAGTATAACAAACCTGAACTGACTGACCTAAACAGTCCTAAATTGTTGCCCTAAATCTAGACCTAAAGAATTTAGCCAGATTTCCTAATGAAAGTGCAAGACAGAGACCAAATTAACATGTAACAAGGGACTGTTCTGTGGAATCCTAAGAGCGAAATAAAAGGACTATAAGGAAACACAACTTCAAGCTACTATACTTAGCATCCCCTTGAAATGATCAGACTTGTATCACTTTAGATCCACATGAACTCGCTGTAGTAGCGGACCTCAAACATTAAACAAAACCTTAATAGAGCAACCTTCGCTGCCCAGTTCTGTATCTTATTTGCTGCGGAGATCCGCACTTACGTGCTTTAGCCCTTCGCTCTCTTCAAGCAGACCTCACATTCCCTTGGAGGTGACCTGCACTAAAAAACAACCTTAATTTTCAACAGACCGAACCCTAATCACCTTACTTCTGATCTAGCGCTGACAGCTCCTCAGGGTGGCCGAAATTTTCAGAGAGAATTACACTTCAGATCATACATTTTATCCATCACATTCGTGGAAGATGTATGAGGTTCCTTTATGTAGTTAATGGTTGAGCTAAGTAAGGGGCTTCTAATGTGAACATTGGAGGACTTAGAAGGGATTTTAGGAAAATACATTGATGACTTAGGATATTTTAAAAAGAATTCAAAGTAATGTATGCCTTGTGGTCAAAGTAAGGAGAGCCACTAGCAATTTAATGGATGAATGAGCGTTTCTTGATAATGGTGAAGGGTACGTTGTATAAGAAAGAGTCTAATATCTTGTCTTAAGGCGACTTCTCCACTAAATTACCCTTATATTAGATATTAAAGACCATCAGCCAATGAATATTATCAATGACACCATCTCATGGGGTTTTAGCCCATTGATGGGGTCTTTGACTTCAAATGTAAATATCTCTCAACTCGTAAGGAACTATGTGGGGTGCCACATACCATCAGAAATATCCTTGCGAGGAGAAACCAACTAGAGTGATTTGGATGCGAGAAACCATGAATTTCCATGTCAAATTTGCCAACAAAGATCGGGGTAGCACTTGGTGCTGCTTGGGTTGACATCAATGACAATCACCTGTCAACAGAAACTCGGCCCCTTTGATCCTATTCGACCCTCCTCTAGAGCCTCAAATTGGTCCACACGTGTGACCTTGGCAACTCGGTTCTCATTGGCAACTCACACTGGTTGGGAAAATCAACTTTGCTTCATCTAGAGTTTGACTTTAATTGGCAAACTCTACTTCTCCTGTGCAAATGGATATCTCTGGCAAATTTCTTCTTGCTCCGGCAACTCGACCTCTTTGAGTCAATTCGAAATGTTGGGAAACTCAACCTCTTCTATAGATAAAATCAACCTCCCTTTATCTTTGAGAAATTGGAAATCGTTGTGAAGAGTTTTCTTCGACAATTCTATCTTCAATAACTATTGATCTCAATCTGTTGGTGCCTATTACCACAAAATCTAGTAGGCCTTGAAGAGGGAGACCCTGCAAGATGAAGAGCTAGACTAATTGCTAATAAAAGGACAATGGCCCATTGTCACCACAGCCAATGCCCCTTGCTCTTTACGAACTTTCACTAATGGGAGGAGTCTTGGTAAGATAGATAATCACCTTTGATAGATATTCTAGGGTTTATGGTGCTAGGTGATGTAGTAGAACCTCTCAAGGGAAGCTTAATGTGATGAAATGATGCTTTTAAAGGCACTTTGCTCCCTCTAAAAGGCCTAGAAAAGACTTGCACAAGACCTAGGGTTTTATAGATAATCGTGGATAGAGGAACTTCCAAGATCAAGGCAAGGAGGAGAAAGGGATTCTTACGATTTACTTCACCAAGTATTAGGCTCATATTGTTGAAAATCCATGAAATTCTGCAACTGCTACGATGAACAATTTAAAACTAAATTCTTTTCACCAAAACACATAATTTATCAACAATAGAAGCAACGGATTTAAACACAGAGATAAAGACACAATCACACAATAGACACAATAATTTTCTGGGGAAACCCAACTGGGAAAACCCTCTCCTTGATGTGGTATTTATTGACTGAGCAAATAGATCAAATACAAAGCAATCTTTCTCTTGAGAACAAAGTTGTTCTCTTGCTGATCTAGCCTAGACTTGCCCTAGAAAAACCTTGATCACAACTCCTAAACCCTAGTGCACTTGTGATCTCCTATTACTTAAGACAGAAGGTCTCTGCGCTCTCCACAAACAAGGCTTTCTCATGAACTCGTGAGATCTGTCTTGTCACACAAACCTTTGTGCACAAAACTTATTTTTTACTTGTGCCTTTGTCCTTCCTTTAGAGGCCCAATTTGAACATGTAAGGAGGCCTAGTTCCAAATTTAGAAGTCGAGTTCTGATTGACAAGTTAACTGAAAGTGGCACTCTTTCTCTCTCCAATCGACACTAGAGTTCTTAAATCATCCTTCCTTCAATCAAGACTAAAGACTAACTCACTCTAACTGAACTTCTAACTGCCACCTCGTTCTGTAGTCAAACTGATGAAGACTCCACTCAACTGAAGCTTCAAGTCTACGCATCTTAACTTGATGATTATTTTAGTAAACTGGAAATAAATTATCCTACCTGAAGTCTAACTCATGAGGACAATTTGAGGTCTTCATTGGCTAAGGCACAAGCCATAAGACCTTGCTCGCTACATTTTCAACACTCCCTCTTAGCGAGGAAGGTGCTTTTGGAAGAACCTCGTCCACCTAGAACTATCTTCACAACCACATTATTTGTTGCTACAACTGCTCCCTCTTAACTAGAAGGCTTTCCTGCTTTCTTTTGCGGAATTTGATTTGAAGACTTGTTCCTTCCAACCATGCTCCTAGAAGCCTCCCGCTCCTAAGCATCTTGCATGACCATGCTGACGATGTCTTCCCCGAGCTTGCTGACTCAGCCCTTTACTGCATGTTACCTGGGCCCACAGCTCGAACCTGCTACTCGCTGCCCAAAACCACTGCCTGTTGCCTAAAAACTCCTACACATTTCCTAAGGTTGCCCAAAGCCTTTTCTCTTTGCTCGGAAATTACTTGTGCTGCCCAGACACTTCAATAATCTAGCAACGATTTTTTATTTTTTATTTGTCCTCAACCCAGTCAATCTCGATCTGCCATTCTCTACGTATCTGCTGGCCCAATTTGTAACTATCGATATCGAGTGACCTTGTTGCATCCCTACAAATTTCTTGGCGATTGACAACTGTGACGCAACTGTGCCACCACAACCGTCGTCCTTGCCTTGGCTTTCTCCTGCCACCAAACTCCAACAACGAGCTCACTCAACTGCCTCACCTGACTCTTGATCTGTGTTGTTGACGGGCTCTTCCTTCGGCAACACTGCCACCTTGGCTGTGCCTGCTCCTCGTGCGACTTGTTCATATTGTGGCCCTTGCTTTTAATTTGTCGGCTGATAGATATTGACTAACACCTAGCTCGATTCCATTCATCTGTGCACAGTCATGGCTTCCTAGTCTGTTCTCGGCCCCTGCGTTCTTTGTGCGTGGTTGATCTGCTGGAGGTCCTCCACAACTTCGACCCACCCACATTTAAAAAAAAAGGCAGATCTGCTCTATCACAGCTATTCCATTGTTTTGGTTTCCCTGTGCCCTCCTACCATGTTGGTCGGTCTGTTTCTCTGGGTGTGCGTGGTTCTATTCTCTGCTGGTGGCTAGTTCTGTGGTTTTGTTGGTGGCTGCTCTTCGAATCACGTAGACTCGGCCCCAAGAATCTTGTTCGGCCTCCTCTTGTTGCTCCTGTTGAGATTTTGGAGTAGCATTGGATGTGCTCTAGCTCCAAAATTTTGTGGAGCTGGAGTACATGAGATCTCCAAGACCCAGAAAGCATTTAGAGAAATGCCATCCGGTGTAAGAGATATTCAAATAATTAATCTTTTTAATTAAGGACCCTAAGTCTAACTTAGGTAAATTAAAAAATTAAAGTGAATTAAATTAAAAATGTGATGAGAATGTTCTAAGTTACGTGGATCAAGCGGCTTCTAATCTTAGCCGTCGATTAGAGATTAGATCACGACCGTTGGTTTCCCAACGAGAAAAGTATAAGAGAAGGGCTTGCGGTCAGTTGAAGAACACACACATTGGCGGAGTACTGAAACTAAGCTCAAATTCTAGGGCGTGGTTTGCTAAGAATTTCAGGAAGAGTTTGTAGTGCAGCGAGGGGCAGTATTAGCGAGTGATTATGAATCCAAGGCCAAGAATACAACAAAAGTAGAGAGGCAGCATATCCAACAGTGCAGAGCCAGGCAAGTGCTATGCAGTCCAGCTAGAGCCCAGTCAGGGGCAGCGCAGAGGCAGTAGGAGCCACGCAGGGCTGACGCGAGCCCAGTCAGGGTAGCGCAGGGGCAGCATAAGCCCAGAGAGGGTGACGCAGGCCCTTCTAGAGCAGCACAGAGGGCTGAGGAGCAGCACTAGGGTTTCAGGTGGGCCAGAAAGGGCTCGAGTTCTGTAAATTTTGTTTGAGGGTGTGAATCAGGCATATTTTCTGTCTCTGAGTGAAAGAGGTATTGTTGCCGTGATTTTCTCTGTAGGGCCAACCATGTCTGGTGCCCATAAATTGTTGTATTCAGATTCTGCATAATAATAAAACCCTCCAAACCTCGCTGCAATGGTTTTCCCGCATTGGGTTTTTCCCGAGACATTTGTTCGAAAAATCTGTGTGTCACTTTTTCATATGAGAGTTCTATTCAGTAAATGATCTGTATGTGTAGGTTGCTATTTGTGTTTACATCATTGTTTTTTTGAATATTGAGATTAATAACTTGTATAAATAATTAAGTAGGAGAAGTAAATCAATGGTTAGCAGTAGGGTTTCTTAGGTTAAGAAATTTTCACATGGTATCAGAGCATTGCAGATCAAGCTGAATCTCCAGCAAATCGGCTGAAGAAATTTTTGCTGCAGAGTAGCAGCTGAGAATCCAGAGAGGGCAGCGCAGCACCAGGAGGACATAGTCCCAACAAAGGCCACGCAGGGGCTGACGCAGTCCCAACTGGGTGACGCAGAAACAACGCAGAGCCTTCCAGAGGGACGTAGGAGCAACCTGTGTTGCGCAGTTGCTGCACAGAGGCTGCGCTGAGCTAGTTTGCTCACGCAGAGGCCAGTCAGAGGGATGCAGTCCAGTTTCGAGTTGCTGTGCAGAGTTGCTGTAGTCCGGAAGCAGAGCTTCAGATCTTCAGCAGTTGCTAGTGTGGTGGAGATTTTGTCAGTTCAGAATTGTGCCTAACAAAGTTGACAAAGAGTGGGAGGAGAGTAACCGCTAAACAGATTTTTGCCAAAGAAATTTGAGGATCGATTAGGGGGGTGATTGAAGTGGGTCGATTCAGAAGATTTGGCAGATTTCCAAGGGAGGAAATCAGTTTTCAGAAGGAGCAGAGGGTGCCTTTCTTGCCAAGGACCCTAGATTCGAGTTTCTGTTGAGGGTAGCAACAGTAGCAGGGAGAGGAGTATCTACTTCGATAGTTTCTTTCTGAGCAAATGGCGCCTTACAGACTGCGTGATCAGGATAGGTTGGACGGCTTGTCCAAATTTGCTATCTGGAAGGCCAGAATCCTGACGGTCCTGGAGGCATACGAATTACGGGAGCATGCAGTAAGCGTCTTGGCTACACCAACCGATGTTGCTCTTCTCGCGAAGCATAATGAAGCTAAAGTGCATGCTAAGCGTTTCATCATGGACGGGGTCAAGGATCATGTGGTCCCACACATAGCCGAGAAGAAGACGACTCATGATATGTGGAAAGCATTAACCACACTGTATCAAGGGAAATCTTTCCAGAAAAATATGCTTCTGGAGAACCAGATGAGGTTGTTTATGATTACTAAGGGAGAGGAAATTGATCCTTTCCTCTTCAGGTTGCAGACGATCCGGGATCAACTGATTGCCATAGGGGTTAAAGTGGATGATGGTGTCATGGTGAGGACTACTCTAAATGCAGTCACAGATGATTGGGAAACATTTGTCCAAAGCATCTTGCGTAGACAGGTCCTTCCAAACTGGTACGACATGTGGGCTATCCTCTGACAAGAGGAAATCCGCCGGATGACTAAGAGACAAACCAACACCGGATCAAGTAAAGTGAAGAAGGAGGAAGAGGAATATGCAACCCTGACATCTAAGAAGCAACAAGGGAAAAATAAGCGGGATCTATCAAAGATCAAGTGTTTTAGATGTGGTGAACTTGGACAATTCGCCACCAATTGTCCGCTAAGGAAGAAGGACAAGGAAGCTTCTAGTTCCAAGACTGCGGCAGCGCAAGAAGACAATGGCTCCGACGATGATGTAACCATGAGCGCTCATGTACCTCGAGAGAAGAGGTGGGGCGATATTGATTTGTAGAGCAACTACAGAGTGGAGGAAAGATCCTTGAGTATCCCAACTCTTGGATCACATACGTGCTACGGGAGCCTTCAGGTAGTAGCGGGGATGACTTGAGCAGTGGGTGCAGAGGATCATAGTGAAGCGGAGGGCAGAGCTGGGATGCTATAGAGGGAGCAATGCAGTGCTTAGGCAGCAGCAGGGTAGAAGCAACAATGCAAAGGGGCTGATGGGACTTCAGCAGTGCAAAGGATGCAGTGCTTACGCAGTGCAGAGCCGTAGTAATGCAGTGGGTTCAGGAGGACAACACAGAGCAGCAACCTAGGCAGCTTCAGTGATGAGATGCAGCTCGACTGACTTGTTTGTTTGTAATTGGGTAGGGGTCCTTTAGTTGCTTACTTCTCAGCAGCTGAGTTGCAGTGCAACAGTTGGCAGCATGATTCAGCAATTTAAGAGTGAGTTGTAGTACGAATGTAGCAGTGATTGTGGCAGAGTCATGGGCAGCAGTATAGAGAGCAGCAGCAGCATAGTGATGAAGGGCAACAGGCCAAGCATCAGCGCGGAGACTGATGCCAGAGATCAGAGCAGTACTTCGGGGTTGATGTATTGCTAGAGCACATTCCTTGCTAAGAGGGAGTATTGAGATTTTGGGTTAGCATCGGATGTGCTCTAGCTCCGAAATTTTGTGGAGGAGCTGGAGTACATGAGATCTCCAAGGCCCAGAAAGCATTTGGAGAAATTCCATCCGGTTTAAGAGATATTCAAATAATTAATCTTTTTAATTAAGGACCCTAAGTCTAACTTAGGAAAATTAAAAGATTAAAGTGAATTAAATTAAACATGTGATGAGAATGTTCTAAGTGACATGGATCAAGAAGCTTTTAATCTTAGCCGTCGATTAGAGATTAGATCAAGGCTGTTGGTTTCCCAACGAGAAAAGTATAAGAGAAGGGCTTGGGGTCAATTGGAGAGCACATTGGCGCGAATGTTTGAAACCAAAGCCAAATTCTAGGCGTGGTTGCTCAAAACACCGGGGAAGAGTTTATGAGTACGAGGCGTATTGGCGAGCATTTACATGAATCCAAGGCCAATGAGGCCAAGAATACAACGTAAGAAAAGGGGCAGCATATCTAGCAGCGCAGAGCCAGGCAAGTGCTACACAGTCCAGCCAGAGCCCAGTCATGGGTAGCGCAGAGGCAACAGGAGCCACGCAGGGCTGATGCAGGCCCAGTCAAGGTAGCGCAGGGGTAGCATAAGCCCATAGAGGGTGACACGGGCCCTTCTAGAGCAGCGCAGAGGCTGACGTAGGCCAGTAAGGCTGATGCAGAGGGCTGAGGAGTAGCGTTGGGGTTTCTGGTGGGCCAGAAAGGGCTTGAGTTCTATAAATCCCGTTTGAGGGTGTGAATCAGCCATATTTTTTGTCTTCGAGTGAAAGAGGTATTGCTGTCGTGATTTTCTCTGTAGGGCCAACCATGTCTGGTGCCCAGAAATTGTTGTATTTAGATTCTACATAATATTAAAACCTTCTAGAGCTAGTTGCACCGGTTTTCCCGCATTGGGTTTTTTCGAGGACATTTGTTCAAAAATTTGTGTCACTTTTTCATATGAGCGTTCTATTCAGTAAATGATTTGTATGTGTAGGCTACTATTTGTGTTTACTTCGCTGTTTTTCTGAATATTCAGATTAATAACTTGTATAGATAATCAGGTAGGAGAAGTAAATCAATGGTTAGCAGTAGGGTTTCTTAGGTTAATAAATTTTCATAGCTCCCGCATCCTAGCTCGACTGTTCTTGTCGACATCTTTGGTTAGGGTCATCGCTCGATCTTCTTTGCAGCTCTCGGGTGTTGCTGTGTGGTTGACTGCTGGCATCTGGGCTGTAGACCACCACCTTTCCAAATCTTTTTTATTTTTATTTTCTTTTCAGCAAAAAAAAATGGACCCTTTTTAACGTTTTTTTTTTCTTTTTTCTTTTCATGAAAAAATTCCTGTAAAATTTTTCATTCTCGGCCCCAAAAAAACTTCTCTTCAAAACTCTAGCGCTAGCCTTACTGACTAATATGCGCTCTTCACTAACTGTTCCATTGGTGCTGGTATTTATGCTAATCTCTGCTATGATACCATGTTTCAAAATCCATGAAATTATGCAACTGCTATGATGAATAATCTGAAACTAAATTCTTTTCACCAAAACACAAAATTTCTCAACAATAGAAGCAACGGATTTAAATACAAAGATAAATATACAATCACGCAAAAGACGCAATCATTTTCTAGGGAAACTCAACTGGGAAAAGCCTCTCCTTGATGTGGTATTTATTGACTGAGCAAATAGATCAAATACAAAGCAATTTGTCTCTTGAGAGAAAATTTGTTCCCCTGCCAATCTAGCTTAGACTTGCCCTGGAAAATCCTTGATCACAACTCCTAAACCCTAGTGAATTTGTGATCTCCTATTACTTAGGACACAAGCTCTTTGTGCTCTCCACAAAAAAGACTCTCTCACAAACTCGTAAGATCTGTCTTGTCACACAAACCTTTGTGCTCAAAACTTATTATTTACTTGTGCCTTTGTCCTTCTTTTATAGGCCCAATTCGAACATTTAGGAGGCCCAGTTACAAGTATAGAATTCGAATTCTGATTGACAAGTTAACTGGGAGTGCCACTCTTTCTCTCTTCAATCAACACTGGAGTTCTTAACTCGTTCTTCCTCTAATCAAGACTAAAGACTAACTCGATCTAACTGAACTTCTAATTGCCACTTCATTCCGTAGTCAAACTGATGAAGACTCCACTCAACTGAAGCTTCAACTATACACATGTTAACTTGATGTTTATTTCAATAAATTGGAAATAACTCATCCTGATTGAAATCTAACTCATGGGGACCTAAGTCACCTGACACGGGGACACGAAGGACACGAGAATTCGAGTGTCGAACACAGACACGTTGACCCCCCGGAATAGGACATGTTATATATATATATATATATAGATTAAAAATTAGATATTTCTTACACAAATTCTCATTCATGATACAAATTCATTGATTCAAAGTTCAAACATAGATCTTCAATTTCATCTAGATGTAAGTTTTACAAAGATACAAAGTAACATTATGTATACAAATACAATTGTGACATATTCATCAATGATCCAATAGGAGAAAGAGAAGATACTGTAGTTTTCTCATTAGGTCATCAAAATCAAAATGTGTTACATAGGTAGTAGCAATGCCAATGGCAAATAGAAATAGAAAATGCAAAATGAAAACAACTACAAGCCTCAAGGCAGTAGGTAGCTCATGAGTTATGTCACTTCATCATCATGGTCGCCACTGCTCTCCTTTGCCGCATCCTCCTCCTCTGTATCCAATGTCATTTCTGCATCTACCGGTGTGGAGGATGACCCCTCTACAATATCACCATCATAAAAAGCGACATGCTGTAGCACTGGCTCATTAAGATCTTAGTTGGCCAATGCCAATTCAACATTGTCGTCCAAACCCATATCATCAGGAAAGACATCCCACTTGTTGCTTGAATCGCCTCCAAAATGCTCCCACACCCTTTGTTGATTTCTAGTAGCATTGTATGTGCTCTAAGCCTCAAAATTTGTAGGGAGGCTAGGACACTTGTATTATAGAATACCCAGAAATTGCTTTGGGAAATTCCACCTGGAGGAGGTTTTATTAAAATAATTAATTATTTTTAATGGATGCCTAAGTCTAAACTTAGGGAATTAAAATAATTAAAGGGTATTAATAGAACTGGGTGTGAATCTTTTAGAAAAAGACGGAGGTCAAGTCAATATGATCTGAGCCATTGATTTCTCAACGAGAAGATTATAAGGACTCATGGTCTGTGACTGGAAGAAGAATTCACATGCTTGTCAAGTTCAACATCAACAGATGTTTGGTATATTGATAGCGTGGCTTCAACTCACATGACTGGAGTACGAGAATACTTCTTGAGCTATCAAGAAGAGCAGATGGACTTCCAGATTCCTATGGAAAATATAATGAAGTGTACTCCAGTAGGGAGAGGCACCATAGCGTTTTAGACGGAAGTAGGAACCAGCATCAGAGCCACTAATGTGCTGCATATGCTCAGGTTAGGAATGAATATGATTTTAGTGTCCTAGTTGCAAGACATTGGAAGGAAGGTGTATGTCAAACATCCAAGCTGGAAGAAGATGAGACAAATTGGAGCTCGAAGCAACAGATTGTGTAGATTGCAGCTCAAGTCTCCAATGGCACCAATAGGTAGTAATCATAATGGTGAAAATGAACTGAATGAACTGAATGAACTGTGGGATAGATGAATGGGACACTTACACCATGGAGCATTGAGGATGCTCAGAGAGACTGTTACAGGAGTTCCAGTCCTCGGTACTGAGCATGATGATGTATGCAAAGGATGCGTACTAGGGAAGTATGCTAAGGCAACTTTTTCCAGAAGTGATAACAGAGCGAAAGACGTATTGGGATTGATACACTCAGATATTTGTGGCCCAATGTCCACGAGATCTCTTAGTGGTGGCGAATACTTTGTCACCTTTATTGATGATCACTCTAGAAAACTTGGATCTATTTCTTAAAGACCAATGATGAGGTCTTTGATCTGTTCAGAGAGGCTAAGGCTCTCGTAAAGACATGACAGTGAAAAACATAAAGGTATTGCATTCATATAATGGTGGAGAATATACAGACAAAGACTTCACATATTTCTGCGCAAAGGAGGGCATCAAAAGAGAGTGGACAACTCCATATAATCCATAATGGAATGGAGTAGCGGAGCGAAAGAATAAAACAATCGTTGGGGTGCAAAGGCTATGTTATATGACTAGGACTTGCCTAGATTCTTATGGGCAAAGGCATGCAACACAACGTTGTATATTCAGAATATAACTCCTCACAGAGCATTGGGGAAGAAAACGGCTGAAGGTGTCTTCACAGGGAGAAACCTGGAAGTGAGTCATCTCAGGATATTCGAAAGTGTGGCACATTCCAGATGAGAAGCGTAGTAAACTGGATCAGATTGTAGAAAAGGGGTACCTTGTAGGGTATAGCGAGACCTCAAAAGCATATAGAATCTACATTCCTAGCAATAGGAAAATTGTAGTAAGACGAGATGAAAATTTCATGGAATATAGAGCTTTCAGGAAATATCGAGAGATGCTAGCTAAAGATTAGTGAGCAGATATTCCATTAGTCCAACAGCAGCAGGGGCAGTAGGGAGGACAAGTAGGGGGACATACACCATGATTACGTACAGTGACCAACACCGATATTTCTTCAGGGGTAGGAGATCCAGGTAGTTCTTAGTCGATGGAACGACAAGAACAAGAGGAGGATTTGATTGAGCCTCCCACCACCAGTCGTAGAACCAGTAGGGACGTACGACAGACGCTGAGGGACGTAGAGGAGTTTTTCGGAGCTCCTAGAACCAACAAGAGGCAGCTAGACAACCTGACAGATACCAAGCCTTGGTAGCATAGGTCGAAGAACCCTCTAGCTTTCAAGAAGCTGTACAACACCAAGTTTTGGTAGATGCCATGGTAGAAGAATACAGTTCTGTCATGACAAATGATGTCTGAGAAGTGGTGCCTAGACAGAGGATAGATAAGTTGTAGGATGAAGGTGGATCTACAAGATCAAGTATGCTACAAATGGCACTGTAGAGAAGTACAAGGCTAGGTTCGTGGCAAAGGGGTATGCACAAAAGGAAGGAATAAACTATGAGGAGACCTTCATCCCAGTAGCTAGATATCCCTCTATCAGATCCGTCATGTCCCTAGCAGCTCAAATGGGATGGGAGATTCACCAGATGGATGTCAAGACAACATTCTTGAACGGGGTGATAGAATAAGAGGTGTATATAGAACATCCTAAAGGCTTCGAGACTCATGAAAAAAGAACTCATGTATGCATGTTAAAGAAAGCCCTGTATGGGCTCAAGCATGCACCCAGAGCGTGGTATGGTCGAATTGGTAGTTACTTGCAACAGTTGGGATTCATCAAGAGTGATGTTGATCCCAATCTCTACTATCCGATGGTGGAGAATGAGCCACTTATTCTGGTATTATATGAAGATGACTTATTTCTAATAGGGTCATCTAGGCTCATAAAAGACTGCAAGAAGAATCTTGAAGCAAAATTCGACATGAAGGATACGAAATTGATGCATTATTTTTAATTGTGAAGAAATAATATTAGTTGTTGCAGTAGGAATTCCCACATCCTTTGCTCTTCGCTCACACACCCACAACAAGAGAATAGGAGAAAAGTGAAATAAGAATGGCCAAATCGACCTTTTATGGCTGCGCGACATTCTAATTTTCGGGATTTGTGTCCCAGAATTGGGACACGGTTGTGTCCGATCGGGACACGATCCAGTGGACACGAATCCGACCGAATCATGTCTGATTCAATCGATTCGGGACACGAGCCCCCTGGGGAATGAATCCGGTTTCATAGATGAGGACAATTCAAGGTCTTCACTTGCTAAGACACAAGCCTTAAGACCTTGCTCGCTACATTTTCAACACAAAACCCTCAAAGAAGTCCCCAAGTTGAGATAATAACAAGCTAGGATTTCCCTCTTAGGGCACACCTAGGGCAAGAGATTTTATGGATGAAAACCAACCAGATGCCCACCAAACTTTGAGGTCAAGGAGATAAGACCTTAGTCTTGGTGTCTAGGCTCTTGGAATCCACCAAATCACTCTCTAATGCAATTCGCTCTATGCCCTACCCTAGCCATCCTACTTTAGGAGACTGAATTTTAGGAAAGGAAAATTATGGAGAGAAATTGAGTTTGATCACCAAAGGCTTAGACTAGTGCTTTGTTCTTTGGGCATATGGAGTCTTAGATGTTTTAGATTAGCCAAAATTGTCTTTAAGGAGGACAAGAATTGATGTCCTAGGTACCAAACCTCAACAATTACCTAGTCAAGAATTAGAGTTTTATGGAGAAAAATCAATATTTCACCACTAGGAACATTCACCACATGTCATGACATGAATTGTGAAAATTTCACTATTGAAATTCTATTGCAGCAATTGAAATTAATTCTTCTAACTGTAAATTAAATTAGCAGTTTATTTCTATGACAACAACGAATTAATCACATTGCAATCTTCACAAATAAAAAATATTGCGGAAGATAAACTGGAATCTAAGAAAACACTGGCATGCACACACAAAATTATGACAGTTATTTTGGACTAAAGTCCCTAGAAAAACCCAACTTGGGAAACTGGTGCAGCAAATGAGGGTTTTTAGTATTAAGCAGTAGTGAGAAATTTCGAGTACAATAAATATCGCCAAACTGGAAAATCTATCCAAGAAGAATACTGGAAAAAATTCTCTAAGGGAAATTACCCTCCTCTGAGAAATCCCGACTCTTGACTGCCTTTGAAAAGCTAGCCGTCCAACAAGCTTTGCGCATGCCCCGTGTCACCCCAGCGCAGTCCTTCAAATGCTCTCCCTGAACCAACTGCCAATCTAGCTGTCTTGCTTGCTTCTGACTGAGAAACTGTCTCTCTAGTGTGAAAATTCTGCTACCCAGAATCCTACTACAACAATTGATTAAATTTCTTCTATTTGTTTAATTGAACAAATTATTTAACGTATGCTACAACAAATATCGAAATAAAATACACTATAGTCTTCACATTAAAAATACAAGGAAAAATACTAGCATAAGTATACACACATTAACATTGTTATTTTTGGACAATTGTCCTTGGAAAAACCCAATGTGGGAAAACCGGTGCGGCAGCTGAGGGTTTGTATATTATACAATAAATGAGTACAAATCTATGATTGTCTAATCTGATGAATCATGTGGAGAAATCTGACAAACAATATCCTGTGAGACAAAACTCAACTTGCCACGGGAACTCGACTCTGACGTGCACATGAAACGAGCTGCTCTACGCTGCCTCTGCGCAGTGACTGCGTCACCCACATAGTCTCTATGTCACAACTGAAGCTGCTCTCTCTCTCTGCAGTGGATCTCTCTGTTGGCTGGAAACTGAAATCTTTTGCCCTCCGAAAATACCCTTTAGGAATTGGCACTGACCCTCTGCTGTCTCCTCAACAGAAAACGAAACTCCCTCTGCAGCTCTACGTAGTCCCAACGTAATCTCCGCGTTATTGGCTCTGCGGAGTTGCCTGTGGCTTCTGCTGCCTTCTCTCTATGCACTCTCCAGATCCGGAATTCTTCCTTTTGGAAATTATCCCTGCCCCTCTCTGTGAGAATCCTCTCGATCGATCTTCTCCCTGAGCACTGCTCACTAAAGAATTTCGATCTCTAGATTCTTTCTTTGTTTCGATTTGTTTTCCAAATGACCCTTCAAACCATTCTTATAGTCTTCTCATTGAGACTTCAACGACCCAGATTAGATCTCTAATCAATGGCTAAGATTAACTTTTGACTTGACTCGCCTTTTCTAGAACATTCACACCCATATCTTATTAATCCATTTTAATTATTTTATTTTCCTAAGTTTAGACTTAGGGTCCCTTTAAAAATAATTAATTATTTTAATTAAATACAATCTGGGTGGAATTTTCCCAAACGATTTCTGGGTTATCTGGAATACATATGTCTAAGGCTCTCGACAAATTTTGAGACTTAGAGCACATTCAATGCTACTGCAAATCAACACTCCCTCTTAGCGAGGAATGTGCTCTAGCAATACACCCTCTAAGTACAGTTCTAACTTTGTAACATCTCCCTTTGCGCTGTTGATGTCTGAAACTGTTGCCCATCAACACTGCGCTGCTGCATTTGTGCTACTGCTGACCCTGCATGCTGTTGCCAACTACCATTGCACTGCATCTCTCTAATATCTATTGCTGCTGTAACTGACAACCCATCTGCTATTGGAATGGGTTCTCAACCATACCCATTTGCTCCCTGAACTAGATGAACTTCGCTCTTCCTAGAGCCTTTGTGAGTACATTTGCTACTTGATCTCTAGTGGGCACATACTGCAGCTGTACTGCCCCATGCTGAACACAGTCTCTGATAAAATGACATCTGATATCTATGTGTTTGGACTGATCATGAAATACTAGATTCTTAGAGAGCTTGATACAACTCTGATTGTCACAATAAACACTAGTCGACTCCATCCTCTTCCTAAACAAACTCACAAGAAGCTTCCTAAGCCATATGGCTTCGCACATTGCTGTGATGGCTGCCATATATTTTGCTTCGGCTGAGCTCAGTGCTACTGACTTCTACTTCCTGCTACACCAAGAGATCGTTCCTGATCCAACGCTGAAATAGTCCCCGGAGGTACTCTTTCAGTCTGCTAAACTTCCTGCCCAATCTGCATCTGTGAACCCGCTCAATCTGACATCATCTCCTTGGGTGTATTTCAACCCATATTCGACTGTTCCCCACACATATCTGACAATGTGCCTTTCTGTTGCCCAATGTACCCTTTTTGGTTCTACCATGAACTCACTAAGGGAGTTGACAACAAAACAATTGTCTGGCATGATGTTGACCAGATACATGAGTGACCCAATGAGGTGTATGTACATCCACTTCCTTGTCTCCCAATGCATTTATCTTCCAGTTGGTTATCATGGGCGTCGCCATGGACCGACAATCCTGCATCCTGAACCTCTTTAGAATTTTTGTGGCATATCTTCCTTGTCCTAGGAAGATCTCTCCATTCTTCTGCCATACCTCCAACCCTAGAAAATAATGCATCAACCCCAAATCCTTCATTTCGAATTCTGCTTCCAGGTTCTTCTTGCAGTCCTTTATGAGCCTAGATGATCCTGTAAGGAACAAATCATCTACATATAGTACCAGAACTAGTGGCTCATTCTCCACCATCAAATAGTAGAGATTGGGTTCTGCATCACTCTTGACAAATCGCAACTGCTGCAAGTAGCTATCAATCCAACCATACCAAGCTCTGGGTGCCTGCTTGAGCCCATGTAAGGCTTTCTTCAGTCTGCATACATGAGATTTCTTCTCATGGGTTTCAAGGCCTTCATGCTGTTTTATGTACACCTCCTCTTCTATCACCCCTTTCAAGAACGTTGTCTTGACATCCATTTGGTGAATCTCCCATCCCATCTGCGCTGCTAAGGATTCAACAGATTTGATGGAGGTGTATCTGGCTACAAGTGCGAAGGTTTCCTCATAGTCAATTACTTCTTTTTGTGCATACCCTTTGCCACGAACTTGGCCTTGTACTTCTCTACGCTACCATCTGCAGCGTACTTGATCTTGTAGATCCATCTTGATCCTACAACTGATCTATTCTCCGGTTTAGGCACAACTTCTGAGCTATCATTCGTCATGATAGAATTGTACTCTTCTACCATGGCATCCACCCATACTTGGTGCTGTACGACTTCTTGAAAACTGGAGGGTTTTTCTACTTGCGCTACCAACGCTTGGTACCTGTCAGGTTGTCTATGCTGATTCTTCTCGATTTTGGGAGCTCCAATGAACTCCTCTGCGTCCCTCAGTGTCTGTCGTGCCTCCCTACTGGTTTGACCACTGGTGGTAGGAGGTGTGAAAATTTCTAAATATTACTTTATGCATAAGCCTTACTGTTAGATTTGGTTATACTTCTCCTACTTAATCAAGTTATTAATGCTGAAAATTCAGATTAACATCGAAGTAAACACATAACAGTTCTTTGTTGAGTTTTTTGAGTGTTGGGATAGCATCGGATGTGCTCTAGCTCCCAAAATTTTTGGAGGGACTAGAGTACATGAGATCTCCAAGACCCAGAAAGGGATTTGGGAAATTCCATCCAGCTTGGGAGATAATTAATTAAGGGCCCTAAGTCTAATTTAGGATAATTAAAATATTAAAGGTAATTAATTAAAACACGTGATGTAAATGACTCAATTCACACGGATCGAGCTTTCTTTTAATCGTAGCCATCGATTCAAGATTAGATTATGGCCGTTGGTTTCCCAATGAGAAAATATAAAGGAAAGGCTTGGGGTCAGTTGGAGAATACACACACGGAGGTAGAGCACTGAGACTAAGCTGAAATTCTAGGGCGAGTTTGCTAAGAATTTTCAGAAGTGTTTCAGCTGCAGCGAGGGGTAGTATTGGCTAAGGGTATGATCTAATCCCAGTGCCAAGAATCAACAAGAGGCAAAGAGAAAAGTAGGGGCAGCAGCAGCAGTTGCACATCGCAGAGGGCTTCAGCTGCTACGCAGTCCCAGAAAGGGCAGCGCTGAGCCAGCAGGAGGCCCCCAAGGTTACGTAGAGGCCATCCAGGGCAGTGTAGGGACTACGTCACCCAGTGTGGGGTCACACAACCCTCTTTAGGCCAGCGCAGAGGCACGCAGAGGCTAGTAGGGCTGACACAGGGGCTTTAGGGGCAGCGCTGGGGTTTATAGAGGCAGAAAGTGGCTGAGTCCTGTAAATCCCGTTTGAGGGTGTGGATCAATCAAGTTTTCAGTCTCCAAAACATTAGGTTAGCTGCTGATCTATTTTTTCTCTGTCGGGTTAACCAGTATGGTGCCAAGATTTGTTGTATTCAGAAACTACTTAATAATATAAACCCTCCAGCAACCAGAAGACTGGTTTTCCCGCATTGGGTTTTTCCGGGGACAATTGTCCAGAAAATCTTGTGTCTCACTTTGTCTGAATCGGTGAAGAACTGTTACCTTCTTACTTCGATGTTAATTTGAATTTTTAGCATAAAGAACTTGATTAAGTAGGAGAAGTATAACCATCTCTAACATTAGGGCTTCTGCATGAAGTAATATTCAGAAATTTTCACAAAGGGGAACGTATTGTTCCGTTCCTATCGAGACTTCAGGAGATTCATGACCAACTTGCAGCAGTGGCGCTACCCCTTCTCCTACAACGATGATGAGACTGACATTGAATGCAGTCATTGACGATTGGCAGGTATTTGTCCAAAGCATCCTGGGTAGAGCAACCTTGCCAGGATGGGAAGAGATGTGGGCTGCTATTCAGCAAAAAGAGCTAAGGAGAGACTTGGTCAAGTGCAAAATTGATGGCAGTAGTGGCAGTGGATCAAAGGTGAAGCACGAGGAGGAAAAAAATGTAGCCCTTGCATCCAAAGGGCAGTAGGAGCAGTGAAGACGTAAGAAAGACGTCTCGAAGATCAGGGACTTCAAGTGTGGTGAACTTGGTCACTACGCTTCCCAGTGTCCTTTGAAGCAAAAGGACAAGGACGAGAAGCATGATTCGAAGGCTGCAACCCAGAAGATCGATGAGGATGAGTACGCCATGAGTGCTTGCACATCTCCAGGAGGGAGATGGGGCGACATTGAGCTGTATTTCAGCAGAACTGTAGTTGGGCAGGATCCTTGAGGAGTCCACCTCTTCAATCATACCTTGTTACGGGAGCCCAAGTTCAGTAGTAGCAGGCTGGAGGAGTTTTCAATCGGTGCAGAGGAGTGCAAAAACGACAAATACAGTAGTTAGAACTTAGCAGTGCTAACATCTGAGCAGTGCAGAGCAGAGTTGCAGCAACGCAGAGGGACTCAGTGCAGAGCAGCAGCAACGCGGTGCTTCAGAGGGACAGCGTGGGTCTAGCAGCACTCAGAGTTTCAACATTGAGATGCATCCTGAACACTTGTTCAGATTCATGGATTTTTTATTTTTTTATTTTTTATTTTTAATTTTTTTGTTTTTTGTTCAGTTGCTTCTTTCAACAGCTGAGTTGCAGTGCAGAGTTAGCAGTGGTAGTGCTAGCAACAGATGCAACATTTGAGGAGTTGCAGTACGGATGCAGTGTTGATCGTGGCAGGGTTAGTAGCAGTACAGTGCAGCAACAATGCAGTGATTGATGGGCAGCATGTTAGACATCATCAACACAGAGGGAGATGCTTCAGAGTTAGAGCAGTGTGCAGCAGGGCATATCTGTAAGAGCACATTCCTCGCTAAGAGGGAGTGTTGATTTTTGGTAGCATCGGATGTGCTCTAAGTCTCAAACTTTGTGGAGAGGCTTAGACACATGCATTACAAGTAACCCATAAATCATTTTGGGAAATTCCACCTAGAAACAATTTTATAAGAAAAATTAATTATTTTTAATGTGGACCCTAAGTCTAACTTAGGAAATTAAAATAATTAATGAGTATTAATGTAAACTGTGGGTGAATCTTCTATATAAAGCAGATCAAGTTTAATATAATCTTAGCCATTGATTGGAGATCTAATCTCGGTCGTTGATTTGTCAATGAGTAGGCTATAAAGGAAGACTTGAGGGTCATTTGTAAGATACACTGAGAGGATCTAGAGATTGAGTTTTTTTTAACGGAGCAGTGCTCGGATGAAAATCAGATCTAAATGATTCTTGATTGCAGTTGAGGGTAGAGTAATTCTGGTTGGAGATCTTCCTGAGCCAGAGAATACATCGCAGAGAAGACAAAGAGGAGTATTAGCGGTGGCGGCGTAGCAGTTACGCAGAGCCAGTAGTGGCTGCATAGTAGCCCAGAGGAAGTTCGAGTTTCAGTTGAGGATCAGTCAGATCTAGTGCCGAAATGCCGAGGTGTGAGACTGTAAGGGGCGAGAGGGTTAGATCTAGCCAGCGGAAGATCATCAACGCAAAAGCCATGCAGTCCCCACGTAGTGTGATGCAGAGACTGCGCAGAGCAGTGGAGGGCTTGCCATCTGAGATTTGTTGATCAGTCGGACTTCTAGTATCAGTGTGTGAGGTAATCTCATCAGCTTCTTTGTTAGTCACATTCTCTGTAGGGATAGCCAGAAAGACATCCCAAATTGTATTCAGAAAATCACTGCATAATATATAGACCCCAGATCAGTTGCACTGGTTTTCGCACATTGGGTTTTTTCAGGGACGTTTGTCCAAAACAACGGTGTCCTGTGTGTGTGTTATTTTTCTTGCTCAGATTTCTGTTTTCACAAATATTTTAATGGGTGAAGGCTGCTTCAGTAACTACTTAGATATTTTAAGAAGTAATCTTTATATAACTTGTTAAATCAGATTTGCAAGTAGGAGAAGTAGTTCAGCTTGTTGTAGTAGGGATTCTAGATCTAGATCTTGGAATTTTCACAGGGTGGCTAATGATAGTGTGAGACATTTTCTCACTACCTCTTTGCAAGTTTATTCTTTGTATCGGATTGCCAATTTGCGCATCCAAATATTTGTATTCAGAAAACTACAACATGATAATAAAACCCTTAGCTGTTGCACCTGTTTTCCCGCATTGGGTTTTTCCGAGGACGTTTGTCCAAAAAAAACGGTGTACTTGTGTGTGTTTCTATCTTTCATGGTCAGTATTTTATTTTCGCAGTATTTTATGTTATGAAGGCTGTAGTAGATTTTATTTTGATATTTGTTGTGTAACACTGTAAATAACTTGTTCAGTTTTTAACAGGTAGGAGAAATTTAATCAATTGCTGCAGTAGGGATTCTGATTTAGGAATTTTCACATGGTATCAGAGCGTGGGTGAAGCAGATAAGAGCTCAGTTTTAGGCGAAAGAGGGAGTTTGAAAACACTGCATAGGCAACATTTTGAAACCCTAGAGAGGCTACACAGTCCATTGGCTGAGAGGGCTAATTTTCATGGAAAATTACTTCTTTGAGTGAGTTGATAAAGAGTTAAATTTCCGGATCGAGATTTGTCAGAGGTAGAGGGAGAAACGTAGTAGTTTCCACGCAGAGCAGATCTTCAGCTGGGACGCAGTTTTTCTATAGCAGTTTGCTAGAGCAGAAAAGTGTTAGAAGGGAAGAAGAACACATACTGAGGGAATTCCTAGCCAAGGAATTCGATTTCTCACCGCAGAGCAGAAGTAGCCGAGAGTAGATCTACTTACTCTAGTAGGGAGTGCGTAGAGCCAGTCAGCAGCTGCGTAGAGGAGAGAGGAGGCAGTTCGAAATTTGCTTGGCGAGATGGCATCAACTGGGTTAAGAGATTAGGATCGGTTGGAGGGTGCCTCCAACTATGTGATCTGGAAGGCAAGGATCTCCTTCCTTCTGGATGAGCATGATCTTAAAGCTTCTATTGATAATGTGGTAGCTGAGCCCACAGATGCAAATCAACTTAAGGCTATCAAGAAGGAGATGGCGAAGGCCAAGTGGGTGATCCTTGACAGAGTGAGAGATCACGTTGTATCTCACATAACAGGCAAGGGCACAACCAAAGAAATGGTGGATGCATTGGCCACGTTATATCAAGGATCTTCTGAGCAACGGAAGATGTACTTGGAAGGGAACACGAGATGCACGAGGATGCAGAAGGGGTAGCGCATCGACCCTTTCCTTACGAGGCTTCAGGATGTCCAGGATTATTTGGCAACTGTAGGGTTAGCGCCTTAGCCTACGAAGTTTGTGAGATTAGCCTTGAATAACGTCTCAAAAGAATGGCAAGTTTTCGTCTAGAGTTCTGGGCAGAGAAAAATTACCAGATTGGGAGAGGAGGTGGGTTGATCTCCAATGAGAAGAGATGAAGCATGATTTGGTGAAGAGAAACCTAGATAGCAGCAATAACAGTGGGACAAAAGCAGAGGTGAAGGAAGAGGAGAATGCAACCCTCGCATCAAAGGGGCAAGAGGAGCAGCGCAGGCTAAAGAAGGATATTTCGAAGATCAAGTGCTTCCGATGTGGTAAGATGGGCCACTTCAGCTCTAAGTGTCCTCTTCGGAAGAAGGACAAGGAGAAGGAGCAGGATCAACAAGCTGCATCCGTAGAAATTGACAGGTTGTCCTTCAGATTGGAGGAAGAGTTTGCCATGATCACTGAGATACCTCCAGGGGTGAGGTCGGGTTATTTGGTTTTGTAGCCTCAGAGAGCTACAGGATGGGCAGGATCCTTGAGGAGTCCATCTCTCGGATCAATACATTGCTACGAGAGCCCATAGCAGCAGTAATAGGATGGACCAATGATAGTTGGTGCAGTCAGGAGCCAGAGTGACAGATGTAGTGGCTGGTAGCGTGAGACTGAGCAGCGCAATGTAGAGTTGGCAGCAGTTCAGAGTCAACAACAACGCAGGGATCAACAACAGTTAAGACTTAGGTGACAGATGCATCAGACTGAATACAATTGGTTCAGTATGATGGACATCTCTCAGTTGCAGCAGCAACAGATGAGAGGGAGTTGCGGATGTTGCAGTGGCAACAACAAAAGAGTTGCAGTGCAGATGAAGTAGTTGACAACGGTTCAGCAAGGTCAACAACAACACGGATGCAACACAGAGTTAAAGCAGCGCAGTAGTTGGTGGGCAACAACAACCAGACCTCAGTAGCGCAACTAGGATGGTGTAGAAGTCAGAGTGATGATTCAAGAGGTTGCAACACTGGATCACATTCCTTGCTAAGAGGGAGTGTTGATTTTTGTAGCATCGGATGTGCTCTAGCCTTGAGATTTTGCAGAGAGGCCAAGACACATGCATTCTCCAAAACCCATAAATTGTTTTGGGAAATTCCATCCAGAGATGGCTTAATTAAAACAATTAATCATTTTTAATGTACTCCTAAGTCTAAACTTAGGAAATGTGATTAATTAAAGTGTATTAATTAAGTCGGACATGAATTTTATAGATAAAGATGATGATTGACTCCCAGTTAATCTTAGCCTTTGATTATGTTTTAATCTTGGCCGTTGATATGTCAACGAGAGATTATAAGGAGGTCGATGGGCATTTGGAGAACACACCGAGTGAGAGAGATCTAGAGATTGAATTCTCAAGATAGCATCACAACAGTTGTCGGAGAGACATCGAGTGATTTCTTTGTAGTGAGGGGTAGGGATAGTTGGCCAAAGGAAGATTTTCCTGATCCGGTGAGTGCATTGCAGAGGAGGCATCGAGAGGTCCAGAGAGGCAAGGCAGTGCCACACAGAGGTAGCGCAGTGCTTCAGAGGGAATCCACAGTTTCACTGAGGAGCAATCGAGATCTAGTGCCAGGAGCCAGGGTGTGACACCGGAGGGCCAAAGATCCGAGTTTCTAGTCAACAAATTGATCAGCTAGAGGGGTGCACAGTTCCTAGAGGCTGTGACGCAGCGACAACGTAGAGGCAGCGTGGGGCAAGCCATCCAGAGCCCGGACCAGTGTCGGATCACCAATGACAATGTGACACATTTTCTCACTACCTCTTTGCTAGTTTATTCTCTGTATCAGATTGCCAGTTTGGGCATCCAAAGATTTGTATTCAGAAAACTACTGCATAATAATAAAACCCTCAGCTATTGCACCGATTTTTAGGGGACATTTGTCCAAAAATAATGGTGTACTTGTGTGTGTTTCTATCTTTCCTGCTCAGTATTTAATTTCCGTAGTATTTCATGTTGTGAATGTTGCAATAGATTTTATTTCGATATTTGCTATGTAACACTATAAATAACTTGTTCAGTAATTAACAAGTAGGAGAAATTTAATCAGTTGTTGCAGTAGGGATTCCGATTTAGGAATTTTCACAGACAAATCTAGAGCAGGGCGCCTCCCACCTATTAGATTACCTCCTAGTCCCAAAGTTGCAACCATATATCTATTTAGAGTTTCTTTCTTTCAACCTTATATGTTAGGCTTATTCCCCTCTCTTACATTCCCCCTAGGATCATACAATTGGACCCCTTGATGGTTCTAGAGGACTCCCACAACGAGCCAGTGCCCAGTTCCCCCCAATGCAATTGGCCATGAGACCCATGAGACCTTGACATAATTGGCTTCATTGTCATATCTCTCTTTCTCACGCTCTCTCTCTCTCTCTTGATAGTTTCGGAGTTGTCCACTTTTCTAGTCTTGGAAAAAATCACTTTGTGTTTTGTATCACTGTACCTTTGTCACAATTATATGTATGTGTTTTGAGGCTATAGTATTGTAGGTTTCTTTAGGTTCTTTTAGGCATTCCATAGTTGTGCTTGCAGTCCCACTTTGTATTCATATTGGTTGTATTCTTTAGTCCTATTGATATACTTTTGTGGTCATTCGTTGGACATTAATAAAATTATCTTATCTTATGTTGATGTAGCCCTTGGACTTAATTTGACCAATATTGGATAGGCATTCATCCCATGTCATCCATCACCCCATTTATTTTCTATTCTACAAAAATAGTGTTTTTTAAAGCCATCTCTTCACATAACCTTGAGCCTCTTTGTCATATCCTTAGCAATTCTACTTAGGGATACTCCCTTGTGTTGGAGAAAAGCGAACTTAAAGTGAGAGAGGGGAGTTACTTAGGTGACAATGGGTAGCCCCTGTAAGTTTCTCTAGTGTTTTCACTTTGTTCTTGGGACTTTTATACATATAAGTGAAAGTTTGGTAAGTAACACATTCCACTATGTATATGCCACATAACATATGCGATGGCAAATGGAATACTACTTAATAAGAAACTAAAACTAACCGTTAAGCGGTTTGTGCACTAGGTGTAGAGAATTGCATCATATAACACTAATTTTAGGTGTATTGTCATTGTAGATATATGGTGACAGGATGGCCATGGATGAACTACTTTTTTGATGTGATAGTGATTGCCACATAGAACTAACCTTTGGAGGTCACCATTGTGAGGTTTGAGCTGGTGATATAGCTTTCTCTACAAGTGCAAGGATTTTCCACTTTGTCAAGAATACTAGAACTAATTACATTTCCTTAATTTATTAAGTAGATATGCATACATGCTAATCACTACAACTCTTTTTCTTTGTATATGACTTTGAGGGTCTGAGAACTGATATAAGGGCACTTTTTCTCCCCGGGAAAGCTGTGTTTTAATTTAATGACTATTCAGATCCAGAATGCTGTTTTATATTAAGGAACTAAAAGCAACAAATTAACTACACAAATCTTTGATTTTTATTGAGGGATCCATGCAGATGATGATGCTATTCACTTTTTTATGTAATTGACTGAATCCTGAATAAATCATATTGAAAAAGAAAGAAAAGAGCAGTAGGCTAGTGCACCAACGTCGATTAGTGTTATCTTTGTAGAAGAAGATCAATGTGTTATGTTCTCTTTTCATACTTGTGTGAAGTAGTCCGAGTTGAAATTGTCTTTATAGATATTCTAGTCCGTGTAACACAAAAATTATAGAACTATAATTTGGAGGCATGCTTCCATATCAATGCAGTAGTTTTTACTATTTAACTATGGTTAGATTATAGACATATCCTAAGGTCCGCGTAGTATTTGGTCTTACAGATGAAGAAGAGTAAATATAGATCTTTCTGGGTACATGTTGACGATAGTTTTATGTGGCAAGAATGGTAGAGATGCTTAAAAATGTAGAATATTTAATTTACTGATATGTTGTGTGAACTTTTCTAGTGGTGAATCCTAATATACATTGGGTTTGTGTTTCTTTAACAGCGCTGCTAGAGATGGTTTGTTGGAGAACTTGAAGATCCTCTTGAACGTATGTTTTGAACTTTCACGTTTCTGCTATAGTGGACAATCCTAAATTTGTATCACATAACATTGTGGTGAATCTTTCTGTGACTCTGGTATGTGTGATTAGTTTGTAAGTTACATCCATTACATCTGATGATTATTGAAACTATAAGATTAATCAAATACTCTAGTTCGTATTTTGCTTTTATGAATACATATATAGTGCTTCATTTCAAAGACATATTCCTCTTCCGTATTGCTATTATGAAGATTTAAGCCAATGGAAGATTGAGCAATGAGGTAGTAATTGTTAAGACTGTTGTACTGCAAATATTACAGATTGCAAAAAAAGAAAGTAAAGTCTGTTCATTGACTTTATTGTGAGGGAACAAGTCAATAAGTATTATGGATCAATGGGTCAAATATGGTAAGTGTGGTTTTAGACACTGTATCAGGAGTGGATGTACCATATAGACAATAGCATGAATTGATAGACGTGTGATTATCTTTGATTGATCTGATTTCTATGGTGGATAGAATGTTAGATATGATGGTCATAATTAGGCTTAGATGTGATTTTATTATGTACTAAAGTTATAGTAAATGACTTATGCAAAAGTCTCTTTAATAAAATGATGTAATAGTGCCTTAATATTGATTTATTAATGATTAAGATATTCAGGAATTAAATAACGCACTCCTCCCTGTTGATAAGTTTTTATTTATCAGACAACATTGTGGTATTTAAATATTTGATTTTCAAATTTCAACACCTCCATCTATTCAAATATTGAAAGAATTAGTGTTTATAAAATGCAATATTTAATACTCGGAAGGAGAAAACATGTGAATTCTTTGGTAGACAATGTTTCATTTTCTTGTAGCAAACACTAAGATTTTGAATAAGGCATTTACAAGGTATATGATCTAGATGTTTAAATCCAACTAGGGTGTAATCTAGTGTATGCATGTAACAGTAGAGTGTGAGATAAGGGAGGCTCATTTTAGGCATGAACCATAGGTGGGGCATTTTTGTGTAGACAAAAGGGTATGAGCAACCACATGGTTGAATTGGTGTTATTACCCCTTGACATGTAGGGGCAAGTTGTTGTGAAAATTCGATGACCCGAATTCCTACTACAACGATCTGATATTACTTCTCCTAGTTGTTAAATTCTACAAGTCATTTACACTGTTCTACAAGTAAATATTGAAGCAAATACAAGTGCAGCCATGACTAAATAAATAAAATGTGGAAGACAAGTACTGAGAAAGAAGAAAGACAACACACACAAGTGATACCGTTATTTTTGGACTAATGTCTTTGGAAAAACCCAATTTGGGAAAAATGGTGCAATAACTGAGGGTTTGTATTATTGAGCAATAGTTTTTTTGAATACAATCTGGATGCCCAAATCTGACTATCCAATAGAGAATCTGACTGACAGAGAATTAGTGAGGATTACCTCACACTAACACTACAAATCCCGCACTGACCCAACCCTGAACTGACAAGCCCCACGCTGCCTTTGCGCAACTCTACGTCACAATAGCTGGGGACTGCGTCACTCCCTTTGGCAGATCTTTCTGTTGGTTGGACATAGATCCTATGGCCCCTTCGGTCTCACACCCCGACTCCCTGGCACTGGATCTGGCTGATCCTCAGCAAAATAACAGATCTCTTTAGAGGCTCAGCATTGGCTCTGTGTGGCTCTGCGCTGCCCAACATAGCCCTTACGCTGCCTCTTCTGCGTTCTCTCTCTTCCTTCTTTGCGATGTATTCCCGACTCAGGACAAATCTCTCCAACTGGAACTATCTCTACCCCTCACTGCAAGAATCAACTCGATGATCTCTCTGGCTGCTCTGCACTGCTCACTTGAGAAATCGATCTCTAGATCCTGCTCAATGTGTTTTCCAAATGCCCAATCAGGCCTTCTCTTATATCTTTCTCATTGATAAATCAACGACCCAGATTAAAACATAATCAAGGGCTAAGATTAACTTGACTTGATCTTCGTCTTTTTTCTAGAAGATTCACACCCAGTTCTATTAATACACTTTAATTATTTTAATTCCCTAAGTTTAGACTTAGGCTCCCATTAAAAATAGTTAATTATTTTAATAAAACCTCATCTAGGTGGAATTTCCCAAAACACTTTTTGGGTATTTTGGAATACATGTGTTTAAGCCTCCCTTCAAAATTTGTGACTTAGAGCACATCCGATGCTACCACAAATCAACACTCCCTCTTACTGAGGAATGTGCTCTAGTAATGCAACCTGTTGAAGCATCACACTGAATTTGTAACAACTCCCCCTGCACTGCTGATGTTTGACAGTGCTGCCCACCAACTATTGCGTTGCTGCATCTATACTGCTGCTGACTCTGCATACTGCTACCAACTGCATCTGCACTGCAACTCTGCTGCTGCTGCAATAGAAAACATCCTGTTGTCGCACAAAATGTCTAGGCACTGCGACAATGACTCAGATCAGGGGTTGTCACACTGATCTCCAATCTCTTTGTTTAAGCTATCTCCTTATAGTAGACTAAGGGGTGTAGACCCTATGTAAATGGAATGAAGGAGAACTAGTTGAGAACCAACCAGTTCGGGAGACATAATTAAACGACCAAATACTTGTAAAAGATCTAGCAAGATTAAATGATTCGATTAAATTTGAATGTTTGATACCAGTGCCTTATGGAGTCAACTATCTTGCTAAAGAAATTACAACCAAGTATTTGATGAGAAACTGCTGCTTGGATGAATCACTGTCCTATATGCAATGCTAACTTAGAATGTAGAATGCAAGGAGAATGATTAGAAGGCGGAGCAAGATGAAGCAAGCTTCGAAGATGAGAGGTGATGTTAAGAGCTTAAAGCACTTAGATTACAAATAATTTGATCTAACCACTAAGTACTTAAGCGAGTGCCAATTATGAAGATGCCAGAAATTACTCAATTAAAAGATATACAATTTGTCACAGATCCACAATAAAGCTCAAAAAATATATCGATCACATTTACTTGAAAAATTTCCTAAATATTAAAAAAATATCCAATATTTGAGTAAATGAAACAAGAGCTAATTAAACATTAAGCGATTTTAATCGATATCAAACATAAAAAATAATCTCATGCCATTAATCATTAAACTCAGTTGAAGAAAATGAAAGTAACTTAGTACTTGAATCTCAATAATTAATCATCAAGAAATACCATGACATTTCAATGCTAAATAAACATTTCGTCAGATAATTTTATGGATTAAACGATATTCTAAAATAATGCAAATCCAACAATTTTTTTATTTTTCTTTATAGTCAAACTTAGGATATTAAAAATTAAATATCAAATTGACTGTAAAAACTCCACAATTAAGCCTAAATATTTTATCATTTAAATGGCCCAAAACTCCAATGTCATAAGATAAACTTAAAAAAATGATTTTGCAAGTTGTATATACAACAAAGAATTGAAAGAATTTAAAAGAAAGGAAAACTTTGATTAATGTTAAAAAATTAATGAATTATATATATATATATATATATATATATATATATATATATATATATTTTGAATCTTTACAAAGGGTTAAAAAGTTAAGTAAAACAAATTGAATTAAAACCAAACCCAAATTAGCTACACATTAGAAAAAAAACAAATTTGAAAATTTCTTTTTACAAAGTTAAACTTGTTTTTCCTTTATAAAGTTTAGGAGTTAATTAAAAGATAAAAGCACTCTCTCAAATAAAAATTGAACTTTACAAATAAAAATAAATAAATTGAAGAGTTATGTTATTTGTTATGAGTTAGGTTCGATTTAGGTTTGTGAGCAGGTAAGCGAGAGAAGCTCAAGCAAAAATATGGAGCCGTCAGTTGTCAAGGGTGAAAACAATGCATGAGGAGAGTAAGGGCAGAGGGAGAAGATTCACGCATTGGAAGAAAGGGACCCTGGCAACTGCAAATGAATGAGAGGGAAGTTGCGGAACACAAAGGAAAGGATGGACAACAATGGAGCACGCAGGGATTGAAGCTGACAGCAAGGAAAAACACAGGAAAAGGATGCAGCAATAGAAAGAGAGAATGCATCGTGACAGGATGGTGAGGAGACTGGAGCGGGACGCAAACAGGAGGGAGGACTGTGTGAGCATAAACGCACGCAGATGGAGAGAGAGGCTGCGGGAATGAGAGCGATGAGGGAAGAAGAAAACTCACACAAACAGGGAATAGGGCACGCATAGGTAGTGAGAAAAGACAACGTGAAGAGACCAATGCAAGAGGTAACATGGGTTAACGCAGGGTTTAGGAGGAGAGACGACAACAAGAGAAAAAGGGCACACAGATCCAGAAGAGGAGGGGAAAATGTGCAGAAGAATGAAGGAGATAAGATCTTAGAAGATTGCACTTGATTCCAATGATTTCCAACCAGACAGGTTTTTGGACAAATCGATTTTCTACTTTACAAAATTGATGAAACCCTTCCCAAAATTTCAGAGATTACTGCAAGAAATTCAAGGGTGAATTCACCAAAGGACCAGTGTCAAATATTTTAAATCTCTAAAGGGTTTACGTCCTTGAAAATTTGTAAAATTCAAAACCACTTAAAAGAATTTGAATTTTTTTTCTTTTGCTCAGAAATTTAATTATGAGAAATTCCAATTCTGGAAAAAAATTTGATGATCTTGAATGAAACTTTTCCTTGCAATAGTTATGTATTCCGAGGAAAGATCTTACCCTCCAAGGCCTAGACCTTGCTCGGGTCTTGGAATTTCCTTTGAAAAACCCTCAGATCCACACTTGTACAAACCAGGAACCAAAGCCCAAAAACCCAACACAAAAAATCGAAAACGAAACCCCGATCCCAAGTTAGAAATAAAAAAATTCTAACTATTTACATAATTAAAAATACAAATCTATACAATGTATTTACAGATTTGTGCACAAGAGTTGCAGATCTATCAGATCTGAGGAGTGTAAGTCTGACTTCGCTCCCAGATCTAAAGATCTAAGGCTCTTACTAGCCAGATCTAACTTTAAATTCAATAAAAGTATGTAATATTCCCAATTAGCAACAGCTAATTGGAAATATTAATTTTGTCTATTTTTTGCCTTTATAAAATTAAAATATAAATAAAGTGGGTGAAAGGAGAATATGACTCACTTAGGATAAAGCGCACTCCCTAAAGTCACTTAGGAGATATAACGTTGTGGTCAAGGTGGGCCAAGGGGGCCAAGTGACAACGTAGAGGGGTGACACACTTAGACAGCGTGGGCCCAGCCAACGCAGTTGAGTTGGCAACATGGGCCAAAGAGAGGCAATGTAAGCATGGTGGGGCCAAGGAGAGAGGGAGGCTCACCCAAGATAAAAAGAGGAGAGGCTACCTCATTCTCTCATGATTGATGATTATGCATTTTGGAGATTGTCTCTAGACATTGAGCATGCTTGCTGTTTAGCTAGTCTGCACGTACTGTTTAGTACACCGGGTGTCTTCGTGCGGAGATCCCACCCTCAGCCCTAGGGAGTGCTTGCTCAGGTGAGGTTTCTACCATCATTTATGCAGGAGGATTTGTGGTTGCCTTCGTTGTGGAGCAGAGCATCTAGGGACTGCGCAGTCTTGAGAGGGAGGACACGGTTCATTTTGGGAGAGCTCCAGATTGGTGCCATCTTGGAGGATTTGGGCCGGAAAAGTGAGCAAGGGGTCAGCCCTTGCCTATTGGAGATATTTGGGAGAGATCAGAGCTTCAGTCATTGAGGAGCATTCCTTGGAGGGACAACGCAGTCTTGCAGAGGGAGGACACAGTTCTAGTTTTGGAAGAGTTCCGGATTGAGGTGATTTGGGTGGATTCAGACCGCAGGATTAGGGAAGGGATAAGCCCTTACCTATTGGAGACATTTTACAGAGGGAGAGGCCATATTTTGCAGTGTTGCCTTCAGGGTCAGCGTTTTCCCCTGAGGGATATCGTAGTGCCTCAAAGGAGGTATTTTTCGGGGTCAGCCATTCTCGAAAATCTTTCTGGGCTTTTCTGGGTTTTGGGAGAGGAGGCCATTCCCAGAGTTTCAACATTTTCCAAGTAGGGGAACAACCCCAAAGACTCATTTCATTCCAGCAGTTGCAGCAACACGACAACATTTTCCAGCAGCTTGGAGATTACGCAGTTGATAGAGGGAGTAGTCATTCCATACATTGTCCTGAGAGCATTTCTACACTTGCCTTGAGCAAGTCGAGGTGCTATCATTCTGATCGCCTTTGTACTTTCCTTATTTCTCAGTATTAATACAATGGCTCAGCGTTCTCCATATTATGTATTTTGTCTCGTGATTTATCTTTAGTGCTGTGTACCTTGTTTGTGTGCTTTATTTTACTGTTTATTTCCCTTCGGGATATTACAAAGTAAAGATAAATTATTTATTTAGGCACAAGCCCTAGAAAAACTTTGCAAAAAGAGAACTTAAGATAAGCCTGGGGAATTAGATTCGAAGGGCTCTTCAGATCTTATTTCCTTGGGAGTCAGCTGGTCCAGCCAAGGACTTCCCCAAATGCCCAGTTCTAAATCCAAAAGATTTTTGTATACTTAAAGTCAAACTATTAAATCAATAGAGAAATAAGATAAAAATAGAATTTTCAAGAATTAGAGATACTTGCTAATTCAATCCAATCAAATTCTTACTCTAAATCTAGTAACCTAAGCAAGATACCTGTGCAATAGATTACTCTACAAGAGCTATTAGTCAACAATTCATTAAAATAATTACCAAAAGAATATAAAGAACAAGTTTACCATAAAATGCCAAAGAGGAACACGACCATCAAATAAAACTCCAAAGACTTTGTTCGTATTATTCTAGAAAAGTAGTACAGGAGAGCTTCAAGAGCTAGTACACAAACAAGAGATTGGATGATCAAAAGACTGACATTGACCTGTAATTTATAGGTAAAATCTCCAACGGCTAGTTCGCTTGATCCCCATCAAAGTAATCTCGACTGTTGAAAAGGTTTTGATTATCTTTTAATCTCGTCTGTCGAAATTATTATTTTTTGAGGAATTTCGAAATTTTCATTTAATTCCCTTTTAATTGACTCAAAAATAATAATTTTGAGTTAATTACCTCAAAAATTTGACTTTGACCTAACTATCAAGGTCCAAGGGTCCAAAATTTTTCAAAATTTTCAATATTCCCTTGGCCGCGGGTCCTTTAAAAATTTATTTTTTAGAGACTCACGAATTTTGCCTTTGAAGAAATTAAATTTATCTAGGATATAAAATTAATTAAATTTATGGCTTAGGATTTTTAATTTAATTTGGCCAGAAAATTTAATTAATTGACTCATGAGGGGATTAATTGTTTTTCCAACCCTCTTTACATAGGATTAATACATTAAACTCATGAGGGGAACACCTGTTCGTAATAGACCCTCAATAATCTACCCAATTATGCGACTCAAAATATGATCTAGTAGACCCAGCAATCTATAATAAAATGATCTAGCCAATTAGCTAAGATCATTCCCAGATTACTTTTACAAAGACTCAATAAAAAACACTAGGACTCACTTAATATCTTGATGACAAAATTCACCCTAGCTTTGGGGTGAGGTTGGAGGGAAAAAACTCTGCCAATTATTTGTGTCTAGAGACACAGATGAATCAGTGACACGAAAAACCTCTTAGGATAGAAATCGTCACCAAAATATTAGGCTTACCTAGGTTGTTACATACATGATGGTCTTACGAAGATAATTTACATTATAAACATGCAGAATGAGTTTACATATTTTACAAAACTGTCAACTGAAAGATGAAATCTGAATGGCACGAACACTCGAACATGATAGATCCCTTTTGCGAAAAAACGGGTGTACTACTATGGGGTCGTTGACATAGAGTGGTCAACATCTGACTCTACTTGGGGACACGTTGCTTTATTAGAGGAATGTGAGAATCCAAAATCTGCATCCAAGCAACACACAAAATTATGTAAGTAGCGTCCATCCAAATATCATCATATAACATTAAGCACATGAAATTAGAAGCTCTTCATTTATTGACTACTCTGCTCAAATGAAAATATAAATTTAATCTAGCTACAAAATGAAAATGCTGAAATAACAGGGTGTAAGGTTAGAGATACAATACAGAGGATGCCCTGTGGCATCAGATGTGTTCAATATAGTGCATACTGAGCATTTGCCTGCTTTTTGGAAAATCTGTAGGCTTCTTCTCAGATGTCCCATGTGCGATCTTGCATACGGTAGGACTTTGTCTTATACGAAAATCGAGCTTCTCGCGGCCATCGGATGCATCAAACCGCTTCCTTATTCTTTTTCTTTTTCGCTTCAGGCTTTTCTTCGTGGCAGACTGTATTGTTGATGATGTGGAACAATGTGCTTGTGAACTTTCAGACGAAGTATTTAAGATATTTGTGACATGGCTCTCTTCATTCTACATCTGTTCTAGATCCTTTTTAATTTATTCTCTGATCATGTCATCCTCAACTAAATCTTCGTTAATGGGGCCAACCGCTTTCTGTGATTTCCTTTCTTCTAACCTCTTATGCATGGAACTCATTTCTCTGGCATGCCTTACTATTAATTTCGCTTGATTGAGCTCAGTTTTCATGAATTTGTCTTGCATTTGAAATGATTTTCCTCCATAGTTTTCATTTCTCGTGTGTGCTTTGCTTCCATTGCAATCATATGTTTTTGAATAATGGACATCTAATTAGAATGATTAACTTCCATTACCTTTTATCAGTTTTCAATGGTATACATTTCTTCCACATTTATAACACATGGTGCTTGTGTTTTCTCTATGGCCAATAATCTATTCAGAAGAGATATTTGATCAACTTGTCCTTTATAATTTTATCATTCTTCGCTTTCATGCCCATGAAGCAATTTTGCATATAGTTTCTCTTTCTTATGATTTACTTGCATGATAACTAACTGATTGTTGTGATCAAATTCCATGATGGCCATTTCTTCATCATGTCTTTCTTCCATGGCAGTTATTTGATTGGAGTGATCGAATTCCATGATTGTTATCTTTTCCTCTAAGGCTAATAAATTACTCTGTATAGAACCAATTTCTGTAATATTCCAAATTTGGAACAACTACACTATTGGGAATATCTCAAGATATTACCAATGTGGAGAGCTAGCAATACATAAACATAACTGGAAGTAGCTGTGAATAGCATCAACTTTAGAAAATACAATAAGATCTCATAGCCATCTCATTAATGATATAGTAGTAGAAAGTGTACAAGATCTTGAGGAAAAGATCACTCAAGCTTAGGCAAATCCACCATCAAAGACACAAGTACAATAATCATGAAATACACAGCTACATATGATAGCCAAGTTATGACAGCATAGTCTTTTATGGAGAACTGCTGCAAAATAATGTCAATACATGGATATGACAATATACAGCTCAAATAAAGTAGGGGGAGCAAGATCTCAACCCCTGGAAACAACAATACACAACCCTTAAAAGGATTGGCTGAAATAAGCATAAAATGGCAAATCTGCAGAAATGCCGGAGTTGCTGGGTAGCAGTTGCAACTCAGAAACTGGAAATGGATGAAGAGAGCTGATGATGCTGCAAATGATGGTTAAATCTCATCCAAAGGATCTCTCAGGTGAAAGGCTGATCCAATCCCTGAAGATCTCACCCTCCAAAATAGTGGAGCAAGTCCCCACTGCAATTGCACTAAGAAATAACGCAGTCTAGAGAAGGGACTGCGCTGTTGGTGAAGGGAAGTGCTTGGCCTGATGCCAATGGTCTGCAATAAGCTCAGGAATCTCCCTCACTAACCTCCCAGAGGAATAAAAGCTCCCTCCTCTGAAAGATGAGCCAAGGAAATGGTGTTGTGGAGTCCTCCATTGCAACACCCTGCAACACAAAGTTATCCTGCTTCAGGAATAACGCTGTGACTGAAGGAGGTGGCTTTGGCCTTGAGCCAAGAAATGTGGAGAATGAAGAACAATCCCTCAAGAGGCCTCTCAAGAAGGAGAAGGAATCCTAAACAGGAATTCCCCGGCAACTTTGCTAAACAACAAAAGAATGCACAATGTCTGAATAGACAATGAAATCAATAATCCAATTCATGAATAACAATGGCTGCCTTGCCCTCCTTTTAAACAAGTGAAAGCTTTCTCCCCATGGGTCCCACTCATTAGGGTTTCCTCCACCAAATATCCTCTTCCTCATTCACACTGCGCTGTCTTCCAAAGTGATCCACTCCTCCTATGGCAGCACTGTTGACTTGGTCAAACCTGACCTTGTCTTCATGCAATTGTCCCCTTTCACACATAAGGGTGTGAAATCCAATTCTTATGTCTATCCCTTTTCAGATGTGAGGGATTTTATTCAGGTTTTCAATAAGCATGGGCCTCCTTACCCATTTATTTAGCTGCTAGGTGATAAAAACAAAATTTTAATATTCCATTTAGCTATGTGTTAAAATGAGAATATTACAGTCCTTCCCTCCCAAATGTTGCTTGTCCTCAAGCAACTGCAAGGATAGAACTGAAAAATCTCCACCCAAGGCATGGAGTTTGAAATATGTTGAGGAACATCTTCCCCATGTGGATCCTCCATCCCCCAAGCAATCATCCATACAAAATGAGTTACCTCCCAACATGGCAACTCTTGAAAATCATCTTCCACCTTTGGCTCCTGCAATATAGGTGGGTTGGAAATCTGATCTTGGTAGACAAAATAGCCTACCCCACGTTGTCCTCCTCTCCACTTAGGATAAGTGCAAAGTATATGCTGATCTTGGGCTGCAATAATGTTGCCCTCAAGTGGCAAGATGAAGTTTAGACCTCCAAGGATCTCTTCTCCAGCGTTATGAAACATGCTGTCCCAAATCATCTCATATGTGATGAGTTGGAAGTCACCATCATATGGCATCCAATCAATCATATGGCTCACCTCAAATGGAAACAAATGTTTTGCTGTAGTGGCCACATATTCTCTCATGCTCCCATTAGAACATGTAATGCAAATCATGTGGGAGATCTCTCCCCCAAGGGACACATCCAACCAATGTGCCATTCCCCCAATCATGCTCCCAACAAATATAAAAACAACAGCGACATGAAGAATCATAATGAGAACCATGCTTGCTGTCATGTGTAGCAAGGGAGAAAGACAATGGCCCCTCAAATGTAACCAACGCAGTTTGACCCTTAACTGCAAAAGAGTGAGATAAAAAGTGTGGCTTCTCAACCACTTGTTTGCTGTCCCACTCTCCTCATATGTATGGAGAAAGTGAATGATGTATGGTGCAAGGTGAGCATGTCCTCCAAAATACATTTCCTCCCCAAGTTCTCCTAGGGAGTGGTCACCAATATTGCTCATGACCTTAAGTAGACCATGGGGTCTAGAAAAAAGAATGCTCGTCCTTGGAGCAACATCCTGTACATGTATGGTTAAGGGATGCATATATACATTATACAAATCATTATGCAAATAAAAAATACCCTTACCATAAGTCTTGCTCATGCAAATGGAGTGGCCCAAAGATGAGTCTCCTCTCATCCTCAAAGAGAAAAGAGGTGGCTGTGCTAACTCCTCCAAAGAGTTATGTATCTCCTCCATATGCACATGATCCATGCATCTCCTCATATGCTGGTCTGTCAATATCATGCAAGTAAAATGATCCAATATCATGCAAGTAAAATGATCCTTGGAATACTCCACCAACAATCGGGAGCTCCAACATGGATCTATCCTCCATAGTGACAGCACTGATGATCCCTCATGAAGAACATCTGTCACATGGTCCTCCTCTCCTTTGACATTTCCTACTCCTGCAACATCATATAAGAAATGAGAGCAAATCTGCCCTTGCTCCCTGAAGAACAACCCAAGCAACAAAAGTTTTTGTTGCCTCCTTATGCTCTCATCATACAAGACATGTGATGAAGACATAGTTGAATGATATGAATGTTGCATCATCACTATGCACCCATACTCTTTGCTGCTCCATGATGCTAGCATCTTGCCACATCTTCTCCATCCTCATACCCTTGGAAAGAGTGTATGCCAAGTGATGGCCAAACTCCTTCAAGAGTAACCAGCGCAGCCAAGCCTCCTGCTGCTCGGTATCATAGATTTGCAAGTAGCTTACCAGCTTCTTGCTCACCATCCACATCCACTCAATCAATTGTGGATGTCTCCTTCCACCCTTCATCTTGGTATTCCTCCGATGAGGGCTACCATTATCCCAAATCAGATTTCTGCATTTCATGGGATCTTGAAATGAAATCTTCCCAAGGATCAATTTGACCTTATAAGGACCCAAATAGGTGGTAGGCAAAAACCTCCCATCATGATGTGCATGGCTCAAGAAATGTCCAACACAGTCATGAGAGATGTTATCCATCCGAAGATGTCCTCCATCTTCTATCTGCTCCTGTGAGAAGGGAAGAACCTCCTCAAACTGTTGAAGAATCTTGCACTCCATGATGTGTGGGAGTGCACCTCCATTGAAATCTCTCCTTAAGATTTCCTCCTCATGCATGGTCCTCCAAAACCAAAGAGGCCTTGGATCTGCTGCCAGTAGAAGTCTTTCTTTGAGCTATGGCATGCTCATTGAGAGTGTCATCAAGAGAGGAGAAAGAGTTTCTTATCTCCAGATGTCTACTCCTCATTGCTTTCTCCATGGCTTTTGGCATGAAGCTGTCCTCTGAGTGCTCACATGAGGAATGGCTCCTCTTTTCTCCATCACTGCTCTTGTGCAGTGCAGTGCTATTCTGCTGCTCTAGGTCAATTGTATGCAATGATGTAGACCCATCCAAAGTGTTTGCTGAAATGACAAGAGATGGATTTTTAATCATACCTTGGTGAAATGTGGAAGCTCCTTGCAGGGCTGCAAGAGTTTCCTCCTCATAAGTGTTAGCCTCCCAAACTGTTGAAGATGAAGGCTGCTCCTCCATGGTCTCAACAGCACTGGCACATGCCTCATCAATTGGTGGTGAGGGCTCCTCCCTCCCTTTGCCAAATCTTCTAATCATTCTTTGAGAAAACTCAGCAAGAGTTGAAACCCTTGCATGGCTTAGATGGCCGATCCACCAAATATTTGCTTCACCTTCAAGGTGCAGTGCTGCAACTTCTACAGCCTCTCTGTCTACTACAGGATGTAGCAGGAAGAAATCCTCTAGCTTCTTCACCCAAACCTCTGCTGCACATGTGAGTGATCCATCAAATGTGGACAATAGAAATCTATTGCCTCTCATCATCCCATGGCTGTGGGGTCTTCTCTCTTCTTTCTGCTGAATAATTTGTGGTAAAGCCAGGGTCTCTTGGAAGGCTCTAGGTTTAGCTCGGTATTAAGCAAGGTACTTAGAATTTCGAATTTCAAGTGTTCTTCATGCTTCTGGTCTTCTTCTTTGTGAGAGTAGGAAGTGCATGGTCCTTCCTCTTCTCCTTCTTCCATCTTCTTGACCTCCTTGGAGAGGTTTTCTCTGGATCTGAAAATTGATGAGAGCAAGCTCATCTTCGTCATCATCTTGATCTTCTTTGGCTGAGACTCACAGGCTGAGCTAGAGATCATGTTCTGATACCACTGTAATATTCCAAATTTGGAACAGCTACACTATTGGGAATATCTCAAGATATTACCAATGTGGAGAGCCAACAATACATAAACATAACTGGAAATAGCCTAGGTTAGATTTAAGATAGCCTAGGTTTCATTTTTTAAAATTTGATATTCATGTGGTTAGATTTAAGATAGCCTAGGTTTCATTTTTAATTTGTTTTGTTTCCGACTTTAATAGCGTTAGTTCGATTTTGTTTTAGTTTTGGACTTAGATTTATTTAGATTTGGATTTGTTTATTAAATTAGAAGTCGATTTTGTATAGTATTAGATTTTAGATCTTAATTTAGTCGCTTTTGTTTTTAGTTGATTTCGATTTTGGTAGCACGTAGATTTTAATTTTTAGCTAAAGTTTAAATTTTTAAATTTGTTTTATTTAATTTTAGCTTTAGTTTTGTTAGGATTTTTAGATTTAGACTTAAATTTTAATTTTTATTTAGATTAAAGCTTTAGTATAGATTTAGATTTCTTGTTTTAGATTATAAAAAAAAAATAATAATAATAAAAAAAAAAAATCCAAAAAATTCTAAAAAAAATACAAAATTTTAAATTTTCTATAGTCAAATGTGCTAAAATTTTTATTTCAAAGTTTGACTGTAGGACACTTAATTTTCGAACTTGGCTATATTGGAACATCTTAATTTCGGAAATCTTTTAAGCATCTGGCATTCTCATGTTAATGTTATTCATGGTTGTGGCATTTTCAGTTAAATATCATTGTGATCAATCGTGTTTCAATAAGCAGCAATTAATCGTCACTTACTTGTTTGTAATTGCATAACGGGATCTTGTTTGACTCCATAAGGCACTGGTATTAAACGTGAAATCTAATTTAGATCCGTGGAATCTCATTCATTTTATCAAGTATTTGATGTTTTAGCTGTGTCTCCTGGATTCTTCATCCTCATTTCCAATAGGGTCTACCTCCCTTGGCTTGCAAGGAGACAGCTTAAATAGAGAGATTGGGGATAAAGGTGACAGCCCCCGATCTGAGCCGTTGTCGCAGTGCCTTGACAATCTGTGCGACAACAAGCTGCTAGGTGATAAAAACAAAATTTTAATATTCCATTTAGCTATGTGCTAAAATGGGAATATTACAATTTCCTAGGTGTGATCCGCTGTTAATTTTTCTTGATTAAAATCCATATTCTTAATGAATTGAGCCTGGTTGGCCTCCATAATATTGATTACTTGAGCTTGATTCAGTTGTATATCCTTAACCATCTGAATCAATTTGTTAACATGATGATTATCGTTGTCAACATTGATTTGACAACTTGAATCTGGCTCACCACTATCATGGATTTGTGCTGTCGTGGTACAAGTGGATTCATCCTGAGAATCGTGTTGAACTCTCTTATTGATAGTTGAGTTCTCTACAAGATCACTTTCATTAGTACTGGGAGCACATGGCGATCCACGTTGTTTTATATATTTATCTTTAAAAGCATTGATGATGTGTTGTAAATAATAAAAAGACTCCTCAGGACAATTTCGAAACCAATCGATAGCATCACCTTTTAAGGAATAGCCAAAGAGACATATCTTGACATCTTCATGATTATATCATGAAGGAAGACAATAGCTATTTATTCTATGAGTAACCATCAAGAGATGCTTTTGAGCAGTGGCTGAATCACCACTCGAGAACAAAGGCATTTTACAAATGGCTTCTTCTGGCATGTCATGAAGGGTATCATCCATGATGACTTGCTTAAAGGCCAAGTAGATGTTAGAGAAAGAGAGCCTCATTCAAGAAAATTCAAGAGGTCCACAAGAAGCGAGCTTCTTAGCATAAATTCTTGTAAGAAATGAAAGAATTGGAGTTGCCACTTGAACATGAATCTAATTCTAAAGCCGAAAAATTAGTTGAGAGAAGCAAATGGATATCAGGGAGGGATTCTTGTCTGGAGTAAATAGATGAATAAGTGGAGCTGCCACCCAAACAAGAAACCAACCAAAATGTCCAGGTGCTAAAGGTGCAAATAGAGAAGATGAAAGGATTAGTGATGAAAAGATGAAGAGATGAAATGATGCCAGAAAATGTTATGTCGTGTGACGGGCTAATGAATGGCGAAAAAAGATTAGAAGATTAGAAAATGTCGTTGAGACCAAGGACAAAAAAACTCTATCCCCAAAAATGGCTTCAAAAAATGTTGTCGCACAAAATGTCTAAGCACCGCGACAATGACTTAGATCGGGGGCTGTCACCTTGATCCCCAATCTCTCTGTTGAAGTTATCTCCTTATAGTAGACTAAGGGGGGTAGATCCTATGTAAATGGAATGAAAGAGAACTAGTTGGGAACCAACCAGTTCGGGAGACACAGTTAAACGACCAAATACTTGTAAAAGATCTACAAGATTAAATGATTCTATTAAATTTGAATGGTCGATACCAGTGCCTTATGGAGTCAACTATCTTGTTAAGGAGATTACAACCAAGTACTTGATTAGAAACTGCTGCTTGGATGAATAACTATCCTATATGCAATGCTAACTTAGAATGCAGAATGCAAGGAGAATGATTAGAAGACGGAGCGAGATGAAACAAACTTCGAAGATGAGAGGTGATGTTAAAAGCCTAAAGCACTTAGATTAGAAATAATCTGATCTAACCACTAGGTACTTAAGCGAGAGTGCCAATTATGAAGATGCCAGAAATTACTCAATTAAAAGATATACAATTTTTCACAGATCCACAATAAAGCTCAAAAAAGACATCGATCACATTTACTTGAAAAATTTCCTAAATATTAAAAAAACATCCAATATTTCGAGTAAATGAAACAAGAGCTAATTAAACATTAAGCGATTTTAATCGATATCAAACATAAAAAAAAGCTTATGCCATTAATCATTATGTTATGAAAACCAGCTCCAAAAATAGAAGAAAAGAGAGATCAACGCCTAGAACTCAGACACTTCAAGGGGGCAATCTCCTTTACATTACATAAATGAACAATTCTTTGACGATTCAAATGAAAAAACCTCCTTTCTATATATAGGAGTCCATGGGGTCACAATATAATCCTAGCTGACCTAACAATAATAATGTAAGGGCACAACAATAACAATAGTGGGGTTTTATGGGGCATAATAATAATAATTTGGGGACTATAGGGGTACAACAATAACATTAAGGGGGCTACACTAACAACAATGAGGGACTACACTAGTAATATAGGGACCTAACATGCCCCTCTCCTTCCAAAAACTGTTGTCCTCAACGCTTGAGTAGCTCTAGATGCTTCTGTATAAAATTCTCATCCTCCCATGTGGGATCTTCAGTGGGTAAGTTCGTCCACTTGATGAGATACTCTGAAATTGATTGATTTCGTAGCTGTTGAGTTCTTGTTTCTATGACTGCTTCAGGTTCCAATATGATTTTTCCTTCCTCATCAAGTTCTGGCAATATTGTTTGAACTGGAAGTTTGTCACCTATAACCTTCTTTAAGCATGAAACATGGAAAACTGGGTGCACTCGAGAAGAAACAGGAAGCTCCAATTTGTATGCCATAGTACCAATCTTTTGCAACACCTTGTAAGGACCATAGTACTTTGGCGATAATTTATTATCCTTCTTAGCTTGCTTGAGGGACATTTGTTTGTATGGTTGTAGCTATAAAAATACCTAGTCTGCTACACCAAAACTTCTCTCGCTGCGATGTTGATCGGCCTGTTGTTTCATTTGATTTTGTGCCAAATTTAGGTTATCTTTAAGAGTTGGAGAACTTGTAGTTGATGTTCGATGTGATCTTCCACTGCTTGAACCGTAGAATTTTGAATTTTCTCTTAAAGATGATGTGATGGATGGTGAATGATATCCATAAAGTGCCATAAATGGGGTCATTTTTGCTGCAGTATGGAAGGAAGTGTTATACCATCATTCAGGTAGAGGTAACCACTTGACCCATTGTGTTTGTTTATCAGATACAAAACAACGAAGATATCCTTCCAAACATTTGTTCACTATCTCAGTTTGCCCATCGGATTGGGGATGATAAGATGAGCTATGGGCTAGTTGAGTACACAAACAAGAAAATAATTCCGTCCACAAATTTCCAGTGAAAATGGGATCTCTGTCGCTTACAATAATCTTTGGGTTTCCATGTAGCTTTTGAATTGTTTCCATAAATGCAGTAGCAACTGTACTTGCTTTAAATGGATGAGATAATGCACAACATTGTGCATACTTGGTAAGTCTATTAACTGCCACCATGATGACAATCTTTCCTTCAGACTTAGGTAAATCTATGATAAAATCCATTGAAACCTCCTCCCAACGTTGACTTGGAATGGGTAAAGGTTGTAGCAAACAATGGGTCTTAATTGTCTCAACTTTATTTTGTCGGCAAACCAAACATTCTGCCACAATCTTAATAGTTTTATATTAAAACCTTGGCTTGAATGACTTAGATCGGATCACAAAATTTGGAACTAAAGTCCAGTTTTCCTCGTTTATCAGGAACTCTATTACCCGGATACTAATATGCTGGTGCTTCTTACATTTGGTAATCGAGTCGATCTCCGAGATTTTCCCTAGCTTATGAATGCATACAAATTGCTGCAGCAAAATACAATAAAACATAAAGACAAGAAACTATGGGATCGGATCCCACTCTTCATTCCCGTCTCTGAGAAGAGTGCCATCAGAGGGGAGAGCAGCTTTATTGGCTTCCAAATCCGCGTCCTTGTTATTTTCCTGCAGAACATGGAAGAAGTTAAGACTTTGAAGAGATTTAACCAGATTTTTAATTCTTGTTACCAATCTTGCTAGCTTGAGGTCCTGAGGCACAATGTTGTCCACGAGAATTTTTATTAAAGATTGGGAGTCGCCAATAACATTCGCTTCTTTGATGCCGAATTTCTTTAACTGCTTAAGGCCTTGCAGCAGTGCCAACGCTTCTGCTTGGGTGTTGGTATTATGGCCCAAGCCCCAGACATATCTGTGCTCAATGTTGCCTTCCAGATTCTTGATGACACCTGCAGCCCCGGCTTTTCCTGGATTGCCTTTGGCTGCCCCGTCGAAGAGTAAAATATAATTGGTTTGCTTTTTGATCCAAGTGGAGAAATCATTCTCGTTCAATCTGATTTGCCATTCTTTATTGATCTTTCTCTGCCTTTCTGCCACAAAAAATTGAAGGCCCATCATGCCACCCCACTCCAAATCCTAAGGGCTTAAGTTTTTTTCCTCAAGTTGTTCACCCAAATTTTCTGTCAGTAGGCTCTTGATCTTGGCCATGATTAACTTAGCATTCTGCACTTTATCTTGGAAGATTCTCTGATTTCTTTCTAGCCAGATTTGCCAGCAAACCATCTTTGACAAGGAAAGCCAGGCAGCCCTGAAGCCATCGTTTTTTGGGAGGTCTCCTGGATAGCAATGCAACCAATTAGAAAACAGGCTTGCGATGGAGGAGGGGAACTCAATTTTATTTCCCCAAGGACGCAATGCTTCTTCCCAAATTTCTTTGGCGAAATTGTAGTCCAGTATCAGATGGTGAGCGTTCTCCTCGTTTTCCAAGCACATCGAACACCTAGAGAGTCCTTGGAATCCCCTTTTTTTAAGTTTGTCCTTGGTCAAAATTCTATTATAGCACAAGAGCCAATTGAAGAAATCAAATTTTGGAATGGTTTTCTGACTCCATAGTCCCTTCCAAATTGCTGGATAGGTTGGGACATGCGGAATTTCTTTCAGTTTGGCATACCCCTGCACCACCGTGTAGCTCCCAGATCGAGAGCCCCACCCTCGCTTGTCCTATCTCCTTGCGTGGATCGGGGCCTTTCCTTTCAATTTTGCAATCAAATTGTTCTAGGCATGCATCAGCCTCGACTGTACCTCTAGTTGCTTCCAATTCGCCCATTCGCTGCCCTCTCAGCACGAAATGTCCCACAATGTGTTCAAGCCTGAGTTCGACATCCAAAATCACAGCTCATCCAGCTCTTGAATATCAGCAAGCAGGGCCTCATTCATGATATTGTCTTCCCAAATTTTTATCTGTTTACCATTCCTCGGAATCTAGAATGCATGATGTTGAATCAAGGGGATAGCCTGCACACAGAGTTTATGTAATTGCGATCCAATTTTTGTGGAAGGAGATCTGTCCAAGCTCCGTTTCCTTTGCCCACTGAAGTATTTCTTCCACAGAGCCTTTTGAGACAATCCTGGCTTTGGCACAATTTGCCTCCATATGATCTTTGCCCCCAGTGCAATGTTTTGGGTGCACAAATCTTTGAAATTCAGAGACCCTTCCAGCAATGGCTTGGAGAATTTTTCCCAACTGACTAAAGACATTCTCTTCTCATTATGCTTACCTCCTTTCTAGAAGAACCTTCTAACTATCTCTTCCATTTTTTTGAGGATGCCAATAGGAGCTAACAAGACAGAGAACTGAAATATTGGCAAACTATTTAGGACAGATTTGATCAACACTGTCTTCCCTGCAAGATTGAGCCACGTGAATCCCCATGCCTGAATTCTGAGCTTGAATTTTTCTAATAGTGGTAGCCAATCTTTGCTTGTGGACTTTTTTTGGAAGATAGGAAGGCCCAGATAATTGAAAGAATTCCAAATTGTGGAGCCAGCGAAACCCAAGCACCTGGAGATGGTGTTGAGAGCACTGATAGAAACATTCCAGCCATAAATATGACATTTCCCCTCATTTAGCATACTGCCCGTAGCTTCGCAGTAATCATAGAGAACTCCTTTAAACCTTGTAGCGGAAAGAATAGAGGTTGCGCCCAACAACAGGGAATCATCGACAAACAAGGCATGGTTTATATTCTTGACTCCTCTAGCAATGTTTAGGCCCAGAATCTCTTGGTCCAATTGCTTTTTTTCCAGGTAGAAGCTTAAGGCAGAGGCTTGCAGTACAAAGAGTAGAGGGGAGAGGGGACACCCCTGGCGAAGCCATCTTGTGGCTTTGAAGAATTCTGCTGCTTGCGCATTCACTAGAGGGGCGATCCAAGGCTCAAAGATGCAGGCTTGAATCCATCCAATGAACTCAGGCCCAAACCCAAACTTGAGCAACCCATCAAAAAGGAAGCTGTGTTGAACACGATCAAAAGCATTAGCTAGATCTAGTTTAACCGCCATTCCTTTTTCTTTTCGTTGCATCCTTGAATGTATTGCCTCTTACACAAGGATTATATTATCCACAATCTGCCTCCCATGAACAAAACCCCCTTGGTTTTCCTGGATGATAGATGGAATAATATCTTTCAATCTGTTGGCTATGACCTTAGTTATTAGTTTGTAACCTATGTTACATAGAGAGATAGGTCAGAATTGGTTAAATGCACTGGCTCCCTTTCCCTTCGGAATAAGGGCAAGAAAGGCTGAGTTTGTGCCACCCCCAATTTTTTGACAGACTTGGGACTTCAAGACCATTTTATGTAGATCCTTTTTCACTATCTGCCAACAAACTTGGATAAATCTAGCCGTGAAGCCATCCGAGCCAGGGGCTTTGTCCGGCTCCATAGCAAAGAGAGCAGTGTTTAATTCCTTTCTAGTAACCTTTGCTTCCAACTGCTGGTTCACCCTGGGGGTTATCATGGATGGGATCACGTCCAAAAACTTGGAATTTTGTCCCAGGACTTCTTCTTTACTGTAGAGATCTTTAAAATGAGTGAAAATTGCCCTTTTAATACTTTTGAAGTCACTGTATGTTATGGAGCCTTCCTTGATTTCTGAGATAGAGTTGAAGCTTTTTCTCACTTGGTTTTATTTGTGGAAAAAGGATGTGTTTCTGTCTCTCGCTTTCAGCCAAAGATTGCGGGACTTTTGTCTCCAAAATTCTTCCTCATGCAGACAGGCTTTATGGAACTTTTGTTGCAAATCTGCCTCCCTGGCTAGAGCTTTGCTCGAGATTTTTGCATCTTCCATTTGCAAGTGATGGATCTCAAGATATTCTTGAGCTTTCTTCCTTTCTTCCGCAGGATTAGGCAGAGTTTTGGCCCAACTTTTCAGAGCAGCGTTCACTCTTCTAAGCTTTTCCACCTGTTGACCACACTTCGTCAACTACCCCATAGCAGTACACCCCCATTTTTTCAAATGGGACTTATCATGTTCGAGGCTCGTGTCATCCAGATTTCATCGACAGTCGATAGTTTTTATAATGATGTAAACCCATTCTGCATGTTATGATGTAAATGATCTAAGTAAGACTGTCAATGTATGTAACAACCTAGGTAAGCCTAGTATGTTGTTGATGATCTCTATCCTAGGAGGTTTTTTGTCTCACCGATTCACGAAAGTGATCGGCAGAGTTTTTCCCTCCAGCTTCACCCCAAAGCTAGGGTGGAATTTGTCATCAGCATGCTAAGTGAGTCCTAGTGTTTTTTATCGAGTCCTTGTAAAAGTAATTTCAACTACTTGGTTTACTAGATCATGTTTTGAGTCGCAGAATTGGGTATTTATTTGAGGCTCTATACGAATGGGTATTCCCCCTTCATGTATGTAAATGTATTATCTCATGTAAAAGAGGGTTGGAAAAATAATTATAATCCCCTCTTAGTCAATTAATTAAATTTTCTGGTCAATTAATTAATAAAATCTTAAACCAGAAATTTAATGAATTGAAGGTCCTAAGTTAGGGTTAAATCTTTAAAGACAAAATTTGTGGGTCCTTGGAAAATGATTTTGAAAGCCCCAAGCCAAGGGAATATTGAGAATTTTAAGAAATTTTGGACCCTTGGGCCTCGGTGGTTAAGTCAAAGTCAAAATTTTGGGATAATTAACTCAAAAATAATATTTTTGAGTTAATTAAAGTTGAATTAAATGATAAATTCGTTTTTTCCCCGAAATTTTAATTTCAACGCTCCGGATTAAAAGATAATTAAATCTTTTGGACGGTTGAGATTATTTTGACGAGGATCATCCAAACTAGCTGTTAGAGATCTTGTCCTTTAAATTTAGAGGTCTTTCTCATTCTTGAATCATCCGATCCGATCTTAGGATCGTGCACTTGTTCTTAGAAGCTCTTGTAAATTTTTGAGGAATAAAGCATAAAGACTTTGGGGTTACAAATCTGGATGTTCCTTCTCAGATCTATGTGGTGAATTGTCTCTAAACTCTGCTACTTTGTTTCTTGTATTTTATGGTTGATGGCCTTCATGGATTAATCTGCATACAGGTATTGTAAGGACTCATATCCCTGATTTCTGAACTGTACCTATATGAACTTAAGTTTATGTAAGGTTTCAAACACAGTCATTTGCTTTCAGACATATATTACTCCAAGTATGGCGGATTGCGGTAATGTTTGCTAGATGTACCGTGTACCAATAAAGGAAGGTCGAGCCATTGTTCTGTAGGTGCCAAATCTACTCCTAAACAATTAATCTCTTGCTGAACCGACTTGTGACTAATTTGGAACCATGGTACACTCATTGACTGAGAATGTGGCTGGTTAAAACAGAGGTAAAAGGCTGTTTTAAGGTCTAATTTCAGAAGGGCTGCATATATTTCTAAGTCAATGTAATTATGTATGTACTGCTGGGTTGAGCTTGTTGGCGTTACTCTTAATAATGTAGATATTCTTTTAGCACTTCCAGTATCATTAAATGTTAATATACCCTCTTGGAGATATCTTAAATACCCAATAAAAGAAACACATACACAGAATTAAGGTTCCCCCACAGAGGTTTAATTGCAGACCAAATATATTCAGCAGTAAGGTATTTCAGTGAAACTTTGCAGTGAAATTTCATTGAGAACAATCAAATACATAAGAGAAATACCTGGTACACAGTTGATGGTTTTGATGATGGCTCTCCTCCCGTGATGCAGATGCTGTGGATAGACAAACAGTTTTACCGAAACAACCAAGTCCTCCCAGCCAATCTGGGAACAATCCCAGACCCAGAGGATGTCTCCTCTGCCCCCGTGCCCAGATATCCAAGAAGAACAGAGACTCCCAGCAATTAAATCTCACAATTCAGTCTAATTTCAGCAGAATTCCCTTTCTTTTTCTCCCCCCAAAACCTCCATATTACCTCCCTTAAATAAGTTCCATCCACCGCCTCCAACTTCCGAGGTCTTTTCCCCTATTAATTGTGATATTTTCTGTATTTATGGTGCTGTACCTTTCATTTAATTGAGATAGGAATATATTTTAAACAATCCTCCCCACCGCCTCAAACCTCCTGAGGCCTTATCCATCCCTAAGTTCATATTAAATGTTTCTTTTCAAGGTGGGTGATCCATATTAAGATGAGTACGACTATATAATTATGAAGGTGGGATTATATCACTATTTTATTTATAGAGCTTGGGGCTTTATTTTAAGTTCCTTTAATATTAATTTATTTATTTTTATATTTTTATATTGCATACTTATTTTAACTTAAGGATTAACTTTATTATAACATTTCTTTTATTACCTCTTTTCATAAAATCTATACTTAGATGATCGTAATATATATATAGATCTGAAATCTTACTATTAAGTCCCCAATCTTTGTAATCTTGATATTAGGTGGGCGTACTAGTGCGATGTGGACGGTATAGGCAGGTGTAGCTATCAATTGCCTATATCGTTCACACGCTAATATTGTTTTGGGTATAACAGGGGAATGGGTCGTTACATACTTCCTCCCTTCAGAAAACTTCGTCCCAAAGTTTATGGTTTTATATACTCAGATTAATATTGTGTTTTTAGAGATTAGGGTGATTGTAGAATGCCTGTATTTTAAGATTGAATTTTCGTTTTAAATAAGTATGTATTGGTAATTTAATTGTTACTTCCCATCTTCACCGAGTCTCCAAACTATTCTAAAATCATCCGATCCTTCCTAATCTCTTCCACTCCCATCCTATCCGTCCTCTACAGGAATATGCCATGGCATCAGTTTTACTGATCCATTCATAGACCTCAATGATATCAACGTCGATTACGTCGACCTGACATGTTGGTAGGCATCCGGTAGTCATCATCACACGTCTAGGGGAGCGTGACTCGCACAGTCCTCCCATGACTCCAGGTATTGGGGAATAAATAGTGGGCAACACCTCCACTCGTCCCAGTAGGACCAGGGTCAACACTCTATCGTGGGATCTCGGGGAGTCTCATCTTTCTTGGAAACCTGTCATCACGTAGATTGTTTCGGTAAACTGTTTTCTGTTTTCTGCAGCATGGTATTCACCGGTACATAATCTGCAATGTAAACACTCGTACACATATTACAGCATATGCATCTATATTGCTCATAACCAATTGTTACCCATATAACAACCTTTACATATTCAAATACTTTGATATCTATGATATTAATCCTAGAACATAAATTTTTTTTTTGTTTACATAGGTATCAATATGTCCCATAAAATTTCTCATTTCAGACACTGCTTCGGTTTAGTTCATACATGTTCTATTTATGATGCATTGCTTTACCCCTGTCAATTTATATATCAATATATTTCACTTTTCATATTCTTGCAAATGTTAATCTAAATGACATCTCGCACATCGGTGTCCACGCACCAGTAAATTCTAAACTAACAGCATATATCTTGTATCATTAAAGTGAAGTAGCATTCTAGACTTATGGGTATCCATGTACCAGCAAGGTAAAAACGCATCTTTACATCGTGTTTCAAAATGTCAAGTATCAAATAGAGCAGTTATATACATATAAGTTTTTAGTTCTCAAAATTTAGCACAAGCTAGGGTAATTCTGGCAAAAAGTCTCAGCATCCTCCCAAGTCGCTGATCCAGGGCTATACTTGTCCCACTGGACTTTCACTTGGTCTATCCGGCGGTTCCTGAGCTGTTGAACCCTACGTTCCAGAATACGTAACGGTTCGACCGTTAGGATTCCCTCGTCCGATACCTGCAGTTCCTTCCATTGAAGGTCATGAGATTTATCAGCAATATAATGTCGTAAGGCAGATACATGAAATACATTATGAATTTTGTGCAGGTGGGGTGGTAGTGCAAGACGATAAGCGACTGGTCCAACTTTTTCCAGGACTTCAAACGGTCCAATAAACCGGGGGGATAATTTTGTCCCCCTCCCAAATCGAATGGTGCTCTTATTTGGTCTGATTCGGATGAAAACCTGATCTCCAACCACATAACTTCATCTGTCCTGCGAGTGTCCGCATAACTCTTCTGTCTATCCTGAGCCTCTTTTAACCGTTGTCTAATCAGTTTTACCTGATCCTCCATCTCTTGGATCAAGTCTGGTCCGACGATTATTCGATCTTCTAACCTGTCCCAACTCAACGGCGTTCTGCAAGGTCTTCCGTATAATGCTTCAAATGGCGGCATCCCGATCGAACTATGGTAGCTATTGTTGTAAGCAAATTCCACCAAGGGTAAGTACTTTTCCCATCGTGACTGTTGGTCCATAACATACATCCTTAGCATATCCTCGAGTACTTGATTTACCCTTTCTGTCTGTCCATCAGTCTCAGGATGATAGGCAGTACTCAAATTTAACAGAGTCCCCAAGGCCGACTGCATACAATTCCAGAACCTTGATGTGAATCGAGGATCTCTGTCGGATATAATTTTCTTAGGTACTCCATGAAATCTTATGATTTCATTTATGAATACTTTAGCTACATCAGCTACTTCATATGTATCTCTTACTGGGATGAAATGGACGCTTTTTGTTAACCTATCCACTACAACCAGAATGGCATTATGCTTTTGCTGCGTAAGAGGCAGCCCAACGATAAAATCCATAGAAATTATCTCCCATTTGGTCATAGGGATGTCATGAGGTTGTAAGAGACCTGCTGGGTGGCGATGATCAGCTTTTACCTACTGACATTCCAGGCATCTAGCAACAAATTTGACAATGTCGTTTTTCATGCCTGACCAGAAGAAGAGTCTCTTGGTGTCAGCATACATCTTCTTTACCCCAGGATGTGCACAATATACAGCTCGGTGTGCTTCCTTCAAGATGGTGTTTCGGAGATCTCCACTGTCTGGTATATACATCCTTCCGTGAAATCGTAGAATTCCGTCCTCTTCTAAATCATACCCTTCGAACTTAGGTTCCTTCGAACAGTTGCTTTCGAGTCCCGACCTCACTTTTAAGTACCAACTATCTCTTACAAGATGTTCAAGCACTTGATTTCTCAAGTTCACCTTGATAGGTACGAGGGAGAATATTCGGGGTCTTCTACTTAAGGCATCAGCTACCACATTCTCCTTCCCTTTGATATATGAAATGGCAAAATCATATTCACTTAGGAGTTCACTCCATCGTCTTTGTCTTGCATTCAAGTCTCTCTGGGTGAATAAATACTGTAAACTTTGGTGGTCACTTTTAAGCACAAAGTTTCTCCCCACCAAGTAATGTCTCCACATCTTTAAAGCTAAGACCACTGCGGCTAGCTCCAAATCATGCGTCGCATAAAGTTCTTCATGAGTTTTTAATTTTCTCGAAGCATATGCTATTACGCCTCCTTCCTGCATTAAAACTGCACCTAACCCGTGCTTAGATGCGTCAATACATACAGTAAAATCTTTATCCATATCTGGTACCCGCAAAATCGGTGCACTAGTCAATAATCGCTTAAGCTCAGAAAAAGCTTTATCACATTCCTCAGTCCAATTATACTCAACACCCTTGCGCTGAAGGTTTGTGATTGGTTTTGCAATTTTGGAGAATCTCTCCACAAACCTTCGGTAGTAACCTGCTAAACCCATAAAACTACGCACTTCATGTGCATTCTTAGGTATCGGCCACTCTCTGATTGTATTTACCTTTTCAGGATCTACAGAGATTCCTTCGCCAGATATGATATGACCTAAGTAATGGATTTCTTTCTGGAAGAAAGCGCATTTGGATAATTTTCCATGTAACTTGTGCTCTCTGAGACAAGATAACACTATCCGAAGATGCTCTTCATGCTCCTTCTCATTCTTAGAGTAAATGAGAATATCGTCTAAGAAAACTTGTACAAATTTGTCGAGATATTTGCGGAGAACGCTATTCATAAGGTTCATGAAGACTGCAGGTGCATTGGTCAACCCAAATGGCACCACAATGAATTCATAATGCCCGAAACGAGTTCGGAATGCAGTCTTAGAAACGTCGCTCTCGCTAATCCTGAGTTGATGATAACCTGATCGCAGGTCGATCTTGAAAAATACTGTAGCTCCTTTCATTTGATCAAAAAGGTCGTCAATGCGAGGCATTGGATACCTATTCTTTACCGTGGCCCGATTCAAATCTCGATAGTCCACACACAGTCGTAATGACCCATCTTTGTTCTTGACAAAGATTACTGGAGCACCCCATGGTGAAATACTGGGTCGAATGTGCCCTACGTCTAACAGTTCTTTTAGTTGTATTTGCAACTCTTGAAGTTCCGGGGCAGTCATTCGGTAAGGAGCTTTAGATATAGGTTCCGTACCAGGTTTTAATTCAATGGTGAGATCTAGCTCTCTCCTAGGAGGCAATCCAGGTAGTTCTTTTGGAAAAACATCCGGAAATTCTGATAGAATCAGATACTGATCTAAGGAAGGCCCTTTTTCTTTGCTTACCGTTTGAACGGCATACACTTGACAACCCTTCCTCAAGCACCGCTTCATCTGCATGGCTGAGATGAAACGCAAGGATACCTTTCTCTTAATACCTTGAATTTGGATTGTCTCACCCATATCATTTACGCAAAGTATTGTTTTCCCGGAACAATCTACCCATGCTCGATGAGATTCTAACCAATCCATTCCTATCACCAGGTCATAAGTACCTGGGGCTGTGACATATACTTTTAGTTTGGTCAAACAGACTCCTAGATCAACTTTGCAATCTTCCACACATAATTCTACCGATTGAAGGTCTCCTGAAGCCATTTCTACCTGTCTAAAATCGTCTTGTTTGCAGGCTGCCAACCCACATTTATTCAATGCATAAGATGAAATAAAACTATCAGTAGCTCCAGTGTCAAACAAGATTTTGAGTTTTATTCCATTGATTGTACCTGAAGATTCCACTACCGTTGATTGATGTGCTGCTTGGTTGTTGTTGACGACAGCATGGATTCTGTGATTGCTTTGAGCATCTGATGACGGTTCTTTTCCAGTCCGCCGCGAGTTCTCCGGTTCTTTTCCTGTTCGCCGCGAGTTCTCCGGACAATCCCGTCGAAGATGGGGTCCTCCACATCCCCAACAGTCCACTCGGGTTGGTCCTCTTTCGTTTGACTGAGAAATCCCCGACCAAGAACTCTGTCCCCTGGTGCTGCTTCCTCTCCCAGTCCTTCCTCGATTGCCAGTTCCTCGAGACCTCCACGCACTGTTTTTTGAAGACCCGGAAGCTATTGCGTTTATGGTCCTGGGAGCTCCTGCCGCCGCTCCTCTTGGGGTAGATCTGTTACCATAAGGAGGTGGTCTCGAGTTATTTCCTCGGAAGAAATTTCGGGGGGTCTTTCCTGTAAATGCCTGCGGTATTGATTCAGCTGGCCTGAAATCCCTTTTTATCCCCAGATGTTCTTCTGCATAACGAGCACATTCCACTGCCTCCGCCACCGTTGGTGGCTTCCACATTCTTACCATGGCTCTGATCCGAGGATTTAACCCAAATATGAAACGCTCGGCTTGGCGTTCATCCGTGTCTAGATAAGGAACATACTTCACAAGTTCCATGAACCTTGTCTCGTATTCTTCCACGGTTTTACCCCTTTGGGTTAGAGTATGGAAGGCTCCAGCTTGCTGCTCTTGAAAGAAAGGTGGCAAGTATTTCGCACGGAATCGGTCCACAAACAATTCCCAAGGAACGGTGTCTGAAGTGAGATGCAACTGTTTTTCCATATTCCCCCACCAAATCAGAGCATTCCCCCTGAGTTGGAAAACATCGATCCTTGTTTTAGACGTTGAAGAATATTCCCTTAACGCGAAGCACCTGATCATCCCTTCCAACCATGCTTCGGTCTGCTCTCCAGCTCGTCCCCCAGAGAATTCAGGGAGTTTAATCTTTTGCAGTTCCCGTGAAATATCTTCTCTGGGAGGTTTGTCATCAAAATCCCTCGGCCTTTCTGAGTGCCTTTCCTCTGACTGACGTCGCTCCTCCTTGTTCCTGGTCGACTGCGACCCTTTCAAGGTTTCCATGATGGCCTCTAATGAGCTCATCACAGTAGTGAGATCAGGCGGAGCAACAGGTGCTGACGACGATCTTGATGGTGGTGAAGGCGATGGTGAAGGTGGAGGTGGCGGCGCTGCATTTCGCTGGCGTTGCCGCCTTTGGTACGTGTTCAACATGGTAATTTTCCTGAAATGCATAATAATAAATTCATGAGGAGTGGATAAATTTTCAGACTGACAAAATATAATTTTCGCAAGATTAGAGCTGGCATACGGGTATAGTTCTTTTGCTATTTTACCTGCAGGCAGGTCTTACTGGTACCGAGGTCAAGGAGGGTGGCAACGCGACCTCCTTGTCCTATGCAGGGTAATGTATGCTTACTAATTCTAGAGTGAACAATGCAGGGTTTCTGATAGATAATGATGTATTTCTTATTATTTTCTAAGTGAATCTGAGCCTAAATATAGTTACCGAGAGATTGTTTTATGCGATTTGAAGACACTAGAGATATAAGTGCACATTTAACCCTAAATCATAATAATTTAGATTATCAAATCCTAGTAATCCTATGCTAAAAATACTATTTTATACCCTTTTATATATATTTTCCCCACTCAAAATATCTAAATAAATAAAACAATTAAATTAATCATTTTTCGGAAAAGAGGTGAGATATCACATCTACTTCGTAACTCTTTTTACTCATACATATGGCAACATTTAATAATAGCATAAAGATAACACTTTAATAAGATCACGATATTTTGATTTTACAACTAATACACTCTACGTAATAATGTATATAAAATACTAAAGTATTAAAACTAAAACCAAAAGTTTATATATATCGAACGCATAAGTCGTACTGCTTGGGTTATATGTTTTAAGTGTTCGGGTTAAGTGAGGCTTTGTGGGGCAGATTTCCTGGGTTCAAAACCCGATCCCACCCATTTTATATAATTTGCGTATAATGGATTGCGCTTGTGGCATAATGGTGGAAATGCTTGGAGAGATCACGAGGTCAAACCCCGATTTCGCCCCCATGCACACCTTTCTGATAACCATAGTTTATATAATCTCAAACTTTGGCATACTTTTAATATGCATCGACCCAAAATGCGTTTAATCACCCGATTTCAAAACCATATAATACGCCGTCTAAATATGCATATGGTTGTTGACCAACAGTTCTGTTTGAAATTTATGTAAATGGCCACCGTTTTATGTAACGAATTTAATAACGATTTGTATTACCGCCAACATATGTGTATGAACCTGAAATTTAATATACCCCCCGTGAAAACGTGTAATATGCAACCATTCGAAGTTTAACGCCATACCATATTCGAATCATATAATAAAAAAAAATTGCCAACGCATGGGCGTTGTGTCTTAACGGTTATAATGATCTCTAAGAGATGGGCGTGTAAGGTTCAAATTCAACCCCACTCCCGATATATCTATTGGCACATTTTATTTTTAAACAAACTTGACATCCGTTTAACGATGGCATTTGAACCATTTAATACGTGAACCATATGATATATAATAATAAAAATTTGCCAACGTATGTAGAAACGTTTTTGAAGTCACGCCGTTAACAGGTTACCACGGACAACGACACATAACCCCAGCTGGATACGACACCTATGTGCATGCGTTTGCCTCGGTGCCAAGAGCTCCCATACACACGATAGCTATACGCTGGGAGGTGTGGGTGTAGTCGGTGATCAGCTATCGGTTTCTTACGGCTGTGGTCTGATATATATCCTGGAGTACAAAAGAGGTTGTTCTTGAAGTGCATGTAAGTGTAGCAAAGTTGAATTTTTTCGCTGTCTTATTTGGCTCATATGAAGTATGGATAGAACAATAAAAGTGTTGAATTCATAGTTAATTTTATCCGAGTGACATTTCTTTCCAAGGGAAGACGCACGACATGGCAAATTTCATATTCTAACTTCAAGTAAGGTTGTAAGTCAAATGAACAGGACCAGACTGATCAGCTGTTCTACTGTGGCCAATTCTATCAAAATTTGCTTGAAAAAAAGGAAATATTTCTCTTCTTGACAGGCTGGAAGCTTAGAAATTTACTGAAGCAACATCGTTAGGATATTCACATGGACACATTTTCAAGTTGGAGAATTGGTCTTCCATGCTGAGCCAATGATCACGCTTATATAAATGAAGCTCTCCTGTGGTTCATAGTTGAGGGCTCTGCCTTTCTTTCCAACCTTGGTGCCCTTTATTGTTGCTTAGCATTTCTGATCTCTTATTACTAATTACTAACGAACAACTTCTCTTCCTATGTTTGTTTATTACAATTTACTTCTAATCTGTCCAGTCATGGTACATTCCTATGTTATATAATGTCATGAGATTTGTACTGTTTTTCCCTGGTCTTCTTTTCTTTCTTTCTTTTTTTTTTCTTTTTTTTTGGTGCTCTCACATGGTTGAAAGTTGAAACAATGTATGTCGTGATGGGTTTATCAGGTAAAAATCTAAAGCATTGGCATGTGGAAGAATTGATTTAATAACATCTTCATTCTCACGTTGATGAATGGATCAGGTACTATATACACCCCTTTTAACTGCAGGAAATGATAACGTATGCAAAAATCTTACCCCTTCCTTTTATTAGTCTAGCCAACTGAATAGTTTTATTGAGGTTCTGTCTCTGCGATACTACAGACACATTGTAATTACTAAGACTATAAGTTTCCCTCTAGAGTTACCTCAGAATCCCGTCTAAGTGATCTAAGATTGATGAGTGTCATTATAGAGCAGAGTGACCGAGACTGTGTGCTATACTAGAGTGATGTATTTGTATAGACTGTATTGCTATAGCTGTAATTTGCCTCCAAAAGAATTGTAATCAGAGTTTGCTTGCCACTACTATTTTGCATGGTTATAGGTCAAAGCGTTGTAAAATAATGGATTGAGTTGTAGGAAGGATCAAGTTTACTGGACAGAGTATTCATACATTGAGCAACCAATTTATTTATTAATATTTTGGTAATGATCACTGCACAGGGTTATTATCTCGTAGTATGACTAAGTTTTAAAAGTCTGAGTACATTGCTTAATATGTCAGTGAGATATTTTGAGTATTGTATATTGAGCAGAGTAGAAAGCAACTAAGGTTTGCGGTGGAAACAAAATTTAATGGGCCTATAAGGCCGGAAAAAGGGTTTGAAACACCCTCTGATACCAATTGTAAGGACTCATATCCCTGATTTCTGAACTGTGCCTATATGAACTTAAGTTTATGTAAGGTTTCAAACACAGTCATTTGCTTTCAGACATATATTACTCCAAGTATGGCGGATTGCGGTAATGTTTGCTAGATGTACCGTGTACCAATAAAGGAAGGTCGAGCCATTGTTCTGTAGGTGCCAAATCTACTCCTAAACAATTAATCTGCCGAACCGACTGCAGTACCAATTGGAATCCATACACTTATTGACTGAAAGATGTGTATTTGTTGGGGCCGCAGGTAAAAGGCCGTTTTTAAGGTCTAATTTCTAAGGGTCACATATTTCTAAGTCAATTTAATTACGTATGCACTGCTGGGTTGAGCTTTTTGGCATTACTTTTAATAATGTAGATATTCTTTTAGCACTTCCAGTGTATCATTAAGCATGTAATATACCCTCTTGGAGATATCTTAAATACCCAATAAAAGAAATACATACACAGAATTAAGGTTCCACACACAGAGATTTAATTGCAGACGAATATATTCAGCGGTAAGGTATTTCCATGAAAATTTGCAGTGAAATTTAATTGAAAAACAATTCTATACCTAAAAGAAATACCTGGAACGCAGTTGATGATTTTAATGGTGGCTCTCCTCCCGTGATGCAGATGCTGTGGATAGGTAAACAGTTTACCGAAACAACCAAGTCCTCCTAGCCAATCCGGGAACAATCCCAGACCCAGAGGATGTCTCCTCTGCCCCCGTGCCCAGATAACCAAGAAGAACAGAGACTCCCAGCAATTCAATCTCACAATATTTCAGCAGAATTCCGTTTCTTTTCTCCCCCCAAAACCTCCATATCACCTCCCTTAAATAAGTTCCATCCACCGCCTCCTACTTCCGAGGTCTTTTCCCCTTATTAATTGGGATATTTCCTGTATTTATGATGCTGTACTTTTCATTAAATTGAGATAGGAATATAAATTAAACAATCCTCCCCACCGCCTCAAACCTCCCGAGGCCTTATCCATCCCTAAGTTCATATTAAATGTTTCTTTTCATGGTGGGTGATCCACATTAAGATGAGTACGACTATATAATTATGAAGGTGGGATTATATCACTATTTTATTTATAGAGCTTGGGGATTTATTTTAAGTTCCTTTAATATTTATTTTTTTATTTTTATATTGCATACTTATTTTAACTTAAGGATTAACTTTATTATAACATTTCTTTTATTACCTCTTTTCATAAAATCTATACTTAGATGATCGTAATATATATATAGATCTGAAATCTTACTATTAAGTCCCCAATCTTTGTAATCTTGATATTAGGTGTACTAGTGCGATGTGGACGGTATAGGCAGGTGTAGCTATCAATTGCCTATATCGTTCACACGCTAATATTGTTTTGGGTATAACAGGGGAATGGGTCGTTACAGGTATCTTGTGCAGTTTTCTGGGTTTATAAAATAACATTCTGATTTTTTTGCAAATGTCTCATGTTGTTTTCTTAAATCTCTATCGATCTAAGATTCAGATCTAAGTGTGCAGGGAAACCCTTTTTTAAGATTGGGCGTCTGGGGAAGTCTTCGGTTGGACCAGCCGACTCTCAATAAACATAAATCTGATAAGCTCTTTATTTGTTAAATTCCATGTCTATCTTACGATATTTGTGATTTTGCAGGGTTTCAAAGGCTTGTGCCTCTCATTCAAAAATTTTAATTTCTAAACTGTGCTAAAATAGATTCAAATCTGACCATGAGGGTTTTTTTAACTTAAACTGTTGTAAATTTGTAAATTTTCTTTTAGGACTATAAGGGTTTAATCGTTTCTTGGTGTGTATCTTCAGATCTGGCTGGTTTCTTACAGAATCAGGGTTCAAATCGATTTTTTTTAAAGTTCTAAGGTAGATCTAGCCTCCAAAGGCCAGATCTAGCCTCAAATTACTTCTGTGGATGAGTCTGGGCGATTTTTTTTTTGAGGAGCATCATAAATCTGAGTTTGCGGGAAGATTCTTTTAATTTGGAAAGGGAAAAATTTAAATGTACTGGGTTTCATTGCTTGTTCTGTGCGTTGGCAAAAACTTTTCCCATTCCTCTGCGTTATATATCTTCCGTCCTCCATTTGCTGCAGTCTTCATTGCCATCACTCAACCCCCTTCTCACCAACGCTCTTCTTATGCACACTTCAAAATGTTCTCTTGGCCGCTCCATTCCTCACACCTTTCCTGCATACATTAGCTATCTTAGCCATTGGCTTCCCTTTGTTATCCCTGCGTCCTCATCAAACTGATTCATCCATCCTTTGTCATCGAACTGTCATCCGCAGCCTTGATTGCGCTGCCCCTGCTGTCTGCATTGATCTGCGTCTATCATCTCATATCCATTTCGCCCTAAGCTTTCATCTGCGTCATCCTCGAGCCTCTGCCCTCGTCCAGCATCATTTTCTGTGCACTGTCCAGGTTTCTTCCCTCTTGCCGTCGATCAACCCTATCCGCAACTTCTCATCTCTTCACGCCATCGATTTGCTGCCGTCCAGTCTTCGTGCATCCTCCTCCGTCCAACCTGCAACCGTAAACGACGAATAAAAACACATGCAAAAAACGCATTAAGTTTTCAAAGCCGACATTTCAATCTCTTGTGTAGGGTTTCGATTTTTTATTTGAGTTAGATAGCGTAGGTTTCATTTTTAATTTGTATTGTTCCGATTTCAATTTTTAGTGATAGCGTAAGTTTAAATTTCGTCCCCTTTTTTATTTGTTTTGATGGTAGAGGTATTTAGTTTTAGATCATAGGTTCAATTTCGATTTTGTTACTCACGCTTAGTTTTAGATTTTATTTTTATTTTTAGATTTTAGTTTCATATAGTTTAGTTTTGATTGGATTTTAGAACTTTGTCGTTTTTGTTTATTTTTAGTTAGATTTTGATTTGTTTTATTTTAGATGTAATTTAGACTTCGTTAATTTGTTTAGCTTTAGATTTTAGATTTTAACTTTAGCTTTAGTTTAGGATTTTAAATTTTAGATTTTAAATTTTAATTTAATCTTAGTTTGATTTTAATTTAGTTTCAATTTAGTTTTAATTTTAGATTTAGATTTTTTTAGCTTGTTTTAGATTAATAAAAATAAAAAATAAAAAAATTCCCAAAAAAAAAGAAGAAAATCTAGAAAATACAAAAACATAAATTTTCCAATTTTCTATAGTCAAATGAGCTTAATTTTTCCATCTGAAGTTTGACTGTGGAGCACTTTAGTTTTCGAACTGGGTCATATTGGAACATCTTAAATTTGGAAATCTTTTAAGCATCTGGCATTTTCATGCTATTGTTATTCATGGTTGTGGCATTTTCAATTAAATATCATCGGGATCAATCATGTTTTAATAAGCAGCAGTTAATCGTCACTTACTTGTTTATAATTGCATAACAGGATTTTATTTGACTCCATAAGGCACTGGTCTTAAATGTGAAATCTAATTTAGATCTGTGGAATCTCGTTCATTCTATCAAGTATTTGATGTTTTAGCTGTGTCTCCTAGATTCTTCATCCTCATTTCTAATAGGGTCTACCTCCCTTAGCTTGCAAGGAGACAGCTTAAATAGAGAGATTGGGGATAAAGGTAACAACCCCCGATTTGAGCCGTTGTCGCGGTGCCTGGACAATCTGTGCGACAACATTTTTTGGCGCCGTTGCCCGGGATAGAGTTTTTCTGTCCTTGGTCTTAACGACATTTTCTAATCTTCTAATTTTTCCTCGCCATTCATTAGGCTGTCACAAGGGATCACATTTTCTGGCGACTTTTCATCTCTTCATATTTTCATCGTCTTATCTTTAGTCATATCACTAATCATTTCATCATCGTATTTTAGCACCTGGACATTTCGGTTGGCTTCTTGTTTGGGTGGCGACTCCACTTATTCATCTATTTACTCCCAGATAAGAATCCCCCCTTGATATCCATCTGCTATCTCTCGATTGTTTCTTCTGTTTTAGAATTAGTTTCATGTTCAAGTGGCGACTCCAGTTCTTTCATCTCTTACAAGAGTTCCTGCTAAGAAGTTCGCTTCTTGAGGATCTTTTGACTATTCTTGAACACGGATCTGTTTCTAAAATCCTAAAAACGATATCATGGATGTTTTGGCCCCATGTAATTTTGCTAATATTCAGGGTTATCCCCATGATCTCCCTCAAATGGATAAATTACCTTCTTTTCAAGATGCAGTTAGTGTTAAATCTCATTTGTTTGCTTTCACTAACTGGTGGAATAGATTTGTAGTTGCAAAAAATAATTTCGAGGATGTAAAGATGAAAACTTTTGTTCTTACTTTTGGTGAGGATGTTGCTGAATGGTTCATGGAAAAACCTGATAATTCATTTGATACTTTTGAATCAATTGTAGTTGCCTTTAAGGAAAAATATGGTGATAAAAGGGAAGATAGGCATTTGGTAAGAGAAATCAGTACCATAAAAAAGAATGAAAATGAAACGGTTGAAGAATTTAACAGGAGATTTAATGGTATCCTTAGAGAAATATCTCAAACTCATAAGCCTCCTGATGGATCTCTTTTGAATTTTTACATTGATGCTTTTGATTCTGATACTTCATATGAGTTAAGGCGGGCTAAAACTGCAAATTATAAGGCTTGTCAATCTTTGGGCTGAGGAGATTGAAAAGGATAAGAAAGCATTTGGAATGTCCAAAACTCCAGATTTGGATAGGTCTTTGACAGATTCTAAGTTAAAAGATACTCTAGAAGATGATGATGACCCTATGAAAAGGTTAATGCAAAAGCTTGAAAGCATGGAGCTTAATCATGCCAAGGAAATAAGTGTCTTACAGGCTAGGTTGGTCCAAATGGAAAGGGCTCAAACGCAGAATTCCCAACCTAGAAATAATAATGCTTTGCAGAGAAGAGGCCTATCTAATGAGCAAAGACCGACAAATCAACTTGAGTGTGCAAATCTTGTGGATGAAGCTCTGCCTTATTATAGAGCCTGTAATGATCTTCATGAAGAGGTTACTTGCCATGTTGTCAAAAGAATCATAGCTAGTAGAATGGCAGGGTCAAACCATCAAATTAATGTTGTTGGTAAGTACTAAGGACTATCACATGCATATAGAAGATCATGAAAGTCAGGTTAAGGAACCAGCTCAGATGATTAAGGATGTTCAACCCAGTCATACGCAAATGATTCAAAACATGGAAGCTAACCAAATCAATCTTCAAAATAAGATAACTTCCATGGAAGAAAGTCATGCACAGGAAATAAATGTCATGGAAAACAGGTTAAAGATCATGGAATTTAATCACTCCAATCAAATAATCGCCATGGAAGAAAAACATGTTAAGGAAATAAATGTCATGGAAAACAGGTTAAAGATCATGGAATTTAATCATTCTAATCAGATGTCTATTATACAGAATCATATGATTGCAATGGAAGCAAGACACACGCAGGAAATGACTACCATGAAGGAAAATCACTTGTTGGAGATGAGTTCCATACAGAAAAGGTTGGAAAAAATGGAAAAATTACATATACAAAAGTTTCAGTCGAAATTTGATTATGAAGATTCATCAACAGATCATAAGACTTCTTGTCTGCTAAAGCCATTCCCATCTCATCACACGGAGGATTTAACTATGGTTTCAAAGGATGTTGAGAAAGACCAAGCTTATGTGTCACCATTGATAGAGTATATCCAGAATAATATTGGTCACGCTCCAGGTTCTTCAGATATTTTGTACAAACATCTTCAAGATGAGGACAAGAAATCTACAGTGGTCTCATTGCTGACATCACAACCCACTCAGAAGAAGAGAAAGAAGCAAAAAAGAAGTAAGTGGTTTGATTCGTCTGATGGTCGAGAGCAGCTTGACATTTGTATAAGACAAAGTCCTACATTGTGCAAGATTGGACATGGCACATCTGAAAAGCAGCCTACAGACTTGCCTGAAAGCAGGCAAATGCTCAGCATACACTATATTGAGCACATCTGATGCCACAGGGCATCCTCTGTATCGTATTTCTAACCCTACTCCTTGTTATTTCAGCATTTCATTTTTGCAGTTAAAGTAGATTTACTTTTCATGTTAAATAGAATAATAAATAAAAGAAGAGCTTCTATTTTTCATGAGCTTAATGTTATATGATGATATTTGGATGGACGCTACTTATGTAATCTTGTGTGTTGCTTGGATGCAGATTCTGGATTCTCACATTCCTTCAATGAAGCAACATGTCCCCAAGTAGAGCCAGATGTTGACCACACTTTGTCAACTACCCCATAGCAGTACACCCCCATTTTTTCAAATGGGATTCGTCATGTTCGACATGGTTGCGCCATTCAGATTCCATCATCCAGATTTCATCGACAGTTGACATTGTTATAAATGATGTAAACCCATTCTGCATTTTATGATGTAAATGATCTAAGTAAGACCGTCCATGTATGTAACAACCTAGGTAAGCCTAGTATGTTGCTGATGATCTCTATCCTAGGAGGTTTTTTGTCTCACTGATTCACGAAAGTGATCGGCAGAGTTTTTCCCTCCAGCCTCACCCCAAAGCTAGGGTGGATTTTGTCATCAGCATGCTAAGTGAGTCCTAGTGTTTTTTATCGAGTCCTTGTAAAAGTAGTTTCAACTACTTGGTCTACTAGATCATGTTTTGAGTCGCAGAATTGGGTATTTATTTGAGGGTCTATACGAATGGGTATTTCCCCTTCATGTATGTAAATGTATTATCTCATGTAAAAGAGGGTTGGAAAAATAATTATAATCCCCTCTTAGTCAATTAATTAAATTTTCTGGTCAATTAATTAATAAAATCTTAAACCAGAAATTTAATTAATTGAAGGTCCTAAGTTAGGATTAAATCTTTAAAGGCAAAATTTGTGGGTCCTTGGAAAATGATTTTGAAAGCCCCAAGCCAAGGGAATATTGAGAATTTTAAGAAATTTTGGACCCTTGGGCCTCGGTGGTTAAGTTAAAGTCAAAATTTTGGGATAATTAACTCCAAAATAATATTTTTGAGTTAATTAAAGTTGAATTAAATGATAAATTCGTTTTTTCCCCGAAATTTTAATTTCAATGCTCCGGATTAAAAGATAATTAAATCTTTTGGACGGTTGAGATTATTTTGACAAGGATCATCCAAACTAGCCGTTAGAGATTTTGTCCTTTAAATTTAGAGGTATTTCTCATTCTTGAATCATCCGATCCGATCTCAAGATCGTGCACTTGTTCTTAGAAGCTCTTGTAAATTTTTGAGGAATAAAGCATAAAGACTTTGGGGTTACAAATCTGGATGTTCCTTCTCAGATCTATGTGGTGAATTGTCTCTAAACTCTGCTACTTTGTTTCTTGTATTTTATGGTTGATGGCCTTTATGGATTAATTTGCATACAGGTATCTTGTGCAGTTTTCTGGGTTTATAAAATAACATTCTGATTTTTTTTGCAAAGGTCTCATGTTTTTTTCTTAAATCTCTATCGATCTAAGATTCAGATCTAAGTGTGCAGGGAATTTTTTTTTTTTAACATTGGGCGTCTGGGGAAGTCTTCGGTTGGACCAACCGACTCTCAATAAACATAAATCTGATAAGCTCTTTATTTGTTAAATTCCAGGTCTATCTTACGATATTTGTGATTTTGCAGGGTTTCAAAGGCTTGTGCCTCTCATTCAAAAATTTTAATTTCTAAACTGTGCTAAAATAGATTCAAATTTGACCATAAGGGTTTTTTTAAATCTGTAAACTAGTTGTAAATTTGTAAATTTTCTTTTAGGACTATAAGGGTTTAATCGTTTCTTGGTGTGTATCTTCAGATCTGGCTGGTTTCTTACAGAATCAGGGTTCAAATCCAATTTTTTTTAAGTTCTAAGGTAGATCTAGCCTCCAAAGGCCAGATTTAGCCTCAAATTACTTCTGTGGACGAGTCTGGGCGATTTTTTTTTTGAGGAGCATCATAAATCTGAGTTTGTAGGAAGATTCTTTTAATTTGGAAAGGGAAAAATTTAAATGTATTGGGTTTCATTGCTTGTTCTGTGCATTGGCAAAAACTTTTCCCATTCCTCTGCGTTATATATCTTCCGTCCTCCATTTGCTGCAGTCTTCATTGCCATCACTCAACCCCCTTCTCACCAACGCTCTTCTTATGCATACACTTCAAAATGTTCTCTTGGCCGCTCCATTCCTCACGCCTTTCCTGCATACATTAGCTATCTTAGCCATTGGCTTCCCTTTGTTATCCCTGCGTCCTCATCAAACTGATTCATCCATCCTTTGTCATCGAACTGTCATCCGCAGCCTTCGAATTGCGCTGCCCCTGCCGTCTGCATTGATCTGCGTCAATCATCTCCTATCCATTTCGCCCTAAGCTTTCATCTGCGTCATCCTAGAGCCTCTGCCCTCGTCCAGCATCATTTTCTGTGCACCGTCCAGGTTTCTTCCCTCTTGTCGTCGATCAACCCTATCCGCAGCTTCTCATCTCTTCACGCCATCGATTTGCTGCCGTCCAGTCTTCGTGCATCCTCCTTCGTCCAACCTGCAGCCGTAAACGACGAATAAAAACACACGCAAAAAACGCATTAAGTTTTCAAAGCCGGCATTTCAATCTCTTGGGTAGGGTTTCAATTTTTTATTTGAGTTAGATAGCGTAGGTTTCATTTTTAATTTGTATTGTTCCGATTTCAATTTTTAGTGATAGCGTAAGTTTAAATTTCGTCCCCTTTTTTATTTGTTTTGATGGTAGAGGTATTTAGTTTTAGATCATAGGTTCAATTTCGATTTTGTTACTCACGCTTAGTTTTAGATTTTATTTTTATTTTTAGATTTTAGTTTCATATAGTTTAGTTTTGATTGGATTTTAGAACTTTGTCGTTTTTGTTTATTTTTAGTTAGATTTTGATTTGTTTTATTTTAGATGTAATTTAGACTTCGTTAATTTGTTTAGCTTTAGATTTTAGATTTTAACTTTAGCTTTAGTTTAGGATTTTATATTTTAGATTTTAGATTTTAATTTAATCTTAGTTTAATTTTAATTTAGTTTCAATTTAGTTTTAATTTTAGATTTAGATTTTTTTAGCTTGTTTTAGATTAAAAAATAATAAAAAAATATAAAAATTCCAAAAAATTTAAAAAAAAAAATCCAGAAAATACAAAAACATAAATTTTCCAATTTTCTATAGTCAAATGAGCTTAATTTTTCCATCTGAAGTTTGACTGTGGAGCACTTTAATTTTCGAACTGGGTCATATTGGAACATCTTAATTTCGGAAATCTTTTAAGCATCTGGCATTTTCATGCTATTGTTATTCATGGTTGTGGCATTTTCAATTAAATATCATCGGGATCAATCATGTTTTAATAAGCAGCAATTAATCGTCACTTACTTGTTTATAATTGCATAATGGGATTTTATTTGACTCCATAAGGCACTGGTCTTAAATGTGAAATCTAATTTAGATCTGTGGAATCTCGTTCATTCTATCAAGTATTTGATGTTTTAGCTGTGTCTCCTGGATTCTTCATCCTCATTTCTAATAGGGTCTACCTCCCTTAGCTTGCAAGGAGACGACTTAAATAGAGAGATTGGGGATAAAGGTGACAACCCCCGATCTGAGCCGTTGTCGCGGTGCTTGGACAATCTGTGCGACAACATCACCCATATGTAGAAAGGTGACCCTTTGACCGGCACCTGCCAGCTCTCCTTTACTTTGTCCATGAAGTTCAAGTTCTTGACCCACCTGATCTGAATTGGGCCAAAATCTCTTTGGGTTAACAATTCCAGTTTAATAGGCTTATGATCCGAAACACTGCTAGAGAGGATATTCATCCCAGCTTTTAATCCTAGAAGAAGAAAAGAACTTTGAACTAGAAATCTATCTAATCTCGCTGCAATATGCCCAGGACCGACTCTTTTATTCGACCAAGTGTACTTACCGTTATAGGGCTTGATGTCAAGCAGGTCCCAATCTTGAATGAGGTCCTCCACCCATTCCCTCGCCGGATCCCTGACGATGCTCCCCCCTCGCTTCTCAGACGAAAGTAAGGTGAGATTGAGGTCACCAGCAATAATAATATTTTCCAAATTCTCTACCTCGGATAAATTTCTGATTGAGTCCCAGCATGTCTTATTCTCCCCTGCGTTTACTGGCGCATACACATTAAAGAGGCTGAATATTTCCTTGGTATCATGATGCCAAATCTGCAAGAACAACCAATGGGTGTTTTGAATCTCAGTGACCAGAGTGAACTTGGTCTTATTCCAGAGAGTGCCTAGTCCGCCCGAAGCTCCTCGAGCTGAGACTGCTTGCCCTCCACCTTTGTTCCAAAATTTCTTACTTGTTTGAAGGAATTCTTTATTCTCCATTTTTGTCTCCTGGATTAGAAGAATATCTGGGCTTTCTATCCTTATTAGGCTTCTTATGGCTTCTTCTTTCGGCTTGCTCCCCATTCCTCTGCAGTTCCAGGAGACAACCTTCATCACTTACTTTTTTGAGTTTGATGAGCTCCTTTGGATCCCTGACCTTGATTTCTTGTCCCCTTCGGAGTTCTTGCCAATAGCTTCTCTAGAGTTGGTTGGCTGCCCTGAAGCTTTCCTTTGTAAGTTTCTTGCTCTCTCTTCTCCCGAGCTGGCATTCTTCCTCTTGTTGATCTTCGAGTCGTTTTGTGCGATTCCCCTATCTCTCCTTCCTCCTCTGTTTCCTTCGACTCTTGTTCTTCCTCTTCAGCTTCTGCAGTCTTCTCCTTAGGGTTTTCTGGAGTACTTTCTCCTTGCCTTGAGTCTGCGGTTGTCCCTTTCTCTGGAGTCACTTTCTTTTGCATTTCGATCTCTTGGACTTCTATTGAAGCTGAGCTTAAGGGTCCAAACTTGTTCTCTTGACGCTTCGAGGGAGGGTTTTGTTGATCGTGAGTAGGCTGGTTTCCTTTTCCTTTTGGAGCCCCTGGAGGATTTTGGGCCTTATGGGTAGACTTTGTTCTCTTAACCTACTTCCAACCTTCCTCTTTCCCTTTCTCCACTTCTTCATTACTCAGACAACTCTTGGCAAGGTGTCTGTATTCGTGGCATTTTCGACTCTTAAATGGGAGATGCTCATAATCTAATTTTTGCACATGATTCCAGCTTCCGACATTGATTTTTATTGCCTCTGGAAGTCCCACTTCAAGATCGACCTCTACATAGATTCGAGCACAGTCGTATTGATCCTTATTATTTGCCCGGTCTATGAATTTGCCCAACGCATTGCCTATATGCTTCAAAGACTCCTAGTTCCAACAATGCACTGGAAGATTCAGAAGCCTTACCCACATAGGAACGACCGATGGAACATCCTCTGCTGGATCAAAATCCTACGTCCATTTGTTTAAATACAGGCCCTGTGGTCCCATGAAGTAAGGCCCATTCCTAAAAATCAAATCCTTGTCCTCTTTTGAAATAAATTCAAATAGGAAGAAGCCTCTCTCGAAGAAGTATGAGGTAACACTGTGCTCGATCAATGGTCTCCAGTTTTTGACAACCCAGGCCTCTGTGGTTTTGGGTGAGGGCCAAAGTCCTGTAAACTGCCCCACCAGAGCATGATCCGCAAGAGACAAGGCAACCTAGATCGGCCCCTCTGGTGGACGGGAAATTGCCGAAATGTCATCCAACTTCTTCACAAACTTGGAGGCTTCCGATTTCTTCTTTTTCGGCAGCGAAGCCAGCAAATTTTTGAATGCTTCTTCAGCAGACGGAGGGGGAGGAGGATAAGGGGGAGGAGGGGCCTGGGACGAACCCAGATCCCCCATGGCTGCGAGGGAGGCGCAACCCGAGCACCAACAACAGCGTGCAGGTTCACTCAGCAGGCAGCAACGCGAAAAAAATAGCTACTATCATGATTAGTTTTTACCTTGAAGTGTCTTCCCATTAGGTAAGGTCGCCATTTCTTTAGTGCATGTAGTATTGCAAACATTTCCTTCTCATAAATAGCTTTCTGTAAATACTTTCCTTTGATTGGACAACTTTCAAAAGTAGTGGGTCTTCCTTCTTGCATTAAAACAGCACCAATTCCATTTCCTGAGGCATCACAGTCCACAATAAAGGTTTTTGTGAAGTCTGACGTAGCTAAGACCGGTGCTACGCACAGTGCCTCTTTAAGATGTTCAAAGTCCTTAGTTTCTTCAAGAGTCCATGAAAATTCATCTTTCTTCAATAATGTTGTTAGAGGTGCTGCTATTCTCCCATAATTCTTAACAAACTTGCGATAATACCATATTAACCTGAGAAATCCTCGCAACTGCTTTATGGTTGTGGGGACTTTCCATTCCTTAATGGCTTTAATTTTGTTAAGGTCTACCTTAACACCCTCCTGAGATACAATATGACCCAGATATTCCACCTCTTGTACTCCAAAGAAACTTTCGGAGGTTTTTGCATATAATTGTTTCTTCTCTAATAGTTTGAGCACCTTGTCAACATGTTGAACATGATCCTTCCAAGAGCTATTGTAGATTAGTATATCATCAAAAATATTAACACAAATTTTCTAAGGAAGGGTTTGAAAATCGAATTCATCAACTCTTGAAATGTAGAAGGTGCATTGGTAAGGCCAAAAGGCATGACCAAAATTCATAATGACCCTCATGAGTTCGAAATGCTGTTTTCGGAATATCTTTAGTCTTCATTCTAATTTGATGATATCCTGAACGAAAATCCAAGTAAAATAAATTGCTCCATGTAATTCATGTTGGAATATATTATATTCCTTGGAAGGTAATAATGTCTTTGTATTATGTCGGAAGTTGAATACAATCTTATGTAAAGGAGTAACACATTATATCCCATATTCATTATGGCATAGTTTACTCTTGTACCCATTTATTATATAAAGAGGTGTTATTTTGGAGAATTATATTATCCCACATTCAATATGTGAGAGTAATTCCTCCTCATCTCTGGGTATATAATAGGGTCAAGGGAGCCTTTTTGATTACTATCACATCTCAGCTTGTGCTCATACTGTTATTTGTACCGGGTTATTTGTAGTTGCTCTCTTTGCAAGATTGCAGGAGATTTCTGGAGATAATAGTAGACAACCTTCCTGTGGACATAGCCCAATTTTGTGAACCACGTATATCTGTTGTATTCTTTTTCCTTGTTCTCTTTCTGTTCTTATTTATATGTTGATATGTTGTTTGTTTCTTAGATAGATAGTTAGTTTGGTAGATCTAATATTCTCACATGGTATCAGAGCCATGGTTACTATGATCTAACATCTTCTTTGAACTCAACCATCAACATGTATCTTCATTTTTTATTATTCGGGCACTCATTTTTTTTGTAGATTTGCTTTCTATCTGGTAGCCATTAAGCTTCTCTTCAGATTTGGGCATGATTCTACATATTTGAGATTTTTTTTTCTCATAACCCTAACCTTGTTGTGTAGTTTTCTTGTAGATTTTTTTTCAAGGGGCTCTTGATTGTTTTTCTATAAGATCTATATGTTTTTTGGATTTCAAGGGTTTTTTGATTCTTTTTCTGTAAGATCTATATGTTTTTTGAATCCTCCTCAACGAGATCTATCTTCCGGTTGTAATATTCAGTTACGACAGTTACAATAGTTGTTTTTTTTTTTGAATTTTTTTTTTATGGGGCGGAAGATTGGTGGACTGAGGGTTCCGATCAGAATTTCTGCCGCATTGGTGGATGTAGAGTGGCTGCGCCATTTCTGAAAACTGGTTATAATAAGCATTTGAAGCATTATTGAGTGTTTTTTGTTTTTCCACCTGACGTTTTTGTCAGATCTGTTATCTTTTGTGCAAAATTTCCAAGAAAGAGTAGATATTTGGATTCCTCTCCCCGAGCTACCCAATTTAAAAAAAAATTAGCTCAAATGGAGTCTCGGAAGCAAAGTTATTGCTGATTTAAGATTGATATTTTTTTCAGGTTTTTTGGTGACGACAAACGAACTGCAGAAATTTATAGTTTTCTATCCACTTTTTCTCTTGTCAATTCTTGCATTTGGGTTTATATTTATTGTCAAAATCTCTATCATTATGACTTCAGAAGTAGCTTCTATTCCTGAACATACCGGTTCTAACTATCTTGCATGGAAAAGGAAAATGATTGATGTTCTCAGGAGTAAGAATCTATGGAGGTTGGTTAATGGTGAACACAAGAAACCTATAGATGCTCAAGCCTTGATTAAATGGGAAGAAAAGTTTGATCAAGCAAGAGGGCTCATTGGTCAAACGGTTTCAGATAGTCTTCAGGTAAGTATTGAGGCAAAAGACAACCTGATTGAGGTTTGGAAAATTCTTGCTTCTTTATTTGATAAATCTGATGATGTTTCTGCTCATTACCTTGAAAAGAAGATTCATGAGCTACATCCTACTAATTTGGATACAGTAGAATTATATCTTGCTGAATTGAAAACCTTAAATGAAAAAGTTAAATAATTTTGGTAAAGATTACAAGAAGACAGACATTGCTCTTATTCTTATAGAACAAAAATTGCCATCTTGTTTTGACATGTTCATCCAAACTAGGAACAAGGCTCTTGAATTGTCTCAAAGTACCACAGAACCTAATTTTGATGATTTCTGTAAAGGGTTGATAAATGAGCAAGAAAGGTTGATTGCTTCAGGACAAGTCTTACCTAATAAAGCTCTTATGGCACATAATAAAAATCCTAAGAAAATTTTAATAATGCCAAAGGTTCTTGTTCACACACTTCTAATCATACTAATAATAATGGTCATGCTTCTCATGCACATCATGAAATTAATAAGAAGAAAAAAATGTATGATCCTTGTAAGCATTGTGATAAAACTAACCATCCTGAAAAGAATTGCATTAAAGCGAAACGTTTAATGGCTAAAGCAAACAAGACAAAATCTAATGAATCTCAAGTAGCTTTATGAGCATCTATTGTTTCATCTAATAATTCTTCTTCTAATGTGGAATGGATAATGGATTCTGGTGCTTCTAAACATATGACTTGTAATGCTTCTTTATTTACATCTTATGACACTAATAAGCACTCATCTTAGAAAGTTTCTATTGGTGATGGTAAACACCTTTCCGTAATTGGTTCTGGAAATATTAATGTTGCTAATGGTCAATTGGAAGATGTTTTTCATGTTCAAAACATGCCCATCAACTTACTTTCTATTTATCGTGCATGTCAGAAAGGTTTTAAATTTGAAGCTTGGCCCGATAAATATGTTCTTAAAGATATCAACCAAAATTACAAAGTAGTTTCTTCTCGCCCCATTGATCATACCACTGGTTTATATAAATTTGCAGGTTTTAATTCAACTAAGAGACAACCCTTTTATTCCTATGTTGCTCATGTTGATGCACTAAGTAAATTATGGCATGAAAGATTGGGTCACTTGAATTACGGTAAAATGCAAATATTAACTAAAATGGTTCATGGTTTGCCTAATATTTCTTCTACTACTGGTGTTTGTGAAGGATGTGTTCTTGGTAAACACCATAGAGAAATGTTTGACAAAGGTAAGTCCTGGCGTGCTAAAGGACCTTTGCAATTAATTCATAGTGATATCTGTGGTCCTCTTGAAGTTCCTTCAATATCCCATGTAATTTATTTTCTTACCTTTATTGATGACTTTAGTAGAAAATCTTGGATTTATTTTTTGAAAAATAAAAGTGAAACATTTGTAAAATTTCAAGAATTTAAATCCATGGTTGAAAATGCATCTGGTAAGAGTATTAAAACTTTGCGATCTAATAATGGGGGGGAGTTTGTTAAGAAAGAATTTGATGCATATTTATCTAAATATGGTATTCAACATCAAAAGACTGTTCCTTGCACACCTCAACAAAATGGTATTGCTGAAAGGAAAAACAAAACTTTAGTTGAAATGGCTAGATGTATGCTTTATTCTAAAAGACTGCTTAAGAAATTTTGTGCTGAAGCCATCTGTTGTGCTAATTTTATTTTAAATAGAGTTCCTACTAAAGCAAATAAGCATGTTACCCCTGAGGAAAAATGGAATGGACGTAAACCGGATATTAGTAATTTTAAGGTGTTTGGTTGTGAATGTTGGGCTCATATTCCTAATGAAAACCGGAAAAAGTTAGAACCCAAATCTCACAAGTGTATCTTCATTAGTTATGATGAGAATTCCAAGGCTTATAGGTTGTTTGATCCTTCTAATCAAAGTGTCATAATCAGAAGGGATGTTCAATTTCATGAAGTCTCTTCCCCGCTTGAGTCTGTAGAAACTCATGTTACCCTGAATTTACCAATACCACCTATTACTCCTATTCATGTTACTTCTTCTTCCCGTTCTATGCCTCTTATTGATCCTAATTCTTCCTCTCACTCAAGTATTCCACCTGAAACTCATGAAGCTCCTAAAGTGACTCATGTTCCTTTTATTCTTCCTGTTTGGGCTCGGAAAACCCTTGAATCTGCAGGTAGTGAGGTCGGAAATCCTTCCAACACTTGTTGAACTATATCTAACTTTTTTGCTCTTATGACCAAAGTTTTGGCCACGAATGATCTTGCTACTTATGCTCAATCTAAGGGTAATCCTCATTGGGAACAAGTTATGTGTGCTGAATATGGATGTCTTTTGAGAAACAAGACTTGGTCTCTTGTTCCTCTTCCTTTAGGAAATAATTTAGTTGGTTGTAAATGGGTTTATAAAACTAAGTTCACTGCAGAAGGATAGATTGAATAGTATAAAGCTAGATTAGTTGCCAAAGACTTTAATCAACTTGAAGGTATTGAACACAATAAGAACCATTTTATCACTCGCTGCATCTTTTAAGTGGGAAATTCATCAAATGGATGTTAAAAGTGCATTTTTAAATGATGATCTTACTGAAGAAATTTATATGCAACAACCTCCTGGTTTTATTTCTGTTGAATCCTCAAGTTTAGTATGCAAATTACACAAATCCTTATATGGTCTCAAACAAGCCTCTAGGGCTTGGTATGATAAAATTGATGCATATTTATTGAATAATGGTTTTAAGTGTTGTATATCTGATCCAAATCTATATGTTAAGAACTTTGGTGATAATGTCTTCATTATTGTTTTATATGTGGATGATCTAATTATCACTGGCAACCAGCTTGTATTAATTCAAGATATGAAAATTGCTCTTCAAAAGCAGTTTGAGATGACAGATCTCGGTACATTGCACTATTTCTTGGGTCTTCAAATCTAGCATATCGCCGATGATATTTTTCTCTCTCAGCCTAAGTATGCAACAGATCTATTGGCTCATTTCCATATGAGTAATTGTAAACCTACTCCTACACCATTTCAATCGAGTGTAAAGTTAACGATTGAGTGTACCACTCCACTGGTTGATGCTACTCTTTATTGTCAGCTCATTGGAAGTTTAATATATTTAACTCACAGTAGACCAGATCTCTCTTTTGTCTTCAGTATGATTTCTTGGTTCATGCAACAACCTCGTGAAAGTCATTGGCAGGCAACCAAGAGAATTTTGCGATATTTACAGGGGACATTGCATTATGGTGTATTTTATTCTAGCAATGCTACAATTTTACTCTCTGGTTATACAGATTCTGTTTGGGTAGGCGATAGTTTTGATCGACGGTCAACTGTTGGTTACATATTTCAAATTGGTTCAGGTCCGTTCTCTTGGTCTAGTAAGAAGTTGAAGACTCTTTCTTTATCTTCATGTGAAGCAGAGTATAGAGCAGCCAAAGAAGCAGCTAAAGAAGTCGTTTGGTTACAACATGTTCTTATCGAGCTTGGTCTGGTTTCGAAATCGTCCACCATGCTGAAATGTGACAATCATGGTGCAATTCAGCGTGCTTACAATTCGGTATATCACTCCAAAACAAAGCATCTCGACCTTGATGCTCTTTATATTCGAGGTCTTGTCGCCGATGGTATTATTTCTCTGGAGTATTGTCCTACCGAGCAACAGGCAGCCGATATCTTCACCAAATCCTTGACAGAAGCGAAGTATGTGTATCTTCGTTCTTTGCTTGGGATGAGGGAAGTTGTCATCAAGGGGGAGTAGTAATGACTTCTTCCTTAGTGTTAGGTAGTATTAGGATGGGGCCTTCTCCTAGCCATTTTTAATGGGGAGTGTTGGAATATATTATATTCCTTGGAAGGTAAAATGTCTTTGTATTATGTCGAAAGTTGAATACAATCTTATGTAAAAGAGTAACACATTATATCCCATATTCATTATGGCATAGTATACTCTTGTACCCATTTATTATATAAAGAGGTGTTCTTTTGGAGAATTATATTATCCCACATTCAATATGTGAGAGTAATTCCTCCACATCTCTGGGTATATAATAGGGTCAAGAGAGCCTTTTTTTATTACTATCACATCTCATTTTGTGCTCATACTGTTATTTGTGTCGGATTATTTGTAGTTGCTCTCTTTGTAAGATTGCAGGAGATTTATGGAGATAATAGAAGACAACCTTCCCCTGGACATAGCCTAATTGGGTGAACCACGTATATCTATTGTATTCTTTTTCCTTGTTCTCTTTCTGTTCCTATTTATATGTTGATATATTGTTGGTTTCTTAGATAGATAGCTAGTTTAGTAGATCTAATATTCTCACATTTCATCCAATAATTCATCAATCACAGGAATGGGAAATTTATCTTTAATAGTGAGATTAAGGAGCTCCTGATAATCCAGACAAATGCGCCATGATCCATCCTTCTTGTGCACCCATACTACTAGAGTAGAGAAATGTGAAATTTCTATAATGTAGAATTCTACTGCAGCTACTTATTATATTTCTTCTATTGCATTCTCAAACACAAATATTTAACATTTCACTGTGTCAAATAACACAATAAAATATGCTGCAGACTTCACGATCAACAAACAACATAAAAGAAATAATACAAGTATTCACACATAGACACCGTTATTTTTGGACAATTGTCTCTGGAAAAACCCAATTTGGGAAAACCGGTGCAACAGATCTAAGGGTTTCTTTATTATGCAGAAGTTCTGAGTACAAATGTGTGATTGTATTTATCAATCAAACACCTAAAGAAATCTGATGAGAATGGGCTTAGTGAGACAATTCTCACTCCACAATGAAGTTCCGACACTGACCTGCACCCACGCTGAGCAATTGCATCACCCACACTGTCACTGCATCACTATAGCTGATGCTTGTTATGACTGCCTTGGTGTTTACTGTTGTGTGAGACAAGAGTTTTCTCCCCTTCCGGAAATGCCCTCCGGAGACTGGATGAACCCTTAGCTGCCTCTCCAACTGAAATCGAAACTCCCTCTGCTGCTCTGTGGTGGCCCAACGTAACTGCTGCTTGGCTATCTCTGCGTTGCTACAATGCTCCCTTCTCTCTTCTCTTCCTCTACTCTCTATCCTTCAGAAATTCTCCCTCTTGGAAATTTCACCTTCCCCTCTCTGCAATCGAGAATCACTTTGATTCTTCCTTAGGCTGAAGCAATCGATCTCTGGATTCTTTCTCTGTTTGATGTGTTTTCCATAGGCCCCTCACCCTCCTTCTTATAATCTTTCGTTGACCCATCAACGACCAAGATTAAAACATAATCAAGGGCTAAAATGATCTTGGAGGTGATCCATGAATTTATCTAGAAGATTCGCACTTAGTTTAATTAATACCCTTTAATTAATTAGTTTCCCTAAGTTTAGACTTAGAAAAACATTAAAAAACAATTAATTAATTTAATTAAACCATCTCTAAGTGGAATTTTCCAAAACCTTTTCTGGGTTTTATGGAATACATGTGTCTTAGCCTATATACAAAGTCACAAGGCTAGAGCACATCCGATGCTACCATAAATCAACACTCCCTCTTAGCGAGGAAAGTGCTCTAGCAATACAACTCTATGTGCTGCTCTGACTTCTGTAACATCTACTGCTATGCTGTTGATGCTGCTCACCAACACTATACAAATGATGCAACTGTACTGCTGCTGACTCTGCATGCTGCCGCCAACTGCTACTATAGTGCAACTCCCTCTTTCCACTGTGTTGATGATCCATTGACTACTGAAATGGATTTTCAGTCATACCCAACTGTTCTCTGAACTGAGTGAACTTAATCCTCCCCTGAGCCTTAGTGAGTATATCTTCTGTCTGTTCTCCTGTGGGAATGTACTGGAGTTGTATTGCCCCACGCTGAACATAGTCTCTGATAAAATGACACCTGATGTCAATACATTTGGACCGATCATGAAATATTGGATTTTCAGTGAGTTTGATACAACTTTGATTATCACAATAAATGTTAGTCGGCTCCATCCTGCTCCTGAATAGACTCACAAGAAGTTTCCGAAGCCAGATGGCTTCGCATGTAGCTGTACTAGCTGCCATGTACTCTGCTTCGGCTGTGCTCAATGCTACTGATTTCTGTTTCCTGCTGCACCACGACACCATTCCTGAACCAAAGCTGAAACAATACCCAGAGGTAATTTTTCTGTCCACTGAGCTCCCTGCCCAAATCTGCATCTGTGAATCGACTGAGTCTGACATCCTCTCCTCGAACATACCTTATACCAAATTTGATTGTTCCTTGTACATACCTCAGGACTTGCCTTGTTGCTGCCCAGTGCATTCTTTTGGGTTCTACCATGAACTGACTAAGAGTGTTGACAACAAAGCAAATGTCTTGTATTGTGTTAACTAGATACATCAATGACCCGATGAGCTGTCTCTATAAGGTGGGGTCTACTTCTGTGTCCTCTGATGCGTCTATCTTTTTCCAATTTGTGATCATGGGTGTGGCCATGGGACTACACTCCTGCATTCTGAACCTTTTCAGAATCTCCAAGGCATACCTCTCCTGACCCATGAAGACATCTCCATTCTTCTGACAAACTTTCAACCTTAGGAAGTAATGCATAAACCCCAAATCCTTCATGTCGAATTCGACCTCTAGATTCCGTTTGCAATCCTTGATGAGCCTAGATGATCCAGTGAGAAATAGATCATCTACATATAGTACTAGTACCAACGGCTCATCCTCTACCAATAAATAGTAGAGATTGGGATTTGCGTCACTCTTGACAAACTCCATTTTTTGCAAATAGATATCTATTCGAACATACCATGCTCTCAGAGCCTGCTTGAGCTCGCATAGGGCCTTCTTCAATCGGCATACATGAGACTTCCTTTCATGGATCTCAAAACCCTTTGGCTGTTCGATATATACCTCTTCCTCAATCTCTCCATTCAGGAATGTTGTCTTGACATCCATTTGATGAATCTCCCATTCCATCTGCGCTGCTAAGGATACAATAGTACAGATGGAGGTATATTTAGAAACGGGTGCGAAGGTCTCTTCATAGTCAATGCCTTCCTTCTGAGCATACCCTTTTGCCACGAACCTTGCCTTATATTTCTCTACGCTACCATCTGCAGCGTATTTGATCTTGTAGATCCATCGTGATCTGACAACTGATTTGCGCTGAGGTCTGGGCACAACTTCCCAGACATCATTGGTCATGACAGAAGCATACTCCTCTATCATGGCTTCTACCCATACCTGGTGTTGAACAACTTCCTAGAAGCTGGAGGGTTCCTCTACTTGGGCAACCAAAACCTGGTACCTATCAGGGGGTCTACGCTGCCTCTTCCCATTCCTAGGAATCCCAATAAAGTTTTCTGCATCCCTCAGTATTTGCTGAGCTTCCCTGCTGATTTGACCACTAGTGGAAAGTTGCTCTCTCAATTCTTCCTCCTGATCTGGCTGTTCCTTAGACTGAGTATCCTCCTGATCTTCTTCTAAGAAGACGTTAGTACTTGTATTGGGTACCAAAGTCTGTCTTTCTGTCTGTTCTTCTTGGTGCCCCTGCTGCTCTTGGACCAAGGGAACTTATGCAGTTTGATCTTCTGTCGGCATATCACATGATTTCTGAAAAGCTCTATCCTCCATGAACTTAATATGACGTCTTATCACAACTTTCCTGCTGCTAGGGATATAGATCATATATGCCTTGGAGCCTTCACTGTAACCTACAAGAAACCCCATTTCTGCAGTTTGATCAAGCTTGCTTCTCTTCTTGCTTGGTACATGATAGTATGCCATGCTACCAAATATCCGAAGGTGTCCTACCTCTTGTTTCTTCCCTGTGAAAACCTCTTCAGGAGTCTTCTTCCTCAATGCTTTATGAGGAGTCCTGTTCTGGATGTACACTGCCGTATTGCAGGCTTCAGCCCATAAATATCTGGGCAAATCAAGGTCGAATAACATGGCCTTGGTTGCGCCTACAATTTTCTTGTTTTTCCGTTCTGCCACACCACTCTGTTCGGGGTTGTATGGCGTTGTCCACTCTCTCCTGATGCCATCCTTTGCGCATAAATCTGTGAAGTCTCCATCTATGTATTCTCCACCATTATCTGCACGCAATATCTTGATTTTCTTCCCCATCATATTTTCAACAAGAGCCTTGAATTCTTTGAAATTTTCAAAGACTTCATCTTTTGTCTTCAGGAAGTAGATCCAGGTCTTTCTGGAGTCGTCATCAATAAATGTGACAAAATATTTGTCACCCTTGAGAGCGTTAGTGGACATTGGTCCACAGACATCTGAGTGTATCAATCCTAATATGCTTGCTGCCCTGTTTTCACTTCTGGGAAAGGCTGCCTTAGCGTACTTCCCAAGTACACATCCTCAGCATACACCATCATTCTCTGTGCTGAGAACAGGTGCCCCATCAACTATTTCTCTGAGCATCTTCAATGCACCGTGGTGCAAGTGCCTCATTATTCTATGCCAAATTTCGTTCAACCCTTTCTTGTCTTCAAGATTACTACTGACTAGTACCATCGGAGTTTCAAGTTGCAACCTGTATAATCTGTTGCTTCTGACTTTGATCTGTCTTGTTTGCTTCCAACTTGGATGCTTGACATATACCTTCTTCCCAATAAAGTGTATGTCATATCCTTTGTCCTGCAACTGGGATACTGAAATTAAATTCATCCCAAGCCCTAGCACATGTAGTACATCTGTGACCTTGACACTAGTTTCGACTTTCGTCTGAAACACTATGGCTCCTCTCCCAACTGGAGTGCCTTTCGTGCTATTCCCCATAGTGATTTGGAAGTTAATCTGCTCTTCCTTCTAACTCGAGAAATATTCTCATACGACAGTCATATGTGCTAAAGCCTTGCTATCAATATACTAGATTCCTGCAGATGCTGAACTTGACAAGCATGCACCATCCTCTTTTAACCTAGAGGATAAAACATCTAAGTTTGCCATACTTATCTGTGCTTTCTTTTCTCTGTGCTGCGTCCCTTTTGAAGCTTATGGATTGCGTAGTCTCTATTCTGACCCTGATTCCTTTGGATCTGACAGCTCTGATACCATGTGAAAATTCTATAATGTAGATTTCTGCTGCAGCTTCTTATTATATTTCTTCTATTGCATTCTCAAACACAAATATTTAATATTTCACTGTGTCAAATAACAAAATAAAATATGCTGCAGACTTCACGATCAACAAACAACATAAAAGAAATAGCATAAGTATTCACACATAGACATCGTTATTTTTGGACAATTGTCCCCGAAAAAACCCAATTCGAGAAAACCGGTGCAACAGATCTGAGGGTTTCTTTATTATGCAGAAATTTTGAGTACAAATGTGTGATTGTATTTATCAATCAAACACTTGAAGAAACCTGATGAGAATGGGCTTAGTGAGACAATTCTCACTCCACAATGAAGTTCCGGCACTGACCTGCACCCACGCTGGGCAGCTCTGCGTAATCTCTGCGCAGTGACCGTGTCACCCACGCTATCACTGCGTCACTGTAGCCGTTGCTCGTTATGATTGCCTCTGTGCTTACTGCTGTGTGAGACTAGAGTTTTCTCCCCTTCCACGAATGCCCTCTGGAGATTGGATGAACCCTCAACTGCCTCTCCAATTGAAATCGAAACTCCCTTTGCTGCTCTGCGTTGGCCCTACGTAACTGCTGCTTGGCTATCTCTGCGCTGCTATTATGGCTCCCTTCTCTCTTCTCTTCCTCTACTCTCTATCCTTTAGAAATTCTCCCTCCTGGAGATTTGACCTTCCCCTCTCTGCAATCGATAATCACTTCGATTCTTCCTTAGGCTGAAGAAATCGATCTTCGGATTCTTTCTCTGTATGATGTGTTTTCCATAGGCCCCTCACCCTCCTTCTTATAATCCTTCGTTGACCCATCATCAACCAAGATTAAAACATAATCAAGGGCTAAGATTAGCTTGGAGGTGGTCCATGACTTTATCTAGAAGATTCGCACTTAGTTTAATTAATACCCTTTAATTAATCTGTAATATCCCCAACGGGAGATAACCAGTAATACACAGAAATATGCCAGACAGATATATAAAACAAAATGCTGGAACCAGAACATGGAACAAGTACACATAGAATGCCAGAACACTAAGCCATTTTATTAATCTGAGAATACATATATAGGGGTACAAGATAATCAGAATGAGTGCACCTATCCTTGCCCTAGGCAAGTGGAGACCCTCTCAGAACAAATAATGGCTGCAATAGGGACAGCGTCCTAGCTGGCTGAAGAAACTGCTATGGAAAACTGCTGCTGCAATGCACTGGAACTATGAGCTGGAAACTGGAAAGGTAGCTAATCTCAATCCTCCAGACAACCCCAGAAAATGTGAAGCTGATGTTCCCCCTCAGAAGATCCACCAATCAAACCCTCACCAGTGAAAACGCTGTCTCTGCCAGTGACAGCGCAGAAGCCAAATGAAACGCTGGCAAGAAGGGGTGAATCCAACCACAAACCCTCCAGATGAGATAACCAAACTCCTCAGGGCTGGAAACACTGAAAAACGCTGCCAAAACCCCACACAATAACCCTGCTCATCAGATCTGCGTCCTCCCTAGCTGGATCTGCGTCCTCCCTATCCAGATCTGCGTCCTCTCTCTCTAGATATGCGTCCTCCCTAGCTGGATCTGCTGGATCTGCGTCCTCGCTATCCAGATCTGAGTCCTTTCTACCTGGATCTGCTGGATCTGCGTCCTCCCTATCCAGATCTGCGTCCTCTCTGCCTGGATCTGTTGGATCTGCGTCCTCCCTATCCAGATCTGCGTCCTAGCTCTCTGGATCTGCGTCCTCTGCCCTAGCCTGCGCAGTCTCAAGAAAGGGGGTATCTCCTCTACCAAATCTCCACCAGAAACTACTGCAAATCACCACTGAAACTGAAGGAAAGAAACCTTGCTCGAGCAGGCATTCGAAGTCCCCCGGAGCCAAGGGTGAGATCTCCGACCGGAGACACTCAGTTTGCACTAAACAGTGCTGCAGACCGACTAAACAACCGGCGTGCTGAAGTAGACAGAAGTCTAGCTCTCAATATCAATATCAAATCAACCATCCCCAAATGAGATAGCTCTCCCTCCTTTTATAGATCCCTTGGAGCCTTCTAGAGCATTATTTTATTATTATTTTATTTATGGAGCACTTTTCCCTTTTATTAAAATATTATAAGATATTCCTTTTTAATGCAGAAAAGGGTATATCGGCTACCACGCCTCCTCCGGTCACTGAAATCTCTGTCTAACTGTCCCATCGTGTAGGTCTCCTCGTCCCGGTTCCAATGAGCTATTACACTAAGGTGTTCCGTCGTGTATTCCTCCCGGAATGCCACCTTGAGCATAATCAGCTGAGTTAAGCCCATAAATAACTCAAAATTCCGAAAGTTATCGGAATGCATCGGAACGAAAGCCAAACTGCTCGGATGGTGGAGTATATCAAGCGAATGCCTCCGAACACCATGAAAACTCCTCAAAACTCCTCCGAAAAGCTCCTGAGCCCACTGATAGCACCAATCTGTACATGTGACTTGTCTGCTCCTAACTCTGGAAGTCCCTCCTAGCCCTATCACGGGTGATACCAAAAATGGGAACATTACAGACCTCTCGCCCCAAGATTGCTTGCCCTCAAGCAATCGAAATATGTGGGCCACTCTGTTGGCCCGCTGCATCTCAGACCCAATGCCCGGATCCCATACCAACCTCTAGGTGCTGCTATGCACCTGTGTCAAACCTCTCGGAACAGATCCCTCAATGCCGGGATCCCAAACTGATCTCTCTCTGTCCTAGTCAACAAACAATCCTCCCGGATCCCAATGCCACCATGGCCAATCATCGCCCAAGTCCCACGGCTCAGGCTGCGCACTGTCTCTGGCTATAGCTGATGCTCTCAGAGGTGAAGCCCACCAGCAAGCATCAATGCTCCCGGGCTCCTGCTGTGCTGTACCTGTAACTGCATATGCTGCCCCTCCAACTGCATACCAACTCATCACCTCTCTCCAATCCAAGTTGTGACTCAATCCCAAGCCGATCCTACTCTCCTGAAATCGGGATGGAGTGCTGAAGAAATGATGTCCTGTGCCGCCCTGCCAACTGGAATCTATAACCTCTGTTATGTCCAAGGGCCCCTGCTCGACTGTGCTCCCTACGAAGAATACCGTACCATCTAGAGGGTACCAACTCATGATCTCCCGCCAGTCCATCCTAGGAGAAGAATCTGATGTAGCAACGACAACGGTATATGGAACATGCCTGGGATACTACCTCTGCTGTACCCCGTATCCTCTGCTCATGCATGATCTCGACATGCCCTGAGGGAAAAATGATGCATGTCTCCCTCATGACCTGCTCCCCAAGTGTAGGCTCAGTGATGACTGATGCACCACCTCTGCAACGGATCATCTCATCCCCCAACCTATGGCTGTCAACTAGCACACCAACCCAGTGCCACTGCTGAGAAGTCTCTCCTCTAGTGTACTGAGTGTCATCCAAATATCTTGGGTGAACCTCGCATACCCTACTGCTCATGCCCAAAGTGCCAAAGATCGAAAGCATAATCAACTGTACCTGTGAGTGATGTCGAAGCGAGTCAGGTGTGTGAGTCCCCACAGATACTGCCAAGTATCGCTCCTCTATCTGTCCATCGATCCTGGGTGAAATACCCCCAAAGGTAAGCCCAGTGTCCCTGTCCATGAGTCTCTCTGGAAGCAATGCTCTAAGACCCTGCCGTGTAGCATCGTATGCCCTCACATGCCACTGATCATCCATACCCTCCTCAACATGCCACTGCATACTGAGGCATACCTCGGTATGCTGCTGGATACCATGTGCTACTGCTGTAGCACCCTGTCCCGTCTCGTGCCCTGACTGTGTCTAGGCATCGGTCACTCTCCGCATGCTCTCAATGTGATGTAGGATACTCCTACTCCACAATGCAGTCCCACACACTATGGTACACCACCATGCTACTCCATGTCCACCGACAATCCACCGCTCAATGCTAGAGGCTCCCACACATCCCTGGATGTGATGTCCTAGAGCTGTGCCTCTACAGGTCCGACTACCACCAATCGGTAACATCGTCTCCACCGTCGCATCATTATACCTGTCGACGAAAGGATCATCACTCCAAATCCTCCTCAAGGGGTCCGAGAAGTGAATCTCCCTAAGTGTCAGTAGTGTTACCACCACTGCTCGGCTCTGCTGCGTCCTTTGTGCCCCACACAAAGGTGAAGAATCCTTGGCCCCATACAAGGCGCCATCTGGTGGCCTGCCAATGCCACCTCCTCCGACAAACTCCTGCCAAGGTATGTTGACCACCCCGTGATCCCGTGTACGAGTGTCACACCAAAACAATCTAGGGAGTCTGCCCATAAACTGGTTGGCCACTGAAGCTGACCGAAACTGTACATGCTCTACTGCTAGGCCAACTGTACTCTCCAAGACATAGTCAGCCGACCTGCCTGGGAAACGGTAGGTGATCCCCCCTGGATCCCAATGCCAATCTGGGGTTCCTGTAATCCCCATGCATAGAAACTCCCGCTGAGCTACACTCGGATCCATCACTATCTCCATAGCCCACTCCACTGAGTACCAACTCAAAATCTCTCGCCATCCAACCTCAACATGTGGATGCTGTATGCTGTGCAACTCTGATCGTCTCATACCGCTATCCAACTCAACATATGAGATCTGACTAGGTGGCTCTGCCTCTCTCTCTCTAATGGGAAGAGATGACCCAACAATACTGCTAGTCCCATCCATGCATGCCTGAAGGGGAATGATCTGACGCTCCCTCGTGCCCTCTGGTTGTACCATCAGGGAATCCAGTTGTTCCCCAATGCGGACCAACTTGGCCGCCGACTTGGCACAAGTCACTCATACCCTCCAGCTCCTGGTCCTGCAACAAAATGGTCTCCCGTACTGACGCGGCCTTCTCCCTCAAAACTCGAAGGTCCGTCCGAAGCCGATGATACCGCTGTCTGCGACCATCATCCAATACCTCTGTATCTCCTAGTGCCTCATCGATAATGGATATATCTCCTGATACCTCACCCATCTGTCGTGTGCTGCTACCACCCGAAGACTCGGACATGGCTCCAGTCATCACCTCAGTGGATGGCTCTACCGAGGTAGGCTCTACCTCCTCCACTACGATATCAACCGGCACGGTCAAGGAGGACTCTAATGATGGTGAGTCCTGTGTCACACTAGGTGTATCCTCGAACTCCCTGCAATCCTGTGTGTCCTCATCCTCCGAGTGCGAGGTAACCATTTTAATGGTTTTCCTCTCCGATACTCGGTCAAGCTGGAAAGAGGTATCCGACTTGTCCACCCAAGCTTTTTCTGAGCGCCTGGATGACCCGTCAAGTGTCGGTAGATGGAATCTGTCCACTGTGCGCTGTAAGTCCCTATCATGTGAGTGCTTGTTCCCTCTGTGAAAGTTGTGAGGTCTACTATCACGCTGGAGCTGAACATAATCTCTACTAGCTGTGCGGTGGTAGTCTCCACCATGATGATGCCGGTGCCCCCGGTGATGATCACGGAGTCTAATGCCATACTGGATCTGGATATATTTTCTGAACGAGAGAGCCTTCATGAACGCTGGTCCGAAAGCCTGGTACTCTGCAAGAATGTCAACCATCCGACCCGGATCTATCTCTTGCTGCACTGCTGTCCCTGCGTCTTCATCCAGAAAAGTGGGCATGGTAGGACGTGTGGGTGTATGTGATGCCATATGCTGAGTGGCAACATGCTCCGGCAAATGGTGGGATGTGCCTGATCCCTCACCAATTTGGAAAACCCTAGGGGGTTTTCTCTGTCCGACCTCTACGGCTGCGAGCCTCTGTGACATATCTTGCATGTGATGGAGGATTGCATCCAGTTTTTTATCTGTGTCTGCCATCGGATCCCGCTGCTCTGTGTCCCTCACAGGCTCCTCAGAAACTGCACGGCCGTTGCAAAACCATACTGCTGCTTAACTTCGACCTCCGATTTACCCACTGAAAACTACTCAGAAAATTCTAGGAATTTGGAAAGGTGATCCTTGTCCAAAACCCAGAAAAACCCAGAAAACGTTTCTTCTAATTCCAAACTTCAAAATTTGACCCTTTATATTTTGGCCCTTTTTCCAATTGCGTTTTTGGTACTGCAACTGCTATTGCTCTCCAAAATTCCAGCAAACCTCTGTCTGATCTCTCTCCCAATGTCATAGACCACAGGCTGAGCCAGAATTATGCTCTGATACCACTGTAATATCCCCAAAGGGGAATAACCAGTAATACACAGAAATATGCCAGACAGATATATAAAACAAAATGTCGGAACCAGAATATGGAACAAGTACACATAGAATGCCAGAACACTAAGCCATTTTATTAATCTGAGAATACATATGTAGGGGTACAAGATAATCAGAATGAGTGCACCTATCCTTGCCCTAGGCAAGTGGAGACCCTCTCAGAACAAATAATGGCTGCAATAGGGACAGCGTCCTAGCTGGCTGAAGAAACTGCTATGGAAAACTGCTGCTGCAATGCACTGGAACTATGAGCTGGAAACTGGAAAGGTAGCTGATCTCAATCCTCCAAACAACCCCAGAAAATGTGAAGCTGATGTTCCCCCTCAGAAGATCCACCAATCAAACCCTCACCAGTGAAAACGCTGTCTCTGCCAGTGACAGCGCAGAAGCCAAATGAAACGCTGGCAAGAAGGGGTGAATCCAACCACAAACCCTCCAGATGAGATAACCAAACTCCTCAGGGCTGGAAACACTGAAAAACGCTGCCAAAACCCCACAATAACCCTGCTCACCAGATCTGCGTCCTCCCTAGCTGGATCTGCGTCCTCCCTATCCAGATCTGCGTCCTCTCTCTCTAAATCTGCGTCCTCCTAGCTGGATCTGCTGGATCTGCGTCCTCCCTATCCAGATCTGAGTCCTTTCTACCTGGATCTGCTGGATCTGCGTCCTCCCTATCCAGATCTGCGTCCTCTATGCCTGGATCTGCTGGATCTGCGTCCTCCCTATCCAGATCTGCGTCCTCCCTATCCAGATCTGCGTCCTATCTCTCTGGATCTGCGTCCTCTGCCCTAGTCTGCGCAGTCTCAAGGAAGGGGGTATCTCCTCTACCAAATCTCTACCAGAAACTACTGCAAATCACCACTGAAACTGAAGGAAAGAAACCTTGCTCGAGCAGGCACTCGAAGTCCCCCGGAGCCAAGGGTGAGATCTCCGACCGGAGACACTCAGTTTGCACTAAACAGTGCTGCAGACCGACTAAACAACCGGCGTGCTGAAGTAGACAGAAGTCTAGCTCTCAATATCAATATCAAATCAACCATCCCAAATGAGGTGAGAACCCCACCTTTTATAGATCTCCTTGGAGCCTTCTAGAGCATTATTTTATTATTATTTTATTTATGGAGCATTTTTCCCTTTTATTAAAATATTATAAAATATTCCTTTTTAATGCAGAAAAGGGTATATCGGCTACCACGCCTCCTCCGGTCACTGAAATCTCTGTCTAACCGTCCCATCGTGTAGGTCTCCTCGTCTAGGTTCCGATGAGCTATTACACTAAGGTGTTCCATCGTGTATTCCTCCCGGAATGCCACCTTGAGCATAATCAGCTGAGTTAAGCCCATAAATAACTCAAAATTCCGAAAGTTATCGGAATGCATCGGAACGAAAGCCAAACTGCTCGGATGGTGGAGTATATCAAGCGAATGCCTCCGAACACCATGAAAACTCCTCAAAAATCCTCCGAAAAGCTCCTGAGCCCACTGATAGCACCAATCTGTACATGTGACCTGTCTGCTCCTAACTCTGGAAGTCCCTCCTAGCCCTGTCACGGGTGATACCAAAAATGGGAACATTACATAATCAGTTTCCCTAAGTTTAGACTTAGGAAAACATTAAAAAATGATTAATTAATTTAATTAAACCATCTCTAAGTGGAATTTTCCAAAATATTTTCTGGGTTTTATGGAATACATGTGTCTTAGCCTATATACAAAGTCACAAGGCTAGAGCACATCCGATGCTACCATAAATCAACAAGAAAGAACTTTGACTAAGTTGAATTATACCAACCTCTAATATTTCTGCAATCATGCATTCAATTTCGCTCTTTTGGACATAAGGATATCTGTAAGGCCTGATGTTTGGAGAACACTTCCTGGAATCGAATGAATAACATGATCATGATCACGAATAGGTGGGAGTCCTTTGGGAGTTTCAAACACCTTGGAATGATTGTCCAAGACTTTTTGGAGATCTGGAGAAATTGATGATTTTGATGTTGGAACTTCTAGTGAGCATAATTGTGCAATTACGCCTCGTTCTTTCTTCAGAAGCTTTGTCATGACATTAGAGCTTATTATCTTTCCCGGCTTCCTTGCGATACCTCGTAATTCAACTTTCATTGTAATATCCCAAAATAGGAAAAGACATAATACAAAACACAATAATTGGAAACTACAGCAATATGGAAATAAACTGTAAACACCATAAAAATAGACAGAATAGTTGAGTCATTTTATTAATCAGGAGGTGGAATACAAGTACAATAGTGCTAAAAAATAGCAACACTTAAGTCGACAGAGATGGCTAGAGTGACTCTCAAATCCTCTCACTGAAAACACTGCGTAACTGCTGCTTTGCTAGAGACCCTACTGCGCTGTCCCTACTAGAAATGCTAGAAATATAACTGCTGGCTGAAAAGGGGTGCATATATAAGGCTGTTCCAGAGCTCAGGAAATGCCGGGATTTGGAATCTGGACTCTATGATAAAAACCCAGAATAACCCAGAAAGGATTTCCGGATTGGCTCACCTCGGAAAATAACCCTCCTAGGGCATGCAATACATAACTGCCGGGTATGCAGATCTATGGCATGACTGAAAGATAAAATAGCTGTAATAGCACTCAATCAGCTCAATGCTTGAAGCGCTGGACCCTTCTCCTGATTCCCAAGCTAAAATCTTGAGATCTAACTCCTCCTCTCAAGTTGCAGCTGTTGAATTGCACAACTGTTGGAAGTGACTGCGCTGTCAAGAGGGCTGAAGCTATAGCCTACTGCTAGATGATGCAATGCTACTCCCGGCTGATGGAAATGATCTCACAAAAGTGAGGGAATGATCCTTCACAGGATTCCAAGCCGAAATACTTGGAACTTCCTTTCTCCTCTCTAACTACACTACTGGAATGCGCAATTCCTGCAGGAACTGCTGCAAGATAGAGGAGTAGAATGATGGCTTGATGCTGGATGCCACAATGCTACTCCCAGAAGACTAAAATGGATGCATAAGGTGAAGGGTTGATCCCTCCACAGGTTTCCCAGCTGAAATACTGGAAACTACCTTCCTCCTCTCAAACCCTAAGGCAGGAATGCGTCTTTCCTGAAGCTGTAAGTGCTGAAGAGAGGGGCTGAATCTGGCACAATTGGCAGATGATGAATGACCTTTCCACAGTAGGCACTCAAAGTCCCCCGTGGATAAGGGTGGGATCTTCGCTCAGAGACACCCATGTGCTATACAGCTGAAGCGTGCAAAGAAATGTCGAAACGACAATACAATATCAAAATCCAGAATGCCCTCTATGACTGCCCTCACCTTCGTTTTATGCTTTGTGAGCCTTCCCTTGGCTTGGCCCACCTCATTATTGCACTGCATATGTGGCCACTAGCCTCCATGAAGACTGCGTTTTCCTCCATGATCTCCATCATCTTTGCATTGACTCTCCACTCCCTCCATCATGTGTGCATTTAATGCACTACTTCCTCCATCACTTCATCATTATTTTTCCATGATCTTACTTTTATTCCTCCACTATCTCCATCATCTTTCTCATTATTGCTCTATGATCTCCACTCTTCCTTCATCAATAAGCTGCTCCACTACTCCATAATGCTGATCCGCTACCTAACTAACCCACATTCACACAACAAAAGTGGATTCTATTCATCTATTGGGTTTATGGGTCCCTCCACCCTTTTATTTACTTAGCTAATTAAGAAAAGTAAGAACTCTAATATTCCAATTAACTAATGGAAAATTTGGATATTACATCATTTCCTTCCGAAAAAAATTTCAAGAAAAGTTCTTGAAAATTAAAAGCTACCATCCCCAAAGATTGTAACCATTGTAGTCCTATTACAACATCAACACCTCCCATTGGAATGGAAAGCATTGGACTATTCAATACATATTCTCCCATGGTTAGCTTGATATTATGGCATTTTCTAGAGCAATTTATAGTCCCTCCATTTGCAACCATCACTTGACACTCTGGTGTTGGGTATAGGAAGAAATTCAATTCCTTGGCTACCTTACAATGAATATAATTATGGGTACTACCTGAATCAATCAACACTATTACATATTTCTTCTTGATATATCCTTTTATCTTGAGAGTTTGAGGAGTGGTAATTATTGCCAATGCATTACAGGATATGGTCGGTCTCATTTCTTCTTTCTCTAGGGTTGGTTCCTGGTGTATATCCTCTTCTTTTGAAGTTTTTTGTTTATTTTCTTTCTCCTTTTCACAATCTATGTAAAATAATTTCTTCTCAGCACACTTATGACCTTTAGTGTATTTTCTATCACAACTATAGCAAAGCCCTTTTGCTATTTTTTCTTCCAATTGTTGTGTTGTCAACCTTGTAGGTTGTGGAAGTCTAGGAGTAGCAATACTTCCATCTTTATATATGTGAGTGGTAGGCTTCCTTGTCGCCATAATTTTACTTTCAATTTTTCTTGCCAACCTGAATGCCTTCTCCAATGAATCAGGTCCCAAAGGCGAACCTCATGTTGGATGTTATCTTTTAAAGTCCCTATGAAGACATCAATCTTGTCTTCCTCTAGAATATCAATTACTTTTATATTTAATTTTTGGAAGTCCTCAATGTGCTCCACCATTGAACCCTTTTGTTTGAGATTTATCATTTGGCTAAAGAAGGTGTTGCTCTTTGTATCCTCATAATGTGCTATCATTTCCTTCGTAAAAATTGACCAAGTGACACATTTTTTATGAGATCAAAGCCATCAATACCATACAAATATATTTTGTTCTAAATGTAAAGTTGCAATGCGTACCTTTTGTGTGTTTTGGACATTATGGAGGTCAAAATATTGCTCCATCTATAGTATCCATGTTACGAGATCCTTGCCATCAAACTTTTTTATATCGATCTTTGGAATATGGTGGGTCTTCAATCCAACATTAGAGTTTATGAAATCACGATTAACATTTATTTTGTTCTCATCATGAGTTTCTTGTACTACCTTTTCACCATTAGGAATCATTTCTTGTATCAACTTTGTCAAACCTTCCTTCAAACCTTCCATGTCTTCTTTTAGATCATTCTTCATGTCTTCCATGTTGTCTTTCATTTTTTCATCTATCTTAGCGTCCATGTCATGCATCTTAGCTTCCATGCCATTCTTCAAACCATCCATCTTAGCTTCCACGCTTTTTTTCAAACCATCCATATTAGCTTCCACGTCTTTCTTCAAACCATCCATCTTAGCTCTCAAGCCTTTCTTCAAAACTTCCATTCCATTTTTTGTTGCTCTTTGCGAGAGCGATATATCATGGTGCACTTCTTCCTCTTCAAGAGTTAGAGTAGAGCCTTCTGAGGGCTTAATGGGTGTCGAATTCTTTTTAGGGGCCATTTTAGAACCCAATACTAATATCTATGCTTCAATATGCCTTTGGAATCACTTCAAACTGATTTTTCAAACAAGACTTTTGCAATTTGAAAAAAACACACACCTATTTCTTGCTTTTGAGGAGCTCGATATTGAAACTGATGTATCTCTGGAATTTCGGATCCTCGAGATTTTATTTTCGGTCCTTTAGTAGCCCTCTGAATCTTCTTTCCAATGCCGTAGGTCTGACCTGATTTGGATTCTTCTAGGCAAAGTTATGCCTAATCTCCTGCAATGACCTAATTATGGACTCGTTTAGTAGAGCGAACTTATACGGTGTGCCACGTGTCACTGTTTCCTCCTTCGGCTTTGAAATCGAAACACAATAAACTACAGTCCGTCTAATTTCGCCACTTTTTACATAATCCAATTCGATGCTCATAGAGAGAATTATGACAATTTTCCCAAAGTCACCTCTTTGAGATGAAATTCAGGAGCCTGCAAAAACCGTAACTTCCACAGACCATATCTCCGAAAATATTGTGAACCAAGATCTGAAATTTTTACACGACTTCATCATGATTTCTTTGCAAATGGGTTTTTTTTTAGCTTTTGAACCTTCGTAGAAAAAAAATTTATAGCGAAAATGCCACGATGACCTGTTTGAAGCAGCGAAACTCTGGAATCCAAAGCTCTGATACCAAATGTTATGAAACCAGCTCCAAAAATAGAAGAAAAAAGAGATCAACGCCTTAGAAATCAACCAGTTCGAGGGGGCAACCTCCTTAACATTATATAAATGAACAATTTTTGGATGATTCAAATGACAAAACCTCCTTTCTATATATAGGAGGTCACAATATAATCCTAGCCGACCTAACAATAATAATGTAAGGGCACAACAATAACAATAGTGGGGTTTTATGGGGCACAATAATAACAATATGAAGACTACCGAGGTATAACAATAACAATAATGGAGCTACACTAACAATAATAAGGTACTACACTAGTAATATACAGACCTAACACATTAAACTCAAGTGAAGCAAATGAAAGTAACTTAGCACTTGAATCTCAATAATTAATCATCAAGAAATACCATGAAATTTCAATGCTAAATAAACACTCCGTCAAATAATTTTATGGATTAAACGATATTTTAAAATAATGCAAATCCAACAAATTTTTTATTTTTCTCTATAGTCAAACTTAGGATATTAAAAATTAAATCTCAAATTGAATATAAGAACTCCTCCACAATTAAGCTGAAAGATTTTATCATTTAATTGGCCGAAAACCCTAATGTCATAAGATAAACTTAAAAAAATGATTTTGAGAGTTGTATATACAAAAAAGAATTGAGAGAATTTAAAATAAAGGAAAAATTTGATAAATGTTAAAAAATTAATGAATTTTTTATTTTGAATCTTTACAAAGGGTTGAAAAGTTAAACAAAACAAATTGAATTAAAACCAAACCCAAATTAACTGCACATTAAATTTGAAATTTGAAGATTAAATTTGAAAGCTAGATCTAGGCTAGATCTAAAGTGCCCAAGTGGCCAAAATTCATAAAATGAAAATTTTGCAATTTTAAACAATTTTGACCATTTAACATGTGATTTTAGGGTCTAATTATTACTAATCTAACTGTTGTAATAAAACAGAGATAAAACTAGGGTTTAGAGGTCAAGGCCTAGGCCTCAAGCCTTGTAGAAGCACTTGCCCAAATGTCTCTATTGATCACTCTGTGTCAATGACCCCATAGTAGTACACCTCCATTTTTGCAAATGGGATTTATCATGTTCAAGGTGTTCATGCCATTCAAATTTCATCATTAGTCGATGGTTTTATAAATGATGTAAACTCATTCTGCATGTTTATAGTGTAAATGATCTTTGTAAGACCATCATGTATGTAACAACCTAGGTAAGCCCAGTATTTTGGTGACGACTTCTATCCTAGGAGGTTTTTCGTCTCACTGATTTATTTGTGTTTCTTGACACAAATGAGCGACAGAGTTTTTCCCCTCCAACCTCACCTCAAAGCTAGGGTGGATTTTGTCGTCAAGATACTAAGTGGGTCCTAGTGTTTTTTATCGAATCTTTGTAAAATAATCTGGGAATGATCCTAGCTAATTGGCTAGATCATTTTATTACAGATTGCTAGGCCTACTAGATCATATTTTGAGTCACAGAATTGGGTAGCTTATTGAGGGTCTGTTGCGAACGGGTGTTCCCCTCATGGTTTAATGTATTAATCTTAAGTAAAGAGGGTTGAAAAATAATTAATCCCTTCATAAGTCAATTAATTAAATTTTTTGGCCAAATTAAATTAAAAATCCTCAGCTAGAAATTTAATTAATTTTATGTCCTAGGTCAAATTAAATTCTTCAAAGGCAAAATTCGTGGGTCCCTAAAAAATAATTTTTTAAAGGTCCCAGGCCAAGGGAACACTGAGAATTTGAAATTTTGGACCCTTAAGCCTTGGTGGTTAAGTCAAAGTCAAAATTTTGAGGTAATTAACTCAAAAATATTATTTTTGAGTTAATTAAAAGAGAATTAAATGATAAATTCGAATTTCCTCAAAATTTATAATTTCGACGAACGAGATTAAAAGATAATCAAATCCTTTTCGACGGTCGAGATTACTTTGACGGGGATCAAGTGAACTAGCCATTGGAGATTTTACCTATAAATTAAAGCTCAGTGTCAGTCTGATTTTTCCTCTGATCTTTGGATCGTGCACTTGCTCTGAGAAGCTCTTGTAAGTTTTGCTGATCAATAAAATAGAAACACTTTGGGGTTACAGATTTTGGTGTTCCTTTTCCAGATCTATGTGGTAATATTGTTTCTAAAACTTTGCTACTTTTATTTGCATTCGCTGGTTAATAGCCCTTGTGGATTGATCTGGATACAGGTACCTTATGCAGTTTTCTGGGTTTGTTAAATTTCATTTTGATTTGATAGAAGTATCATGTATCTATATTTCTTGATGATTTTATGGTTATTTGTGAATCACTATTAATTTAAAAATCAGATCTGAGTGTGCAGAGGTTACTATTCGATATTTGAGCATTTGGGGAAATCTTCGGTTAGATCAACCGACTCTCAGATTTCAAAGGATCTGAAAAATCCCAATCTTTTAATTTATGAAGTTATCTTACGGAATATTTTTTGCAGGGTTTTCTTAGGCTTGTGCCTCTTTTAATTTCTCTTTTTCTAGAACTGTGTTAAATGGTTTTAACTCTGGCCATAGGGGCTTTTGATATGTAGAATAGCATTGTAAATTTGCAAATATAGTTATTTTTATTTATTCACCAGGGTTTAAGGGTTTTTATTTACTGTGAATATATTGGGTTTTGGGTTCCTTGTTTTCTAATTTTGTGTAGGTTTTATTGGGAGATTTTCAAAAAAAAATTTAGATGTGAGCGAGATCTAGGCCCTGGAGGGTAAGATCTGGTCTCAGGATCGGATTTGGTAGCAGATCTAGGCAACATTTTGCCTCGAGGATTAAATAATTATGAGTGCATTTATTTTAAATCAAATTCTGTCAAGAAAAATTTGAAAATCTGTGTGTACTGGTGCGCCTACGTTGTATGCCTGTAGCTGCTCCTTTGATTTGCTCTTGCCTGCGTCATTGCTCGAAATTGGCTTTCATCCGTATGCCCATTGGCCTGCGTTTTTTCTGTCAGCTGTCTCATTCTCCATGCTGCGAGCGGCACTCCATTTCCCTTGTTCCTCCGTTCACGCTGCCAAACCCCTTCATGCTTTCATCGCACTCACCCCTAGCCCACAAACTTCATTTTCCTTGTCGTATCCCCTCACTGCTCAACTGCCCTCTGTCTTCATGCAGCTCCAATTCGTTGCTTTCCTCTGCCAACTCCTCACCCTGCGTTCTCCCATTCCGCGCTGCTTTTTCCCGTCCGTTTGCCATCTTCCCCGCAGCTTCCATCCATCCTCAGCACTCGGCTTCTCCACGCTACCCTGTGTTCTCTCATCCTCTTTGCCTCCCGCGCCTCGATTTCTTCCTTCACGTTGCGTTAACTCCTCCCTTCGCATTCTTCACATGGCCTTTCTCCTGCTGTACGTGCACTTAACACATCTAATTTAAAATTTTCTTTATAACTTTAGATTTAGATTTTTAGGATTTCAGCATAACATTAGAACTTCATTTTTAAAAATTTTGGTTTAGTTTAAGTTTTTTTTTTTTAACTTTTCATTTTTTTTTAGAGTTCTAGATTTATTTTTTAGTTTTGTATTTTCATCAACGTTAGATTTTTTGAAAATTAAAAAAAATTAAAAAAGGCCCAAAAACATTAATGAATCTTTAATTTTTTAATTTTTTCTTTTTAAATTTTTCATTTTTATTAATTATATATATATATATATATTTTTTTTTTTTGAGAAAAATAAAAGATTTAAAAAGGCTCAAAATCATTAAAAATTTTTTAACTTTAAAAAATCTTCGATTAAAAAAAAAATAAATAAATTAACTTTTAACATTAGGAAATTTTGTTTTGAATTTTTTTTTCTTCTTTTTACACTTGGAAGTGGCCTTGGGTGTTAAAAAGAGGGAAAAATCTAAATTATTCCATAGTCAAAGGAGAAATTTTAATTTTAATATCTAAAGTTTGACTATAGGATAAATTTAAATTTTCTGGATTGGAATTGCTAAGAAAATCATTTTAATTCGGAATTTGGAAGTGTTTAGCATTTTAATTCATAATTCTTTCATGATAATATCTTTCGAAATTTAATTTAGCATCTGGGTTCAAGGTATTTTTTCATGCTTAGCGGCTCTTGGGATTAATTGTCGTTTAATTGGCTCTAAATGTGGTTTTAATTACTTGAATTGATATTAATAGCATATTAAGTTTGAAAGCTGTTTAAGTGATGATAAATTGCATGTCTTTCTTTCCTAGATCAAATTTCTTTAATGCATGATATTGAAAGATTATGAAAATGTTTTGTTCTCTTTGAGCTAGAATTGCATTGGAATTATGAGCTTATATTTAATCGAAAGTTAGATCACATTGTTGAAAGGGGCTTATCTTTCAGTTTGATAAATTGAGCATTTAATCGAAGAATTGAATACTGTGGTGGTGGATTGATTTCTTACATAACAGGATAGTTGTCCATTTTAGCAACAGTTATCTATCAGCTACTTGATCCTAATTTCATGACGGGATAATTGACTCCATAAGGCACTAGTTTCATACTTTTAATCTAATCAAATCGGTTAAATCTCGTTAAATCTTAAACAAGTACTTGGTTGTTTGACTGTGTCTCTTGAATTGGTTGGTTTCCAACCAATTCTCTTTTTTCCATTTCGTTAGGGTCTACCCTCCTTAGTCTGCAAAGAGACAACTTAAATAGAGAGATTGGGGATCAAGGTGACAGCCCTTGATCTGAGCCGTTGTCGTGGTGCCTAGACATTCTTTGCGACAACAGTCCCAAAAATTGTGGATGAAGATGCCACTTGAAAATCAGAAATTTGGAGACCCTATACCTGCAAAACCACCAAGGGATTAGTGTTGAAAAACTAGAGGGTTTTAGGGTAGATTAGGGAGAAAGAGGCCAAGGAAAGGGCAACGTTAGGCCAAGGAAGGCCAACGTTGTGGGGGATAAAGGGGTTAGGATGACAGATCAGGGGTTGAAATGGCAAGAGAAGGCAGGAAAAGGTCAACGCTAGAGGAGGAAAAGGTCCAAGGGCTTGACGCTGGGGAAAAGGAGGCTCAAAAAGGAGGACGCTGAGGGATGAAGGCTTTAAAAGCTCACGACAAGCCCTCTAGGGTTTCCGTCTAGGCTTCCTGAGGGATGTCGAGGCCAAAAAAAGCCATGGATAGCCCTGAAAAGGGCTTAAAACCTGCGCAGGGAGGAAGGGAGGAGGCTGAGGCCCCTAGCCTTTATGGCTAGCCTCAGAGAGGCTTAAAGCTTAGATGCAGGGGGTCGGAGGGTTGACACAGGGGGCTTAGAGGTTGACGTTGGAGAGGTCAGATTTGGTCCCGAGAGGGCCAAAAATTGAAACCCTTGCTGCAAAATCTTCTCTTCTTCAGATCTGAATTTTGCTGCAAAATCTTCAATGGGTAGGCCTGCAAAATTCTCTAGAGACTACATCTTACCTTCAAGGGCTTACATCTAGCTCTTCTTTGACTTGATCCCTTGATCCAACCTGCAAAAATGAAAAAATGCAACACACAAACCCCACAAATATACAAAATTCTTAAAACCCCAACCCAAGCTAGAAAAAATAATTTACAATTTAAATTTACAAGATTATTTTACAAATTATACAAGGGTTTTAAATGAATTTTGAGAAATAATTTTTATAATATTTTTTCCTTTGATGAATGGCTAAAAATGCTTCAGAAAATCCATGCACACTATGCCTTAGCAAAGATTTAATCCACCATGTAGGAACTTAGGATCCAAGCAAAATGATCGCTGTCCACAGTTTGTGAACTTGGAGACCAAGGACTGAAAACCTACAAACACTATGTATTATCTCAAAATAATCATATAAAGCACAACATAGGAGCACGTAGTAAGTACATACCACAAATCAATAGACAAGTACACCTTGAGTTGCACCCCAAAGTTTTTTATTATAGCAGAAAAAATGGTTCACAGTGAGACAATAGTTTACACAAATGCTTCAGCAACAATATTATAGCCAGAGATCAAGATGCTAGAGTCTCAAATAACTCTCTAATTTATAGCTAAATCCTCAAAGTGGAAAAATAACAGCTAGTTTCTTTGATCCTTGTCAAAATAATCTTGGCCATTGATAAACACTTCAAGATCTTTTAATGCTCGAATTTATTATTTAATTCCATTCTTATTAGCTCAAAATTATTTATTTTTAGCTAATTTCCTCGAAAATTTGATTTCGACTTAACCACCAAGATCCAAGAGTTCAAATTTTCTTGAAATATACAATATTACCTTGGTGGAGGACGTTTAAAAATTGATTCCTTTAAGACCCACAATTTTTTCCACTTGAAGAATTGATTTTCCTAAAAAAACTAAACTCGACACTAATTAATTAATTTTCTGGCTTAGGATTTAATTTTCTTTTGCCAGAAAAATTAATTAATTTACCCATGAGGGGATTTAATATTTTTCCACCCTTTAATATGTAATTTTTTTGACATTTACAACCCTCACAAAGGGGGAATATACATTTGGTTTAGACCCTCAAGACACATAACCCATCTGCGAAATAATATGATCTAGTGGACCAAGTAATTTGTAATAAAATAATTAAGTCAACTGGCTTAAATTATTCCCAAACCACTTTTACATTAGACTCGACAATAAATTTCACCCTAGCTTTGGGGGTTTAAGCTAGAGGGGAAATAACTCTTATGATTAGCCGTGTTTAGAAAGACAGATAATCAGTAAGGTTAAAAAACTAAGTCAACTAGCTTAAATTATTCCCAAACCACTTTTACATTAGACTCGACAATAACTTTCACCCTAGCTTTGGGGGTTTAAGTTGGAGGGGAAATAACTCTTATGATTAGTCGTGTTTAGAAAGACAAATAATCAGTGAGGTTAAAATTACCTCCTAGGATGAAAATTGTCACCAAAATCACAAGTTTACCTAGGTTGTTACATATACTAAGGTCTTATTAGGATCATTTACATCATATAACTTGCAAACTGGGGTAACCATGACACATGGATTGCTAATAGGTGATTCGATCCTGTTGAAAAATTTGGTACTTTTGCTTCCCTGGAACTTTGAAAATTTGAGCGCAAAAGTACTCATCATGAAAGTGGTGATCATTGGTGAGTTGGATATTGGATCATAACACTCTAAATTTATGTTATTCACCACATTTTTCCATGGTGGGTCATACTCATCTCTTAGATAAGTTTTGTCACTTTTGGGTTGAGTTGTACTACTAGGGCATTTTGAAAAGTGTAGCGTGTCCATATCTTAGTCCATAGTTAACACTCTCCATCCTTCCCATTTTTGTGTTGTCTCGCTGATGGTTTGGTTGTCTTGTGTCAGAAAAAAAGGTGTTTGTGCTTCATAGTTTGGTGATGAGTGGCTCATCTTAGAAGAGATATAAGCTCAAGGTGAAGAGAAAAATAAAGAAAATTCAAAAGATAAAATAAATATTAAGCAAACCCCCATTATGAGGCTTGTTTCCCTTCATGAAACTACCTTAGGGACACAACCATGGGTGTGATTTGTTGTTGCTTTGATGCGTCGATATTTGTAGCTCGGGTAGGTACTTCTACAAAGGACTACGTGTCTCGACGTTCAAGAAGTTGCTTAAAGTCTCCTTGGGACATGTTACCACCACTTCGTGGGTGATATCCCTAGGAGAAAATTTTTCTCCGTTATGGACCCCAGAGTGCAGCCAGCAGCCCCTTGCAGCCCTCAACTAGCTCATTGTGCCATTTCTCTGCCAGTTGAGCCAACCATGTGGTCCCTCTGTTTATTTTTGTAGCATCAGATGTACTCTAGCCTTAAGATTTTGTAGAGAGGCTAAGACACTTGTATTCTCTAAGACCCATAAATCGTTTGGGGAAATTCCACCTAGATATGGCTTAATTAAAATAATTAATCAGTGTTTAATATTTTCTAAGTCCAAACTTAAGAAATATGATTAATTAAACTTAAAAGGTATTAATTAAGTCATGTGCGAATCTTCTAGAAAAAGGCGTGGATCGAGTCCTAGTTAATCTTAGCCATAGATTAAGTTTTAATCTTGGCTGTTGATGTCTCAACGAGAAATTATAAGAAGGAACTCAATGGGCACTTGGAGAACACACTAGCAAAGATCGAATTCACTAGCAGATCGATTTCTTGAGTAGCAGTGCTGAGTTGCCGAAGAGAGAGCTAGTGAGCTCGTTGTAGTGAGAGAGGGGCAGGGATAGTAAGGCTGGAGGAAGCTTTTTTAGATCCATTGAGTGCATAGCAGGGAGGTAGTGAGTGCCACAAAGAGGCAACACAAAGGCCACACAGAGGATGCAGAATACTTCAGAGGAGATCCGCAATTTTGTTGGGAGGCAGAGGTGATTTAGTGCCAGAAGCCAGAGAGAGTTTTTGGAGGCCAAGAGGGTCCAGTTTCCAGACAACAAAAGATCAGAGGCGAGGAGGTGGTTGTTCCCAGCTGTGTGATGTAGAACTACGTAGGCTGGGGTAGTGACTGCACAGAGGCAGTGCAGAGAAACTCTTCCAGAGCAAAGGTTAGTGCCGGATCACCAGTGGTAATGAGATTTTTCTCACTAGGCTCATTTGTCAATTTTTTTTGTATGATTTTCCAGTTTGGGTAATCATAGATTTGTATTCAGAATTTACTACTGCCTTATATACAAACCCTCAGCTGCTGCACTAGTTTTCTCGCATTGGGTTTCTCCAAGGACATTTGGTCCAAAAATAACTGAGTTATTTGTGTGTGTGTTTCTATATTTCTTGGTTTGTATTTTTTATGAACTCTTTTATTTTTGTTTTTTATAATGTGTATGTATATATATATATATATTTTTTTTAATTATTATTTCAATTTTATTTTATATGTAATTTCCCTTTTTTCATGTTTTTTTAAATGTAATTTTTTTTATCGTTATTTTTTTTTCTTTTTCCGTTTTAATATAATTTTATTTTTTAAATGGCCAAGAGCCTCTGACGTAATCAGTGACGGAGAAACTCCAACTGCTTTGGCTAAAAGCCTTGATCAAAACGACAAGGAACTTGACGCTTACTTGATGGCTACAAGCTTAGATATCAGACAACGTGGCTTTGATACCTCTGTAACGAACAAAGTTCGTATACGCAGTGGAATAATCTTCAGAATACTTCGAAGACAAAGACATCCATTGTAGGACAAGTAAATTGTATATTGAATAGTGTATAAAAGAATTGATGAGATGATTACAATGAGGGTGAGGGTCTGCTTATATACCCTAGGCAAGTACTTCCCCACAATGGTTATGTCCTTAGGGACATACCTCTTCATTACTAACTATTTATTTAATTAATCATTAATTATGATTATTTGTGTTTACATCTATGTTGCACGGGTTCGTGAACCCAAGGGTGGAGTTCTTTTACTTGTCCTGGGTTCTTGTCCCCAAGAACTCAATTCAGGTACGGGTTCTTCTGAAACGAAACCATAAGAACTGGGTTTTTCTACCAAGAACCAGGTTCTTCATTAAAAAAATTTGGGTGCGTTTGATGTTTAGAGTACTTGGAACCCCAAAATTGGGTTCTTTAGGGTTTTTTGTTGAACGATTTTTTAAATAAAAATTTAAATAAATAAAATCATGGAAAGTCAAAAGGTGAATACATAACCTGTAAAGCCTAAAATCGCTTCACTCTTCGACGACGACATTCCATTTGAGACAACAACCATTCAGTTTGACTACTGAGACAGTGAGCATTCCCTTGGTATGTTTGAGGCATTCGCTGGTGTGTGTGCAGGTGACTGCAAGTTCCCACAGAGATGCAATCTTTGCTTGAAGATTCATAGGTAGCTCTTGAAGATTCATAGTGTGGCATGCATTAATTCTAATTTCTGTGTGTTCGAACTTCACTGTTTGCACAACAAAATTTGTAAATTAAAATTTAATCCTAAATAGTATATCAACCCATGATGTCGAAGATGGGAAAGCTTCCTTATGACGAGTATTAGAATCTTGAAGCAACCACAATAAATAGTCTACTGCCATATATTGCGATTCCAAACTCTTGTTTTTTTACTGTAATCTCCACATTCTCTCATGGCGAACATACATCACTTGCTTTTCTAATCACTCTTTTGATTGTGTTTTTTTTACATTTTTTGCCAAGAATGTGACTTTTGGCCTTCTCTTTCCCTACAAGAGTTTTGGGCGAAATTGGCTTGGGGCCAGATTTACAAGTATGTGTAAACTCCATATATATATATATATATATACCGGACGAACCCACACACCCTGTTTCAAAAAATGACACACCTGTCCCTGTCCCCATCCCCGTCCCCGTTCCCGTCCCCGTCCCCGTTCCCCTCCTTGTCCCCACATTTCTTGGCAACATAGGTTTACATTATTTTCTATTATTTTACTATAAATTATATTTATAACAAAGACTCTGGAGTTGGGGCCCATCCATGCCTGGTCAAGAGTGATGTCCTTTAAATCCAAAGTGTCATGAAGGAAAGAGGTGCCTATCTGGTCAAAAGGTGCTACTAGCGGGGGGAGCCTAGTGTTCTAAGATTAAGTTCCCAAGCTCGGCGAAGGCGTTCCTCATTCAATTTTGCTTGTACCATCCCTTCAACTGCGTAAGTTGGGGGAGGAGGGGGGGCACTGTTTACTTTTCCGGACCACTTCAACCCAAGAATTAAGTTTCTGGTGCTGGATTTCCATCTCTTGTTTAAGAAGGGCCTGCTGTGATCTCATCTCATCTTCCAGATTTTTGATGTTCAAGACTTCTGTTTGAAATGTTGGCGAGTCTGTAATTGATTGCTGCAGTAATATATAATTGTTTCCAGGACAGTTTTTTGTCTGCTGTTCTTTGAATATTGTTGACCACTGGATAGAGAATCTCACTATTTCCCTTCCATCTAATCATTGCTTTCATCAACATAGGCACTAACTTGCTTCCATCAGCCTACTGCACATGAGATATTTTATCTTTGGATTGTTGTTGATTGTTCATCATGCACTTTGACCATGGCAAGATGTGTACACTGCATCTCTAATAAAACATTTCGTATAGTTCCTGATGTATGCCTAGTGTGTACACTGCATCCCTAGTAAAGCATTTTACATAGTTCCTGATGTATGCCTCGTGTGTACACAGTATCTCTAATATATAGTTCCTGATGCATGCCTCGTGTACACAGTATCTCTAATATATAGTTCCTGATGTACTGCTTGTTTTGATTTGCTGAACACTGATGTATAGAATGCCATGATGCACCAAATTGTCCATTTCTTTTGATTTCATGGTCATTTTCTCTTTATGGGAATCCTTAACTGACATGGAATTTCTGACATTCTTTAATGTAAGCAGGCTGGTGTAAATCCAATTGCAAGAGACAAACGTGGCAAGACTCCTCTTCATGAGGTACTCTCTCTCTCTCTCTCTTTCTCTCTCTCACACACACAAATAGTACATGGCCAAACATGGACCAATGGTTGTAGCATGATAGTTAGAGTGGGGTACCACACAACCGCCAAGGGGAAAGCCCAAGGTATGGTGCTTGGAAGGAAGTCGGAGTCACCACCCTATTTTTGAGGAAAACAAGGAAAACTGGGATGAGTGGAGGAGGAAAGAGGTAGGCCACTAGGTTATATGAAGGATCTATTAACACTGAATTTAGTCTTGGTGATGTTACCTTTATTGTTGTTCATGAGCACTTTCAAGATCGGGTTGGAATTTTCCTTAGTCCATCTTGATTGTTCAGCAAAGACGGTTTGTGGACACATTCTCAGTGGATTCTATAGCCATGACCTTTTACACCAGAGTTGGATTTTAGTTTCCAGGGTTTCAGTTACATTACAGAGAGAGTTGCAGAGATCAGTGTTTCCATGGTAGAGTACACGATAGAGCTATTCTTGGCAGTTTTTTAGTTTAGGTTTTCAGTGTTTGCATGCAGTATTTGATGATATACCCATCTTCCTTATTGCCATGTTACTTATTTTAGAGTCTAGACCATTGTCAGTGACATGTAAGATGTTTTGAGAAACTGCTATTTTTAGCAGGCAGTTCTAGGGAGCTTGCATGGCAGAATCAACATCTCATACTTGCTCCTTATGATCATGTGAATATATTGGGACATTTTTCACTGACATTCAATATATTTTGTGGAATTGCTATTTTTAGCAGGTTGACTTGGGGGGCTTAGATGGGAAACAGGAAGCATGTTCTTGTTTGGAAGCACACGGGTTGATGTGCTTATTTTTTATGACATGTGAGGTGATGCTATTTTTAGACATGCTACTTATAGCAAGGGTTCTCACAAGCAATATTTTGATATTATGGGCTTAGTTGGAAAATTTACTATTTTTAGTAGGTCTTGTTCTGGGTGGACATGCACTTGAGGTGTCAGTGGTAGTGTTCATATTAGGATTATGGGGTGAAGCTTTGGTTTCTTCCGTTCCCATATTTTTGGAATTCACTGCTATTTTAGCAAGTGAAATCAACATGTGGCAGAGGAGCATAGGGACCTTTGGTGTTCTTTGATGACTCAATGGACTTGGTTCCAGCTTGCTTGGAAGTTGGTACTATATACAAGTGAATCCCCAAACTATATAAAATAACATGCAAATGAGTTCCAGGAAAAAATAACTCGCCCCACAATAAACAAGAATCTTAATAAGTCGCTGCTATCCAAATTACAATATATATTGTGTTATCACTGACCATGGTGCTTTCCAGGGAGGGACAATCATAACAATAATGCAACTTTGCAAACAAGAAACAGCCATCCTACAAATGCTAAAATGATTTTAAAGACATGAATAAGGGATTCAGGCCTTAGAAGTATCAAGCCATGCCATAACCAACTGTAACTGTAAATTAGATATAGGCAATGCTTATTTAAAAAATTAATGGTAACTTGTCTTTTCAAGGATGGTAAACCCAAAATTAAGTGTCTCACCCTCACATTTGAGCAAAGAATAAGGTTTGCTGGTACCTTGCCAATGCCATTACAGTACTATGCCCAATGGTTACATCAACAATATTTAAGATAATTGATAGCCACAGCCCGAAAGTCCCACAGAGAGGACGAGGATGCCTGCCAGAATTTGAACCTAAGTAATTATCACAACAACCGCTCCAAATTGCCATTAAACCACAGCCCAACAAATAGACAATGCTTGGTTGTGCTAACAGTGTGGAGCACATTGTCATTTCTTGCTGTAAGATAAATATATACTATTCAATATCAAAACCAAGAAAAAACTGATCTGGATGTGACATAAATAATCATTCTCCACTTAAAGGCGACCACCATCCAGAGAACACTTTTCAAGAATACTCATGTGCTTAGCTTTCAAGAAATGCTCATTAATTCAAAGCATGCGTATTGTCTCTGAGGTGCCATATTCTTTATTTCAGTTCAAAATAAATAATGCAGCGAGTATTGTAATGGCAGAATCATTGCTGAAAAGAAACAAAGAAGACAATTTGAGATTCCCATGATCTGCATGCACTAACTTGATTTATATCTCCAAACAACCATGATATGGTGTGCATCAGTTTCTTGACAGCTCTGATTTTCAGCATTTATCAATCATAAGATATGCTAAAAGGAAAACATGCACATCATCAGTGCTCCTTTTCTGTGTTTGACGTCATTTTAACGTTAGTGATCCACACATGTACCTTTACACACATATTAGTTATTTCTGATGACTTTTTAGTTCTTTATTACTAGTCTTTTTTTCTTTTCCCTGCCCTTTAGTTAATAGTATTTAGTCTAAACCGTGTATACAAATATACAATTTGCACGTTCTTTTTTTATGCTTGCTTAGATTCTTCATATTTTGAAGTTTTTTTCCTCAACTGATCTGTGTGTTGGATATAGGCTTGCTCTCATGGGCATGAGGATTGTGCAAAGGAGCTCTTGGACAAGGGGTCAATAATAAGTCCACACAAGACTAATGGATTCACTCCTCTCCATTATGCTGCTGCTGCAGGCCATGCATCCATTGTTAGCTTGCTTATCTCAAGGTATTACTTTCAATCTGAATTGAGTTGCAATTTAGCATGCAAACGTTGAACATTATGGATAAAGTGAAAAAATGGTCTGGGTTATTGTACTGCTTGATAAAATGACAATAAAGTGTTGAGATTCAGAAAATTGCAAAGATTCTCAGGTTAAGTTGTTTTCTTAGTAAGGTGCAGAATAAGGCATTTACTTTTGGTGCTTCTGTCAAAGGGGAGCAAATGTACATGATGCCAATAACAAGGGAGAAAGACCACTTGAGCTTGCTGCACGTATTGGATCAGTTTCAACTGTCAAAACATTGTTGTTAAATAATGCAGATGTGTTTCATAAAACAAATAATGGCCGGAGCAGGTATGCTTCACACCTGTTTTCTTTTTTCACTTGGGGAACTTGTAGTCAAGGAAACTTAACTTATTGTCACTGTCAAAATTCTGGATTTTTGTAATGCTGTTGATCACAATTCAAGAATACCTTAATATTTGTGAATGGTGTAGGAATTATTCCATTTGCATGGCATGTAACCGGCAAGCTTTGGCATTTTATGAAATGCATGTTTCAATAAATTCCTATAATACCTTTATTTTATTCTATTGAGCTCATCTTGAATGAATGTTAAAGGTATTGCTTGTTATTATTATATCATGTAAAATAATAATGGCTGGAAGATGTATGCTTCAGGGCATTGCATTTATGTATCATTTGTTTCATTAACTTGTAGGTAATTTTCAACATTTTTGTGAACACGTGTCAGGACTCAGAACTCTATGTAATATTCCTAATTAGCACCGCTAATTGGAATATTTGATTTTTGTATAGTTTTGCCGACTATAGTTAATTAATAAATAAAAGTGAGAAAAGGGGTCTAACTCACTTAAATAAAATAAAGTGTTTCCCTAGTAGAGGCAACGTTGTAACTTAAAGGGGAAAGCCTTGGGGGTCCACACACACATGAGAGAGGCCTCACGTAGACTCCTAAGGTAACTGCACAGGTCAAGGAGGAACTCAAGGACGCAGTTAGGGTTTTGAGGGAGCTAGCACTATAAAAGGTGGGGGTTTCACTCCATTTGGCATGATTGATATGTTATCGATATTGAGAGCTAGACTTCTGTCTACTTCAGCACGCCGGTTGTTTAGTCGGTCTGCAGCACTGTTTAGTGCGAACTGAGTGTCTCCGATCGGAGATCTCACCCTTGGCTCCGGGGGACTTCGAGTGCCTGCTCGAGCAAGGTATTTCCTTCAGTTTCTATAGGTGGTTTGCAGTGGATTTTCGGGTGGACGTTGCAGAGGAGTTCGTCTCTTGGAGTGACTGCGCAGTCCAGGAGAGAGGACGCAGTTTCAGCAGGGAGGACGCAGTCTTTGTTGAGCAGCGTTGTTGTGTGGTGATTTGGCAGTGGTTTCAGCGTTTTTCAGCCTCGAGGAGGTCGCCATTTCAGCCGGAGGTTTTGCAGGAGGATTCAGGCCCTTTTCTCAGCGTGTTCCTTGAGCTTCTGCGCTGTTCCTGGAGGCACAGCGTTTTTGTAGGAGGGTTTCTGGGGGTGATTTTCGGAGGTGGTCCGTTTGGTCTATGATTTCTGGGTTTTGTCCGGCGCAGCGAGTATAGGTGATCTGTAGATTTTTAGCTCATTTTGGCGAGGGGATCAACCTCTAGTTCCAGTTCTTTCCAGGAGCAGCAGTTTACGGCAGTTTCTTTCAGCAGCTAGGAAGCAGTTTCTATAGTAGCCATTTCCTGTTTCTGAGAGGGTTCTTCACTTGCCTGGTGCAAGGATAGGTGCTCTTATTCTGATTATCCATTGTACCCATTTATATTCTCGGATTAATAAAATGGCTTAGCATTCCCGGCATTTTATGTGTTGTTCCCATGATACGGTTTCGGCATTTTGTTACATCTATACATTTGTATTTACGTAGTTATTCTTGTTTATTTCAGGTTAAGGATATTACGGTGGTATCGAGCAATTAAGCTCATTTTGTGGTCTATGACATCGAGAAAGAGATCATACAGAGGTTTGCTGGAATTTTGGAGAGCAATAGCAGTTGCAGTACCAAAAACGCAATTGGAAAAAGGGCCAAAATAAAAAGGGTCAAATTTTGAAGTTTGGAATTAGAAGAAACGTTTTTTGGGTTTTTCTGGGTTTTGGGCAAGGATCACCTTCCCAAATTCCTGGAATTTTCTGAGTAGTTTTCGGTGGGTAAATCGGAGGTCGAAGTTAAGCAGCAATATGGTTTTGCAGCAGCTGTGCAGTTTCTGAGGAGCCTGTAGGCACCTAGCAGAAAATGCCAATGGCAGGTGGTGATGATGAGAGGAGATTTAGAAAGGCATTCCAATACATACAGGAAGTGTCACAGAGACTCACTGCACTGGAGGTTAGGCAGCGGGAAACCCCAAGGGGATTTCGGATTGGTGAGGGATTGTGCACATCCCACCATTTGTCGGAGCATGATGCCACTCAGCATATGGCATCACGTACACCCACGCGTCCTACCATGCCCACTTTTCTGGATGAAGACATAGGGGCAGGAGCACAGCGAGAGCCGGAGCAGCGCCACATAGCTGACATTTTTGCGGAGTACCAGGCATACGGGCAGGAGTTCATGAAGGCTCTCTCATTCAGAGACTATCTCCGGGTCATGTATGGCATTAGAACCCGTGATCATCACCGGGGGCACCGGCATCATCATGGTGGAGACTACCACCGCACAGCTAGCAGAGATTATGCTCAGCTCCAGCGTGATAGGAGACCTCACAACTTTCACAGAGGGAACAAGCACTCACATGATAGGGGCTTACAGCGCACAGTGGACAGATTCCATCTACCGACATTTGACGGGTCATCCAGGCGCTCAGAAAAAGCTTGGGTGGACAAGTTGGATACCTCTTTCCAGCTTGACCGAGTATCGGAGAGGGAAACCATTAAAATGGTTACCTCGCACTTGGAGGATGAGGGCACACAAGATTGCAGGGAGTCTGAGGTTACACCTAGTGTGACACAGGATTCACCCTCATTGGAGACCTCCTTGGCCATGTCGATTGATGTGGTAGTGGAGAAGGTAGAGCCTACCTCAGTAGAGCCATCCATTGAGGTGATGACCGGAGTCGCGTCCGAGTCTTCGGGTGGTAGCGGCACACAGATGGGTGCAGTGTCAGGAGATGTATCCACCTTCGATGAGGCACTAGCAGGTATCGAGGTATTGGATGATGGTCGCAGACAGCGGTATCATCGGCTTCGGACGGACCTTCGAGTTTTGAGAGAGAAGGCCGCGTCAGTACGGGAGGCCATTTTGTTGCAGGACCAGGAGCTGGAGGGTATGAGAGTGACTTGTGCCAAGTCGGCGGCCAAGTTGGTCCACATTGGGGAACAGCTTGATTCCCTGATGATACAACCAGAGGGCACGTTGGAGCATCAGATCATTCCCCTTCAGGCATGCATGGATGGGACTAGTAGTGTTGTTGGGTCATCTCTTCCCATTGGAGAGAGAGAGGCAGAGCCACCTAGTCAAATCTCATATGTTGACTTGGATAGCGGTATGAGACGATCAGAGTTGCACAGGGTACAGCAGCCACATGTTGAGGTTGGATGGCGAGAGATTTTGAGTTGGTACTCAGTGGAGCGGGCTATGGAGATGGTGATGGATCCGAGTGTAGCTCAGCAGGAGTCTCTATGCATGGGGAATACAAGATCCCCAGATTGGCATTGGGATCCAGGTGGGATCACCTATCGTTTCCTAGGCAGGTCGACTGACTATGTCTTGGAGAGTACAGTTGGCCTAGTAGTAGAGCGTGTGCAGTTTCGGTCAGCTCCAGTGGCCAACCAGTTTATAGGCAGACTCCCTAGGTTGTCTTGGCATGACATTCATACACGGGATCACAGGGTGGTCCGCACACCTTGGCAGGAGCTTGTCGGAGGAGGTGGCATTGGCAGGCCACCAGATGGCACCTTGTATGGGGCCAAGGATTCTTCACCTTTGTGTGGGGCACAGAGGACGCAGCAGAGTCGAGCAGTGGTGGTAACACTACTGACACACAGGGAGATTCACTTCTCGGACCCCTTGAGGAGTATTTGGAGTGATGATCCTTTCGTCGGCAGGTATAGTGATGCGACGATGGAGACGATGTTACCGATTGGTGGTAGTCGGACATGTAGAGGCACAGCTCTAGGACATCACATCCAGGGATGTGTGGGAGCCTCTAGCATTGAGCGGTGGATTGCCGGTGGACATGGAGTAGCATGGTGGTGTACCATAGTGTGTGGGACTGCATTGTGGAGTAGGGGTATCCTACATCACATTGAGAGCATGCGGAGGGTGACCGATGCCTGGACACAGTCAGGGCACGAGACGGTACAAGGTGCTACAGCAGTAGCACACGGTATCCAGCAGCATACCGAGGTATGCCTCAGTGTGCAGTGGCATGTTGAGGAGTATATGGATGATCAGTGGTATGCGAGGGCACACGGTACTACACAGCAGGGTCTTAGAGCATTGCTTCCAGAGAGACTCATGGACAGGGACATCGGGCTTACCTTTGAGAGTAGTTCACCCAGGATCGATGGAGAGACAGAGAAGCGATACTTGGCAGTATCTGCGGGGACTCACACACCTGACTCGCTTCGACATCGCTCACAGGTACAGTTGATTATGCTTTTGACCTTTGGCACCTTGGGCGTGAGCAGCAGGGTACGCGAGGCTCACCCAAGATGTTTGGATGACACTCAGTACACTAGGCGAGAGACTTCTCAGCAGTGGCACTGGGTTGGTGTGCTAGTTGACAGCCATAGGTTGGGGGATGAGGTGATCCTTTGCAGAAGTGGTGCATCAGTGATCACTGAGCCTACGCTTGGGGAGCAGGTCATGAGGGAGACATGCATCATTTTTCCCTCAGGGCATGTCGAGATCATGCATGAGCAGAGGATACGGGGTACAGCAGAGGTAGTATCCCAGTATGTGTTTGGGCTCCAGACACTGTATCGACACTTTGTCGAGAGGGTGGATAGCATGTTCGATGCAGATGAGATGGCGGAGGTAGAACAGGAGGGCATTCCTTCTGTATGCCAGGGTGAGGACTCCTTTTCACATGAGTCCATAGGATCAATTGAGGTCGCTTCTGGGGAGCGAGGGCAGTCATGCATGGATGGTGACAGTAGACCGGAGCTATATACTAGTGTCCAGGGTGAGCAGTCATGGGACTCTGCGAGAGATACTCTGGGTGAAGAGTCACTTGTGACGCTTCAGCTAGAGCAGCACATGATGGAGCCTGAGTCAGCAGGGGAGGATACTATGGACATCAGGCATGACAGTTCCTTGGGTGAGGTCCAGATGGGTGCCCACATTGAGCCTATGATGGATATGTGGCTAGCATTGGGGTCATCCTTTGAGGCGGAGCAGTCAGATGCACAGACACCGAGGACCGTGACAGCAGCTACAGATCCATATCCACTGGGGATGTTGGAGGTAGATGTGACAGTTTGGCAGGGGGAGATTATTACGGGTTGGCGACAACCTCCCAGGCATGTTCCACATGCAGTTGTTGTTGCTACATCAGATGCTCCCTCCAAGATGGATTGGCGGGAGATCATGAGTTGGTACCCTCTTGATGGTACGGTATTCTTCGTAGAGAGCACAGTGGAGCAGGGGCCCTTGGACATAGTAGATGTTACAGATCCCAGTTGGCAAGAGGGCACCGATTCTCATTACTTCAGGACTCCTTCCCAATGTCAGGAGAGCAGGATCAGCATGGGGTTGAGTCACAACTTGGATTGGAGAGAGGTGATGAGTTGGTATGCAGTTGGAGGGGTAGCATATGCGGCTACAGGTACAGCGCAACAGGAGCCCGAGAGCATTGATGCTTGTTGGTGGTCTTCACCTCTTAGAGCATTGGTCATAGCCAGAGGCAGTGCACAGTCCGAGCCGTGGGACTTGTGCGATTATTGGCCACAGTGGCGATGGGATCCGGGAGGACTATTGGTTGGCTGGTACCGTGAGAGGCCAGTTTGGGATCCTGGCATTGAGATATCCCTTCATATCAGGGTGGTGCAGGAGACAGAGAGGTTTCAGTGGGACCCAGGCACATTTTGCAGTATTGGCAGGGAGCATCAGCTAGAGAGTAAGCTTGTTCAAGCATTGCTTGAGAACAAGCAATTTTTGCCGGATGAGGATGCCACTTGGGAGAGCGAGCAGACTTTACAACATCCATCACTTCAGTTGCTTGAGGACAAGCAACGTTTTGCCGGGGGAGACTGTAATATTCCTAATTAGCACCGCTAATTGGAATATTTGATTTTTGTATAGTTTTGCCGACTATAGTTAATTAATAAATAAAAGTGAGAAAAGGGGTCTAACTCACTTAAATAAAATAAAGTGTTTCCCTAGTAGAGGCAATGTTGTAACTTAAGGGGGAGCCTTGGGGGTCCACACCACACATGAGAGGAGGCTCACGTAGCCTCTAGAAGCAACTGCGCAGGCATAGGAGGAGCTTATGGAGAGAGGGGACGCAGTTAGGGTTTTGAGGGGAGCTAGCACTATAAAAGGTGGGAGTTTCACCTCATTTGGCATGATTGATATGTTGATGATATTGAGAGCTAGACTTCTGTCTACTTCAGCACGCCGGTTGTTTAGTCGGTCTGCAGCACTGTTTAGTGCGAACTGAGTGTCTCCGGTCGGAGATCTCGCCCTTGGCTCCGGGGGACTTCGAGTGCCTGCTCGAGCAAGGTTTTTCCTTCAGTTTCAGTTGATGATTTACAGTGGATTTTGGGTGGACGTTGCAGAGGAGTTGGTCTCTTGGAGTGACTGCGCAGTCCAGGAGAGAGGACGCAGTTTCAGCAGGGAGGACGCAGTCTTTGTTGAGCAGCGTTGTTGTGTGGTGATTTGGCAGTGGTTTCAGCGTTTTTCAGCCTCGAGGAGGTTGCCATTTCAGCCGGAGGTTTTGCAGGAGGATTCAGGCCCTTTTCTCAGCGTGTTCCTTGAGCTTCTGCGCTCTTCCTAGAGGCACAGCGTTTTTGTAGGAGGGTGGTTTCTGGGGGTGATTTTCGGAGGTGGTCCGTTTGGTCTATGATTTCTGGGTTTTGTCCGGCGCAGCGAGTACAGGTGATCTGTAGATTTTTAGCTCATTCCGGCGAGGGGATCAGCCTCTAGTTCCAGTTCTTTCCGGGAGTAGCAGTTTACGGCAGTTTCTTCCAGCAGCTGGGAAGCAGTTTCTGTAGTAGCCATTTCCTGTTTCTGAGAGGGTTCTTCACTTGCCTGGTGCAAGGATAGGTGCTCTTATTCTGATTATCCATTGTACCCATTTATATTCTCAGATTAATAAAATGGCTTAGTGTTCTGGCATTTTATGTGTATTTGTTCCATATTTTGGTTCTGGCATTTTGTTCTATATATCTGTTGTTGTATTTCTGTGTATTACTGTTTATTTCCCGTTGGGGATATTACACTCTAGACCTTCGCATTGTCTAGAAATAGAAGATGCATGACATGTTTGCATCTCCTTATAGGTGACAAACACTGAAATTATTCCAGACTAGATCCATCTTAATGTGGATCTACTAAGCACCGAGTGGGATCAAAATGAAACCAATGTGCAAACCTCTCGGTTCTTAGAAGATTCTAGTTAAGAAGAATTTAGGCTGCTTTATTTATAACTATATTCATTTTTATTATGATTAAGGTTTTTAATTTTTTTATTAACATTAACTTTTAAATTTATGGATCTTATCTTTTATCTAATTTTACTTTTATTAAACTTACATTATACATCATACATCTACTTGGGAGTACAATTCACGAGACCTCGTTTTGGTATGCATAGGTCCTCGAGCCTCGACTCAACAAAGGGTATGATTCCTTGGTCCTTATCGAGAGACAATGCTTCTAGAGTCAGTTTTAGGCAGTGTGGAAAAAGTCGGGAAAAAATCGCGACTTTTTTCAAAAAATCCCGATTTTTTCCAGACGCCGACGCCGATAAAATCGGCCGACTTTTTCCCGATTTTTTAAAATTTGAAAAAGTCGCGATAAAATCGTATTATTCCTGATTTTTTCTCGAATCGATTGAAAAAGTCGTGACAGCGATTATAAAAGGCGGAATTTTCGATTTTCATGTGTTATTTTGATTTGTTTGTCCGCCGCCCGCGTCGCGTTTAACACTGTGGAGCAGTTGCTGTGGAGACTCGACAGTCCAGCAGAGGGTTTAACATTTTATTCACGGTTTGCAACTTTGCGTTGGGAGACTGGAGCTGAAGATTCATCATTCAACACTGCAGCTCGAGCTTGCAGATTGGGAGGTGCCGCCAAGGTTTGCTGTTGCCGCCAGGTAAGTTAAAAACATTTGCCATCTTCATAATCGATTTCTGTTGGAGTGTGCAGGCCACTATTGTTGGTCTCCTGAGTCCTAACTTGATTCACCATCATGCAATGAGTCATCTACATTCAACGAGTGCAAACCCTAATGAACCAAACATACTAGGCGCACTATAAACAAATACCATACTAGCAAATAAGCATTCATCTATATTTAATAAAGTAAAGATCACGTTGAATATGTAAAGCAACTGTTCAAAAGAAATCATGATGAATAAAATTTAAAATATATCAAGGAAGTATCTATGTCTATAGAAAAAGAAGTTTGTAACAAAAATATTGCATAATAATTGCTTCAGAATATACATCAATGATCAATGTGAAGCCCTTCAGGTGTCCTCGAGCAAGCCATATCAGTCATAGTGGATGATCGAATCTTAGATTTTGCTTCTACTCTGACTTCAACCCTCACTGGGTTCCTAAGCCCAGCTCTTGAAAGCTCTTCAACAGTCAACTACCTCAGTTTGGGACTTGGGTAGCAGAAAAAAGTCCTGTCCGCTGTTGCTTTGGTAAATGGCCTATAATGGATGACAACTGTTTTTGAAAACCCATATCCAATAGCCTATCTGCCTCATCTAAAATAAGAACCTGTTCCAAATAAGCTTTGAAACTTTACCTTCAATTTCATGTTTGACTCCGGAGTCCTAATGCCTTGTTGCAGAAAACAAGAAATTCATTTGATGACTCCTCACCTCCTTGGTCTCTTTGCAACACATTAATACTTAAGTCTTATACCACTAGTATTTTTCATCAACGTTTTCATATCTTTAAAATTTAAATGTCTTCAAAACTTGTGATTTATTTTTTAGAAAATAATAAATATATCCAAATCTTTCTTGGAAAATCAGCATTCCTGTCATCACAATATGCTTGATCTCAGCATTCCTGTCATGTCAGTAAGCATTAATTGCAATGGTAATTAAGTTTTAAATTTGTACAGCCTCTGTTATTAAGTTTAGAACTCGTTTCTAACTTTCTCCAGCTCCTTTCCTTCAACCTGCAACCTGAACCAACATAATAAATATTAAAATTTAAAATTAATTTAATTAAATTCATCTTGTAAGTTTGTAACCCAGTCAGGACTTAGAAGTTCTAAAATTCTAAGTTGAATCCTAGATTGAATTAAATTTTAAAATTTCAATAGTTCAACTTTCAAGAATCAAAATTCAAATAAAAAAAATTCTAACCCTTGTTTACTATTTAGTGATTTTAATTTATGTGATGGGCAATTTTTAATTTTTTTTTAATTTTTGTTTCAATGTTTTGTGCCCAGGTTCAAAGTTCAAACATCAAAAAGTTTCAAACAAAATGCCAAGGAATTTGGATCCTTTCTGGCAGTATGGTGAACCTGATCCTTTACCCGGAACTGGAGGACTCAATAGAATGTATTTGTCCTGCAAGTTGTGTGGAAGGCATATGTCAGGGGGTATCGCCAGATTAAAATGGCATATAGGGCAAATTCCAGGGCAAAATATATAACTTTGGCCAAATCCGGGTCCAGAAATGATCCGACAGGCCATTAAAGCCTTGATGGAAAAAGAAGATGGCAAAGACACCAGGGCAGTAATGAAAAGGCAACTTGTAGGGAGCTCAAGACTGGGGTTAAGTGAGAGTGCTTCTTCTGCTTCAACATCACCTTCCAGTTCCAACCCCTCAGCTTTTTCATCCTTTTTTGTCCCTAGAACGACACCTGGTGCACAACCTGGCATCAAATCAGCAATTAAAAAAAAGGAAAAGGTAGAAGCTGACAGGTTGGTGAGTAGATGTCTTCTATGGAGTGATGTTCCTTTCAACATTGCCAAGACAAACCCATTCTACCAACCTATGTTTGATGTTGTTGCTGTTGTTGGCCCGGGGTACAAAGCCCCTACCTTTGCACAATTGAGAGGGCCTCTTCTTCAAGAGGAAAAGAATGATTGCACTGCTAGACTGGAGGAGTTTAGGGCATCTTGGGAACACACTGGATGCACAGTCATGTCAGATGGTTGGACTGACCAGAAGGGTAGGACCCTTCTTAACTTCTGGGTTAGTTGTCCCAAGGGGACAATGTTTATGAAATCTGTTGACGCATCTGCACACATTAAAGATGCGCGTTTATTATGTGAGTTGTTGGACATCTTCATTCAGGAAATAGGCCCACAAAATGTTGTCCAAGTCATAACGGACAACGCTGCAAATTATGTTGCAGCTGGCAGGTTGCTTATGGAGAGGTATCCTACCCTGTTTTGGACACCTTGTGTTGCTCATTGTATTGACTTGATGTTGGAGGATATAGGTAAGATTCCTATGGTGAGACATATTGTTGAATCATCCAAGAGCATAACAAAATTTATTTACAATCATGCATCTGTGCTTAGCTTGATGAGAAGATTCACCAACAACAAAGAGTTGGTGCGTCCTGCGATAACACGCTTTGCCACTACTTTCATATCTCTTCAGTCTCTGTTGAATTCTATGTGGGACGTGAAGAGCATGTTTCTTTCACAGGATTGACGTGAGTTATCTATTAGCCGCAAACCAGAGGGAGAGAGCATATGCAGACTTGTTTCATATGATCAGGAGTTTTGGGCAGGAGTAGAGGAGATGTGTGCCATTTCAGAACCTTTGGTAAGGGTTCTTCGGTTGGTTGATGGAGAGAAGCCCGCAATGGGCTACTTGTATGAGGCCATGGATAGGGCCAAAGAAGCCATTCGTGCTTATTATGCAGATAAGGGAGATGAGGGGTTAGAGAAACAACAGGTCATATGGAGAGTGATTGATGACCGATGGAACAATACCCTCCATTGCCCCATTCATGTTGCAGGTATCTACTTCAACCCCGCATTTTCTAACTCCTGTGGTTTTAGATTTGATGCCAAGGTGATGGATGGATTCTTCACATGTGTTGAGAGGATGGTGGTATCTGAGCAAGAACGTGAAGAAATTTCCAAAGAAATGGAAATATATAGGATGGCTGGTGGCACATTTGGTTTTACCATGGCTATTAAGAGTAGGACGACCAAAATGCCAGGTAAGCTTCAGTTTGTTTCAAGTTTCAACTTTCAAATTTAATAATTCATTGTCTCTTCATAATTTTTGCTTCTCATTTTTATTTTAACTTGTAGATGCTTGGTGGACAAGCTATGGTGGTAGAGTACCCCATCTCCAAAAGCTTGCCATCCGGGTGCTCAGCCAAACATGCAGTTCCTCTGGGTGTGAGCGCAATTGGAGTGTCTTTGACAAAATACATAGCAAAAAGCGCAACAGGTAAAAAAATTTCAAATTAAATTTTTGAAATAATTTGATTATTTTTACTATATAAATTTTCTAAGTACTAATTTATAATCTATGACCCTTTTACAGATTGGAATCCCAACGTCTCAATGACATGGTGTATGTCTACTACAATCTTCGATTGTGGATGAGACAAATTCAGAAAACTCCTGATATGGATGCCATTTCATTGGACAATATTGATACCACTGCTGCATGGAGGGTCGAGACTGAGAGGCCGGTCATGGAATCAACCCCTGATTGGTTAGATGTGGATCCAGAGGCACTAGTGCCAGAGGAGGAAGTAGATGTACAGCAGGAGGAGCCAGTGGTAGAGGAGGAGGAGCAGAGTCAGGAGGCAGAGCAGGAGGAGGATGTGGAGGAGGAGGTGACACCATCTAGGATGGGCAGTAGCAGTGGCAGCGTCAGCGGCAGAGGAGAGAGGCCACCTGTTTTTTTTGCTTCTAGAGGACGACTGGATCCATCTGTATTCCGAGGGGCAGGGCCTTCTTCCTCTAGAGGAAAAGGCAATGCCATTCCCTATTCCCGTAAAAGGGGCAGGGGATCTTCATCTTAGTGATTTACTTTATGACATGGAGATGACTCATGATATACATTATTATATTTTTTGTTGATATTTTGACTCTTGAGACTGAGACTCAAGATTCAGGACTTGATTCACTATTTTGATATGTGATGTAGCACTAGACTTCATATACATATTATATATTAGCTTTCTTTACATGTTTATGTGGAAATGCATTTATTTGATGTTGTGGATACTTTAGATGCTAAAAAAATTGAAAAAATTTGAATAATTTTGTATTTTTTTAATTTTGCCGACTTTTTGCCGACTTTTTCAAAAAAGTCCCGACTTTGCCGACTTTTTCAACTTTTTTACCCTTGCCGATTTAATCCCGACTTGGACTTTTTCCACATTGGTTTCAGGACATCTCGTCCAAGCTCTACCTCATGGATGTGATTATTAGACCCATAGTCCTCTATGGGTTTGAGATCTAGGGCCCGAGCTTGGAATAGATAGATTAGGCCTAGATGAAGAGAGTCTAGACCTTACTTCTTAGGTGCCTCATCCGATGGCAAACGTATAGTTTTGTAGCCCATTATTCAGGCAGAGTTTGGTGTCCACCCCTTCTGCCTTGATGTCATCTTTTGCTTGGTTTCTTTCCTCCATGGAGTCAAATCTTTTAGAGATTCAACTATCGGGAGAGATCGATACCCCTACCTTGCACTTTGTTCCTTAGAGGCCCTCGCTTCGGCCCACTCAGGCCAGACACGAGCTTGGTTCTTAGATATTTCTCAAATTCTCCAGACATTGACCATCTCCCCTAAGCATCTTCAGCACTTCATATTCTTTCTTGTTGCACCGAGCCATCTCATGTCGTCCAGATAGGTACTGAATCAGTCCATTAGGGAGGATATCTATACATTGTACATTCAAGTCACTTGGACTCCCCCCTGGTTGGCTTGGGCTTGGAAATGTCCTTCTACCTTGAGCATTTCCTCGAGTTACGAGATGGCATCATCGTCCGCACCCCATACACACACAAACATTGGATGCAGTCATTCAAGATCCTTTTGGACCAACTTCGGGTTGGTTTTCATAGGCTCGAAGCGGAGACTGACCACCATATACGAAAATCTGATAGGACTTGCCAGGTATGTCACCTTCAAGAGCTAGAGACAGAGCAACACCTCAATTTTAGGTGCTCCCTCTATTACGAGATCAAAAGACACTACCATTGCCTCTATAGAGATTCAGGAGGATCCCTCTCCACCTTCTTTCGTTCTTGACCAGAGACGCCTAGGCCTCTTCATCAGGGAGATATTCAGACTCATATCGCAAGTACTACATACCTTGCCTTACTTGTGGACAATCTGGATGGTCACATCATACTTCTAGGTTGATCCGGTTGATCAGAGCAACAAGTGACGAGTTGAGTTCTTGGGTATTTCAGATAGTAGAAAAATGAGACCACGGGCCTCTGCTCATCCCCTTCCCCGCTTTGGGAGGCCAACCAATATCCTTGAGACTGTTGCAGAGGTGTTGAACAACACGTCAACTCACTCACATCCAAAGCATGAGAGGGATTAGTTCTAGACGGTTCCTGAGCAAGGTGCCTCCCTCGTGAAAGACTCCTCCCCAACCCCAACGGAACAACCAAAGACTTATCTAAAGCTTCTTTCCTTCGGTCTTGGATGCTAGGAGTATCCGTCGTTCCTACATCCCCCTCGGATCGTGCAAGCAAACACCTCGTTGGATCTAAAGGACTCCGATAGCGAGCTAGTGCCACTGTCACCCCTATTGTTGTTGGCTATCATACTCAGGCATTCTTGACATCATTGGGGGCCTTTGATTTCGTTATATACATGTTCTTGAGGCCGTTCTATTGTTTCATCCTTCTTTACTTCATTTTATCCTAGTTTTATCTTTGGAATTTTCTAGGAGTTGTGTTTGCACTCCCACATTGTACTCATATTGGATGTATCCTTCAGTGCCATTGACCTAATTTTGTGGTCATCCATTGGGTATTAGTAAAATTATCTTATCTTACTATATTAAACATCTCATACATAGTGGGATGTATACAACACCTGTGTGTCTATATATATATATATATATATATATATATGCCATTGACAAATGTGGGAAACCCAAGGAATACTTCTCCATATTCGTTGATGGCATCCCTAGTAAACCTGTCGACATAGACTAGTGTGCCTCACCTAGGGGGGTTTTTGTAAGTTCCCTTTTTCTGAATGGTCACTGACTCAATAGCCTATTTGATTCCCGCAGGCTATAGAAGGAAAAAGAAGATCAATTAATTTAATTGTTTGACTGTCATATGGGTGAAAAGAGAAAAATTTAGAAGTGACAATGAATAATTAAATTAAAAAGGGTGCTATTAGGTGACTATGGGAAAAAATAATAAAAACTTTATAAAATCACTTTATAATATTGAGCAGGAAAAGGTAAAAAGGGGATATCCATGGTATTTTGATGACCCATGATATTCTAATGACCCATGGTATTCTAATGATAAAAGTTATAAAATGAGAATTGGAGCTCACTTTTGGGGTATGTATTGGATATTTGGAATTTTGATTTAGAGGGCGCTGGAGCTTGAATGTAAGGGTGTAAACCCGTGTAAGGAGTGTTGAAAAGTGTAACTAGGTTCGGTCTTCATAGTGACTTGTAATTAAGAATTTATGTAATGAAGAGACAAAGATAATAAAATGTATTTTGTAATGCTTGCTTCATGGGTTTCATGAGCAAGGAGTTTTTATTATAGGTCAAAGACCTCTTCTTGATGTCTTTAGGAGTTTTTCGTCTTGTGATAAATATAATTTGCAGTCATGTATATGAAGTCATGTTACACTTGTGTAAAGGACAAAATATTGATGTAATTGTATTCTCCAAGACCTTGTCACTATCTCCTTGAAGTTGGCTTAAAGCATGGTAAAGATACTCCTTGATGAAGTCAACCTACCCTCCACACCTCATGTCAGCCTACATGCTAGAGGACAGTCCCTATATAAGGAGGACTGCAGCCTCATTATCATACAAGCAATTCGATCAAGGGTCTGCAATAAAAGTGCGAGAGAGACATTGTAATTGGAGCGAAGATAGAAGGCTGATTTGCGAAGGGAAGAGAGGTATACATACCTCTGGTTCTGGTCCATTCTACCTCACATGTTTTAGGCAGACCGCGGGTTGTCATAGTAAAGGACGAGTCTGTAATTGGTGCGAAGAAGCAGTACGTAAGGGATACACAACGAAGAAAGAGGCTACAAAGCATGCGAAGAAGAGGACAAGTCTGAAGCAGAAGTGCGATAATAAGGTTTGCATTCAGTGCGAAGGAGGAGGTAGGTCTACAAGGTTTCTAGGTCAGCATCGTTCAGTCTTGGGGCTGCACTATGCCTCACATATCTCAGATTGCCCGAGGGTTACCAAGGCGCAGCAAGAAGGTTGAAAGGGAGATCAAGGACAACCGGGGAAGCCTCTGAAGGAAGTCGAAAGGAAGCACACTATTTGGGGTTGCTAGATTAGGGGCCGAGCTTCCCTAATAGAGGTGCAGTACAGTACAGAAAAGGAGGATCAACATAACGAGCCAAGAAGAGCTGAAGGATAAGTGACAAGGGTCTTGGAGGTATACTGATGTCAAGGGTTTGTGTCATGGTCGTGGTACTCGTTAATTGAAGATCTATAAGAAGAATTATTATCGGGTTTTCCAATCCAAAGGGAGAGGTTTTGGCCCTGGCTTGAAAGCCTAAATATTTGTGTCTCTTGTGCATTTGGTAATTGACTTGATGAAGAACATAATAATCTAACGGAGATAAGATCTAAGTGAAAGAAGCATAATGAAATTGCAAGTAATTATCATGAAAGAGAAATTTTAATAAACACCCTAATTTCTCAACAAGGAAGATAGTTTCAGGGGTGCACGATCCACCCTAGCTAATCTGGCCAAATTGGTTTCAGTGTTGCAAGTTGCAACTATACACCCTAGCTAGTCAACAAGGAGGGATCCCTTGCAACTATACACCCTAGCTAGAAGAAAAGAGAGGGATCATACAAATCCACTCATTAGAGCTTCAGTTTGGTGGAAGAGGAAGGAATCACCCGAATTTCCTCACAAATGATCCATGTGGAGATCAAGAGGGGAGATCAATCAGACCCACCTCATCTCTGTAGCAACACTCAATTTATCTCTAGGCTGAATTCTATTGCTCAGATTGTTCTAGAGGAAGGTCAAATCTCATGGGGTGGGCCCAACTTGTTGGAGGCCACTGAAGTAATTTGTGACAACATAGTTGCATTCATCCTTGCAGCCAAATCATGCAAAATGTTATAGCAGTTTCTCAGTTCCATTAATGCATTATGTATGAAATTTCACAATGTAGTTGAATAAAGATATGGTTGGTTGATTGGTGTTCAGTTGGAAAATATTGTTTTATGTGGTGATCTCTTGATTTATTTTGCAAAATTTCTCCTTATTTTCATTCCAAATAGGACACTATTACTTGCAAAATGTTTGTAATAATTCTTGAATTGGCCGATTCAATAAAGGGTTTTTAGTTGAATCCCCTAGTTTTTTGCAACAGGAATTAGTTTTCTCAGAGAAAAGATGAACATAGTGATCTTGCATGAATGCTTGCCAAAATTCGTGTGAATCTTTGAAGTCTATAACAAGAACCTAACATAAGTCTTTGAGGACTACAACAAGAACCTAACGAAGGTGACAGATCATATTGAAGCACTGGCACTCCAATTATTAGTTGATTCCAACAAAAAGAAGTGTGATAATAGTGCAAGAAATAATGAAGGCCTTAAAATAGTGAGGGGAAGAGAAGATTGCAGATATGAAGATGATAGAGAAACATATGAATATCAAGAAATCAACACAATTATTGGACATAATCTTATCACTAAAGAAGCTGTTATGGGCAAATCAAATGTGAAAATTCGGAGACCCCAAATCCTGCTGCAACAACTGATTAGATTTCTTCTGTTTGTTAATTTATTGAACAAATTATTTACTTTTTTTCTATGGTAAATATCGAAATCAATAGGCTGCAGCCTTCACAAAATAAATACAACGGAATAAATACAACGCAGGAAAGATATATGCGCGCACACACACAATAACAACGTTATTTTTGGAGTAAGTCCCCAGAAAAACCCAACTCGGGAAAACCGGTGCAGTAGCTGAGGGTTTGTATATTATGCAATAGTAAATCTGAGTACAAGTCTATGGTTGCTCAAATCTAGCAAACCATACAAAGAAAAATTTGACAAAAAGTTAGTGGGAAAATTCTCACTTTGCCACTTGTGATTGGACATTGATCTGGGATTTGGATGAGCTGCTCTGTGCTGCCTCTGCGCATTCATTGCGTCATCCTATGCAGTACTGCGTCCCACAACTCGGAACTACGTCACCTTCGCTATCTGATCAACTATTGTCTGGGAACTTGACCCTCATGGCCTCCGTACTCACTCTGACCTTTGGCACTGAACCAACTTCATCTCCCAGCAAAAACGGAATCTCCTCGTGAAGCTCTACGCTACCTCTCTATGGCACTTGCTGCCTCTATGCTTTGCACTCACTGGATTTGGAAAAGCTTCCTCCGGCCTTACTATCCTTTCTCCTCTCTCACTGGAACGAGCTCACTGACTCTCTCTTTGACAACTGAGCGCCGCTACTCAGAAAATTGTTCTGACAATGAATTCGATCTGCTCAAGTGTTTTCTCTAAGTGCCCATTGATTTCTTCTTATAATCTCTCGTTGATACTTCAACGACCACGATTAAAACTTAATCGATGGCTAAGATTAACTAAGACTCGACCCACTCCTTTTTCTATAAGATTCGCACCTGACTTAATTAATACCTTTTAATTAATCATATTTCCTAAGTTTAGACTTAGGAAATATAAAAAATTGATTAATTATTTTAATTAAGCCATCTCCACGTGGAATTTCTCCAAACGATTTCTGGGCCTTGGACAATACATGTGCCTTAGCCAGGGTTGCGGGGAGCGCCCCCCCCTCGAACCTGCTCCTAATTTGCGCTATGCGCGGGAGTGCATAGGGAGCGACCTTGGGAGCGCGCTCCTGAAATCGCTCCCCCTGGGAGCATTTTTTGGGAGCACGCTCACGAGGTCAAAAAAATGCTCCCTGGTTTCTAGGGAGCGTTTTTTTAGGGAGGGAGCGTTTTATGGATTGGTGATTTGTACAAGAGGCAAAAAAATGATAAAATTTATTACAAATCATAACAATACGCATGGGATTTTCGACAACCTTTCAAGATTGGAGTTGTTGAAGATTGCAAAGAGTAGATTTGCTAGCTATTACCTCACCTTCAGGCGCCTTTTGAATGTAAGAGTGTCATTGGCTAGCATGGTATCAAGTCCACACAGGCAGGTATTAAAGGACAGAGCAGCAACAATAGCTGACAAGCAAGGTTTTGAATAGGTGGAGGAGATAGCTCTTGATGGTTTGTTTTGGGCATGTGTGAGGGAAATTTTGAATTTCACCAAGCCCATTTATAACATGATTCGCTTTGCAGATACAAATAAACCAGTGATTGGGGAGGTGTATGAGAAGATGGATAGCATGTTGGGGAAAATAAAAGATGTTGTTAAGGAAAATGATCCCAACTTGTATTCAATGATTCACACTTGTGTGTGTGCACGGTGGAATAAACTTAATGTTCCACTACATGCCTTGGCGTATATCCTTATGCCAAAATACTACTCTCCATCTTGGTTGGGACAACCTGCACCTGGGGGTGGGGTTAGGATCAAACCCCATACAGATCCAAAGGTACAAGAGGGATATATGAAAGCATTAGAAAAGTTGGTCCCTGACAGGGAGGAGTGTGCTAATCTGTGCCTTGAATTAGGCAGATATTTCAGTTGCACTGGTTTGTTTGGTTCTTTACATGCAATGGAAGATAGAGACAGATTTTATGCTCTCATATGGTGGGAAGCATATGGTAGCATGGGACTTTTGCCAAAATTGGCAAAAAAAGTTCTCTCATAGGTTGTAAATACCTCTTCTGCAGAGAGGTGTTGGAGCACCTACAACTTCATCCATAATGTGAGAAGAAACAGACTCAATGAAAACCGAGCAGAAATCTTGGTCTATGTGCACTACAACTTGAGGTTGTTGAGTCATTATTGTGATCGGGTTTATGAGGATCAGTCATATAAAGTTTGGGACAACAACCCAGAGGACGATAATTTGGAGGATGGCACTACACCTCTAGAAGAATTGGAAGCATAAATTTTGAGAGATGAAGATGAAGCAACAACATCCACGCCACCGCCACACCCACCATCCAGTAGCAGTGCCAGTGCTAGTGTTCGATTACCAACTATTGTTCCTTTGTTGTTGCCGCCTCCACCTACATCCTCATGTGGAGGGCATGAGCCTTCTAGTTTTGGCCGTGGTACTATGCGGGAGGAGACTGCTAGAAGACCAACATTACCACGATCTGCTAAAAAATTATACATTTCTCGTGGCAAGAAGCCAAGCAATAGATAAAATAGATTTACTTGTCTTTTCCAGTTTCTAGTAGTTTTTAACTTTTTATAACTGTTGAAACTTGACTCTTTCATATTTATTATGATATTTTTTGTAAACAATATATGGCAAATTAAGTTTGAAGTTTGAAACTTTGAAGTTGGCAGCTATAAGTTTATAACTCATTATGAATTATGAATATGATGCTTCATGAAAGTTGAAAATTGTTTCATTTTTTAACATTTCATTTCATGTTAGATATTCTTTGTTGTAATGGTTACACTTAGCTTACAAGTACAACTATGGTGATCAATGAATCAATGATGATAAATGTTATGTATTGAATTTGGAAGCTTGAAACTTTAAGATTGATGAATCATGAGACTCAAGAGTCAATATGTTGTATGTTTCTAACTTGTGGATGTGGTTGATGAAGATTATAACTTCTAGATGATTGATGTTATATGGTTCAATCTATGTTTTTATGTTTTTTTATGTCTAATTCATCATTCTACATGCTTTTGTTGACATATATGCATCAAAATATAATAAAATAATATATATATATATATAAACGCTCCCAGAAATGCTCCCACTCCCGCTCTTGCTTCGCATTTTCGCTCCCGCTCCCAAGTAACCTTGGTCTTAGCTTCTCTGCAAATTCTCGAGGCTAGAGCACATCTGATGCTACAAAAATCAACACTCCCTCTTAGAGAGGAATGTTCTCTAGTACTGCTACCCTCCTGATATCAATACTCTGACTCTGGACCATCTCTTGCTGCATTGCTAATGTTTGGCTACTGTTGCGCAACTCTGATTCTGCACTGCATCTGTTCTGCTGCTAACTGTGAAAAATTGGTTACCCAAGTCCTACTGCAACAACTATTGTTAATTCTTCTAATTGTTTAATTAAACGAACAATTTACTTGCAGTTTCCCACTACAAATATCGAATTAAATACACTGTAGTCTACACAACATAAAATACTGTGGAAAATACAACGCAGGAAAGATAGAAACACACACACACACACACACACACACAAGTACACCGTTATTTTTGGACAATCGTCCTTGGAAAATCCCAACTTGGGAAACCGGTGCAATAGCCGAGGGTTTTAATATTATGCAGTAGTAATCACAAATCATTGGATTCCCAAACTGGCTATACGATACAGAGAAAAACTGACGAAAGAGATAGTGAGAAAATCTCACACTGACACGGGAAATACTGCACTCATCTGGACTGGAGACAAGCTACGCTATGTTGTCTTTGCGGAGTAACTACGTCTGCCTACGCAGTCACTGCGTCACAGCTCTTGGGACTGTGTCACTCCAACTGATCTCTTGCTAACTGGAAACTCGACCCTCTAGCCCTCCAGACTCACACGTCGACTTCTGGCACTAGATCTTGACTACCTCCCAGGAAAATAGCAGACTCCCTCTGAAGCTCTGTGCTGCCTCTCCGTGGCTCTCAACGTCTTCTCTACTCTGCACTCCCCGGATTTGGAAAACTTCGGTCTACTATCCTTGCTCCTCACTATAACGATCTTGCTCGATCTCTCTCTACCAACTTAGCATTGCTTCTCTGAGAATTCGATCTCCCAACAAAATTGATCTTTGCAAATCTCAAGTGTGTTCTCCAAGTGCCCATCAACCTCCTTCTAATCTCTCGTTGACATATCAACGACTAAGATTAGATCTTAATCAATGGCTCAGATTATCTAGGACTCGATCTTGTGAAAATTTCTTTATTTACTAAATATAAATCCTATAACAGTAATCTGATTTACTTCTCATACTTGTTTTATTAACTTAACAAGTTATTTTTCTGAATAATACAAGAAAAACATCGAAGTAAATACACTGCTACCTACACAAATATACAGATCAATTACTAAAGAAATAAGCACATTCGACAAAGGACACACAAGATTTTTCCGAAAAATGTCCCAGGAAAAGCCCAATGTAGGAAAACCGGTGCAACAGCTCTTGAGGGTTTTATTGTTATGCATATTTCTGAATACAAACTAGGGTATCGGTAGTGGTTTACTGTTAAATTTGGACAACTAGGTCCAAACTCCATGTTATGATGCTCAGATTAAGAGGCTAATATTTTTGTTGGAATCCCCTTTCGGAGAGGTGTAAAATCCATATATAATATGTCTTAATCCGATGAGCAAAACATTTATTTTGAATTTATTATTCTTAATAAATTATATGTGCAGGTCGGCCTTAAGGTTGCACGCCCCCAGCAGATGTGTCACACGCCCTAATGATGGATATAAATACAGGCAAAGTTGGAGAGCATTTCATCACAACACAACACACATCTTCTTCTCTCATCTGAGATAGTACGAGCTACTTGGAGGACGAGTTCAGCCACACGTGTGAAGGAGAAGAAGGACAAAACAGTACGACTGAGTTGAAGGACGTTTTTTTCTGCAGTTAGGGTTTTGCAGAAAGTTTGACCAGCGTTGACTTTGGTCAACGCATGGTCCAATTGGGCTGAAACTTTGTGGGAAGTTCGATTTTGGAAGGCCGTACTATTTGGCACAGAAATCGAGGTCAAAGGGTTGACCAATCTGCTGCTGCGTTGACTTTTAGCTTGCTGCCCTGCGTTGACTTTTTTCAGGACAACGTTGACTTTTTTGGAGTTGACTTGGGTTGACTCGTTTGCTGATTGGAGGACTGTTGTGACACATGCTGGGTTGGCTGACCAAGGAGACTTTGCTGGTTGAAGCATCCCGTTGACCGCCGTAACGAACCACCACATTTTTCCTGTTTCTGATTTGTCTTCTGTAAGATCCACTTATATGTTCTATCTGCATTTTGCTTAACTATTTGTATGATTGCTGTGAGAAAAGTAAAATTGCTCCTAGCATAGAACATCTACAAAAATTTACATTTACCCAACAGAGAAAATCCCAGCAGAAGTACCTCTATCTCTGGAGACAGATATTATGACTGATTCAACTCAAAATGAAGAACCCCATAGGTGCCTATGTAGTCCCCAGCAAGCTTTGCGCTGAGACTGCGTCATCCTTTAGTGTGGCTGTGTCATCCTTTCCAATCTTCTGAATACGAGCCCGATCTGGCCCATTGAAACCCCAACACTGCCCCTTTTATCTCTACATCAGCGCCTCTAGGCCTGCGTCACCCCTCTGGGCCTGCGTCACCCCTATTGGGCTTGCGTCACCCTTCCTAGGCCTGCGCTGCTCCTCTGGTGTTGATCTGCCTCTCTGTTATTGTATTCTCGGCCTTGGATCAAAAATCCCATTGCCGAACTGCCCCTCGCTGCACTGCAAGCTCACTCGAAAATTCTCAGCAAATTGTGCCCTAGAATTTCGACTTAGCTCAAGTGTTGCTACTCTGTGTGTTCTCCAACTGACCCCAAGCCTTCCTTTAATACTTTTCCAGTTGAAAAATCAACGACTGTGGTCTAATCTCTAATCAACGACTAAGATTAGAAAAGACTTGATCCTCGTCACTTAGAACATTCTCACCCACATGTTTAAATTAATTCACTTTAATTATTTAATTTCCCTAAGTTAGACTTAGGGTCTCCATTAAAATAATTAATTATTTGAATAACATAAGTTCTGGGTGGAATTTCTCCAAACGATTTGTGGATCTTGGAGATCTCATGTGTTCTAGCTCCTCCACAAAGTTTCAACGCTAAAGAACATTCGATGCTACCCAAAAATCAACACTCCCTCTTAGCGAGGAATGTGCTTTAGCAACACTTCATCGAGAAGCATTATTTTGATCCATGACATTGGTCCCCCGCGTTGCTGATGCTTGGCCTACTGCCCCTCATCCTCTGCTCTATTGCCTTCTGTACTGCTGCCCATGACTCTGCCACAGTCACTGACTCATCTGTACTGCAACTCCCTCTCAAACGCTGCATCATGCTGCCCATAACATTGCTACTGCTAATTGCTGCATTGCAACTCAGTTGCTGAAATGTAAGCAACTGAAGGACATCACCCAAAATCTTGACAGACAAGTTAGTTTGGCTGCATCTCGATACTAAAACACCCTATGTTGCTAATTTGCACTGACACTCTAGAGCTCTGCGCTATTGTTGGTCTGCACCGCGTAAGAACTACCTCTGCTTTGCTGCAATCCCATCAGCCTCTTCGCTATTGCTTCTACACTGCTACTGCCTCTGCTCTGCGCTGCTCCAGTCTTTAGCGTCTAGCTCTGCCAATGTGCCTCCATAATCCTCCGCACCAACTGACTCCAGGCATCTTGCTATTGTCATTAAGGGCTCCCGTAGCTTGTATGTGATCCAAGAATTTGGGCACCTCAAGGATCTTGCCCTTCATCCACCATCTGTAGTTCAATCTACAGATCTATGTCGCCCCACCTCTTCTCTCGAGGCACATGAGCACTCATAGCTACATCATCATCACTCCCATCATTACCCTTAGTTGCCGCAGCCTCTGAATCAAAATCTTCCTTGCCTTTCTTCTTCTGAGGACAAGTTGTGGCGAAATGTCGTAGTTCACCACATCTGAAGCACCCGACCTTTGAAAGGTCTCTCTTCTTCTTCCCTTAGATGGAAGAGACACATCTTCCTCCTCCTTCTTCTTGATCTTGATTTCGCCACTGGTGCTGCCCGTCTTGGTCATCCTCTTGATCTCTTCTTGTCGACAGAGCTACCCACATGATTTCCCAATTTGGAAGTGTCGCTCTACCAAAATGCCTTGGACGAAGGTCTCCCACTCTTCGGACTTTGCATTCAGTTTAATCCTGACCAATAGGCCCTCATCAAGAGTGGCCCCCATAGCAGTCAGCTGATCACGAATCGCCTTCAATCTAATGAGGAAGGGGTCGATTTCCTCTCCCTTATACATCTAAAATAACCGAAGCTGATTCTCCAAAAGCATTTTCCTTTGGACAAAAGTCCCCTGATACATTGAGTTCAACGTCATCCACATCTCATTTGCTGTGTTCTTTTCAACAATGTGTGGGACCACATGATCCTTGACCCCGTCCATAATCAAGCGATTGGCCCTTGCTTGTGCTTCCTCATACTTCTTCAATAGATCAACATCAACAGGAACAATGCAAACTTTCTCGGCGTGATCTTTGATGCGATATTCATCCAGAATTGACAGGATTTTGTCCTTCTAGACGACGAAGTTGGATACTCCATCAAACCTGTTCCGATCCGTCAATCCTTGTGTGGCCATCTCTGCTCAAAAATTGTCAAAGCGCATACTCTTCTCCCTTCTTCTGCTGTTGCCCTCAGCAAAATACTCGGATCTGGGTTTCTTGGCGCTACAAATCCTCTAAAGAATATGCTCCCTCTGACAAGTGATTTCCCTCCCAAAAATCTTCCACCAACTGCTGTCGAATCAACCCTCTCCAATCACTCCACTGATAAGATCTCAGACTTCTTGGCGAGAAAGTCTGCTGAGGAACCGCTTCCCCTTACTTTGTCACACCCTGCTAGACATTATTCTGCACCGAGAGAACAATGCCCCACTAGCAACTTTCGAAGAAAGAACTACACTTCCATCCACGACAACTGGAAAGACGAAGACTCGAGCCCTCTATGCTGGCTCTACATCACTTCCTCCTGGACTGCGTCACCCTTTCGGGTCTCCGTGAGCCTCTGCGTCACCCCTCCTGGGCCTGCGCTATCCTCTGGTGCTATGTTGCCTCTTCCTGGATTTGTGCTGTCACTGGAGACAACTGCCTTCCTGCAGAAAGAGCTTCGTCTCTTCGCTGATGGCTTCCGCTCTCCCTGATCTGCAATAGCTTTGATACCATGTGAAAATTTCTGAAGTTACTAAACATAAATCATACAACAGTAATCTGATTTACTTCTCCCCTTGTTTTATTAACTTAACAAGTTATTTTTCTGAATAATACAAGAAAAACATCGAAGTAAATACACTACTACCTACACAAATATACCGATCAAGTACTGAAGAAATAAACACATTCGACAAAGGACACACTAGATTTTTCGGACAAATGTCCCCTGAAAAACCCAATGCGGGAAAACCGGTGCAGCAGCTCTTGAGGGTTTTATTATCATGCAGATTTTTGAATACAAACTAGGGTACCAGTAGTGGTTTACCCAAAAGAGAAAATCCTGGCAGAAATACCTCTATCTTTGGAGATAGATATTATGGTCAATTCAACTCAGAATGAAGAACCCCACAGGTGCCTATGCAGTCCCCAACAAGATCTGCACTGAGACTGCGTCACCCTTCAGTTTGGATTGTTGATTTTTAATGTACCTTGGACAAGTGGTTTCCCATGGGTTAGTCTCTACCTAGGGAAAAGTGTCCAAAATAATTATTTTCCTAAGTGTGACTTTATAAAGAGAAAGTGACTTTATAAGTGGTAAAGTCAATATTAAATTATAAAGTGAAAAGTGACTTTAGACATAAAGTACAATGTGGGTAATTTATTTAATGGGTGAGTTAAAAAATAGAAAGTGAGAATTAAATGCACATTTATTCTCATCCCTTGATCTAAATGAATTTGAGCCATTAGATCTTAGGGTTACCCAAAAGTCATTTAGGGAAACAAAAGGGGGAAAAGAAAAGAGAGACTGCATTCATTCATTCATTCTTCATGAGTAGATTGGAGAAAGGAGGTTGAGAGGTGGATAAAAGTTCTGAAAGATAAATTTGTTGCAGCAAGCTGAAGGAGTGATTTCTGGGCAAAGTTGGGCACGAAAATCAAGGCATAGAATACAACAGAAGGTACAGTACGAACAACATTTAATGTTGTGACCTGCACGTAGTTCGAGAGTAGTTTTTAAGCAAAAAAAAATATTTAGAAAAAAAATCCATACAATCCATATGGAATCCATAAAGTGCAGTCCGTGTCCGTACAGTACTGTTTTAGCATCAAGTGGGCACGGAAATCGAGGAAAAGTGGGCACGATTTTCAAGGAGTTTTGGGCTGAAGAGATAAGTTGTATCTCGCTGTTTTGTTTTGTCTACATATGTATTTTTCTTGAACATGAAAGATAAATAAATTTGAAGAGATCTCTAACAGGTTTTCCCCAGAGAATATTGAAGGGGTTTTGCTTCGGTCTAAGTTGACCAAAAATATGTGTATTTTTTTAGGTGTTGCTGGTCTATTTATGTCTATATTTATTTTCAACATGTGTTGACAGTGCCATGTGTTTTAATCTGAAAATTTCATTTCCAAAATTCTATATGTTGAATGTAAGTTTATGGGAAAGTGTAATATTCCCTTTTTTGGTGTCACCTATGACAGGGCTAGGATGGACTTCCAGAGTTAGGAGCAGACCGGTCACAGGTACAGGTTGGTGTCATCAGTGGGCCCAGGGGATTTTTGGAGGAGTTTTGAGGAGTTTCTATGCAGTCGGGTGGCATTCGCTTGATATATTCCATCATCCGAGCAATTTGGCTTTCGTTCCGGTGCATTTCGACAACTTTCGGAAATTTGTGGTATTTGTGGGCTTAACTCAGTTGATTACGCTCAAGGTGGCATTCCAGGAGGAATACATGATAGAACACCTTAGTGTAGTAGCTCATTGGAACCGGGACAAGGATACCTCCATGATGGGACGGTTGGACATGAGTTTTAGTGACCGGAGGAGATGTGGTAGCTGATTTACTCTTTTTTGCATTAAAAAGGAATATTTTAATAAGAGGGAAAAGTGCTCCATGAATAAAATAATATTAAAAGAAGAATCTACAAGGTTCCAAGGGATCTATAAAAGAAAGGGAGAAGGCCATTGAGAGACATCTTTGGATCATATCATTTTCTTGTATGAGAGGTTTGAGACGTGGTTCTCTACTTCAGCCGTAGCCCTAGGACGGAAACCCTCGGGTGATTTGTGTGTAATATTCCTAATTAGCACTGCTAATTGGAATATTTCATTTTTGTTTAATTTTACCGCTTTAGCTAAAAATAATAAATAAAGTGAGAAATAAGAGGGGTCATCTCACTTTATAAAATAAAGTGCTTTCCTAGTTGATTGACGTTGTAACTTAAAGGGGTGGCCTTGGGGGTCCACACGTGTATGAGGGAAGGCCTCACGCTGACCCAAGGGTAACTGCGCAGGCCAAGGAGGGTGAAGGACGCAGTTAAGGTTTTGGAGGGAGTTTAGCACTATAAAAGGAGGGGTTTCCACTTCATTTGGTATGCATGATTTGATATTGATATTGAGAGCTAGACTTCTGTCTGCTTCAGCACGCCGGTTGTTTAGTCGGTCTGCAGCACTGTTTAGTGCAACCGAGTGTCTCCGTTCGAAGATCTCACCCTTAGCCTCGGGGGACTTCGAGTGCCTGCCCTGGTAAGGTTATTTTCTTGGTATCACCCTTAGCCTCGGGGGACTTCGAGTGCCTGCCCTGGTAAGGTTATTGTCTGAGCATCATCCTTCAGTTTCAGTGGTAATTAGTAGCAGTTTTCTGGTGGAGATTTGGAGAGGAGAAACCCCTTCTTGAGGCCGCGTTGCATCCGGTGGAGGTAGACGCCGATCCGTAGGGGGAGGACCGCATCCAGCCAGACCGCAGAGAGGACGTTGGTATCCACTGTGGAGGACGGACCGATGAGCGTGGTCTTGTGTGTGTGGGGTTTGGCAATTGCTGCTGTTATCACTTCCTGAGAGTGATCATCTCATCTAGAGGATTTGTGGCCAGCGTTTCCTCTGTCTTCTGCGCTGTCACTAGCAGAGACAGCGTTTTCACTGCAGCTCTTCATAGCAGATTCTTCAGCCAGCTAGGACGCTGTCCTTATTTGCAGCCATTATTTGTTCTGAGAGGGTCTCCACTTGCCTAGGGCAAGGATAGGTGCACTCATTTTGATTATCTTGTACTTCTCTATATGTATTCTCAGATTAATAAAATGGCTTAGTTTTCTGGCATTCTATGTGTACTTGTTCCATGATCTGGTTCCAGCATTGTATTCTGTATATCTATCTGGCATATTTCTGTGTATTACTGGTTATTTCCCTTTGGGGATATTACAGTGGTATCAGAGCATAATTCTGGCTCAGCCTGTGGTCTATGACATCGGGAAAGAGATCATGCAGAGCAATAGCAGTTGCAATACCAGAAACGCAGTTGGAAAAAGGGCCAAAATAAAAAGGGTCAAATTTTGAAGTTTGGAATTAGGAGAAACGTTTTCTGGGTTTTTCTGGGTTTTGGACAAGGATCACCTTCCCAAATTCCTGGAATTTTCTGAGTAGTTTTCAATGAGTAAATCGGAGGTCGAAGTTAAGCAGCAGTATGGTTTTGCAGCAGCCGTGCAGCTTCTGAGGAGCCTGTAGACACATAGCAGAAAGGGCTGATGGCAGTTGATGATGATGAGAGGAGATTTAGAGAAATGCTCCTCCAACACATGCAGGAGACGTCACAGAGGCTCTTGGCATGGAGATCAGTCAGAGACTCGCTGCGCTAGCGGTTAGGCAGCGGGAAACCCCAAGGGGTTTTCAGATTGGTGAGGGATCAGGCACATCCCGCCATTTGCCGGAGCATGATGCCACTCAGCATATGGCATCACCTACACCCACACGTCCTACCATGCCCACTTTTCTGGATGAAGACGCAGGGACAGCAGTGCAGCAAGAGATAGATCCGGGTTGGATGGCTGGCATTCTTGCAGAATACCAGGCTTTAGGACCAGCGTTCATGAAGGCTCTCTCGTTCAGAAAATATATCCGGATCCAGTATGGCATTAGACTCCGTGATCAACACCGGGGGCACCGGCATCATCATGGTGGAGACTACCACCGCACAGCTAGTAGAGATTATGTTCAGCTCCAGCGTGATAGTAGACCTCATAACTTTCACAGAGGGAACAAGCACTCACATGATAGGGGCTTACAGCGCACAGTGGACAGATTCCATCTACCGACACTTGACGGGTCATCCAGGCGCTCAGAAAGAGCTTGGGTGGACAAGTTGGATACCTCTTTCCAGCTTGACCGAGTATCGGAGAGGAAAACCATTAAAATGGTTACCTCGCACTTGGAGGATGAGGACACACAGGATTGCAGGGAGTTCGAGGATGCACCTAGTGTGACACAGGACTCACCATCATTAGAGTCCTCCTTGACCGTGCCAGTTGATATCGTAGTGGAGGAGGTAGAGCCTACCTCGGTAGAGCCATCCACTGAGGTAATGACTGAAGCCATGTCCGAGTCTTCGGGTGGTAGCAGCACACGACAGATGGGTGAGGTATCAGGAGATATATCCATTATCGATGAGGCACTAGGAGATACAGAGGTATCAGATGATGGTCGCAGACAGCGGTATCATCGGCTTCGGACGGACCTTCGAGTTTTGAGGGAGAAGGCCGCGTTAGTACGGGAGACCATTTTGTTGCAGGACCAGGAGCTGGAGGGTATGAGAGCGACTTGTGCCAAGTCGGCGGCCAAGTTGGTCCACATTGGGGAACAGCTGGATTCCCTGATGGTACAACCAGAGGGCACATTGGAGCGTCAGATCATTCCCCTTCAGGTATGCATGGATGGGACTAGCAGTGTTGTTGGGTCATCTCTTCCCGTTGGAGAGAGAGAGGCAGAGCCACCTAGTCAGGTCTCATATGTTGACTTGGATAGTGGTATGAGGCGATCAGAGTTGCACAGGGTACAGCAGCCACGAGTTGAGGTTGGATGGCGAGAGATTTTGAGTTGGTACCCAGTGGAGCAGGCTATGGATGGAGGGGAGGTCTCAAGGAGAGATCTCACTGGAGATGCACTTCGACACACCATGGGGTGCAATGACTTTCTTCCCTTCTCACAAGAGCAGATAGAAGATGGGGGACATCTTCGGATGGATAACATCTCTCATGCTTGTGTTGGACATCCCTTGAGCCACACACATCATGATGGGAGGTTTTTGCCTACCACCTATTTGATTCTTGATAGGGTCTCATTGATCCTTGAGAAGTTTATACTTCAAAATCCCATGAAGTGCAAAATCAGAAATTTGATTTGGGAGGATGGTAGCCCTCATGGGAGGAGTACCGGGATGAGGAGAAGGAGGCATCCACAAGTGATTGAGTGGATGGGGATGATGAGCAAGGAGCTAGGAGGCTGCTTGCAGATCTGTGCTACCAGGCAGCAGGAGGCTTGGCTGCGCTGGTTACTCTTGAAAGAGTTTGGCCATCTCTTGGCAAACACTCTTCCTAAGAGTCGGAGGGTGGAGGAAAGATGGCTGGATACTTGCATCATTGAGCAGCATAGAGTATGTATGCATGGTGTTGATATGATACTTGAGTTGTATGATGGAAGTATGGGGAGGCAGCAAATTGTTTGGTTGCTTGGTTTGTTTCTGGGAGAGCAAGGGCAGATTTGCTCTCACACTTTGCATGATGTTGCAGGAAGAGGGGATGGCACTATCTCCTTGATCTTTGATGATGACGGGGAAGCACTTCCATCTTGGGGAGTACTCCACACTTGTTGCAGCAGTATTAGAGGAGTCTTTGACAAGGAGCATGTCAAAGAGCAGAGTCTTGTATTGACAGGAGCTTATTTGCATGAGCTCCCAGCGTTGTTACCTTGGAGCAGAACATTATGGATGAAGTGTGCGCAGCAGAGATATGGTGGATCTATAACCCATAGGTCCCAGGATCACTTCATATTTGTTGCACAAAGAGGAGGTAATGATGATAGAGACATCTATGGCATATTCTTCTTGACTTGGGTTTCCAAGCATGAGGAGGATTACCTTCTTGCAGCACATGGTTCATTCTTCTTCATAGCACGCCAAAACACTATGGAGGGCTCGTTTATGGATCCATGTACCACCTTACTTCCAGCATATGGTGAGGGATTTGATTTGCACACTCTTGCCATTCCTATTCAGTGCATTGCTTCACAAGAGGGCAAGCCTGTCACATTGCTCCATGAGTTGTATTGGGCCAATCTACATGATGGAGGCAGCCATCTCTTTTGTGGCCTTGGGCAAATGTTTTATCATCACATGTATGTTCATTTTCTGCACTATAGCATGTATCATATAAATACATGTATGATTAACTATGTAACAAGAAACATTTTTCCATGCACTTTCATCAAGCGGCAACTTGTAAAACTGCGTTGTACTTGTTTGGGAAGCTGTTGGTACCTTCTTGCACCACATGAGACCTTCAGCATTTCCTTCATTTTGCTCTTGATCATGTCTTCATTTGCTGATATAGATCAGATCTGTATGGGAGGCTTGATTATGAGGGAGACACGTGAGCTGAATGTGCCTTTGAGTATTTTCTGCACTACATGTTCTAATAGGAGCATGGGAGGAGGCATGGCCACCACTACTACACATGTGTTCTCTTTTGAGGTGGGCCATGAGATTGATATTCATCCATTGTACGGCTATGGGCAAGTGTTTGGCCTTATGTTGTTGTCATATTCAGCCATTTACTATCCATTAGTAGATGTGATGAATCTTGTACATTGCTTGCCATGTAATTTTCTGAAGTTGCAGTGGATGAGACTACGTTGTATCCTTGTGAGAGATTGTTTGCATTATGTATCCTCATGTAGAACCTTCAGCGAACATCTCATTAGGGTGATCCATGATGACCATGTCATATTCTTCATGGATGGTTTGTTTTGGGCCAGCTTGTTCTTCATTGATGGAGGAACCTTCTATGGTGGATTGTTTTTCACTTTGCCATTGGAGGGCAATGATTTTGCAGCCGAGGATCAGCATAGACTCTACACTTGTCATGAGTGGAGAGAAGGACAGCATGGGGTAAGCTATGATGCTTGCCAAGTTCATATTTTCAGCCCACCTTCATTACCAGAGCTTGAGGTGGAAGGAGATTTTCAGGAGTTGCCTTGTTGGGAGGTGGCTCATTTTGTCTGGATGATTTCTTGGAGATGGAGGATCCACAGGAGGGAGATATTCCTCATTATATTTTCGACTCCATGCCTTGATTGGAGAGAGGTGACGAGTTGGTTCACAGTTGATGGGCCAGCTTACACAGTCATAGATGCAGAGCAGCAGCGGTCATGGTCTTCAGTCATAGCCAGAGGTAGTGAGCAGTCCGAGCCATGGGACTTGGGCTATTATTGGCCATGGTGGCGATGGGACCCGGACGGATTGTTGGTTGGCTGGTATCATGAGAAATCAGTTTGGGATCCTGGCATTGAGATATCCCTTCGTATCAGGGTGATGCAGGAGACAGAGAGGTTTCAGTGGGACCCAGGCACATCTTACAGTATTGGTGGGGAGCATCAGCTAGGGAGTAGGCTTGTTCAAGCGTTGCTCGAGGACAAGCAAATTTTGCCGGATGAGGATGCCACTTGGGAGAGCGAGCAGATTTTACAGCATCCATCACTTCAGTTGCTTGAGGACAAGCAACGTTTTGCCGGGGGAGACTGTAATATTCCTACTTAGCACTGCTAATTGGAATATTTCATTTTTGTTTAATTTTACCGCTTTAGCTAAAAATAATAAATAAAGTGAGAAATAAGAGGGGTCATCTCACTTTATAAAATAAAGTGCTTTCCTAGTTGATTGACGTTGTAACTTAAAGGGGTGGCCTTGGGGGTCCACACGTGTATGAGGGAAGGCCTCACGCTGACCCAAGGGTAACTGCGCAGGCCCAGGAGGGTGAAGGACGTAGTTAAGGTTTTGGAGGGAGTTTAGCACTATAAAAGGAGGGGTTTCCATTTCATTTGGCATGCATGATTTGATATTGATATTGAGAGCTAGACTTCTGTCTGCTTCAGCACGCCGATTGTTTAGTCGGTCTGCAGCACTATTTAGTGCAACCGAGTGTCTCCGTTCGGAGATCTCACCCTTAGCCTCGGGGGACTTCGAGTGCCTGCCCTGGTAAGGTTATTTTCTGGTATCACCCTTAGCCTCGGGGGACTTCGAGTGCCTGCCCTGGTAAGGTTATTTTCTGAGCATCACCCTTCAGTTTCAGTGGTAATTAGCAGCAGTTTTCTGGTGGAGATTTGGAGAGGAGAAACCCCCTTCTTGAGGCTGCGCAGATCCAGGAGGTAGGACGCTGATCCAGAGGGGAAGGACGCAGATCCAGCAGGAGGATTCAGATCTGAAGAGTGAGGACGCTGATCCAGCTGACCAAGGCATAGAGGACGCAGATCTGGAGAGGTAGCAGCAGATCTAGCCTTGGGGGACGCAGATCTGAGGAGATATTGGCAGATCTAGCCTTGGAGGACGCAGATCTGAGGAGATATTGGCAGATCTAGCCTTGGAGGACGCAGATCCAGTCAGGGAGGACGCTGATCTGATGAGCAGGGTCTTGTGTGTGGGGTTTGGCAGCGTTTTTCAGTGTTACCAGCCTTGAGGAGTGATCATCTCATCTGGAGGATTTGTGGCAAGCGTTTCATGTCGCTGGCTGTCACTAACGAGAGCAGGCGTTTTTCCCCTTGCGGCTCTTCATAGCGAGATTCTTGACCGACTAGGGCCCAATGACTGTTGCATCATATTTATGACCATTATTTGTTCTGAGAGGGTCTCCACTTGCCTAGGGCAAGGATAGGTGCACTCATTCTGATTATCTTGTACTTCTCTATATGTATTCTCAGATTAATAAAATGGCTTAGTTTTCTGGCATTCTATGTGTACTTGTTCCATGATCTGGTTCCAGCATTGTATTCTGTATATCTGTCTGGCATATTTCTGTGTATTACTGGTTATTTCCCTTTGGGGATATTACATTGTGAGTGTTGGACGAGAACCCAACTCTCTTTGAGGAGACATCATTTAGAAGTTTTGCAAAGCTTCAGAGATATTGGAGTGAGGATCATTCAGATCTTCAACAGGTGCTTCAGTGGATTCAGTGGTAGCTGTTGCCGGAGGGAGAGTGCAACAGTTCAGTTTTGGAGGCCATCACAGTGTAGTAGTGCAGCAGATTTTCTTGAGGTCAGTTGTATTTCAGTTATCTCAGCTATCTTTCATTTCCACATGTAAACCCAAAATATTATAATAAAGTTGAGTTATTTTCTGCATTATGGAGTTATGGATTTGCATGAAATAGTATGTTTATTTTACATGGCAATCTTTTGTTAAAAATGCATGTTGATTTTACGGCATTAGATTAATTTGTGCGAATTTAGTAAAATATCCCGTTTGGGGATATTACAGTGGTATCAGAGCTGGTGATCTTGCCAGCCTGAGGGTTTTGCAGATAAATATATAGGTTAATCTTGAAGCAAAAATCAAGGGTTTCAGTTGTGGCTATCATTGTTCTATAACTATTCCTCTATTTACTGGAGCCACTGGAGCTGCAACTCCATATATATTTATTTTAATGGGACCATCATATTATTAGTTTTGAGTCCAAACACCAAGGCGTGAGGGTTGAGGATTCTCTAAAAATGTCGATGATTAAAATATTTGAGAGGGGTCAGACGTGATTCTCATGACCACAGCCGGAAGTTCGACCAAGTCCGAAATTTAGTCTCAAACCAAAATTTTAATTTTTCCGTCGAAAATTTCTGAGCATTTGAAATTTTGTTTGGAGGTCGAGCCAGATCTGGGAAGCCAAACAAAAGGGTATTGAAATTCTGGACGCGTCACCTCAAGGGTCAAACTTCTTGACGATGACATTTTCTTTCCAAGCGATGTGCACATCTGTTGGTCCATGAGATAAACAACGTGAGTTAAACATCGTGCCTGTGAAATGAACAACGTAAGGAGTAGTCGACGTGTTGTGTGGTGGAGGTGCGTTGGGTAAGCATAGAAACCAGAGGTGCATTTCCACATTGACCCTCAGTGAAGGGGGCCAGCCTCATAGTCACAATAGTCGAGGAATTGCCTCATCGAAGACAAAAAAAAGGGAAAAAAATTTACCAGAAATCTGCGGGGCAAACGTTTAATTGGGTCAAATATATTGTTGGAAGTCGGGTTAATTGCTAGACGTCGACCAGAGTTAATCACCGATCAAACTTTGAAGGGGTCCAAGAATTCTTACGCAAATATTGACGTCGTCACATATCGCTTAAGAAAAAAAGGCCCATCATTTTATAAGCCTGTTAGATCATGTGCAAGTCACGATGCTATTGACACTCGAAGAAGCAGGGTATTTCATCGAGGAATTCCATGGGTATGTGGACTATGCGTAGAAGTCGACTCTCCTTGCCAATATGATGAGATAAGGAATCGCTAGTCGTCAGGGAAATCCAATCTGCGGAAGCCAAATCACGTCATTCACAAAGGGGACTTGTTTGAAGAGTAGCACGATTGGTGAAACATGAACGACATTCTTTAATCCCAGTTGAAAGTCATTTCCAAGCAAAGACCGAATGCAAAAGATGAGCCTCAGTGACAAGATCGTTTTTGGGTGATGGCCGAATTCTGAAGGGAAGAAACCGATTAGCTTGTGGACCCTCCTTGTCAGTCGAGCTTGGGCATTGGATCATCACACCAAAAACTTATCTTCAGCAGTAGCCGACGCACTCTTCAGGGTCAAATTTTGTGCATGCATCAACAGTATACGAAGGGTTCAAACTTGAAGATCAGTCACTATTCATTTCCAGAATTCATCATTGAAAATTAGAAGGAAACCCTTGCAGTCGAATTATTGCTCCAGAAGGGGTGGTCGAGCCCATAATTTATTTCTAAATTTTTTTATAGCGGATCTCTTATGTTAGTTGGGAAAATGAAAAGGAAAGAGCGAATTGTGTATTGTTGACCCGAATGCAGAATTATCATCGGTATTGCAGAAGGAGGACTATATTCTTGGGGGAATGCTACTGCTATACGCTAATTTCATGACTTGGGACAACCTTTATTCTCATCACCACAGGCACCAGACAACAAACAACCTATTCAAACCCAGGTTCTATTTTCTCTGTTCACACCTCTTGTCATTTATTAATCAGAGTTAAATCTTATTCATTTGCACAAAGCAGTGATATATATAGCTTTATGGGTAGTCAAAGTTGTTGTATGTACTATTCTCAAAGGAAAAAAAATTATGGATAGTCACCTACATCACTATAAAAACTTAGAAAAACAGTGACCACATCATTGGTTGAACCATGGAGAGATTCCTAAATAGCTTGAGAAGAATAACAATAGAAGTTGGTTCCTTGAACCACAATGCATCAGAAGACCAAAAAACAAAACCAAAGAGTAGACCCTCTTCAAGAGGGATTTATGCCATCCTTCAAAAAGGACAACCAAAAGATTTATAGGGAGAATTGGGAATTGGTCACAAAATTTTTGCACTTGGGACAGATTTGAAACACATGAGGATGACATGGAGAGTTCTGTCCAAACTAGATGAGCTTAATGAACTTCTGTCCAAAATATGCCAAGGAAAAGGGCAGAAATTGATTTGGGCTCTAAAACCAGCTATGTTTGCTCTTATACAACCCAAATTCTTGGAGGAACCATGTGAGGGGGTCATACTTCCAGTTGCATTATGTCTCAGTAACGTCATGAAGCTGACCGTACCTATAGCTTCATACCGTGATGATGTTATGAGGAGGATTATGAGATTGATAGTAGAGACCTTTCAGGATTTGGACAACAGTGCAGGCTCTACCTTCGGGAAGGAGCTTGAGATTTTAGGGAGTATGGCCACATTCGAGACGTATATCATCATGTTTGACCTTGAGTATGATGACTTGATTCTACAAATGTTCCAATGCTTGTTCAGCATTAGGAGACATCATTTTGACACAGTCATAGCACACATGCAGTCCATCCTGTCGTCATGTATGAGAGCCCGTGAGACCATTGGCCGAGAGTTGCAGACCAGTGTGTGTTGGGAATTTGGAGGAGAGAGCAGTTGGTCTCACCTGTTGCTTATGAGCTAGCCCAACGACTGGTTGAGCAGAATATTGGGCTATTCAGGAGACAGTTGACCAAGGAGGAGTTGCTCCAGTTTGGAGGATCAGACAGCAGGAATGAGCTGAGGGGGAAGGGACTTTGCTTCATCTGCAAAGAACCTTGGGGGCCTGATCACTCATACTTGAGTGATGCAGATGATGCGACAGAGGCAGAATAGAAGGGCATTACTTCTGTATGCTAGGGTGAGGACTGTTCTTCAAATGAGTCCATGGGATCAGTTGAGTATGCTTCTGGGTAGTGAGAGCAGTCATGCAGAGATGATGACAGTAGTCCAGAGTTGTATTCCAGTGTGTAGAGTGAGCAATCAGGGGACTCTACGGGAGATACTCTGGGTGATAAGTCACTTGTGACGATCCAGCCAGAGCAGCATATGATGGAGCCTGAGTCAACAGAGGAGGATACTATGCACATCATGCATGATAGTCCTTTGAGGGAGAGCCAAATGGAGGCTCACATTGAGTTTATGATGGATATGTGGCTAACCTTGGGGTCAACCACTGAGGAGGAGCAGTCAGATGCACAGACACTGAGTACGGTGACAGCAGTTGTAGATCCATATCCTCTAGAGATGTTGGAGGTTGATGGGATAGTTCTGTAGGCGGCTAGTGGACAACAGGAGCATTACATTTCTGATCAGGAGAGGTATGAGTTGTTGGAGATGGTGGAGCATCCATCGTTGGGCCGACACACTGATGAGGTACAGATCGATGCACATGCAGTCAGCAAAGCTGCAGTACTTTCAGGGAGTAGCACTCTCCAAGAGTACATCGATGGGGCTTGCAGCATATTTTGCCCACTTTGGGCCATTATAGAGGGAGGGGCCTTCTTCTACAGGCAAATTTCATCGACAAACGGGACAGAGTAGCATGAGTTGATTATGAGCTGGCGACAACTCTTTAGGCATGTTCTGTATGCGGTTGATACTACATTGGATTCTTCTTCCAGGATAGATTGGCGGGAGATCATGAGCTGGTACCCTCTTGATGGTACGATTTTCTTCGTAGGGAGCACAACAGAGCAGGGGCCCTTAGACATAGCAGATGTTACAGATTCCAGTTGGTAGTGGGGCACAGGTCGTCATTTCTTCAACACTCCATCCCGATTTCAGGAGAGCAGGAACAACATGGGATTGAGTCAGGACTTGGATTGGAGAGAGGTGATGAGTTGGTACGCAGTTGGTGGGGCAACTTATACAGTTAGAGGTACAACACAGCAGGAGCCAGGGAGCATTGATGCTTGTTGGGGGACTTCACTTCATGGGGCATCAGTTATAGCCAGAGGCAGTGTGCAGTCCGAGCCATGGGACATGGGCGATGATTGGCCAGGGTGGCGTTGGGGTCCGGGAGGATTGTTTGTTGACAGGTATAGTGAGAGATCAGTTTTGGATCCTGGCATTGAGGGGTCTATTCCGAGTGGCTTGACACAGGTTCATAGCAACACCCAGGGGTTTGTATGGGATCCGAGCATTGGGTCTCAGTTGCATCGGGCCAACAAGGTGGCCCACGTATTTGGATTGCTTGAGGGAAAGCAATCTTGGGGCAGAAATTCTGTAATATTCCCTTTTTTGGTGTCACCTATGACAGGGCTAGGATGGACTTCCAGAGTTAGGAGCAGACTGGTCACAGGTACAAGTTGGTGTCATCAGCGGGCCTAGGGGATTTTTGGAGGAGTTTCTATGCGGTCGGGTGGTATTCTCTTGATATATTCCATCATCCGAGCAGTTTGGCTTTCGTTCCGGTGCATTCCGACAACTTTCAGAAATTTGAGTTATTTGTGGGCTTAACTCAGTTGATTACGCTCAAGGTGGCATTTCGGGAGGAATACATGATAGAACACCTTAGTGTAATAGCTCATTGGAACCAGGACGAGGATACCTCCATGATGGGATGGTTGGACATGAGTTTCAGTGACCGGAGGAGACGTGGTAGCCGATTTACTCTTTTTTGCATTAAAAAGGAATATTTTAATAAGAGGGAAAAGTGCTCTATGAATAAAATAATATTAAAATAAGACTCTAGAAGGTTCCAAGGGATCTATAAAAGAAAGGGAGGAGGCCATTGAGAGACATCTTTGGATCATATCATTTTTTTGTATGAGAGGTTTGAGATGTGGTTCTCTACTTCAGCCGTAGCCCTAGGACGGAAACCGTCGGGTGATTTGTGAGTGTTGGACGGAAACCCAACTCTCTTTGAGGAGACTTCATTCAGAAGTTTCGCAGAGCTTCAGAGATATTGGAGTGAGGATCATCCAGATCTTCAACAGGTGCTTCAGTGGTAGTTGTTGCCGGAGGGAGAGTGTAGCAGTTCAATTTTGGAGGCCATCGCAGTGTAGCAGTGCAACAGATTTTCTTGAGGCCAGTTGTATTTCAATTATCTCAGGTATCATTCATTTCAACATGTAACCCCAGTATATTATAATAAAGTTGAGTTATTTTCGGCATTATGGAGTTATGGATTTGCATGAAATTGTATGTTTATTTTACATGGCAATCTTCTGTTAAAAATGCATGTTGATTTTACGGCATAATTCAAGGTTTAGATTAATTTGTGTGAATTTATTAAAATATCCCGTTTGGGGATATCACAGAAAGGGCATTTAACTGAATGGGAGTGATAAAGTGAAATTAAAACAGGGTTGGGATTGCAGGAAACTTTTTAGTCATCAAATTTCAAAATGATTGTGTCATCCTTTCCAATCTGTTGAATACGAGCCCAATCTGACCCAGTGAAACCCATCGCTGCCGCTTCTGGCTCTGCGTCAGCTCCTCTAGGCATGCGTCACCCCTATGGGCTTGCATGAGCCTTTGTATTGGCTCTGCGTGCGCCTGGCTGGGCCTGCGTCACCCCTGTTGGGCTTGCATCACCCTTCCTGGGCCTGCACTACTCCTTTGGTGTTGATTTGCCTCTCTGCTATTGTATTCTTGGCCTTGGATCAGAAATCCCATTGCCAAACTGCCACTCACTGCACCGCAAGCTCACTCAAAAATTCTCAGCAAACCGTGCCCCAAAATTTCGACTTAGCTCAAGTGTTGCCACTCTATGTGTGTTCTCCAACTGACCACAAGCCTTCCTTTAATACTTTTCCAGTTGACGAATCAACGACTGTGATCTAATCTCTAATCAACGGCTAAGATTAGAAAAGACGTGATCCTCATCACTTAGAACATTCTCACCCACGTATTGAAATTAATTCACTTTAATTATTTAATTTCCCTAAGTTAGACTTGGGGTCGTCATTAAAATAATTAATTATTTGAATAACTTAAGCTCCGGGTGGAATTTCTCCAAACGATCTATGGGTCTTGGAGATCTCATGTGTTTTAGCTCCTCAACAAAGTTTCGAAGCTAGAGCACATCCGATGCTACCCAAAAATTAACAGATCCACGCCTTTATCTAGAAGATTCAAACTCAATTTAATTAATACCCTTTAATTATTCTCGTTTCCTAAGTTTAGACTTAGGAATCCATTAAAAATAATTAATTATTTTAATTAAATCTCCTACTGGAATATCACCAAGCAATTTTTGGGTATTGCAGAATGCATGTGTCTTAGCCTCTCTGCAAAACCTCGAGGCTAGAGCACATCCGATGCTACAAAAATCAACACTCCTCTTAGCGAGGAATGCGCTCTAGTACTGTTGACCTCCTGATAGCAATACTTTGACTCTGTACCACCTCCTGCTGCGTTGCTGATGCTTGGCCTCACTGCCCACCAATTACCACACAACTCTGATTTTGTGCTACATTTGTGCTACTGCTGACCCTGCATACTGCATCTGCACTGCAAACTATGTTGCTGCTGCCACTGCAACATCTGCAACTGTCTCTCATCTGCTGCTGCTGCAACTGAGAGATGTCCATCATACTGAACCGACTGTGTTCAGTCTGATGCATCTACCACCCGAGTCCTGACAACTGCTAGTGTATGCGCTGTCACTGAAGCCTCTGCGCTGCTGCTGACTCTGCACTGCTGCCAATTCTACTCTGCGTTGTTCAGTCTCAGAATGCTACTAGCTACTGCATCTGTCACTTTGGCACCTGATTGCACCAACTGTCACTGGTCCATATTGCTAATGTTGCTATGGGCTCCCGTAGCAAGGAATTAATCCAAGAGGTGGACTGCTCAAGAATCCTACCCATCCTGTATACCTCTAGGGCTACAAAACCAAATAACCCCACCTCACCCTTGGAGGTATCTCGGTGATCATGGAAAACTCTTCCTCCAATCTGGAGGACAACCTGTTAATTTCTGTGGATGCAGCCTGCTGATCCCGCCTCTCCTCTTTGTCCCTCTTTCTATGTGGACACAAAGTAGTGTAGTGACCAAGTTCACCACACCTGATGCACTTGATCTTTGAAATGTCCTTTCTTTTGTGCTGCTTCTGCTACCCCTTTGATGCAAAGGTTGCATTCTCGTCTTCCTTCACCTATGCTTTTGCCCCAGTGTTGCTGCGACCTTCTAGGTTGCTCTTTACCAAGGAAGGAATTCACCAGAAGAAAGAAGTCTTCACTATCTTCAAGAAAAATTTCTAACACTATAAAAGGAAAAACAAGCTTGAAGGAGCTTCAAATTATAGGCCTTGAAAGAAGAGGATTGACATCATCCTTGAAAAGAACAAGGTCTTGGATGTAGTCAGAGTGTAATATTCCTAATTTGCGACAACAAATTGGAATATTCTATTTTGTTTATTTTGCCGTCTATAGTTTATAAATAAATAAAAAGTGAGTAAAGAGGGTCTAAACTCACTTAAATGAAATAAGACATCCATCTACTAGCACAACGTTGTGACTTAAGTGGGAGTCAAGGGGGGACCCAACACCACGTGGAGGAGGGGGCCTATGTACACTCTAGAAGTTTCTCCAAGCTTTTGCGCAGATAAGGATGAGGATGTGGAGGAGAGAGAGAGGCTACGTTGGGTTTTGGAGGGAAACCAATGCTATAAAAGATGGAGGAGCCTCCTCATTTTATGGATGCTTGGATGCTTGGATTATGGATTGTTGAGTGAGACATATTGTCTTCTTTGGCACGCTCGCTGTTTAGCCCGTCTGCTGCACTGTTTAGTGCAACCGAGTGTCTCCGTGCGGAGATCTCACCCTTAGCCCCGGGGGACTTCGAGTGCCTGCTCGGGCAAGCTTATTTTCTTAGCATCATCCTCCAGGACAGCGTTATTGCTGCAACAGCGTAATACTGTGTTGTAGGGTGTTGCCGTGGTGACTTTACGACACCACCTCCTTCTCTTGTTTTTCAGAGGGAGAGTCTCTCTTTCCTTTGGAGGATCAGATTGGGAGATATTGGAGCTTATTATCAGATCTTGGCATCAGGCCTATATGTTCTTCATGGTATACTGCGCAGTTCTTTCCCCAGATCTGCGTTATTGCTAAGGGAGCAACATTCCAGGGTTTTTGGCATCATTTTGGAGTTAGATCTCTGATTGAGGGTGATCCTTGGATTGGCCAACCAATCCAAGTATATTTTTGATCTGATACTGAAGTTTGCTTTAGAAATTCTGAATCATTCTTCAGATCTGCTGCAGTAAAACTCAGATCTGCTCCGGCATTCTCATGTATTGCTGAAATCCCCAAGGGGAAAGTAATAAAGAGCCTTTTGGGCATTTTGTCTCATTATAGATCTATGTTTTCATGTATTTATCAGTTGCAGATCTGTAATATAATAAATATAAGCTTCAGCCTCCTGGAGAAAACGCTGAAGGGTTTCTGGATCAATCTTTGTCTTGCGGCACCTTTATCTTGAGGGGTTTTCTATATAAAACTGCTGTTTAACCTTGCTGAAAGCCTATGCCTTGTTCTCAAACTCATTATCTGATTATTTATAGTGTTATACATCATATTCCTTTAGAAAATACGTTGCCCTTGCTCCAGCAAATTTCTGCATATTCAAAGTCTTGGGAAATCAGGGTTTTTATTGACTAGTCAGGAAGGAGGAACTGTTTAACTTATCAAAACGCCTTTGTTTGAGCTGAAATTCGACATGGAAGTCCCTCTTGACCTATTCTAACATATCCCAGAACCTTGAGACGTCATTTTACGCAGATTTTCTTATACACTCATTTTAGGGCCAAAATCCTCACTTTTCCCCACCTTTTTGCCCCTAAAAGTTGAGTAAAGGTTGCTGCTGTTATTTATTTTGGTTGCGGAGCATTTTTAGACATATTCTATGATAGCTGAAGCCATCATAACTGAAGAATGCATTTTTCAGGCATGATCTGCTGAGAATTCCATTTTTGGGATACTACAGTTTGTTGCACTATTATTGTTTGGGTGTTCTAGTTCTATACCACTTGGTGTGTTTATCTCTCACTCTTAGACAGAGTCTGGAAAGGGCCAGATAGCCTCCGGATCTCGTTCTCTTTTAGAGGCGACATATCCGGTAAATGCCCTCCTAGTCAATCTCTGGTTGGGGTTTGGTGTGTTTTTGAGATATCCTGGAAACGGGATATTACAGTGGTATCAAAGCATAGTTCTGTTTCAGCCTATGGAGCTAGTTATATATGGCACATATGAGGATCTCACATCGGCATGGTCACATACCCTTTGGAGATTATTTCCGAGAGTGGCAGTCCAAGGGGGAAGACTTCAAAGCAGCTTTGCCCTTCAAAGATTATTGTCAGCACAGGCAGGATGAAGGAGGAAGGTACTATGGTAATAGAGGAGTTTCTAGCATACAGAGTTCAGATTTGCAGCGTACCATTGGGAGTTCACCTCTTCCCATGCATGAGGGATCCAATAGTCCCTGTGAGTCTAAGCCCAAGAAGACCGGAACGGTGAAAAATGAGAGTTTATTCTCATCTCTTTTCAGATCCAGAAGAAATACATCCACCTTTGAGGACGCCGAGAAGAATGAGGAAAAAGAAGAGGAAGTACCATGCGCTTCCAATTCTCATCAAGAAGAAGAGATCACATCACCTCTTGAGGAGGCTTGTGAAAACGTTGTCACACTCATGGAGGAGCAGCCACATGCATCAACAGTTGGGGCAGCCAACACTTTTGAGGATGGGACTCTTGCAGCCCTACAAGAAGTTCCAAATGCACATCAAGGTATAAAATAATTTCCACAAACCATTGTTGCAGTAGCTTCTTTAGAAAGTTGTGGAGATTCACTTTTGCAGGTCTCAAGGAGAGATCTCACTGGAGATGCACTTCGACACACTATGGGATGCAATGCTTTTCTTCCCTTCTCACAAGAGCAGATAGAAGGTGGAGGACATCTTAGGATGGATAACATCTCTCATGCTTGTGTTGGACATCCCTTGAGCCATACACATCATGATGGGAAGTTTTTGCCTACCACCTATTTGATTCTTGATAGGGTCTCATTGATCCTTGAGAAGTTTATATTTCAAAATCCCATGAAGTGCAAAGTTAGGAATTTGATTTGGGGAGATGGTAGCCCTCATTGGAGGAATACTAGGATGAGGAGAAGAAGGAGGCATCCACAAGTGATTAAGTGGATGGGGATGATGAGCAAGGAGCTAGGAGGCTACTTGCAGATTTGTGATACCAGGCAGCAGGAGGCTTGGCTGCGCTAGTTACTCTTGAAAGAGTTTGGCCATCACTTGGCAAACACTCTTCCTAAGAGTCGGAGGATGAAGGAAAGATGGCGGGATACTTGCATCATTGAGCAGCATAGAGTATGGATGCATGGTGTTGATATAATACTCATATCATTCATTGTGTCTTCATCACATGATTGGTATGATGGAGGTATGGGGAGGCAACACAATGTCTTGTTTCTTGGTTTGTTTCTGGGAGAGCAAGGGCAGATTTTCTCTCACACTTTGTGTGATGTTGCAGGAGGAGGAGATGGCACTATCTCCTTGGTCTTTGATGATGATTGGGAAGCACTTCCATCTTGGGAGGTATTCCATATTTGTTGCAGCATTATTAGAGGAGTCTTTGACAAGGAGCATGTCAAAGAACGAAGCTTTGTATTGACCATCGTGCAAAGGAAAGAGGTTGCGACGCGCCTAGAGACATTCTCTGAAGGAAATTGCGAGGGGCGTGATGCCCCTGCCTCCTCACCCGACGTGCAAGGTTTTTTCCGCCCGGCGGCCGGCCCAGTTTTGCTCGGCACACCTGCACAAGATTCCGCCCGGCCCACTGCACGCAACGCCCACAACCCTCACTTCCTTTTCTCTACGGCCTTTGCACACAACACACGGCCCATTTACTACCAAATACACACAACATCTGACAAGCTTTTGCCCGGCCCATTGCCTCTTCCTGCACGGCCCATCTGTCGGTGTGCGGGCCTGCCCGACCCATCATGCAGAAGGCGCTCGGGCGCCCACAAGGCAGCGTGCAGGTGCTACGTGCTACGTGCTTGTGCATAGGAGCGTAGCACCTTTCCAAAAGTCTAAAAAAGGGCTAGAATTGAAATTTTTACACAAAATTGGATTTTCATTACAACAAAAGAGTTTTGGAAGACCTGGTAATGAAGGTGACAGCAAACAAAAAGGTGGTAATTTGATGATGATGAAGAAGAGGAAGGACCTGCAAGGAAAAGGCCTAGGACCATGGGTCTTAGGAAAGCTTTGGAGAAGCAAAGGGAAGAAGAAGCAGCCTTTGCTCAACAATATCCTCTCACAGAGCTGCTTGCCCAAGAGATAGAAAATGACAACGAATCTTGGCTCGAAAGGGCCAATAAACATTTGGAGGACAAATTAGACAAGGGAAACAAAGATTTGGGCCTGCAAAGGAAGATGGTCGGGCATTACAAGATGTTGAATTATTTTTCCCGAAAGAAACTAAAGATTGCCCAAGAAAAGCTCAAAACTGCCCAAAGGAGGCGTCCGGTGGAAAAAGGAGGAAAAGACATATCTCGGCTTGGATTCTTGGCTCAAGCTTCCATACATGCTTCTAGAAACCCTTAAGGGGTTTGTTCTCCAAAATTGTGCATTTTTTGACATGATCTTGTTTTTTGAGATTTTTAGGCCTAATTGCACAAATTTATGGGCGCTGTCATTTTTGCTTGGAGCATCCTTAGTTGATGAAAGTTATATTTTTGGATGCATTAAGTTGGAGGGAATATACTCAGAAATTTTCAGATCAAAAGAAGATGTTTTGATCCCTCAAAAAGGCAAAAAACAGTAAATTTTTACCTTTCTGCCTCAAATATCAACAGGTGCTACCCTCCTGGGTTTTTTCACTCATTTCACTTTTTGACAGACTTCCCAGCATCAGTTTGGAAAAGCTCAAGTATTTCCAGAAAGTAGACATCCAGGGCTTTCCAACGCCCCATCATGGGCCTCGTTTCGACATCGAAAAGTCCCTCAAAAGTCCTCTATAAGACAATTTTTTTTCTGTTGCTACGCTCCTGTAGAATTTTGCTGAAAAGTAGTTTTTTGAGTATGACTGGCCAAATGTGCGTTAGGCAAGTTTATCTCTTGTGTCAGGCCTAAAAAGTGATTTCTTTTTGCTATTTTAGTTTGAAAAGATATTTTTAGAGGATATTTTGTGCCTTGGACCTCGTAAGGCCTCAAGGACAGTTTTAGATATTTGTTTTTGGCCAATGGCCTTCTAGTTGTTTTAGGTGGGTTTCCTCCTATTTGGGCTATATAATCCAAGAGGATTTATTGTAACCAGGGGTAGAACTTGAGTTATAGAGAGCAATACATAGCACTATGAGCTTGGAAGAAATACTTGTTTTATGAAGTGGATGATCTCTTGCTTGGCTTGATGGTGGAGGAGGATTGTGTGTAGGATTCCATGGCTTGGTGAATGGTATTGTGTTTCTTATTTGTTATGTTTTCTTAGTTTCTCATATATGTTTTTATGCTTCTTGCTTGCTGTAGTTCAGTAAAGAATAAGTTTGAGATATGCCCATGGAGGCACCTGAAACTTCCTGATTCATTACAGCGTAAATGTTCTTCATCTTTCTTGGTTATGTCAAAGAATTCTTAATTGCTCTTTGGTTCTCTAAGAACTTGTTATCAGTTTCATTAATGGTTATTATGTATGCTGTCTAGTATGATTCACGGTATGCCCTGCTTACTCATAGCTAATCAAAACTTTATTTCTGAAATCTCTCTCTGAATTATTGGTTGTTTTAGTTAAGTCAAAGAGGTCTTGTTTCGAACTTGCCCTTTGTCCATGCTTTGCAGTCTTATTTCAAAGTTCTCGATAGCTCATGATATGATGTTTAGTTGTTCCCTCTTCATAGATTTAGTTGTTTGTTTATCTTATTTGTTTTCCCAAAAGTCTGAAGGTGATTTTCCCAAAGTTAGAGGGTCTTATACTTCTATGTATCACTGGATTGTTTATTTTCTGCATCTATCAGTTTGAGTTTCATTCCTAGAGATTAATGGTCAGCTCTAACTCATGAATGCTTGATGTTTAACTATTTATGCTTAAAATCTCTGTCTTTCACAAACTTAATGTTCATCTCATTTCACTTTCACCCAAAGAATCCATTTATCTCGACTAAATCGGCCCTGCAGTATACCTTGTCCATCATTAAGACATTCTTGACCTTATCTGACCCCATAGCCCAGTTGATTTGACGAACTCCATGTCTATTTGTCCTTTTGATCAGTTCCCCTCAAAAAACCCAAAACAAACCAAAACATACTTAACAACTAGCCTAAAATCAAATATACAGAAGCAAACAAGTTTACATCCCTTGTACAATAGAGAGAGCTCTCTCTGAGTCCAGGAAGGCTAGGTCCTAGGGCTCCAAAGCTTGGTCTGATGTTACCCTGTCATTTGGTTTACAAATTTGCCAAATTACGGGACACTAACAAAGTGGAAGAAATCTTCAACAATAGTCCATCAGATAAGTAAGTAATCATGTTCTTAAATGGAGTTTCTCCCAAGAGATGATCTATCAAAAGATGATTGTCGATGTGACTCATCAAGAATTTCATAAGGCCTATTCACGAATAGCTTCTGCAAGAACGATTAAGAATCATAAGCTGCCCCTGACATTATGCATGGTCTCCTTTGGGGAGAGTCTCATTATCAAACACTTGTAATGTCAAGGATGACTTCGTCAGATCAACAACATGTGTTGTTGGCTAGAGTGTTCAAGAGACTTTCAGGTTCAACTTGCTTCCTTTTCCATACTTGTCTAACTTTTTTCTTTGGCTTGGTTGTCATGGTTTTAGCTTGTTTAGGAACCCAAGTCAAGTTACAATCACGTGCCATATGTTCAATGCTATGGCAATTGAAGCACTCTATCTTGTTCATGAATAAGAAATCACGAGTTCTTCTTGCAAAATTGCTTCTAGGAGATTGACGGGGACCATTATATTTGTCTTTGTGATATTCCCTATGTAGGAAATTCTGAATCTTAATTCTTATGCAGAAATTATTACTGTTAATCTGGTTAAGCTCCTCCTTCTTAGATAAGTTATCAACCGAATAAATTCAAGTTAACATCGAAGCAAAACACATAACAGATCTCTACCAATTCAGATCTAGAATGAACACATGCACACATTGACAAAGTGACAGTGATTTTTGGACAAACTGTCTCCAAAAAAACCCAATGTGGGAAAACCGGTCTCTGGTTGGTGGAGGGTTCTATTATTAAGAATATTTCTGAATACACAACTCTGGGTTCTAGATCTGGAAAACTCGACAAAGAAAACTCTAGATCTACAGCTCCTGGCTGATCTAGGGCCAAAAATACTAACTGATCCACACTCTCAAACGGGATTTACAGAACTCAGCTAGATCTAGGCCTAGAAACCCCAGCACTACCCCTGAAAATCACTGCGTCAGCCTATGAAGCCCCTGAAAGCCTCTGCGTCAGCCTTGGATGGCCTCCAAACCCTCAACACTGCTCCTGGAAGGGACTGCGTTACCCCAGAATGGGTGACGTAGTCACTTTGCTGCACCTAAGGGTCGTTGTGCAACCACTAAAGGGTTTCCTGAAAATGACGCTGTCCCTGCTTCTGCCTTCCTCTGCGCTATCCTTAAGCTGATCTCTTCTCTGCATCTTGTGTATTCTGGACCTTGGGATCAGATCATCCCCTTGGTTTAAATTCCCCTCTCTGCAACTGAAACACTTCTGAGTATTCTTAGCAACCCCGCCCTAGAATCTCAGCTTAGCTTTAGTGCTCTGCCTATGTGTCTGTTTACAAATGACCCCAAACCTTTCCTTTATAATTTTCTCGTTGACATATCAACAACCATGATCATATCTTGAATCAATGTCTAAGATTAAAAGAAAGCTTGATCTGTGTAACTTAAGATAATTTCATCACATGTTTAATTAAATGCACTTTAATTATTTTATTTTCCTAAGTTTTAACTTAGGAAATCCATTAAAATAATTAATTAATTTAATATCTCCTAAACCAAATGAAATTTCCCGAATCCATTTCTAGGTCTTGTAGATCCAGTGTACTCTAGTCCCTCCACAAAATTTGGGAGCTAGAGCACAATTGATGCCATCCCAAATACACAAAATCTCAACACTTCCTCTTAGCATCAAGGGTGTGCTCTAGCAATACATCACACTTATGCATTACATGATTTTGGGCACTGGTTCTGTGCTACTGAAGCTTGGCCTCCTACCATTCAAATCTGCACTACTGCTGCCATTTTGTATTGCTGCCCATGATTCTGCCACTGCCACTGCAACCACTGTATTGCAGCTCCCTCTCAAATATGTTGCATCTATGCTGCTCATAGCACTGCCACTGCTGATCTGCTGCACTGCAACTTCAGTTGTTGAGAGAAACAACTGAATCTCCTGCCCAATCTTTGACAAACAAGTTTGATGGGTTGCATTCTCATCACAGAAGCTTCATTGGCTACAGATATGTGCTGGCATCTAAAGAACGATGCACAGCTATAGCTCTTCTTGCGTAATCAGACTCCATCTGCACTACTGAAGTCACATCAGCTCCTTGTACTGAAATCTATCACGCTGCTGCTGCACCGTCCCTCTGAAGCTTTCTGCGCTGCTGCAGCTCTGCACTGCGTAAGCAGCACTGCTCTGCGTTGCTGAAGTCACATCAGCGTCTGCGCTGCTACTGCTTCTACGCTGCTGTTGCTTTGCTCTGCGCTACTCCTCTCAGCCTTCAGAGCTGCCTCTACTTTTGTCTCATCTGTGATCTATGCACCCACTGCTCCACTTGTCTCGCCACTGTCTTAAGGCTGCCGTAGCTCGCTTGTGATACAAGAGATGAGCTGCTCAAGGATCTCGCCTTACTTCCATGTAGCTCCTCTACATGTCCGTGTCACCCCACCTCCGTGGTTCATGAGCACTCATGGCTACATCATCTCCTGACCCATCATCTGCCACAACTGCCTTGGAAGAAGATGCTTCCTTTTCCTTTTTCTTTTCTGGACAATGGTTGAAAAAATGTCCCATTTCGCCACACTGGAAGCACTTGATCTTTGAAAGATCCTTCTTCTTCTTTGGCTGCTTCTTCGATGCCAAGGCTGCATCTTCCTCCTCTTCCTTCTTTACTTTGCTCAACCCAGGGTTGTGCTGCTTCTTGGTGAATCTGCGTAGTTCTTCTTGCTGCAGGATTGACCACAAGCTGTCCCAATCTGGGAGGTCTACTCTGCCCAAGATACTTTGGACAAAGGTTTCCCACTCATCCGTGACTGCATTGAGGGTAGTCTTGACTATCACTGCATCATCTACGGTTGCACCCGTTGCTGTCGGCTGATCCTTGATTGACTGGAATCTGAAGAGGAAATGCTCGATGTCTTCTCCCTTGGTCATCATGAATGACCTCATTTGGGCCTCCAACAACATCTTTCTTTGGACTGATTTTCCCTCATACAGGGAAGTCAAGGCCTTTCACATTTCGTTCGCTGTTCTCTTTTCAGCTATGTGTGGTACAATATGGTCCTTGATATTTTCCATTATCAGCCGCTTGTCATGCCCAATAGCTTCCCTATGCTTCTGTAAGAGATCCGCATCTGTCGGTGTGGCCAGAGTATGCTTTGCATGGTCTCTTAGACCGTATGCCTCAAGGACAATCAAGATCCTTGCTTTCCACACCGAAAAGTTTGAGAGGCCCTCCTTGCTTTCCACACCGAAAAGTTTGAGAGGCCCTCTAGCCTATCCTGATCACGCAGTCCATGAGGAGCCATCTACTCAGAATGTGTCGGATCTCTTCCTCTCTATACTCGAGATCTGGATCTAGGGTCCTTTACGAATTGGGCACCCTCTGCTCCCTATGACACTTGATTTCCCTCCTTGGAAATCTACCAAATCAACTATGATTCAGCTTCTTCTTTGATCCTCTGATCAAACTGCAAGTTTTCTTTGGCAGAGAAACTCTCTGAGAAGCTGATCTCTTCCCAATTTTTGTCACTTGTGCTAAGGCTAAAAATCTGAAAACTTAAGAAATTTAACCCCATCAGCTCTTCTGAATTTCTGCAGCTTTTCTGTAGATTTTTCTGGATTCGACAGATTCAGATTTGAATCACACTGGTTGGATTCAGACACAACCACCGTTGTTTTTGAGCTACCTCTGCGCAGTAATTGCGTGGGCTTGCTAGGACACAACGCTGGACAGCGTCACTCTTCCCTCTGCGTGAATCTGCTCCCGAAAACTGCGCTGTCCCTTCAGATCTGCTTCTCTGCTGCCTTTCCAGCTGCTTTATGTAGCTAGATCCTTTAGATTCTTCAGCTGGTGACCCTTCTAGATCCGCAATTGCTCCGATACCATGTAGAAATTTCTGAATCTTAATTCTTATGCAGAAATTATTACTGTTAATCCGGTTAAGCTCCTCCTACTTAGATAAGTTATCAACTGAATAAATTCAAGTTAACATTGAAGCAAAACACATAACAGATCTCTACCAATTCAAATCTAGAGTAAGCACATGCACACATTGACAAAGTGACAGTTATTTCTGGACAAACTGTCCCGAAAATCCCAATGTGGGAAAACCGGTCTCTGGCTACTGGAGGGTTCTATTATTAAGAATATTTCTAAATACACAACTCTGGGTTCCAGATCTGGAAAACCCGACAGAGAAAACTCTAGTTCTATAGCTCCTCGCTGATCTAGGGCCAAAAATACTAACTAATCCACACCCTCAAACGTGATTTACAGAACTCAGCCAGATCTCGGCCTAGAAACCCCAGCATTGCCGCTGAAAAGCACTGCGTCAGCCTCTGAAGCCCTTGAAAGCCTCTGTGTCAGCCTTGGATGGCCTCCAAACCCTCAGCGCTGCTCCTGGAAGGGATTGTGTTACCCCTAAGTGTCTCTACGCAACCCCTGGAGGGTTTCCTGAAAATGACGTTGTCCCTGCTGCTGCTGCCTTCCTCTGCGCTATCCTTGAGCTGATCTCTTCTTTGCCTCTTGTGTATTCTAGACCCAGGGATCAGATCATCCCCTTGGTCTAAATTCCTTTCACTGCAACTGAAACACTTCTGAGTATTCTTAGCAACCCCGCCCTAGAATCTCAGTTTAGCTTCAGTGCTTTGCCTCTGTGTTTGTTTACAAATGACCCCAAGCCTTTCCTTTATACTTTTCTCGTTGACATATCAACGACCATGATCAGATCTTGAATCAATGGCTAAGATTAAACTTGTCCTTCTATGAACACCAAAGTTTCCATCATCTTCTTAGTTTCCTTGCTTCTTGTAGTTGAGATCTAAGAGAGTAGACCTCTTCTTGTATTGACCAATCTCTGCTTCAAGATTGTTCAAACTCTTAAGTCTTTGTTCAAGGTGGCTTGACAAAGTTTCTTCCTTTTTCTTTGCCTTATACAATTGATTTGTCATAGATATGACTTCTTCATGATGCTTTCTTTTGTTTTGATGAAATTCCTCATGTTTGGCAAGCTCCTCATCTCTTTCTTGTACTTGAAGCTTGAAAAGGTCAACTTCCTTCCTTGTCTTGTCTTGGTCACCATCTTGTGCTTTCTTCTTAAGTTCCTCATTTTCCTTTTTCAAACTGCTAATCTCTTCCATGGAAGCCATAATTTTATTCAGGACATCTTCTTCAAAGACTTCTTTGTTCTCTTCATGTTCTAGGTCTTGTTTAGCCTTGTTGTCATCTCTCTTATCTTCAACTTCATTCACTGATTCTGGACTTCTTTCTTGTTTTCCATCATCTTCTTGACTAGAGATCATTGTCAATGCTCCATTTGAGTGAAGATCATGAAGTTTGTCCCATATGACTTTTGCTGACAAACATTTTTCAAAATTGGCCTTCATAGAATTTGGTAACCCATTCAAAATTGCTTCATTCCTCTTGTATTGTACTCCTTGGATTCTTCGTCCATCGTGTCATTAGTAATCACTGATTTCCAAACTTCAATTCCTTGAGTCTTCAAGAAATTCCTTATTCTTGCCTCCCATATATCAAAATTTCCGTTGAACAATGAAGCCTTCGCAACTTGATTGACTTCAATTTCGATGGTTGAGGAAGACACATCTTTAGGAGGATTGGAGACTTTCTTCCTTGGCTTTGCCATTTATGTTCTAATGATCAACCTTCACGCTGTTAGGCTTTGAGTGAAGGTGCTAGTTCTGATACCAATTGTTCGAAATACTGAGAGGGGGGTGAATCAATATTTCTTTTCAATTGTTATTTTTACCAGTTAGATCACTTATATTTAGAACACAAAATGAACAATAAGAATAAATGCTTTTCTTAATTTCTTCTTTTCAATAAATCAAGTACAATATATGTAGGGCTCCAACCCTAGATGAAGACACCGATCTTCAATCTCCCAGGCTCCAACCTGTATTTTCCAAGCACCAACTTGGACTGCCAAAGCTCCAACCTTGTCAATTCTGAGGCACTAGCCTCAAGGGCTCCAACCCTATATCTGGTACAAGCTCCAACCTGGGCTCTTGAAGACTCCTATCCTCTAAGGCTCCAACCCTATCATCCAAGGCACCAACCTTGTCTCTATGAGGCTCCAACCTCCTGGTTCAATTCGTCAAGATATATTTGGTTATACTACACGGTTCCCAATAACTTCTTCAACGAGCCCTGACAATCTTCAGCAATACCTGCTCCAAATCACTTCATCAATAACAACCTTGTCTTCTTAGAAGGTGTCTCCAAGACTCTTCATGTCACCCAATCTATTTTCAAGGTCACATCATAAGGGCCTTCAACAATGCATCATGATTTCGAAGGGTGCCTTCAAGATTAGTTCAAGTCTTCAATAATGCTTTCCCAAGATGTCTTTATAATATCTTCACAATGTCTTCAACAAGCTTCTTGATGCTAGCTTCAAGGGATGTTTCCTTACACTCTCTTTCAAAGGTCTTTACATCAACAAGGCTGCTGCTTCAATAATCTCCCTTGACATCAAAACACTATCTTCTATAAGTTACTGTTCAGGACCTGTTTCAAGAAGTCTTCAAAACAATGCTCCAAAGGATTAGATCTGCATACTTCAAAAACAATGTTTCAACACCAAATCTGTTATGAGGTGGTTTTAAAGTTGTTCAACCAGACTGTTTCAAAATCTAATTCCAAGATCTGCATTAGCAATTCTCCAAAATGTTCCAGGAGCTAGTCCATCAAGGTCTTCCTCAATATGGCTAGTAAGAGTCTCCAATGCTCTTCATTGTTGTACAAATGTCAAACAGTATTCTTCAAAGAATACTTCATATGGGCTACAATGCTATTTCAAATAGGTCTTTAATAGGTTTTTTAATGCAAATAAGAGACAACTCCAAAATTTGTTTCTACAATCTTCAACAACGCTGCTCTAAAAGAAGTGTTTCAACAAACTTCAGTAATATTGCTCCAAGGAATTCTTTCTGCTTCTGAATCTATCTTAGGTCTTCAAAAAGGATGTTGAAACACTGCTGCAAATTCCCAACTGATGTCTAAAACTTATAACTTTTGGAATGCTCCAAAAGTCTCCAGGGTGTAAAGCAGTTCCAAGACTATACTTTAACTTGGTCTTCTATTCTTCTTTAGTCTGCCCCAAAGGTATCCTTAATTCTGTTAATAGGACACTCCTAAACAATGCCCAAACACTTAAAAAAACTGTCAACTATGTGTAAAATGTGCTAGGCACAGATCTGAAGATAAAGGTCCAAATATTTTCGCACAGGCCTGTACTATAGTGCAAAACCCTTTGCTCTGAAAATTTTGTCCACAGGGAACATAAACAGGTCCATTCGCCTTGTATGCCTCTGAAGGACTTAAACAGTGATCTGATCTTAAAAGAATTGCCCAAACAATATTTTCCTATCCTCTTCGGCCTCCTTTATGCTTCTGTGCTTATTCTCTGAGATTTTGACCAAATTCCTTGACTGAAATGAGGGTCTGCGGTCTCTATATATACATATTTTGTTGCTTGAACGAAGGGACACATCTCTGTATGGAGGCCGACTTGAAAGACAAGGTGCAGGTCGGCTTACTGTCAAAAATATATATTTTTTTAACTTGAAAATTCAATATCTCACAAAATATTTGGAATTTTGGGGCATGTAAGAGCTCATTGGAAAGAGAGAAAAATCCTCTTTAAGATGGTCTAGGTCCCATTGAGAAAAGATGCCTCTAAGGTGACAAAATATTTTTCTTTGTGACTGTCCTTAAATTTTATCCATATAACTATTGGGACAGCATGAGGAATGTTTGGGACAGTATGGCTTCTCCATTGTTTGGCTTATTCATCATCATAGGATCATATAGGATATCCATGTCATCCAATAATAGTGCAGTGATATGTCACCAACCAAGTGCAACATTTATTAATTTTCTATTAGGAGATTTCTGAGTCTTTCTTGTCATGTATTTCCATTAAGTGATTTCCAAGTCCTTCATGTCATGTCTCCAATCATTGTCCATGTCATTAAGACCTTCATCAAGTGCCATCACGTATGACATCATCAAGTGTGGTCATTCATGTATAGTCCTTCAATATCAAGGGTAAGGACATCATCCGGGTTCTACGGCTTCTTTATCAAGAGCAAGTATACATGAGGTTATGGTGTCTTCATGGTTAGTTCAAGCATCTAGGACAAGACATCTTCTTAGTGGCTTGACATCATAATGGCATCATTAATAGCTTGACATATTCATTAATGACATCCTTATCAAACAAGAGGGACTTGTCACCATGAGCAACGACATCGTCATATTATTCATCACAAGAATATTTGCTATCCCAATAATGCCATATTGACATCAATGACAACCTTGATTAACAGTTCTAAGTAACATGGATCAAGTCTTTTCTAATATTAGCCGATCTGAGATTAGATCATGGCCGTTGAATGTTCAACGAGAAAAGTATTAAAGGAAGGCTTGGGGTTAGTTGGAGAACACACACAGAGTGGTAGCACTCGAGCTTAAGTCGAAATTCTGGGGCACGGTTTGCTGAGAATTTTTCGAATAAGTTTGCAGTGCTGGTGAGGGGCAAATCAACAAAGGATATTCAGATCCGAGGCCGAGAATACATAGGTAGAGAGGCAGATCTGTACCAGGCAGCGCAGAGACCCAGCGAGAGGGACACAACCCAGCCAAGTTGACGCAGAGGCTTACGCAGAGGCAACACTGAGCCTAGAGGGGGGGGGGAGGTGACGCAGGAGCAACTTGTGTCGTGTAGAGGCTCTAGCAGCTACGTAGAGCTAACGCAGTGCTGGGAGAGGTAGCGCTGGGATTTCCAGTGGGTTAGAAAGGGCTTTTATTCAACATTATTCAGAAGGCGTGAAGCCTCAGCTCAATCAACCATATTTTTTGTCTCCGACTGATAGAGGTACATTTGTCGTGATTTCTCTATTGGGCAAAGCCCTGCTGGTTCCCTTGATTGTATTCAGATATTTTCCTTAATAAACAAACCCTCTAAGAGTTGTTGCACCGGTTTTCTGATGCAGGAGCATCTAAACTTAGCCAGCAATGTGATAATATGTTCACATGTTGTGGCTAATTCGAGAGGACTTAAAAATTAGCATTAATATTTTATTATTTATTTATTATGAGAGTAGTTAGTTGTTTGTATTTTGTTAATTAATTAGGAATAAAATTAGAAATTGGTTTTCTTCCCTACGTAGAAATAGGGCCAAGTAGGGATAAGAACTTAAAAATAGGGAGGCATTGGTTTGTTGTAGTTCGAGAAGAAATTTATTCTAAGAAGAACAGTTTCACATTCAAGTATGAATAATAGGGAAATAGAGAGGAAAAAACAAAAGCGCCTAGAGTGAGTTTGACAGTGTGAAGATTGCAAGCGCAAAGGGGCAACCAATGAAATATTTGGCTCATGCGAAATTGATCTAGTTATTATTCGATCATTCCATGTTTTATTTTGTTTATTGACTCTGCAATAATATATATGCAATAGATGAGTGCGTTAATTGCAGGAACATATGTGCAACTGGAACAAACGCTGATGGTGAAATCGATCTCAGATTGGAAAACCCCAGATTGTGTACACTGGACGTGGCAGGTAGAACGTATGGATTCAACGCAAAAGTAAAAAACTGGAATCGGACCAATGTAGAGTGGCAAACAACTTCTGTAAGCTGAAACACAAGTGTGAGCACGAAGCCTGTGGACCGTTGAACGCAAACGTTAGGGACCGCTTGAAATGATGGCGTAAAGACAAATGGGGAAAGCGAAAATAAATTGTTGCAGACTTGAACCTGTAATAAACTTCCACCCGGAGTCTACGTTGCAAAGAAATCCTTTTTTATGTGTTGGGTTGTTAAATACAAACTGGTATTCCGAGATAGAGACTCTCGAGGATATCTATTGCGGCCTGTATTTTTGTCGGTGGTTCAAATTGTGCTTTGAAAGGGACATAGCTGTTGTATAAATTCTTTACAGAAAAGCTATAGCGCATATAACCTCTATCCATATTTGCAGAGTTTGGTGCTTTGTGTATAACTCAATTTGTCACTGCATCGAACATTTAACGTGTGCCTTTGTTGTTTGCATCATTTTCCCGCATTGGGTTTTTCCGGGGACATTGTCCAAAAAACACTGTGTTCTTTGTCATATATGCATTATGCTTCAGTAAATGATCTGTATGTATGTGTAGGATGCAATGGTGTTTACTTTGTTTTTTTTAATGAATAATTCAGAAAAATAATGTTAATTTAATAGAACAAATAGGAGAAGTAAATCAGAAAATTGCAGTAGGATTTTTGTAACTTAGGTTCAGAAATTTTCACAAGTAGCACCAAAGGGACAATGCAGACCCAACAGGGGTGACACAGAGCCTGTCTAGCTCACGCAGATGCTGATGTAGGCCTAGAAGGGTGACGCAGAGCCTGTCTAGCTCACGCAGAGCTGACACAGAGGCTGACACAGACCCAAGAAGGTGACACTGTGCCATTTGTCGTGGCCGAAGGTGCGGTTTTGTTCTTCGAAGTTGTTGGTGGGGCATTGTTTTCGCTGGTGCAGAACAGTGTCTAGCAGGGTTGAGAAAGTAAGGGGAAACAATTCCTCAATAGACTTTCTAGCTAAGAAGTCTGAAATCCAATTAGCGGAGTGATTGGAGAGGGCTGATTCGACAGAATTGGTGGAGGATTTTCGGGAAGGAAATCATTGGTTAGAGGGAGCATATTCTCTAGAGGGTTTCTATCGCCAAGGAACCCAGATTCAATCTCTTGCTGAGAGTAGCAACAGAAGAAGGGAGAAGAACATCCGTTTCGACATTTTTTTTTAGCAGAAATGGCCTCGCATGGATTAAGGGATCAAGACAGGTTAGATGGTGCATCTAACTACGTCATTTGGAAGACCAGAATCTTGTCAGTCCTTGACGAATATCGCATCAAAGATTATGCTGAGAAGGTTGTAGATGTTCCTGTTGACGCTAATCCGATGAAGAACCAAGCGCTTGACAATGGACGTGGTAAAGGATCATGTGGTCCCACACATTTCCGAGAAGAATACGACAAATGAGATGTGACGACCTTGACCACATTGTATCTAGGTAGTTCTGTCCAGATGAAGATGCTTTTGGAGAATCAGCTGCGACTATTTTAGATGCACAAGGGAGAGGAAATTGACCCCTTCCTTGTTAGATTGAAGGCAATTCGAGATCAACTTATTGCTATGGGGGCAACTCTTGATGATGGTCTCATGGTGAGGACTGCCCTGAATGCAGTCACCGATGATTGGGAGCTTTGTCCAAAGTATCCTGGGCAGATCACAACTTCCAAATTGGGAGGACATGTGGGCAACTCTTAGTTAAGAGGAGATCAGGAGAATGTCCAAGATGGGACGCAACAGTGGAGGAGCTAAGATCAAGAAGGAGTATGAGGAAGACGCGGCTCGCGCATCTAAGGGACAACGACATCAGCAAGGGAAGAAGAAAAAGGACCTCTCCAAGGTCTGGTGCTTCAGATGTGGTGAATTAGGACATTTCACCAATACTCGTTCTTAGAAGAAAAAGGGCAAGGAAGATTTAGATTCCAAGGCTGCGGTAGCCAAGGGGGATAATGCCAGTGATGATGATGTCGCTATGAGTGCTCATGTACCTCGAGAAAAGAGGTGCGGCGACATAGATTTGAAGATTGAGCTACAGATTTGCAGGAAGGATGTTTGCTGTAGCATCCACTTTTGTAGTTGCTTGAGCAACATTTTGGCGGGGAGGACTGTAATATTCCCAATTTTCCACAAGATAATTGGAATATTAGAGTTCTTAATTTTCGTAATTAATTAAGTAAATAAGAGGGTGGAGGGTCCCATAAACCCCATAGATGAATAAAATCCACTTTTGATGTGTGTATGTGGATATTTCAGACCTAGATCTACATTATGGAGTAGTGGAGCAACTTCTTAAATGAAGGAAGAGTGGAGATCATGGATCATTAATGTAAAATCATGGAGATCTTGGAGGAGGTCAACTTAGATCATGGTGCATTCAAAGTAAGGTCATGGAGCATTAATGATGAGATAGTGGAGGAAGTAGTGCATCTAATGCACACATGATGGAGAGAGTGGGAATTAAATGTAGAGATGGTGGAGAACGTGGAGGGACAGTGCAATCTTCATGGAGGTTAGTGGCAACATGTGCAGCGCAGTTATGAAGTGGGCCAAGGCTATGAAAGGCTCACAAATTATATAAGGAAGATGGAGGCAAAATAGAAGGCATGCTTTAGATATTATTTCTGATCTGTTTAGATCTACATTTGTCATGTGAAATTTCTATGCACGCTTATGTTGTTTAGCTAAGTCTGCAGTGTTGTTTAGCACACGGGTGTTTTCGAGCGGAAATCCCACCCTTACCCACGGGGGACTTCGAGTGCTTACTCTGGGAAGGTTTCTTTGAGCTGCCATACATCATCAGGCATTGATGTCACATTCGGCCACTCTCATATGCACATTCAGTTTCAGGAATAACGCATTCCTGCTTGAGGGTTTGAGAGGTGGAGGTTGTTTTTAGCATTTTAGCTAGGAAACCTATGGAGGATTCATCCTTTCACCTTGTGCTTCATGTTCAACCTTTCAGGAGCAGCAAATCTATATCCAACATCTAGGCCATCATGTTTTACCTCCATGCAGCAGCAGTCCTCTCAAGGATTGCGTAGTCCAGTCCTGTAGATCTATTGGAGGAAGGAAGTTTCCAGTATTTCAGCTGGAAATCCTGTAAGGGACCATCCCCTCACTTTGTATTCATTGTTTCCATCATTATTGAGCTGATTTGCATTATTTAGCAATAGGCTAGAGAGCCTCCATCCTTGACAGCGCAGTTTTGTCCAACAGTTGTGTAGTAGCAGCTGCAATCAGTGGAGGAGGAAGGAGGAGCTAGATCTTGAGCTTCTAGCTTGAGGATTTAATGAAGGGATCAACCCTTTAAGAATAGATCTGATTGTATATCATATTGCAGCTGTCATTCATCAGATTATGCTTCAGATCTTCATACCCAGTAGTCATAGTTGCAGGGCCTAAGAGGGTGATTTTCCAAGATTGTTAGATCTGGAAATCCTTTCTGGGTTATCTTGGGTATTCATCATAGAGCTCGGATCTGAAATCCCGGCATTATCTGAGCTCCGGAATTGCCAGATCTATATTGTTATATTTTGTCGCCAGTTGCAGTCCCGACATTTGTAGTAGGGACAACGCAGTATTCCTTCCAGCAATCCAATAGTTACGCAGTCCCTCTTGAGGGAGCATTTCAGGGTCATTCTAGGCCATCTCTTTGGCTTGAGTGTCTCATATTTTGAGCAGTGTTGTACTTGTATTCCAACTCCTATATAATAAAATGGCTTAGCTATTCTGTACATTTGTATGGTGTATTTAGATTACTTGTTTACATTGATGCAGTTCTTATATTGTGTTTTTGTAATTACTGCATTCTCTCTTTTGGGATATTACAGTGGTATCAGAGCATGATCTTTGGCTCAGCTTGTGGGCACTTCATCTTTTGCATCAAAAGAAGAAGTAGATAGTAGACATCTATCATGAAGGAGGATTTCAGTTTTGCCACTCCTCTTTAGATCCATGCAAGATCTCTCCAATGAGGTCATTCAAATGAAGAGAGAAAGGAAAAGGAAGGATCCAAGAAGATTGGATGAGGAAGGTCCAAGCACTTCCTATCAGCAAAAGAAACAAATGGAGAAGCAAAGAGCTTCACATCATTTTACTAGATCCACTTCCTTTGAGGAGGAAAGGGAATGGTGTGAATATGAAGGGGACTTGGGGCATGAGACCCGAAGTAAATATCTGTCTGAGTACAAAGCACAACCCAAAGCTTTGAAGGAGAATCTCTCTCTCCAACAGTTTTTGCAACTCCAAGAAAAAAGGAGATCCCACAACAGCAATAGAAGAAAGAGGCATAGATTTTTCTTGCATACATTTGATGGATCTTCCACAAGCACATTGAGGGCTTGGAGGGAAGAGTTAGCTACATTCTTTCTGCAATATCCTGTAGCAGAAAGAGAGGTTGTGGAGATTGCAGCACTGCACCTAGAAGGTGAAGCAGGAGATTGGTGGTTCAGTCACTTGTCACACATGAAAGTGTTTGCTTATGCAGATTTCATTCAAAGGCTGAAGAAGAAGTTTGGTAGAAAGAAACCAGAAACATCTCACATAGTGACATCTCCCATCACTGAGGAGATAGTACATGAAGAGCCCAAGGAAGATGTTCTCATTATCACTCAGGAGGAGGAGCCTCTACCACCACCACCAGCTGCATATGTACTTACATCAGGAGGAGGATCACTTGCATCTTTACAAGAAGGTCTTAAGCACATTAGGAGCCCCATGCATGATTCATGAGATGCATGAGAAGGAGGCAGATACCGGCGCTGGTACAGTAGAAGAGCAATCATCATTCGTACCAGTAGTTGGAGAGACCAATGCACTGGTTGGAGGAACTCTTGTAGATGTGCAAGATGTTCCTGAGATTCAACTTATCCAAGGTTTGCATATACTTTCATCTCATATTATTTCAGTACCTCATTGAGATTTGTGAGACCATGCCATCACGGCAGGTGCATAACCAAGGATTAGAGTACCTTGTTGATTTGGAGAGCAAATTATCACTGCACAGAGGACCCTTGATTTGATCAAGGAGAATATGTGTTATTATCCCAATTTGTCATGGTTGAGCTACACCCAACACTTTTTGTTGAAGTGTGGAGTTGCAGAAGATGGGAGGAGCACAATCCTATTCAGTACAGTGCCAGACAATGAGTTTAGCATTGTACATGGCCATGAGACAACACATGTATCAACATGCAGATCTACAGCGCTGAGCATCAGTGATGAGATGAGCGCCCCATTATTCTTGGAGCATCCCGAAGACAGCGTCACTCATGAAGCACTGGAGGGACAGATGATAAATGGTAGACATCTTGTGATGGAGAGCACTTTCCATTGTCAAGATGAAGTTTTCTTGATGAGCTCCTAACAACTCAAAAAGGAGATTCTACCTACAACATGTATAGAGCCTTATGGGTTCCAATGGGCCATTGATGAGAGGATCCCATGGAGAGACCTCAATGGAGCTGCACTTCAACATTTCATGGAGTGCAGAGCTATTCAGATGGAGGATGTTGGTATTCTACCTTGGGAGGCTACCAATATTGAGCTTGGCATGATTCATCATCCACATTGGGATGAATGGATTCAGATGAGGAGCAAGAGGTTGCCTACCTTCATACAGATCTATGATACCGGGGGGAAAGAAGCATGGCTGCACTGGTTGCTTTTGGGTGAGTATGGGTTTTACCAAACATCTCACATTTGCAGGATCCATGCCATATATATCACTGATGACATGCAACAACAGGAGCCATGGCTGTGCTGGTTATTGATGAGAGAGTTTGGACATCTCATGATATATCTTATGTCCATGTATTTGCTCTTGTTTGGGATATGTCTCATGTCTTTACATGTATTTCTGTTTGGGATATATCTTATGTGCATGTATGTACTTGGGTTTGGGACAAGGCATAACTCTCACATGATGTGGCAGAAGGGAGCTTATTTGTATTGTTCCGATGAGAAATTACACATGTCCATTAGTATGTTGTTGCTCCATGACTTGCATCATGATGATGTAAGATGGAAGCAAGAATCCTTGTTGCTTTGGTTACTCTTGGGAGAGTATGGGCCGATTTCTACTCATACATTGCATGACATTGATGGGGGATGGCAACATGAGGCCTTATTGTGTTGGCTTCTGTTGAGGGATTATGGTCATTGTACTTGGTATGATAATGATGTGATGGGGCAACAAGATGCATTGCTGCGGTGGCTTCTCTTGAGAGAATATGGCCACTACATTTGGTACAATGATGATGAGGTGTGGCAGCAAGAGGCATTGTCGTGGTGGCTTCTTTTAAGAGAGTATGGCTCTCATATTTATATTGATGCTGATTTGGCATAGCAGCAAGAGACATTGTTGCGGTGGCTTCTTTTGAGAGAGTATGGCTCTCTTGCTTATTTTCATGATGATCTAGCGTGGTAGCAGAAGGCTTTGCTGCGGTGGTTGTTATTGGGAGAGTATGGTTTGACATTGTACATGTTCATCCATATGTCTCCACTTCTTGTTTTGCACTATGTTGATGTGATGTTTGGATCTTACAAGGCCAATAGGGCTAATGATGAGAGCATTGATAGATGCAATCTACTCTATGTGACATGGGTTGGAGAGATAGTTCATGAGTTGGGACTTTCCACTTTGGGAAGAAACCACTTCATTTCATGTATCTCATGTATAGAGGAGATCTTTGGACATCATATGGTTGCCACTTGGAGATTCATTGATGAGGAGAGGCATCTAACTTTTAGTTGGAGGCCATTCTAGACATTCTAGAGAGGCAAATTTGGAGTTGGGCATGCATTACACATTGGAGTAGATGGGGAGGCCTTCCATATGAGGATGCCATTTGGAGGGAGGATGTTTGCTGTAGCATCCACTTTTGCAGTTGCTCGAGGACAAGCAACATTTTGGCGGGGAGGACTGTAATATTCCCAATTTTCCACAAGATAATTGGAATATTAGAGTTCTTAATTTTCATAATTAATTAAGTAAATAAGAGGGTGGAGGGACCCACAAACCCCATAGATGAATAAAATCCATTTTTGATGTGTGTGTGTGGATATTTCAGATGTAGATCTACATTATGGAGTGGTGGAGCAGCTTCTTAAATGAAGGAAGAGTGGAGATCATGGATCAGTAATGTAAAATCATGGAGATTTTGGAGGAGGTCAACTGAGATCATGGTGCATTCAAAGTAAGATCATGGAGCACTAATGATGAGATAGTGGAGGAAGTAGTACATCTAATGCACACATGATGGAGAGAGTGGGAATTAAATGCAGAGATGGTGGAGAACATGGAGAGACAATGCAGTGTTCATGGAGGCTAGTGGCCACATGTGCAGCGCAGTTATGAGGTGGGCCAGGGCTATGGAAGACTCACAAAATATATAAGGAAGATGGAGGCACAATAGAAGGCAGGCTTTAGATTATTATTTTTGATCTGTTTAAATCTAGATTTGTTATGTGACATTTCTATGCACGCTTATGCTGTTTAGCTAAGTCTATAGTGCTATTTAGCACATGGGTGTTTCCGAGCAGAAATCCCACCCTTACCCACGGGGGACTTTGAGTGCCTACTCTGGGAATGTTTCTTTGAGCTGCCATACATCATCAGGGATTGGTGCCACATTCAGCCACTCTCATATGCACATTTTGTTTCAGGAATAACGCATTCCTGCTTGAGGGTTTGAGAGGTGGAAGTTGTTTCTAGCATTTTAGCTAGGAAACCGGTGGAGGATTCATCCTTTCACCTTGTGCTTCATGTTCAGCCTTTCAGGAGAAGAAGATCTATATATGACATCCAGGCCATCAGATTTTACCTCCATGCAGCAGAAGTCCCCTCAAGGATTGCGTAGTCTAGTCCTGTAGATCTATTGGAGGAAGGAAGTTTCCAGTATTTCAGTTGGAAATCCTATGAGGGACCATCTCCTCACTTTGTATTCATTGTTTCCATCATTATTGAGTTGATTTGCATTATTTAGCAGTAGGCTCCATCCTTGACAGCACAGTTTTGTCCAACAGTTGTGTAGCAGCAGCTGCTGCAGTTCTTATATTATGTTTTTGTATTACTGCATTCTCCCTTTTGGGATATTACATGGTGTAAAGAGGGCAGGATCCTTGAGGTGCCCAAACTCTTGGATCACATACAAGCTACAGTAGACCTTAAAGACAGTAGCAAGATGACTAGAGTCAGTTGGTGCAGAGGATTATAGAGGCACAGTGGCAGTGAGGACGCTGAAGACTGGAGTAACGCAGTGCAGAGGTAGCAACATAGTAGAAGCAGCGTAGAGGCTGATGGGACTTCAACAGCGCAGAGGGGTAGTGCTTACGCAGTGCAGAGCAACAGAAAATGCATAGCTTCAAAGGGTCAACGCAGTTCAGCAGCAGAGGGTGCTTCAGTATCGAGATGCAGCCAAACTAACTTGTTTTTTAGTGTTTTGGGTGATGTCCTTTAGTTCCTTACTTCTCAACAACTGAGTTGCAGTGCAGCAGTTAGCAGTGGCAGTGCTATGGGCAACATGATGCAGCTTTTGAGAGGGAGCTGCAGTACAGATGAGGCAGTGACAGTGGTAGAGTCATGGCCAGCAGTACAAAAGGCAGCAGTGCAATGGATGAGGGGCAGCAGGCCGAGCATCAGCAGCGTGGGGACTGATGCCATGGCTCAGAGTAGCACTTCTCGGTTGAAGTGCTGCAAGAGCATATTCCTCACTAAGAGGGAGTGTTGAGTTTTGGGTAGCATCGGATGTGCTCTAGCTCTGAAACTTTGTGGAGGGGCTAGAACACATGAGATCTTCAAGATCCATAAATCGTTTGGAGAAATTCCACTCGGAGCCTAAGTTATTCAAATAATTAATTATTTTAATGGAGACCCTAAGTCTGACTTAAGGAAATTATTTAATTAAAAGGAGTTAATTTAAACATGTGGGTGAGAATGTTCTAAGTAACGACGATCAAGTCTTTTCTAATCTTTGCAATTGATTAGATATTAGATCACGATCGTTGATTGTTCAACGAGAAAAGTATTAAAGGAAGGCTTGGGGTCAGTTGGAGAAGACACACATAGCATTAGTACTTGAGCTAAGTCAAAATTCAGGGGTGTGGTTTGCTGAGAATTTTCGAGTTAGCTTACAGTGCAGCAAGGGGCAGATCAACAAAGGGATTTTTGAATCTGAGGCCGAGAATACAATTGCAGAGAGGCAGATTCGTACCAGAGAGGTAACACAGTGCAGGGAGGGTGATGCAGAGGCAGTGTATGTTGATTTTTGTACATCGGAAAGTGTTCCAAGGCTCAAAATTTGTAAGGGGGCTTGGACATCAGTATTCCAAAGAACCCAGAAACCGTTTGTGGAAATACCATTCGGTTTATGTTTTATTAAAATAATTAATGTTGAAATTTGGTTACCAGAGGACAGGTGGTTCCCTAAGGCTTTGATCTTTGGCCTAAGGAAAAGTGTCCAAAAGAATTTAATTTCTCTCTTAAAATGACTTTATAAAGTTATAAAGTCAAATGTAATTTAAAAGTGACTTTAAGTGATAAAGTTACGAAAGTCTAATTTTAAAGTGACTTTAATAAAGTCAATATAAAATTAGAAAGGAAAAGTGACTCTGGAAATAAATGACTAAGTGGGTCTTTATTAAAATGGGGTGAATCAAAAAATAGAGAGTGAGATTTAAATGAGCATTTAATCTCAACCCTAGATCTAAAGCTATTTCAGCCATTGGATTTAGGGATTTCCCAAAAAGTCACTTAGGGTTAGGTTAAAGGAGGAAAAGGAGGAAAAGGTCATTCATTCTTTCATGAGCAGATTGGGAGAAGGAGAGAAAGAGAGCAAGGGAGATTTCTGAGCAGTGAGAAGAAGGAGGGCAGCAACACTAATTTTTAGCAAATCCATACAGCAGGGCAGAGCACGAAGTTCGAGGCAAGTGGGCACAAATTTCGAGGAGAGAAAACTGCATTTATTACTGCATGTTTTTTAGGATTCCGTACATCAGATTTCAGTACGGAAAACGAGGTCTGTACAGTGGCCGTACAACACGAAAATCGAGGCAGCGTTTGCACAGATTTCGAGGGAAGCCGTATAGCCATTCCGACGCTTTTTTCGAGGCTGTCAGTACAGTTTTGAAGGTTGTAATTTCTGCTGTAATTTTTTTGTTTTGTGGGCATGAAAACCAAGGTGGAGTTTGGCACGACTTTCGAGATAAGTTCTGTTTTGAAGTTGCTGTAATTTTTTTTGTTGTGTAAATTTTTGCATCACTGTAAAAAGCATTTTCAGAAATAAGGAGCTTTCAAACTGGTTTTCCCCAAGAGTTGTAGGGAGTTTTTCCAGGGTCACCTTGACCAAAAATCACTGTGTTAAAATGTGTTGAATGGCTGTTTGTGTCTGCTGATTTTTATTTCTGTATTTTCTAGCATTGTGAAAAATTTCCAGAATTTGTGTTTTCAGCAAATATTTATTTTCCAGCTTGTTGAATGTAAGATTATGGGAAAGACCATTTAACTAATTGGAGAAATAAGGTGAAACTGAAAACCGGGGTGGGAAAATAGAAATTTCTACAATTAATTATTTTAATGTAGACCCTAAGTCTAAACTTAGGGAAATTAAATAATTGATGGGTATTAATAAAACAAAGTGTGAATCTTCTAGAGAATGAAGATCCAGTCAAGTTTTAAATCTTGGCCATTGATTAGACTTCTATTCTAGGCCATTGATTCTTCAATGAAAAGATTATAAAAGAAGGCTTGAAAGTCATTTGGAAAGCAAGTCGGGCATACACTCAGTAACTTGAAGGAAGTCGATTATGAAGGAATAGAATTCGATTTCAAAGGGAGAGTTGCAGGGCAGAGTTACAGAGGCAGAAGAAGGAGAGGGAGTCAGCAGTGACAAAGGTCAAGGAGAGAAGGACGCAGAAGGCCACATAAGGCAGCGCAGACAGCCCACGTAGAGTGACGCAGTTTGACACAGACACTGCGCAGAGAGACATGCAGAGTGATGCAGAGGGAAGCAGTGGGTCTTCCGGGTGTCAGAAAATCTCTAGAGGGTTCCAAAGAATAAATCTCAGGTGTTTTCTAAAGAAGTCTGCCAGTGTTTTCCTTGTAAAGAATTTCATTGCTGAAGAATAATATATAAACCCTCACCCGTTGCACTGGTTTTCCCGCATTGGGTTTTTCCAGGGACAATTGTCCAAAAATAAGTGTGTACATGTGATTGATTCTTATGCTTGTATTTCTTATTGTACCTTTCTCTGCATATACTTAAGTGAATGTTGCATTAGTATTTATTTTGATATTCACTGGAAGAATTCTGTAAATAACTTATCGAAATAATAAGTAGGAGAAATAAATCTATCACTGTAGAAATATTTTCTGGATTGAAATTTTCACATGGTATTAGAGCAAAGATGAGTAACAGGAGCAGAGAACCGACGTTAGAACATAGATTAGACGTTGTTGCAACAACAACTTGGAATGGTTCACGCAGTTCTCCAGAGAAGAAGGGAAGCATGGAAGAACAGATGGATCACGACGTTTTTGTTTCGGCATCCAGATTGGAAGAAGAATTTGCTTGTGTGTAAAGCTCTGTTTCTCTTGAGATCTGGTATATTGACAGTGGGGCTTCTGCTCACATGATGAGAGTGCGAGAATATTTCTCAAACTATCAAGAAGAGCAAATGAACTTTAAAATCACCATGGGAAATAAGGCTAAATGTACCCCTATTGGAAGAGGTACCATAGTATTTCAAACGGAAGCTGGTAATAAGCTTCGGGCCACCAATGTGCTGCATGTTCCTGGTTTGGGGATGAACTTACTCTCTGTGTCGCAACTTCAAAATGAAGGCTATGATGTTTACTTCATTGGCAATAGAGTATACGTCAAACACCCAAGTTGGAAGAAGAAGGCACAAATCGGAGTTAGGAGTAATAAACTGTACAAGTTATAGCTCGAATCCCCAATGGCACTGATAGGCAGCACTGATGAGAAGGACTTGAATGAGCTATGGCACAGGAGAATGGGGCACTTGCATCATCGGGCACTTAGAATTCTCAAGAAGACTGTCACAGGAGTTCTAGAATTGAGCACCAAGCAAGACGATGTCTGCAGAGGGTGCGTATTGGGAAAGTATGCCAAGGCATCATACCATAGAAGCAATATTAGGGCTAAGAGTGTGTTGAGCTTAATGACATATGTGGGCCAATGTCCTCTAGAGCTCTTAGTGGTGTCGAATATTTCATCACTTTTATTGATGACCATTCCAGGAAGACCTTGATCTACTTTTTGAAGACCAAGGACGAAGTCTTTGGTCGATTCAAGGAGTTTAAAGCTCTGGTGGAGAATCTGACAAGAAATCAGATGAAGACATTGTGATCAGGCAATGGTGGAGAGTACATGGATAAAGACTTCATAGAGTTCTGCGCAGGGGAAGGCATCAAAAGAGAGTGGACCGCTCTGTATAATTTAGAGCATAATAGAATTGTAGAGAGAGAATAGAACTATTGTCGAGGCTGTAGGGGTAATGCTGTACGATCAAGACATGCCCAAATTTCTGTGTTCTCGGACTTGTAATACAGTTGTCTATGTATAAAACAAGATTCCTAATAATGCATTGGGTAAGATCACTCCAGAAAGTGTCTTCACTGGCAGCAAGCCTGAAGTGAGCCACTTTAGGATCTTTGGCGGTGCGGCATATTGTCATGTGCCCGAAGAGAAGAGGAACAAGTTGGATAAGACTGAGAAAAAGGGATATCTGGTGGGATATAGTGAGAATGCAAAGGCTTACCATATATACATTCCTGAGAGCAGGAAGATTGTAGTACACCGGGATGTGAAATTCATGGAGGAAAGGGCCTTCAAAAAATCCCGGGAGATGCCTTCTGCTACGCACTCTGAGGAGGATTCGCTGGTCCAACCATAACGACCTACGGAGGGTAATACGAGTGCCTCTCCAAGGCATGGGGATCCAAGGGATACATCTCCCGAGGACTTGTAGGAAGGAGAGCAGGTGGATCCACCCACTACCAGTGGTAGGATGATCAGGGAATTACGACAAATTCTGTGGGATGCAGAAGAGTTTGTCGGAGGCCCCAGAAATGAGAAGAGGTAGCACAGACAACCTGAAAGGTACCAAGCTTTAGTAGCATAGGTTGGGGAACCATCTAGTTTTCGGGAGGCAGCTCAGCACCAGGTATGGGTCAATGCGATGGTGGAGGAATACAACTCCATCATGACGAATGATGTCTGGGAAGTGGTTCCCAAGCCTTAGGACAGATCAGTTGTAGGTTCGAGATGGATCTACAAGATTAAATATGCTGCAGATGGTAGCATCGAGAAATTTAAATCCAGGTTTGTGGCTAAGCGGTATGCTCAGAAGGAAGGGATAGATTATGGAGAGACCTTTGCCCCAGTAGCTCGATATACTTCTATTAGATTCCTTATATCCCTTGTTGCGTAGATGGGATGGTAGATTCAATAGATGGACGTGAAGACTGCGTTCCTGAATGGGGTGATAGGAGAAGTATATATTGAACAACCAGAGGGCTTTAAGACACATGAGCAGAAAAGTCATGTGTGCAGGCTCAAGAGGGCCTTGTATGGACTGAAGCAAGCCCCTAGAGCTTGGTATGGTCGAATTGACAGTTACTTGCAGAAAATGGGATTTGTCAAGAGTGATGCAGATCCCAATCTCTTCTATCTGAGAGTAGGGGATGAGCCTCTAATACTAGTGATGTATGTGGATGATCTATTCCTAACAGGATCATCTAGGCTCATCAAGGACTGCAAGGAGAATTTAGCTGCAGAATTTGACATGAAGGATCTAGGGCTGATGCATTATTTTCTGGAGTTGGAAGTTTGGCAATAGAAGGGTGAGATCTTCCTCGGTCAAGGAAGATGTACTACAAAAGTTTTGAAAAGGTTTCAGATGGAGGACTGTAGACCCATGGCTACTCCAATGATTACCAACTGGAAGAAAATTGACACATCTGAAGATGATGAGGCTGATCCTACTTTTTATAGGTAGCTCATAGGTTCTCTGATGTATTTGGTAAACACGAGACTAGACATCTGTTATGTTGTCAATACTCTTAGTCAGTTCATGGTGGAACCTAGGAGGGCTCATTGGGCAGCAACCAAACATGTTCTCAAATATCTACAAGGAACAGTCGACCTTGGACTGAAATACACCAGAGGCAATGACATCAGGTTGAGTGGGTTCACTGACGCATATTGGGCTAGGAGCCCAGTAGAATGGAAAAGTACCAATGGGAACTATTTCAGTGTTGGATCAGGATTGACCTCCTAGTGTAGTAGGAAACAAAAATCCGTGGCCCTGAGCTCTGCAGAAGCTGAATATATGGCAGCAAGCACGACTTCGTATGAGGCCATATGTCTTCAGAAATTGCTTGTGAACTTACTCAAGGAGAAGATGGAGGCGACCAATATTCTATGTGATAATCAAAGTTGCATCAAGCTCTATGAGAATCTTGTGTTTCATGATCGGTTAGGTGTCATTTCATCAGAGACTGTGTCCAAAGGGGAGCTGTACAATTGGAGTACACTCCTACAGGAGAACAAGTGGTAGATATCCTCACGAAAGCTTTGGGAAAGACTAAGTTTATCTATTTCAGAGAAAAGATGGGGATGATCAAGAATCCATTTCAGTAGCAGGAATGGATAGGCTCAAGATTCAGAGGGAGTTGCAGTACAAATGAGGCACTGACAATGACAGTGTCATGGGTAGCAGTATAGAAGGAAGCAGCGTAGCAGGTGAGGGGCAACAACCAGGCATCAACAGCGGAGAGGATGCTTCAAGACAGAGCAATGTGCAGCAGGCATTTTGCTAGAACACTTTCCTCGCTAAGAGGGAGTGTTGATTTTTGTAGCATCGGAAAGTGTTCCAAGTCTCAAAATTTGTAAGTAGGCTTGGACATCAGTATTCCAAAGAACCCAGAAACCGTTTGTGGAAATACCACTCGGTTTATGTTTTATTAAAATAATTAATTATTTTAATGTAGACCCTAAGTCTAAACTTGGGAAATTAAATAATTAATGGGTATTAATAAAACAGAGTTTGAATCTTCTAGAGAATGAAGATCAAGTCAAGTTTTAAACGTTGGCCATTTATTAGACTTAATCTGGGTCGTTGATTCATCAATGAGAAGATTATAAATGAAGGCTTGAGGGTCATTTGGAAAGCAAGTTGGGCATACACTCAGTAACTCGAAGGAAGTTGATTCTGAAGGAATAGAATTCGATTTCAAAGGGAGAGTTGCAGGGCAGAGTTGTAGAGGCAGAAGGAGAGGGAGTCAGCAGTGACAAAGGTCGAGGAGAGAAGGACGCAGAAGGCCACATGAGGCAGCGTAGACAACCCACGCAGAGTGACGCAGTCCGACGCAGGCACTATGCAGAGTGACGCAGAGGGAAGCAGTGGGTCTTCCAGGTGTCAGAAAATCTCCAGAGGGTTCCAGAGAATTTATCTTAGGTGTTTTGTAAAGAAGTCTGCCAATCTTTTCCTTGTAAAGAATTTCATTACTGAAGAATAATATATAAACCCTCATCTGTTGCAGTGGTTTTCCCGCATTGGGTTTTTCAGGGGACAGTTGTCCAAAAATAAGTGTGTACATGTGATTGATTCTTATGCTTGTATTTCTTATTGTTCTTTTCTCTGCATATACTTAAGTGAATGTTGTAGTAGTATTTATTTCGAAATTTACTAGAAGAATTGTGTAAATAACTTATTGAAATAATAAGTAGGAGAAATAAATCTATCACTGCAGATATATTTAATCTATCTTTGCAGAATTTTTTTTTGGATTGAAATTTTCACAGCGTAGGCCCAGCAGGGGTGACACAGACTCAGCCAGGCTCACGCAGAGCCAACACAGAGGTTGACGCAGGCACAGGAGGGTGACGCAGGCCAGGAGGGGCTGAAGCAAAGCCAGAGGCTGCAACGCTGGGGTGTCAGTGGGCCAAAAAGGGCTCGTATTCAGCAGATCAGACAGAGTGGTGCAGCCACACTGAAGGTGACACAGTGACTGCGTAGACACCTGCGGGGTTCCTCATTCTCAGCTGGATCAACCATATTTTCTATCTCCAGAGATAGAGGTACATCTGTTGGGATTTCTCTGTTGGGAAAACCACTACTGGTGCCCTTGTTTGTATTTAGAATTCTGCATAATAATAAAACCCTCAAGAACTACTGCACCGGTTTTCTCACATTGGGTTTTTCGGGGACATTTGTCCAAAAAATATTGTGTCCTTTGTCATGTGTGCTTAATTCTTCAGTACTTGATCTGTATGTATGTGTAGGCTGCAGTAATATTTACTTTGATGTTTTACTGAATAATTCAGGAAAATAACTTGTTAATTAAATCAAACAAGTAGGAGAAGTAAATCAGAATACTGCAGTAGGGTTTCTGTAATAAGGATTTGGAAATTTTCACAGAATGTTTGTTTCTTAGCCTCTCTACAAAATCTCAGGGATAGATCACATCCGATGCTACAAAAATCAACACCAAACTTGCATACTGCTGCCAACTACTGCATCTGCACTGCAACTTTGTTGTTGCTGCCACCGCAACATCTGCAATTGTCTCTCATCTGTTGCTGCTGCAATTGAGAGATGTCCATCATACTAAACCAACTGTGTTCATTCCTGACTACTGCTGGTCTCTGAGCTGTCACTGAAGCCTTTGTGATGCTGCTAAGTCTGCACTGTGCCTACTGCACTGTTGCCAACTCTGCTCTGCGCTGCTCAGTACTGACTGCTACGAGCTACTACATCTGTCACTCTGGCACCTGACTGCACCAACTGCCACTAGTTCATCCTGCTACTTCTTCTATGGGCTCCCGTAGCAAGATATTGATCTAAGAGGTGGAATCCTCAAGGATCCTGCCCAACTTTAGCTATTTGGGGCTACAAAACCAAATCACTCCACCTCACTCCTGGAGGTATATCAGTGATCATGGCAAACTCTTCCTCTAGTTTGGAGGATAGCCTATCTATCTCAGCGGATGCAACTTGCTTTGTGAAAATTCAATAATGGAGAATTCTATTGCGACTACTTGGTAAATTTCTTCTATTGTATTGTCAAACACAATTATTTAACATTTCTCTTGTGTTAAGTAACAAAATAAAATATGCTGCAGACTTCACGATTAACAAATCACATATAAAGATAGCACAAGTAATCACACATAGACACCGTTATTTTCTCTTGTGTTATGTCCGTTCTTCCGTTCTGCCACACCATTCTTCTCTCGATTGTATGGCACAGTGCACTCTCTCCTGATGCCCTCCTTTGCATAGAAATCTGTGAAGTCTCCATCTATGTATTCCCCACGATTGTCTAAACGCAATGTCGTGATCTTCTTCCCCATCATGTTTTCAACAAGAGCCTTGAATTATTTGAACTTTTCGAAGACTTCATCTTTTGTTTTCAGGAAGTAGATCCAGGTTTTCCTGGAATGATCATCAATGAATGTGACAAAATATTTGCCACCTTTGAGAGAGTTAGTGGACATTGGTCCACAGATATCTGAGTGTATCAATCCCAAAATGCTTGCTACCCAGTTTTCACTGTTGGGAAAAGTTGCCTTAGCGTACTTCTCAAGTACGCATCCTCGGCATACATCATCATGCTCCGTGTTGAGAACAGGTGCTCCATCAACTGTTTCTCTGAGCATTTTCAATGCACCGTGATGTAGGTGCCCCATTCTTCTATGCCAAAGTTCATTCAACCCTTTCTTGTCTTCTAGATTACTACTGACTAGTGCCATCGAGGTTTCGGTTTGCAACCTGTATAGTCTGTTGCTTTTAACTCCGATCTGCCTTGTTTGCATCCAACTGGGATGCTTGACATATACTTTCTTTCCGATAAAGTGTATGTCATATCCTTTGTCCTGCAACTGGGATACTGAGATTAGGTTCATCCCAAGTCCTGGCACATGTAGTACGTCCATGACCCTGACACTGGTTCCGGCTTCCGTCTGAAACACTACGAATCCTCTCCCAACTGGAGTGCACTTCGTGCTATTGCCCATAGTGATCTGGAAGTTCATCTGCTCTTCCCTATAGCTCGAGAATTATTCTCGTACTCCAGTCATATGAGCTGAAGCCCCACTATCAATATACCAGATTCCTGCAGATGCTGAACTTGCTAGGCACGTATCATCTTCTCCTAACCTAGAGGGTAAAACATCTAAGTTTGTCATACTTATCTGTGCTTTCTTCTCTCTGTGCTGCGTCCCCTCTGAAGCTTCTAGTTTACGCAGTCCCTTTTTTGACCCTGCTTCCTTTGGATCTGACAGCTCTGATACCATGTGAAAATTCTATAATGGAGAATTCTACTAGAACTACTTATTAAATTTTGTAATATCCCCAACGGGAAATAAACAGTAATACACAGCAAAACAACAAGCAGCTATATAGAACAAAATGCCGGAACTAGAATATGGAACAAATACACATAAAATACCAGAACGCTAAGCCATTTTATTAATCTGAGAATATATATATATAAGTACAAGAGATAATCGAATGAGTGCAGCCACCAGGGCTCTGTGCAAGTGGAGACCCTCTCGTAATAAGAAATGGCTACAACGTTAGACCGCGGGCCCTCGCTGAAATCAGGCCAGAGAAAAACTGCCGCAATGTGGCCGGAACTAGGGGCCGATCCCCACCGAATGAGCCGAAAATCGGAAGGCTAATGACTAACCCTCCGACAACCTGCAAACCGTGAAGCAAGTGCTCCACCTATGAAAATCCACCAAATAAACCCTCCTCAGTGAAAACGTTGTCTCTCCCAGGAACAGCGCAGAAGCTCAAGAAACACGCTGAGAAAAGGGCCTGAATCCTCTTGCAAAACCTCCGGCTGAAATAGCAATCTCCTCAAGGATGAAAAACGCTGGAACCACTGCCAAATCACCACACAACAACGCTGCTCAACAATGACTGCGTCCTCCCTGCTGAAATCAAGGCCTCTTCTCCCCGGGATCGCGCAAATACTCCAAGAGGGCAACCTCTCGCAACGTCCACCCAAAAAATCCACCGCAAACCACCTATAAACCGAAGGAAATACCTTACTCGAGCTGTGCACTCGGTTCCAGGCCAAGGGTGAGATCTCCGACCGGAGACACTCCGGGCCGTACTAAACAAAGGCTTCAGACCGACTAAACAACCTACAAGTCAAGTAGACAAGTCTAGCTCTCAATATCAATAACATATCAATAATCCCAAATGGAGTGAAAACCCCACCTCTTATAGTGCTAGCTCCCTCAAAAACCCTAACCGCGTCCTGACTCCCCTCTCATTGATACAGTATTTTATTTATTTGCATGCACTGTGTATCTTTCTCCATGTGCTAAGACCCCATGCTTCCCTTTAAGTTACAACGTTCATCAACTAGGAAGCACTTTATTTTTATTAAGTGAGTTGACCCCCTATTTCTCACTTTATTTATTAATTTAACTAAAGGCGGCAAAACTATACAAAAATGAAATATTCCAATTAGCAGTGCTAATTAGGAATATTACAGTCTCCCCTGGCAGAACGTTGCTTGTCCTCAAGCAACTGAAGTGATGGATGCTGCAATATCCTCTCATCCTCCTAAGTAGCATCCTCATCCGGCAAGTTCTTCCATCTCACCAAGAACTCCCTGATCTTCTTGCTCCGTAGCTGCCTCTCCCTAGTGTCAATAATAGCCTCCGGCTGCAACACCAGATGCCCCTCATCATCCGTGGGTGGTAGCTCCTCTGTAACTGTCACCTGCTGGCCCAGTGCCTTTTTCAGGCATGATACAAGAAAGATGTTATGAATCTTGCTGCCTTGGGGCAGCTCCAACTCATATGCAACCTGTCCGATCCTGCGTATCACCCTGTATGGCCCATAAAAGCGGGGCTTAAGCTTCTCCGCCCCCTTCTGCTTGAGTGATGACTGTCGGTATGGCTGTAGTCGTAGGTAGACCAAGTCCCCTACCTCGAAGTGTCTCTCCACCCGAACCTTATCAGCATACAGCTTCTGCTGATTCTGTGCTATGGCTATGTTGTCCTTGAGAGCTCGGAGGATATCTTGGCTCTCTTGGATCCATAACTTGGCTCTCGGAGCCCGGCTAACACCAAACATCATGTCCACAAAAGATAAGGAATGATATCCATATAAAGCATAGAAAGGTGACATACCAATAGACATATGATGCGTTGTGTTGTAGCAGTACTCGCCCAAATGCAGCCACTTCAGCCATGCCCTCTGCTGTCCACTGACGTAGTTACGCAAGTAGCCCTCCAGCCACTTGTTAACTATCTCGGTCTGCCCGTACGTCTGGGGGTGATAAGTAGTGCTCGGTGTCAACTCGGTCCCCACTAGTCGGAAGAGCTCCTGCCAGAATCCGCCCATGAAGCGGCTGTCCCTGTCACTGACGATGGTCTTGGGTAGACCATGTAATCTGAAAATCTCCCTGAAGAACAGCTCAGCCACCTGCGCTGCTGTGTGATGTGCGGATATGGCGAAAAAATGGGCATACTTCGTCAGCCGGTCAACAACTACGAAGATGCAGTCCTTTCCCTGCACCATGGGCAACCCTGTGATGAAGTCCATCGATATGCTCTCCCATTTCCCCTCCGGAATGGGAAGAGGCTGCAACAACCCTGCAGGATGGCTCATCTCTCCCTTGTTTCGCTGGCAAACATCGCACTCCCTGACATGCTGGAGTACGTCCTCCTTGAGGCCCTTCCACGAGAACCTCTCCCGAATAGCCCGGTAGGTCTTGGTGAACCCCTGATGGCCCGCCAATGGAGAATCGTGTGAAGCCTGGAGTATCTTCTTCCTGAGCTGAGATCCCTCAGTCAAGAAGATCCTGTCCCTGTAATAGATGATCTCATCGACCACCCTGTACCTGTCATCTGCTACCTGCCCATCCAGGACCTCACATGCAAACCTGTCCTTGGAGTACTCAACCAGCAGTCGAGCCCTCCAATCAGCGTCCAAGCTCATAAGCGATAATGTGGCCGGCCTACGAGAAAGGGCATCAGCTACCACGTTATTCTTGCCCTTGACATACTCGATGTCAAAGTCGTAGGCTTGGATCTTGCTGATCCACTTCTGCTGCCTCTCCTGCAACTGCTTCTGCTCCAGAAAGTACCTCAGGCTATTATGATCTGTCCTCACCCTGAATTTGCTGCCCACCAGGTACTGCCGGTACTTGGCCAATGCATGCATGATGGCCAACATCTCCTTGTCGTATATGGGATACAACCTCTCGTGTGGAAGGAGCTTCCGGCTCTCAAAAGCAATCGGGTGACCGCCCTACATCAAAACTGCACCAATCCCCTCTCCTGATGCATCACACTTTAGGACAAAGGGCTGTGTAAAATCTGGCAACGCCAACACAAGACAACTGCTCATCACCTCCTTGAGCTTGTCAAAAGCTCGCTGTGCTGTGTCCGACCAACTGAATGTCCCCTTTCTCGTCAAATCTGTGAGGGGTGCAGCAAGCTGAGAGAAGCCCTTGACGAACTTCCTGTAATATGTGCAAATGCCAATAAATCCCCGAAGCTCCGTCACATTCTGCGGCTCTGGCCAATCCCTGATGGCCCTGATCTTCTCCTCGTGGACCCTCACCCCGTCCACTCCTATAATATGCCCCAGATACAGCATCTCTGTCAACCCGAACTCACACTTGGAGAGCTTGGCGTAGAACTACTGCTCCTCCAAGATGTGCAAAACTGTCTCAATATGCTGGAGGTGCTCCTCCCAAGTCCTGCTATATATAAGTATGTCATCAAAGAAGACCAGCACAAACTTCCTCAGATGACCCCTGAAAATGTGGTTCATGCACGACTGGAAGGTAGCAGGTGCATTGGTCAGCCCGAATGGCATGACCAGAAACTCAAAGTGCCCATAGTGACACCTGAAAGCAGTCTTGGGAATGTCCCGTTCCCTCACGCGTATCTGATGGTACCCGGATCTCAAGTCAATCTTCGAGAAGAACCGTGCTCCTCTCAACTCATCCATCAGCTCATCGATCCTGGGGATGGGGTACTTGTTCTTCAGGGTCTTCTTATTCAGAGCCCTGTAGTCAATGCACATGCGCAATGTGCCGTCCTTCTTCTTCACCACCACTACAGAAGAAGCGAAAGGACTCGTGCTGGGCCGAATGTGACCAAGGGCCAGCAACTCCTGAATAGCCCGCTCTATCTCGTCCCGATAGGCCTTGGGATGCCTATATGGTGTGGTAATCACGGCCTGTATCCCCTGCTCAAGCTCGATCGTGTGCTCAAACCCCCGATCCGGTGGCTGCCCTGGTGGAATATCCCCGAAAACCACTACATACCTGTCGAGAATAGACTGTAGCTCCGGATGCACTGCCTGCCCTGTATCCACTGCCTCTGAAGCCCGCAACTCTCCCGCCCACTCTATGTCTCCCTTGCGGAAGGTCGCCTCCATCCTGTGTGCCGACACCGTCTGAGGTGGGTATGTGTGCTGCCCCCGTATCTTCTCATGCCTCCCCGTCTTGGGATCATCCCACTCCATGTCTAGGGCCTTCCAATCTGTCGTGACTTTCCCCAGAGTAATAAGCCACTGAACACCCAATATCAGGTTGGTGTCCGGAATGTCCACCACAAAGAAGTGATCTGTCAATGTATAAGTGCCCATCGTCACTGATAGCTCCGGAACATAACGAGCACATGCCATGGTCTGATCTCCTGGGACCAAGACGGAAAACCCATCAAAGCCCTCTGTCTGTATGCCTCTCCGCTCAACCATCTGGGCATCAATAAAGTTGTGGGTGGCCCCACTGTCAACTAAGACTGAAACCCACTGCCCGCGCACTGTCCCTCGTACGCGCAGCGTCAAGTACTTGGGAACTCCCCGCAATGCGGCTAGAGCTCCCCCAGTGGGTGCAAATGATGCCCCACCTGCTGCGGGTGGTGGAGGTGGTAAGGTACTCTGCGCTGCATAACAATCTCCTGCCTCCACGTCGTCCCCCTCATCCTCTTCTCCACTGCTCTCGGAGAAGACCTCAATGAAGTGTGCTTTCCCTGCAGCACACCTATGTCCCGGTGCCCAAGGCTCCTGGCAAGTGAAGCACAACCGCTTCCTCCTCAGCTCTCTCCTAGCCTCGTTATCAAACTGCCCCCGTCCCGGATTCGCCTTGGGAGGCGGAACCCTCGTGTCCTTCCCCTTAGGCTGGAAAGCCTGTCTCTGGGGATAGGGTGTCCGAGTCCTGGGTAAGACATCCTGTAAGTCCCGGGTCCTGCTGATGGCATCCCGAAGGGTAGCTGGTCTGGTCGACCGGACTAGGCCACGAAGTGGCTCTGACAATCCCTCCACAAACATGTAGACCATCCGAGCCGCCGACAAATCAGGGACCATCGCCGAAATCCTCAAGAAGTCTGAAATGTATGTCTCTGCACTCCCAGACTGTTTGAGCTTCGTCAGCTCAACAAAATGCTGCTCCGGATCCCTCCTGTCAAAGCGCTCTATCACCCTCCGGGTAAACTCGGCATATGTCGTCACTGCAGAATGTCCGAGTGTCATCATCCCATGGAACCACCAGTCCTGGGCCTCACCGTCCAGATGTAATGTTGCCACCTTAATGGCCTCTGACTGCGACATCGGGTTAAGCTGGAAATAGATGTCCAGCTTCTCCACCCAAGACTTTGCCGAACTGTTTGATGAGCCATCAAACGTGGGCAAATGAAATCTACTAGTTGCGCGGTGGTCATCACGGTGGTGCCTGTGCCCTCGGTGATGATCACGGGGTCTAATGTCATGCTGGACCTGGATATAGTCTCTGAAGGTGAGAGAATCCATGAACGCCTGTCCGTAAGCCTGGTACTCTGTAAAAAGGTCAGCCATTCGAGCCGGATCTATCTCTCGCTGTACTGCTGTCTCTGCGTCCTCTGCCAGGAAGGTAGGCATGGTAGATCGCGTGGGTGCTGGAATATCCCTCTGTGCACCTCCCTGTACTCCTGCCCCTGCGTCCTCTGGCAAGAATGTGGGCATAGTAGATCGTGTGGGTGCATGAGATGCCACAATGGGGATAGCATCATGCACTGGCACGTGGTGAGACATACCCGATCCCTCACCGATCTGGAAAACCCTGGGAGGTTCCCTCTGTCTGATCTCTATGGCCGTGAGTCTCTGTGTCATCTCCCGCATGTGATGGAGGAGCGTATCCCATCTCCTCGAACCCTCCTCGTCTGCCATCGGGTTCCGCTGCTCTGTGTCCCTTGCAGGCTGCTCCTGCTCTGAATCTGTCTCAGGTGGCTCCTGATCAGAATCCCTCCCTCCGAAGGGAAACTCCCACCTACTCTCAACGTCTCTGTGTCCCCTCTGATCAAAATAGGGGTTATCCCCGAGCGTCATAGATTGCTAGCACCACAGGCTGAGCCAGAACTATGCTCTGATACCACTGTAATATCCCCAACGGGAAATAAACAGTAATACACAGCAAAACAACAAGCAGCTATATAGAACAAAATGCCGGAACTAGAATATGGAACAAATACACATAAAATACCAGAACGCTAAGCCATTTTATTAATCTGAGAATATATATATATGGGTACAAGAGATAATCAGAATGAGTGCACCTATCCTTGCTCTAGGCAAGTGGAGACCCTCTCAGAATAAGAAATGGCTACAACAGAGACTGCGTCCTAGCTGCTGGAGAAACTGCCGTGGAAAACTGCTGCTGCAATGTGCTGGAACTAGGGGCTGATCCCCACACCGGAATGAGCTGAAAATCGGAAGGCTAGCTGTACTCAACCCTCCGGACAAAACCCAGAAACCGTGAAGCAAGTGCTCCACCTCCGAAAATCCCCCAAATAAACCCTCCTCAGTGAAAACGTTGTCTCTTCCAGGAACAGCGCAGAAGCTCAAGAAAACGCTGAGAGAAGGGCCTGAATCCTCCTGCAAAACCTCCGGCTGAAATAGCAGTCTCCTCAGGGCTGAAAAACGCTGAGACCACTGCCAAATCACCACACAACAACGCTGCTCAACAAAGACTGCGTCCTCCTTGCTGAAACTGCGTCCTCTCTCCTGGACTGCGCAGTCACTCCAAGAGGGCAACTCCTCTGCAACGTCCACCCAAAAATCCACTGCAAACCACCTATAAAAACTGAAGGAAATACCTTGCTCGAGCAGGCACTCGAAGTCCCCCGGAGCCAAGGGTGAGATCTCCGACCGGAGACACTCAGTTCGCACTAAACAGTGCTACAGACCGACTAAACAACCGGCGTGCTGAAGTAGACAGAAGTCTAGCTCTCAATATCAATAACATATCAATAATGCCAAATGGAGTGAAAACCCCACCTTTTATAGTGCTAACTCCCTCAAAAACCCTAACTGCGTCCTTGACTCCCTCCTTGACCTGCGCAGTTACCTTAGGTGCCTTCGTGAGGCCTCCCCTCATGTGCATGTGGACCCCCAAGGCCTTCCCTTTAAGTTACAACGTTCATCAACTAGGAAGCACTTTATTTTTATTAAGTGAGTTGACCCCCTATTTCTCACTTTATTAACGTTCATCAACTAGGAAGCACTTTATTTTTATTAAGTGAGTTGACCCCCTATTTCTCACTTTATTTATTAATTTAACTAAAGGCGGCAAAACTATACAAAAATGAAATATTCCAATTAGCAGTGCTAATTAGGAATATTACAAATTTCTTCTATTATATTGTCAGACACAATTATTTAACATTTCTCTTGTGTTAAGTAACAAAATAAAATATGTTGTAGACTTCACGATTAACAAATCACATATAAAGATAGCACAAGTAATCACACATAGACACCATTATTTTTGGACAACTGTCCCCGGAAAAACCCAATGTGGGAAAACCGGTACAGTAGATCTGAGGGTTTCTTTATTATGCAGAAATTTTGAGTACAAATATGTGATTGCAAATGTCAATCAATCATATGAAGAAATCTGATGAGAAAAGGCTGAGTGAGACAATTCTCACATCACTATCTGAGTTCCAGCACTGACCTGCACCCACACTGACTGGCTCTGTGTGACTTTTGCGCAGTGACTGCGTCACTCACGCTGTCACTACGTCACTGCTTCTGCTGCTTGTCGTGGCTGCTTCTGTGCTTGCTGCTATATGAGGCTAGAGTGCTCCTTCCTTCCCGAAATGTTCTCCTGACACCGGATGAACCCTCAGCTGCCTCTCCAACAAAAAACGAAACTCCCTTTGCTTCTCTGCGCTGGCCCAGTGTAACTGCTACTAGAGTAACTCTGCGCTGATGCTTTGGCTCCTCTCTCACTCCTATTCATGCACTCTCTATGCTTCAGAAATTCTCCCTCTTGGAGATGTCACCTTCCCCTCTCTGCAAATGAGAATCACTTCGATTCTTCCTCTCTTTTTGAAGAAATCGAACTCTTGATTCTTTTTTCGTCTGATGTGTCTTTCCATAGGCCCCTCACCCTCCTTATATTCCTCTGTTGAACCTTCAATGGCCAAGATTAAAACATAATCAAGGTCTAAGATTAATTTGGAGGTGATCCATGACTTCTTCTAGAAGATTCACACTAAGTTTAATTAATACCCTTTAATTAATTATTTTCCCTAAGTTTATACTTAGGAAAACATTAAAAAACGATTAATTATTTTAATTAAACCATCTCTAAGTGGAATCTTCAAAAATTCTTTCTGGGTATTATGGAATACATGTGTCTTAGCCCATATACAAAATTACAAGGCTAGAGCACATCTGATACTACCATAAATCAACATGCCAATCCTGGTTCTCCTCTTTGTCCGTCTTCTTGAGAGGACACTAGATGTTGTAGTGACCAAGTTCACCACATCTGAAGCATTTCACCTTGGAAATGTCCTTTCTTCTGCGCTACTCCTTCTGCCCATCTGATGTAAGGGCTGCGTTCTCCTCCTCCTTTACTTCCCACTTCCCACTGTTGTTGTTGCCACCTATGGTGCTCTTCACCAGGTCTCGCCTCATCTCCTGCTGCTGCAGATCTGCTCACATTCTGTCTCAGTCTGGCAAGTTTTCTCTTCCCAAGATGCTTTGGACGAATACTTGTCACTCCTTTGAAACACTATTCAGGGACAATCATACAAAATCTATAGGTTGGGGCGTTAACCCAACTGCAGACAGTTGATCCCAGACATCCCGAAGTTTAGTAAGGAAGGGGTCTATACACTCCCCTTTCTGCATCCTAGTACACCTCAGTTTCTCCTCCAAATACATCTTCTGTTGCTCGGAATATCCCTGGTATAGCGTAGCAAGGGCATCCTACATCTGCTTGGCAATGCCCTTGCCTGGTATTTGAGACACTACATGATCTCGAACTCCTTCAAGAATCAACCTCTTTGCTTTCGCCATCTCCTTTTTGTAGGCCTTATACTGATCTGGGTGCGTGGGTACAACTACCATTGAATTGATATAGGTTTTGAGATCGCATTCGTCTAGAAGACAGGAAATCCTGGCCTTCCAGATCACATAGTTTGTTGAACAGTCCAGTCGGTCCTGATCTCTCAACCCTGTTGATGCCATCTCGCTTGAAATGTCGAACTCTATCTCTTCTCCTTTGCGCTGCTGCTGACTGACTCTACGCACTCCTTGCTGGAGTGGGCAAATTTGCTCACGGCTACCACTGCTTTGCGTGGAGAATTTGAACTTCTTGGCTAGAAGTTCCTTGAGGAAAGAATTCCCTTAGTGTGTGCTCTTCTTTCCTTCTGACGCTATTCTGCCAGCAACTGCTGCAAAATATCTACGTCCCAGCTGAAGATCTACTCTGCAAGAGAAACGTTGCTGCTCCTTGTTGATTTGTGGTAGCATCATATGTGCTCTAAATCTCAAATTTTGTGGAGAGGCTTAGACACATGCATTCCAGATAACCCATAAATCATTTTGTGAAATTCCACCTGAAGACAATTTTATTCAATAAATTAATTATTTTTAATGAGACCCGAAGTTTAAACTTAGGGAATTAAAATAATTAATGGGTATTAATCTAACTGTAGGTGTAACTTCTAGAAGAAGACGAGGATCAAGTCAAAATGATCTTAGCCATTGATTAACTTCTAATCTGGGCCGTTGAATGTCAACTAGAAGATTATTTAAGGAAGCTCGAGGATCATTTGGAAAACACACCGAGGCAGATACTTAGCCAAGAAGTTCGACTTTCTCACTGGTTGAAGTTTGGCATGAGAAATCGATTCAGAGGGAGAGTTGCAGGGTGGAGAGAGAGAGGGAATCAACAGGAGATGAGAGTATGGAATCCTACTGGAAGAGGCAGTGACGCAGTGATAGAGACAACGCAGAGGCTGTGACGTTGGGACTGCATAGAAGTTAACACACTGAGACGCAGAGAGGCTCAAGGGCTCTCCAGGGTCAGAAATTCATTGAGAAGCACATGAGGAAATTGTTTGTAAATTTATCACAGAAACTCCTCTTCTATTCTGCTGGTTATTTTCTGTACAAGAGATTTTGCTGAAGAATAATAAAACCCTCATCTGTTGCACCGGTTTTCTCGCATTGGGTTTTTCCGGGGACAATTGTCCAAAAATAATTGTGTCATTCTTGTGCTTGTATTTCTTTATATCTTGCTCAGTATTTTATTTGTGAAGGCTGTAGTAGAATTTATTTTATTTGTGGAGGCTGCAGTAGGATTTCGTTTTAGAAATTTTCACACTCCCTCTTCCTCTTGACAATCTTTGATCTGGAAATTTTGTTCTCTGTCGACTCACTTAGAGAAACAATTTTTCCTCAAAAATCTGCCCTGCTCGCTAATGGACTGTGCAGCCTCTTGGTGTTTCGAGTAGCTGCTCACGCAGTGCCTCGAAGCGCCCTCTTTCGTTCTGGAACTGAGCTCCTCTTGCTTTTATCTGTGCTCTGATACCATGTGAAAATTCGAAGACCTGAATCCTACTGCAACAACTGATTAGATTTCTTCTATTTGTTAATTTACTGAACAAATTATTTACTATTTTAAATATCGAAATCAATACTCTGCAGCCTTCACAAAATAAATGCAGTGGAATAAATACAATGCAAGAAAGATAGATGCACACACACACAATAACAACGTTATTTTTGGTTTAAGTCCCTGGAAAAACCCAACTCGGGAAGACTGGTGCAACAGTTGAGGGTTTGTATATTATGCAGTTGTAAATCTGAGTACAAGTCTGTGGTTGCTCAAATCTAGCAAACCATACAGAGAAAAGTCTGACAAAAAGTTAGTGAGAAAATTCTCACTCTGCCACTGGCGATATGACACTGATCTGGGCTCAGGATGAGCTTCTCTGCACAGTCACTGCATCAGCCTACGTAGTACTGCGTCCCACAACTCGGAACTGCGTCACCTTCACTATTTGATTAGCTGATGTCTGGAAACTGGACCCTCCTAGCCTCTGGACTCTCACTCTGGCCTCTGGCACTGAATCAACTTTGTGTCCCAGCAAAAACGGAATGTCCTGCTGAAGATATGCGCTGCCTTTGCATGGCCTCTGTGCTGCCTCTTTGTGGCACTTGTTGCCTCTCTGCTTTGCACTCACCAGATCTGGAAAAGCTTCCTCCAACCTTACTATCCCTGCCCCTCTCTCACTGCAACGAGCTCACTGACTCAACGCACCTCAACACTGCTACTCAGGAAATCAATTTGCCAGTGAATTCAATCCGTTCAGCTGTTTTCTCTAAGTATCCATCGAGTTCTTCTTATAATCTCTCATTGAGACTTCAACGACCACGATTAAAACTTAATCGATGGCTAAGATTAACTAAGACTCGATCCACGCTCTTTTCTAGAAGATTCTCACCTGACTTAATTAATACCTTTTAATTAATCATATTTCCTAAGTTTAGACTTGGGAAATATTAAAAACTGATTAATTATTTTAATTAAGCCATCCCTAGGTGGAATTTCTCCAAACGATTTCTGGGTCTTGGAGAATACATGTGTGTTATACTCTCTACAAATTCTCGAGGCTAGAGCAGATCCGATGCTAGAAAAATCAACATCAAGCAGGCTACATGTAGTGTCCACTTTTTGTCAAACCTCACCAACTAAAGGAATTCATTCCACAACCTTTAATTCAGGCTTACAACAACAATTAGGAAAGTGACAAGTATCTTCTTGTAGTTGCAAAGCGGAGTTCCCAGGTGTTGTTAAGGAGTGTCGTGCATGCGAGGTCAATGTTCATCTTCAATCATGGGTGCAGATACCTTGTAGAAATATTGGTAAGCAGTGGCACCTGATTAATGAAACTGTTGACAAAGGGACAATCAAATCCATTTTCAAACCAACAACAAAGGAGGCTTTAACACGCAAGCATCGAGATTTTTATGTACAATTGTTTTTTATGGCAATCAAGTATAGGGGTAAGGGAAATTTACAACAGAGATGATAAACATGGATGACAACTTTAAGGAGAATGTGATCTTCAGTTCATACAAGGTTCCCTCAAAATTGAAAGTGCTCAAATTTTGTAAAGGGAATGGATGCACAGTGGAGAAACTGACAATAATACTCAAGGAATTAGGGACTATTAAGACAATAAGGTGGTTAGAATTGTGTGTGTTAAAATTTCCACGAACCTAGCTCTTGGAAGTAAATCTCGAACAAACCCTTAAACAATTTTTTGATTTAAGCATGACTAAGTTCTTAACTAAAAATTGCAATGTGGAAACATACAAAAATTGTCACACATTGGACACACAATTTACCCTGGAAAACCCACAAAGTGAAAAACTAGAAACTTGTTCTATTATGAACCTGGGTTCCCGTACCAGGGATAATGGCTCAACTGAGGAATTACATATACAACAATTGGATCTGATTCATGTGATCATGCCCTATTTGGCTATGATCTAAATCTCCTTGCCGCTCCTTCACCTTCTTTGGACCTTGCTTGACCTGATACACTGGAGTATCACACTCCTCTTGAGCCTAGTGTTGCTCAATGGTGTCTTCACCTCTTCCTTAGATTTCCTTTATAACCTTTTAATGACTAAAACCCTAACCCTAGATCTCAATAGATAAGATTAAATCTTGCCATATCAAGATCAACTGTTGTGACTTAATCTTTTGTCGAGATCACTTAAGTTGCTTTTAATCATTAAAAACAAAATGTACTTTATTACTTTACAAAGTTTATCTAGAGATTCACATGCTAAGATACCAAGCAATTGTGGAAGACCTACCGAGCTACACAATCCAACAGTGTGGACATGACATTACAAGCCTCCCTGAGAGTTTAGGTCAGTTGTATGCTTTACAGAGGCTAAGCCTACAATGTTGTCGAGACCTAAATGAATTTCCAGGATCATTGAAGTACTTACCATCAGGGTTGGGGTAATTGAATGCTCTTATGGAGCTTGACTTGAGTAACTGCTGCAGATTACATGAGCTTCCAAGTAGTTTCGAGAAGGTCGCATTGTTGAAAGTCTTGTCCTTGTACCACTGCTGCAACTAACATCCTTAATTCATCTAGATCTGCAAATGTGTATGTAGCTGAGTAATCTTCCAGACAACTTTGGACAATTAATGTCCTTGTGAGTTTAGATATCATTTGAAAGATGCTTCCCCACAATTTTGTATGACATCCCTAGTAAACCCATTGACATAGACTAGTGTGCCTTTCCTAGGTGGTTTTTGAACCAGGGGTCTATTGGCACAAAACTAGCCATATGCCTCACAAAATCGGGGATGGCCAATTGAGCTAACCCGTTGGGCTAGCCTCACAAAATTGGGGATGGCTAGTTGAGCTAACCCCTTGGGCTATGTAAAAGTCACTTATATTGACATAACTAATAAAATGTTAAAACATAAGTTAATTAAATGAGGTAGTTAGGTCACATGGATATGGAAACTTCTTAGTAAATGAAATAAAAGGGTATATTTCTGTTGTGTCAAATGTCTCCATTGTAATAAACAAATATACTATATATTCTACATGATCCATTTTTAATGTATTCTGCCTTTCTTGTGTACCCAGAAAACTAACATGGTATTAGAGTCGGAAGATCTTGAATCAATTGTGCAATTGAAGTCAATCTAAGTTTGAAGTAGAAGTCACATAGTCTGAGAATAAAGGCAAGGGAAGTTACGAGTTGGAGGGGCAATGTCCCAAAGAGCGCTTAACCTTTTCAGTTACAAACTTTTGAGTCTATTATAACTAGTGAAGCACCACCCGCATAAGACCCGCGAGTAACCGCAGGTCTTCGCTGGTTCTATCGCGAGCCAGGCCTCTCGCATAGAACCCGCGCTTAAGACCCTTACTCGGGCAAACTTGCATAAGACCCGACTACTCGTATAAGACCTGCGGGTTTTGTATAAAACCCGTCGAACCTCTAAAGGCAATTTTTTTTTCTTTTTAGAAATGAGGTGGAGGAAAAGGGAATTTGCATTAAGGTTTTTTTGCATTTTGACTAGTCTTATACGAGTTTTATGCAGATCGTTCTCGAGTCTTATACGAGTCGACAAGTCAATGGGCAGACGAGTCTTATGTGAAAATTTCTCAATGTTACTTTATGCAGAAATCTACTGTTAGATTTGGTTATACTTCTCCTACTTAAACAAGTTATTAATACTGAAATCTTCAGATTAACATCACAATAAACATATAACAGACTTTCACCGATTCAGATCTGAAACATAAAAGTACATGCACAACATGCAAAGTGGCACACAAGATTTTATGGACAACTGTTCTCGAAAAAACCCAATGCGGGAAAACTGGTCTTCTGGCTACTGGAGGGTTTCTATTATTAAGTAGTTTTCTGAATAAATCAAATCTGGGCACCACATTGGTTAACCCGACAGAGAAAAAGATAGATCTGCAGCTAACCTACTGTTCTGAAGCCAAAACCTTGACTTTTCCACACCCTCAAATGGGATTTACAAGACTCAGCCAAATTCTAGCCCAATAAACCCCAACGCTGCCCCTGAAGCCCTTGCGTCAACCTAGTCAGCCTTTGCGCTGGCCTGGAGAGGGCTGCGTAACCCCAAAATGGGTGACGCAGACCCTACACTGCTCTAGAAGGGTCTCTGCACAACCTAGATGGGTCCCCTGCTGCCCAGTGCTACCCAGAAGGGACTGCGTAGCACCTACGTAGCTGAAGTTGCCTCTGCGTTGCGCAGCTGCTGCGTAACTGCTACTGCTGCCTCTACTTCTCTGCGCTGCCTCTGAATGTTGCTCTCTGCCTCTTGCTGATTCTAGGCACTGGAATCAGACCATCCCCTTTGCCTACACTACCCCTCTCGGCCGCTGAAATACTTCTGAAAATTCTTAGCAAACCCGACCCTAGAATTTTAGCTTAGTCTTAGTGCTCTGCTTCCGTGTGTGTGTTCTCCAAATGACCCCAAGCCTTTCCTTTATACTTTTCTCGTTGGGAAACCAACGACCATGATTAGATCTTGAATCGATGGTTTAGATTAAAAGAAAGCTTGATCCGTGTGACTTAAGACAATTCCATCACATGTTTTAATTAATTACCTTTAATAATTTAATTTTCCTAAGCTAGACTTAGGGTCCTTAATTAAAATTATTAATTCATTAATTATCTCCCAAACTGGATGTAATTTCCCAAATCCCTTGCTGGGTTTTGGAGATCTCATGTACTCTAGTCCCTCCACAAATTTTGGGAGCTAGAGCACATCCGATGCTACCCCATCACTCAAGAAAACTCAACACTCCCTCTTAGCAAGGAATGTGCTCTCGTACAACTCTGCTTAACCTCGAAGCTCTGCACTGATCTCTGGTGTGGGTCTCTGCACTGATGCTAGACTTGCTGCCCTTCATCACTGTGCTGTTGTTGCCATTCTTTACTGTTGCCCATGACGCTGCCACTGCCACTACTACATCTGTATTGAAGCTCCCTCTCAATATGTTGCATTGTGCTACCAACTGCTGCATTGCATCTTCAATTGCTGAGAGAAGCAACTGAATCTCCTGCCCAATCTTTGATAGACAAGTCAGTTGGGCTGCATCCTCATCACTAAATCTCCATCGGCTGCTGATCCATGTTGACATCTGGAGGATGATGCACAACTACAACACTGCATTGCGTAAGCAGACTTCCTCTGCACTATTGAAGTCACATCAGCCCCTTGTGCTGAAATCTCTCACGCTGTTGCTGCGCTGTATTGTCCTCCTGAAGCCTCCACGCTGCTGTAGCTCTACTTTGCATAAGCAACTCTGCTCTGTGCTGTTGAAATCACATTAACCCCTACGCTGTTGTTGCTGCATCTGCACTGTGTTGCTCCCCTTCAGCCTTTAGCTTTGTCGCTGCTCCATCCGTGATTCTCTGCACCAACTACTCTACTTGTCCCGCTATTGTCTTAAGCAAGGTTGCGAGGAAGCTTCTCCCCCCTCTCGAACCCGCTCCCAATTCGCGCTTCGAGCGGGAGCGTTTTGGGAGTGCTCGGAAGCGCGCTCCTGAAAACGCTCCTTGAGGGGAGCGTTTTCGGGAGCGCGCCCCCTAAACAGGAAAAACGCTCCATGTTTTCAGGGAGCGCTTTAGGGAGCGTTTTTTAGGGAGGGAGCGTTTTTTTTTTAGGGATGGAGCTTTTTTTTAAGAAATTGGGCGTTTCCGGGAGCCTTTTTTTAGGGAGGGAGCATTTTCGGGAGTGTTTTTTTTGCTTAAAGACTTGGTCCTAAATGAAATTACTTGCTCTCCATTTGCTTAAATCATCCATTTGCCAACCTAATTATACTGTCAATATAATTTGTGTATCAACTATTTTTTAACATATTATGATACAATTCCATTTGGTAATGGCCATTATTTTATTGTAAACCCAGGAAAGGTACGCCCTTTAACAATCTTGAGACAAAATTTCTTGCCATAAAGTGGAATGGATTTTGTTCAAACTAGTTGAAAAGCATACATCATATTCCTTTTATGCAAGGATCAATTGCCAAGATATAAGTAAAGGCTAATTTTCATTAAGGAATAAAAACAAAAGCTTATCTTTAAGACTCATTGTGTTGTAGTTATTATAAGCAGAATATATGACCCTTTGAAACTCAGTATTTAATTCAACAACAATTTCTCTCCACTGTAAAAAGGGCCTAAATATTAAGAAATCATTCTTTGTACTATTGTTAATGCCTTACACCTACTCCTTTCTTACATTGAAACCAAGTTGACAGTCCTTTGCAATCAAGATATGCCATCTTATTGGAGACAGTGATGGATGACCGAAATATTTGTTGATGTTTCATGAATACCTCTACCCTTTTAGGTCATGGCCATATTGCTTGCATGAGATGGGGGCTTGTGTATTTTCCCATCTACTGTTTCTTAGAGATTTTCGACCTTAATGGCAAAGTGGGTAACAAGTTGATGAAAATGCAATTGCTTAAAATTTGGATAATTAATGATATGCCTTCTAGATTGAATTTCCCATTTCCTTAAAAGAAATTAATTTATTCCTTAGCAACACATTCTACGTGTTCTCCACCTGTTGGACATGACGAATACCTAAGCATTCAGCTAAAGTGCAGATCCCATTCTCCCCCTGGGGACTCACTTACGGCTCTAAGATTTTAACTCTATTATATTTTATTAGGCAAGATCCCATTTTTTTTCTTAAGCAGCCATCACATAAAAAAGCATGTGGCTTTTTGCACAATGATATCAAAATCAAAGCCCCAGTTTACGCTGCCTAATGTGACTCCAACATTACAATATCTTACCGTATCTTTTAAGATGATATTTTGTTAGATGTGTTCCAAAAACTAGATGTATCATGTGATTTTCTCAATATGTGTTCATTGTTTATTAATATGCCATCGTTTTAAAGATTTTTAAATCTTTACAACCATCTAGATTTCTATGATTGACAATTTTCACATTATTTCATCCAAGACACCACAGGTTAGGGCTTTTTCATTTTCTTTTAGGTTACATCTTTGGAATTTGTGTAAATATTTTATTGGATCATTATCTTTAAGTGGTTGTCTGACATAAAGTATCTTCTCTTCATTCTTACATCTTTACAAATACCCTTTAACGTTTCTAGAGAAATTATTCTTCATTCTTACGTCTTTACAAATACCCTCTAACATTTCTAGAGAAATTATTCACATTTTTTAATTATATTTTCTGAGGGAAGACAATGTCAACAAGCATTAAGGCCAAGCCTTAGAAGACTACCATTACCACGATCTGCTCAAATTTCAAAAATTAGACATTTCTCATGGCAAGAGGGAAAACAATAGATAAAATAGATTTATTAGTCTTTTCTAGTTTCTAGTAGTTTTTAACTTTTTATAACTGTTGAAACTTGAGTATTTCATATTTAATTTGATATTTTTTGTAAACAATATATGACAATTTAAGTTTGAAGTTTGAAACTTTGAAGTTGGCAGTTATAAGTTTATAACTTATTATGAATTATGAATATGATGCTTCATGAAGTTTGAAAGTTGTTTCATTTCGTTTCATTTTATAACATTTCATTTCATGTTAAATATTATTTTTTGTAAATGTTACACTTAGCTTACAAGTACAACTATGGTGATCAATGAATCGATGATAATAAATGTTATATATTGAATTTTGAAAGCTTGAAACTTTAAGATTGATGAATCATAAGACTCAAGAGTCAATATGTTGAATGTTTCTAACTTCTAGATTAGAAACATAATCTTCTAGATTAGAAGATTATAACTTCTAGATGATTGATGTGATATGGTTCAATCTATGTTTTTATGTTTTTTTATGTCTAATTCATCATTCTACATGCTTTTGTTGACACATATGCATCAAAATATAAAAATATATAAAAATATATATATTATAAAAAAACGCTCCCCGAAACGCTCCCAAACCGAGAGCTTTTGAAAATGGTGCTCCCGCTCTCGCTCCCTCTCCCAATTAACCTTGGTCTTAAGGCTCCTATAGCTCGGATGTGATCCAAGAGATGAGTTGCTCAAGGATCCGGCCACCACTTTGTAGCTGCGATATAGATCCATGTTGCCCCACTTCCTTGGTTCATGAGCGCTCATGGTTGTGTCATCTTTTGACCTGTCGTCCGCCACAATAGCCTTGGAAGTAGAAGCTTCCTTGTCCTTCTTCTGTGGACAATTGTTGGCGAAATGTCCTAGTTCGCTGCACTAGAAACACTTGATCTTGGATAGATCACGCTTCTTCTTCCCTTGCTGCCTCTTTGATGCCAAGGATGCATCATCTTCCTCTTCCTTTTTCACTTTACTGGATCCCGTTCTGTACTACTTCTTGGTGATCAGGTGGAGTTCTTCTTGACGAAGGATTGCCCACATATTGTCCCAGTCGGGAAGGTCCACTCTGCCCAAGACACTTTGGACAAAGGTTTCCCACTCTTCTGTGATCGCATTGAGTGCAGTCTTTACCATCACATCATCCTCCACTTTTGCACCCATGGTAGACAACTGATCTCTGATTGACTATAGCCTGAAAATGAAGGGCTCTATTTCTTCTCCCCTGGTCATACTGAATGACTGCAATTGATTCTCCAGAAGCATCCTCCTATGAACGGACTTCCCTTCATAAAGGGCTGTTAAGGCTTTTCACTTCTTATGAGCTGTTTTCTTTTCAGCTATGTGTGGAACAATATGATCCTTAACCCCATCCATTATGAAACGTTTGGTATGTACTGCAGCTTCCTCATGCTTCTTCAAGAGATCCACAGCAGTCGGCGAGGCCAAGACTTTTTCTGCATGGTCTCTTAGAACAGATGCCTCCATGACTACCAGGGTTCTGGCCTTCCAGACTGCAAAGTTGAACAAGCCATCCAACCTATCCTAATCACGTAGTCCATGAGGTGCCATTGGCTCAGATATACTCTATCGGAACTTCCTCTCCCCACTTCTCTACTGAAGCTCGGATATAGGGTCGTTGGCGAAAAAGGCACCCTCTTATCCCTCTGACAACTGATTTCCTCTCTTGGAAATATGCCAAAACAACAAAATAGCTCTCTTCGATCATCTGATCGATCCGCAGATTTCTTTAGCTATAAACCGTCTGCGAAGTTGATCTCCTCCCGCTCTTTATCTCCCAGTGCTTAGGCTAAATTCTGAATCTTCAGAAATTTAACCCCACCGACAACTTCTGAAGTTTTGCAGCTCTGCTTCCGGCACTTCTGAATCAGACAGCTTCAAATCTGCATCACCCTAGCTGGCCTCTGCGTGAGCAGAAAGTCCCAGCACTGCCTCTGCGCAGTAAGTACATGGGCCCACGTGGAGACTACGTCACCTTGACCTCTGTGTGGCTCTGCTCCCTCTGAAACTGCGCTGTCCCTTCAGATTTGGCTTTCTGCTATTGTTGTTGCTCTCTCTGTTGCTTTTTGCAGCAAGATTCTTCAGTCTTTTGCTGGTGACCCTGCTAGATCTGCAATTGCTCTAATACCATGTGAAAATTTCTGAATGTTACTTTATGCAGAAATCTACTATTAGATCTGGTTATACTTCTCCTATTTAAACAAGTTATTAATACTGAAATCTTTAGATTAACATCGAAGTAAACACACAACAGACTTTCACCGATTCAGATCTAAAACAGAAAAGTACATGCACAATAAACAAAGTGACACACAAGATTTTCTGGACAACTGTCCCCGGAAAAGCCCAATGCGGGAAAACAGGTCTTCTGGCTGCTGGAGGGTTTATATTATTAAGTAGTTTTCTGAATACAACAAATCTGGGCACCACATTGGTTAACCCGACAGAGAAAAAGATAGATTTGCAACTAACCTGCTATTCTGAAGCCAAAACCTTGACTAATCCACACCCTCAAACGGGATTTACAAGACTCAGCCAAATTCTGGCCCTAGAAACTCCAACGCTGCCCCTGAAGCCCCTGCGTCAACCTAGTCAGCCTCTGTGCTGGATTGGAGAGGGTTGCGTGACCCCAAAATGGGTGACGCAAACCCTACGTGAAGTGAACAAAGTTCCTTCTCAAGTTAAATACTCCAAAAGACTTGGAATATAAAAATATCCATGAGGATACAAATATTATTATATAAAATGTATGATGATTGAATTGATTGATTATGTTTCAAATGAGGCCTGCTTATATACCTAGACAGGAGCCTCTTCACAAAAGGTCATGTCTCATTAGACATGCCCTTTCAACCTAATTACTAATTAACTAATTAATCATTATTTATACTATTTTATTCATTACACTACGCTGCCCTAAAAGGGTCTCTGCGTAACCCAGATGGGTCCCCTTTTGCCCAACGTGCTCTAGAAGGGACTGCGTAGCACTTGCGTAGCTGAAGCTGCCTCTGCATTGTGCAGCTGCTGCTTCTACTTCTCTGCGCTGCCTTTGGATTCTGCTTTCTGCCTCTTGCTGATTCTAGGCACTGGGATCAGACCATCTTCTTTGCCTACACTACCCCTCTTTGCAGCCGAAACACTTCTGAAAATTCTTAGCAAACCCTACCCTAGAAGTTCAACTTAGTCTCAGTGCTTTGCCTTCGTGTGGTGTTATCCAAATGACCCCAAGCCTTTCCTTTATACTTTTCTCATTGGGAAACCAACGGCTATGATCAGATCTTGAATCAATGGCTCAGATTAAATGAAAGCTTGATTCATGTAACTTAAGACAATTCCATCACATGTTTTAATTAATTACTTTTAATAATTTAATTTTCCTAAGTTAAACTTAGGGTCCTTAATTAAAATTATTAATTAATTAATTATCTCCCAAATTGGATGGAATTTCCCAAATCCCTTTCTGGTCTTGGAGATCTCATGTACTCTAGTCCCTCCACAGATTTTGGGAGCTAGAGCACATCCGATGCTACCCCATCACTGAAGAAAAATCAACATCTTATACGAGTACGAGTTGTGCAACATTGATTATAATGGAGATGTAATCTTTACCAACTAGGAGTAAAGAAATATAAAGCTAGTTGGGACAGTTGCTTAGAGGAGGTTGAGCAAAGAAGACTCTTTATCCATCCTAGTTACAGCCTTGGAATGTTCTTCATCTTATTTTTTTCTTATTTTGGATTTGATTTGATGCTTTTCTCTATTTTAAATGAGAGGAAATGATGATTGTATTTGTTTGAGGATTCTATTATCTCCATTATTTAAACTTATGATAAGTTATGCTATTTGTTCAAAAGATGTTTATATTAGTTTTTTTTTTTGACATAGAATATATGTTGTCTTGTGAGGACAACTTTGGTTGTGATCTCATGATCTCATGCATATAATCTGCAGAACATCTCCTTTTAGGTGAAGGAAAAGCTATATCCATATTATGTACAAAGCTCCTGCAAAATGCACCTATCCTCCGCATTTTTTGTCTCTCCAACATGCAGCTTCTAATCATCAGTTTTGATTCTGCACAAGATCTACTGGAAAAGGTCACCCAGTTTCATCCATAGAAATAAAGAACGATAATATTGATCTCCACATATCCAATGTGGATGATTATTCAAATTTCAGAGTGTTATGCACAACTCTAGACAATCCGAATATATGTTGTCTTGTGAGGACAACTTTGGTTGTGACGTCATGATCTCATGCATATAATTTGCAGAACATCTCCTTTTAGGTGAAGGAAAAGCTATATCCATATTATGTACAAAGTTCCTGCAAAATACACCTATCCTTTGCATTTTTTGTCTCTCCAACATCCAGCTTCTAATCATCAGTTTTGATTCTGCACAAGATCTACTGGAAAAGGTCACCCAGTTTCATCCATAGAAAGAAAGAACGATAATATTGATCTCCACATATCCAATGTGGATGATTATTCAGAGTGTTATGCACAACTCTAGACAATCCTTGCAAATTTTGTGAATTTGAGTTAGAATTTTTTTGTTAAATTGCATCTCTACCAGTACAACATCTAGAGAGATTCTAAGTGACTGAAGTGACATACACATCAAGTGTTTGGGGTAGTATTCTAAATTGTACTGTTAAACATGAAAATCATGATTAATTGTATTGTATTTCCTTAATAAATGCTTTAAGGAAACACTATCCATGTGGTCATGTGAACAGACGATTACCTACCTCCCAGCTCAAAGACTTGTAGCATCCATATCTCTCTTCTCAGAGATACATGTAGTGAGAATGTTAGGCCAACATTGAGCTATAGGGTGTGGCCTTTTATAATGATTCGGTCGTCACAAGCTTTGGTGGCATCGACAATTTATAAGGTGTCCATGTTTATCAAATCCTTTGACAGGAGATATCCTGCAGACACTGCATCACTGAACATATCCACTGCGATAGGAGATAAGGTACGATTGTAGGAACTTAGATTTAAGATCATCTATGTCCTTGACTTTCGTTGTTTGTTACTTGAGTCAACTTTGAGTAAGAGAGCAAAGTTGCAAATCTGCTATACCATTGATACAACACATCATATTAAGCATTATAGAAAATGTCTCTGAGTTATGGTAAATGTTGCATGTGAAACTTGTATGATATATCTATTGGTTCCATGGTTTTGGTTCTACTGTTTATTTTTATGCTTTTAAATATGAATTTCTCTGGGTTATTTTTGTATTCAAATGCTTAAATTGAGGATTTTTGTATGGCACATGAATTGGTTTTGTGGTTCTACTGATAATTTTTAAGCTTTCAAATAAATTTCATCTTTTCCTCCTGTTTCTTTCCTTTTTCCTTTTGTTTTTGGTAACGTGACTTCTCAAATTGAGCTGGCTGTTGTGGATGCAGTGTTCATACAGCAGCGCTAAATGGGAATATAGAAGTCTTAGAATTGTTACTTAATTTTGGGGCTAGCCCAATAATATCGGACAATGGGAGTAGTCAACCAATTCACGAAGCAGCAATTGGTGGACACATTTTGTGTATGGACCTACTTCAGAGATCTGGGGCAGATATCAATGCTAGAGATGGTTGTGGTTGCACACCCTTACATCATGCAGCTAAGAGAGGACACATTGATTCAGTTTCATGGTTAATACAGGTTCATTCATGCATCAAGTTTGGAAATTGTGGTGCTACACAATGTTTTATCTGCTCTTACAATTTCTATTCAAAAGATATTAATTACATTTTCAAGTAATTGCAGGGTGTAAATGTGTTGGAGAATAATTAATTAGGAAGGTTCATACCATTTATGCAATTACATATTTAGCTTACGTGCATATCATCATGCAAAGGAAGATATTATGTGAATTTTGAATTGTGAATATGTACACACTGTTACTAAAAATACAGAATTTGAGATATCAGTCCAGTGTGAGCACGTAAGGGATCCGATGATATCATTCACATACATCAACCACTTTTAAGGAAGAGTCAGGTAGCAGCACTGGTTGCATTCAACTTTATTGTAATATTCCCAATTAGCCTTGCTAATTGGAATATTTCATTTTTGCTTTATTTTGCCGCTTTAGCTAGAAATAATAAATAAAGTGAGAAATAAGAGGGGTCACCTCACTTTAGTCACCTCACTTTATAAATAAAGTGTTCTTTTCCTAGTAGATTGACGTTATAACTTAAGAGAGGGGGCCTTGGGGGTCCACATGAGTATGATGGGGGGAGGCATCAGGCTGACCCAAGGTAAACTGCGCAGGTCAAAGGAGAGTTAAGTTTTGGAGGGAGTTTGGCATTATAAAAGGAGAGGTTCTCACCTCATTTGGATCATGCATATTTTGATATTGATATTGAGAGCTAGACTTTTGTCTGCTTCAGCACGCCGGTTGTTTAGTCGGTCTGCAGCACTGTTTAGTGCACGAGGTTCTCCGGTCGGAGATCTCACCCTTAGCCTCGGGGGACTTCGAGTGCCTGCCCTGGTAAGGTTATTTCTGGTTTCACCCTTAGCTTCGGGGGACTTCGAGTGCCCGCCCTAGTAAGGTTAATTTATGAGTTCTATCTTTCAGTTTCAGTAGCAGTTTCAGGTGGAGAGTCGGAGAGGAAGAAGCCCTCTAGTGGCTGCGCAGCATGCATATTTTGATATTGATATTGAGAGCTAGACTTTTGTGTGCTTCAGCACGCCGGTTGTTTAGTCGGTCTGCAGCACTGTTTAGTGCACGAGTGTCTCCGGTCGGAGATCTCACCCTTAGCCTCGGGGGACTTCGAGTGCCTGCCCTGGTAAGGTTATTTCTGGTTTCACCCTTAGCTTCGGGGGACTTCGAGTGCCGCCCTAGTAAGGTTAATTTCTGAGTTCTATCTTTCAGTTTCAGTAGCAGTTTCAGGTGGAGAGTCGGAGAGGAAGAAGCCCTCTAGTGGCTGCGCAGACCTAGCAGGAAAAACGCAGTTTCAGCAGCAGGAAGGACGCAGATCAGTTTGGAGTGAGGACGCTGTTCCAGTAGGAAGAGGAAGGACGCAGATCTGAAGGCACAATGATAGATCCGGCCTTGGAGATTGTAGATCTGAGCAGATATTTGCAGATCTGGTTCTGTAGGTTGCAGATCTGGAGGGGTAGCACTAGATCCAGCTTGGGAGATTGCAGATCTGAGGAGATATTGGCAGATCCAGCCTAGATCTGAAGAGAGAACATCGAATCCATTGAGTTGAGATGCGGAGATATTGGCAGAGATCTAGCATAGATGCGAAGAGCTAGCGACGAGATCTAGCCTTGTGGAGCCACGAATGCAGCAGAGAGATAGTAGCGAATAGGACCTTGTATGACTCGGAATCCGACGAATCTGGCGAAGGGCAACGAATCCGATTAGGTTTGCTGTGGTCGATGAGTAGGGTCTTTATGTGGGGTTCTGGCAGCATTTTTCAGTGTTTTCAGCCTTGAGGAGTTGGTCATCTCATCTGGAGGATTTGTGGGTAGATCCGGCCCTTTTGCCAGCATATTTCTTGAGCTTCTGAGCTGTTCCTGAAGGCACAGCGTTTTTGTAGGAGGAGGGTTTCTGGGGGCGATTTTCGGAGGTGGTCCATTTGCTTCACGGTTTCTGGGTTTTGTCCGGAGCAGCGAGTATAGGTGATCTGTAGATTTTTAGTTCATTCCGGCAAGGGGATCAGCTCCTAGCTTCAGTTCACTCCAGCAGCAGCAGTTTACGGCAGTTTCTTCCAGCAGCTGGGATGCAGTTTCTGTAGTAGCCATTTCCTATTTTCTGAGAGGATTCTTCACTTGCCTTGAGCAAGGATAGGTGCCCTCATTCTGATTTTCTTGTACTCCTCTCTATATACTTTCAGATTAATAAAATGGCTCAGTTTTCTGGCATTCTATGTGTAATTGTTCCATGATCTGGTTCAGCATTGTATTTTCTATATCTGTCTGGCATATTTCTGTTTATTACTGGTTATTTCCCTTTGGGGATATTACAGTGGTATCAAAGCATAATTCTGGCTCAGCCTGTGGTCTATGACATCGAGAAAGAGATCATACAGAGCAATAGCAGTTGCAATTCCAGAAACGCAGTTGGAAAAAGGGCCAAAATAAAAAGGGTCAAATTTTGAAGTTTGGAATTAGGAAAAACGTTTTCTGGGTTTTTCTGGGTTTTGGACAAGGATCACTTTCCCAAATTCCTGGGATTTTCTGAATAGTTTTCAGTGGGTAAATCGGAGATCGAAGTTAAGCAGCAGTATGGTTTTGCAGCAGCCGTGCAGTTTCTGAGGAGCCTGTAGGCACCTAGCAGAAAATGCCAATGGCAGGAGATGTGAGTCCAGCTCGATATGCAGCCGTTTTTGCAGAGTGGCAGAGCCTAGGTCGGGCATTCATGGATGCTTTCCCCTGGGAGCGCTATTTTCAGTATCGATGCGGCATCAAACCCCCTGAGCAGCACCAGCACAAGGGGCACGGATACCACCGTGATGACCACCGTGCAGCTAGTAGATTTCATTTGCCCCGGTTTGATGGCTCATCAAACAGTTCGGCAAAGTTCTGGGTGGAGAAGCTGGACATCTATTTCCAGCTTAACCAGATGACGCAGTCAGAGGCCATTAAGGTGGCAACATTGCATCTGGATGGTGAGGCCCGGGATTGGTGGTTCCATGGGATGGTGACACTCGGGCATTCTACAGTGACGACATATGCCGAGTTTACACAGAGGGTGTTAGAGCACTTTGACAGGAGGGATCCGGTGGATCAGTATTTTGTTGAGCTGCTGACCAAGCTCAAACAGACTGGGAGTGCAGAGACATACATTTCAAACTTCTTGAGGATTTCGGTGCTGGTACCTGATTTATCTGCAGCTCGGATGGTTTGCATGTTCGTGGGGGGGCTGTCAGAGCCACTTCGTAGCCTAGTCCGGTCGAACAGACCGGCTACCCTTCAGGATGCTATCAGCAGGACTCGGGACTTACAGGATGTCTTACCCAGGACTCGGACACCTTATCCCTAGAGACAGGCTTTCCAGCCTAAGGGTAAGGACATGACGGCTCCGCCTCCCAAGGCGAATCCTGGACGAGGGCAGTTTGATGATGAGGACAGGAGAGAGCTGAGGAGGAAGCGGGTGTGCTTCACTTGCCGGGAGCCATGGGCACGAGGACACAGGTGTACGGCAGGGAAGGCACACTTCATTGAGGTCTTCTCCGAGAGCAGTGGAGAAGAGGATGAGGACACACAGGATTGCAGGGAGCCTGAGGTTACACCTAGTGTGACACAGGACTCACCATCATTGGAGACCTCCTTGACCGTGCCGGTTGATATCGTAGTGGAGGAGGTAGAGCCTACCCCGATAGAGCCATCCACTGAGGTGATGACTGGAGCCATGTCCGAGTCTTCGGGTGGTAGCAGCACACGACAGATGGGTGAGGTATCAAGAGATATATCTACTATCGATGAGGCACTAGGAGACACAGAGGCATTGGATGATGGTCGCAGACAGCGGTATCATCGGCTTCGGACGGACCTTCGAGCTTTGAGGGAGAAGGCCGCGTCAGTATGGGAGACCATTATGTTGCAGGACCAAGAGCTGGAGGGTATGAGAGTGACTTGTGCCAAGTCGGCGGCCAAGTTGGTCCACATTGGGGAACAGCTGGATTCCCTGATGGTACAACCCGAGAGCACATTGCAGCATCAGATCATTTCCCTTCAGGTATGCATGGATGGGACTAGCATTATTGTGGAGTCATCTCTTCCCGTTGGAGAGAGAGAGGCAGAGCCACCTAGTAAGATCTCATATGTTGACTTGGATAGCGGTAGGAGACGATCAGAGTTGCACAGGGTACAGCATCCATATGTTGAGGTTGGATGGAGAGAGATTTTGAGTTGGTACTCGGTGGAGCGGGCTATGGAACACAATGATTTGGTTCCCTTCTCACGAGAGCAGATAGAAGATGGAGGACATCTTTGGATGGATAACATCCCTCATGCTTGTGTTGGACAACCCTTGAGCCATACACATCATGATGGGAGGTTTTTGCCTACCACCTATTTGATTCTTGATAGGGTCTCATTGATCCTTGAGAAGTTTATATTTCAAAATCCCATGAAGTGCAAAATCAGAAATTTGATTCGGGAGGATGGTAGCCCTCATGGGAGGCGTACCAGGATGAGGAGGAGGAGGCATCCACAAGTGATTGAGTGGATGGGGATGATGAGCAAGGAGCTAGGAGGCTACTTGCAGATCTGTGCTACCAGGCAGCAGGAGGCTTGGCTGCGCTGGTTACTCTTGAAAGAGTTTGGCCATCTCTTGGCAAACACTCTTCTTAAGAGTCGGAGGGTGGAGGAAAGATGGCTGGATACTTGCATCATTGAGCAGCATGGAGTATGTATGCATGGTGTTGCTATGATACTCATTATGTCTTCATCACATGAGTTGTATGATGGAAGTATGGGGAGGCAACAAATTGTTTGGTTGCTTGGTTTGTTTCTGGGAGAGCAAGGGCAGATTTGCTCTCACACCTTGCATGATGTTGCAGGAAGAGGGGATGGCACTATCTCCTTGATCTTTGATGATGACGGGGAAGCACTTCCATCTTGGGGAGTATTCCACACTTGTTGCAGCAGTATTAGAGGAGTCTTTGACAAGGAGCCTGTCCAAGAGCAGAGTCTGGTATTGACGGGAGCTTATTTGCATGAGCTCCCAGCGTTGTCACCCTGGAGCAGAACATTATGGATGAAGTGTGCGCAGCAGAGATATGGTGGATCTATAACCCATAGGTCCCAGGATCACTTCATATTTGTTGCACAAAGAGGAGTTAATGATGATAGAGACATCTATGGCATATTCTTCTTGACTTGGGTTTCCAAGCATGAGGAGGATTATCTTCTTGCAGCACATGGTTCATTCTTCTTCATAACATGCCAAAACACTATGGAGGACTCATTTGCGGATCCATGTGCCATCTTACTTCCAGCATATGGTCAGATTTGTATGGGAGGCTTGATTATGAAAGAGACACATGAGCTGAATGTGCCTTTGAGTATTTTCTGCACTACATGTTCTAATAGGAGCATGGGAGGAGGCATGGCCACCACTACTACATATGTGTTCTCCTTTGATGTGGGCCATGAGATTGATATTCATCCATTGTACAGCCATGGGCAAGTGTTTGGCCCTATGTTGTTGTCATATTCAGCCATTTACTATCCATTAGTAGATGTGATGGATCTTGTACATTGCTTGCCATGTGATTTTCTGAGGTTGCAGTGGATGAGACTGCGCTGTATCCTTGTGAGGGGTTGTTTGCATTATGTATCCTCATGTAACACCTTCAGCAAACATCTCATTAGGATGATCCATGAAGCACATGTCCTATTCTTCATGGATGAATTGTTGTGGGCTAGCTTGTTCTTCGTTGTTGGAGGGACCTTCCTTGGAGGATTGTTCTTCACTTTGCCATTGGAGGGCAATGATTTTGCAGCCCAAGATCAGACTTTCAGCCCACCTTCATTACCAGAGCTTGAGGTGGAAGGAGATTTTCAGGAGTTGCCTTGTCGGGAGGTGGCTCATTTGGTTTGGATGATTGCTTGGGGATGGAGGATCCACATGAGAGAGATGTTCCTCACTTCATGCCTTGACTGGAGAGAGGCGACGAGTTGGCTCACAATTGATGGGCCAGCTTACACAGTCATAGATGCAGAACAGCAGCGGTCATGGTCTCTAGTCATAGCCAGAGGCAGTGAGCAGTTCGAGTCACGGGACTTGTGCGATTATTGGCCACAGTGGCGATGGGATCCGGGAGGACTATCGATTGGCCGGTACCCTGAGAGGCCAGTTTGGGATCCTGGCATTGAGATGTCCCTTCATATCAGGGTGATGCAGGAGACAGAGAGGTTTCAGTGGGACCCAGGCACATTTTGCAGTATCGGCAGGGAGCATCAGCTAGAGAGTAGGCTTGTTCAAGCATTGCTTGAGAACAAGCAATTTTTACCGGATGAGGATGCCACTTGGGAGAGCGAGCAGACTTTACAGCATCCATCACTTCAGTTGCTTGAGGACAAGCAACGTTTTGCCGGGGGAGACTGTAATATTCCCAATTAGCTTTGCTAATTGGAATATTTCATTTTTGTTTTATTTTGCCGCTTTAGCTAGAAATAATAAATAAAGTGAGAAATAAGAGGGGTCACCTCACTTTAGTCACCTCACTTTATAAATAAAGTGTTCTTTTCCTAGTAGATTGACGTTATAACTTAGAGAGGGGGCCTTGGGGGTCCACATGAGTATGATGGGGGAGGCATCAGGATGACCCAAGGTAAACTGCGCAGGTCAAAGGAGAGTAAGGACGCAGTTAAGTTTTGGAGGTAGTTTGGCATTATAAAAGGAGAGGTTCTCACCTCATTTGGATCATGCATATTTTGATATTGATATTGAGAGCTAGACATTTGTCTGCTTCAGCACGCCGGTTGTTTAGTCGGTCTGCAGCACTGTTTAGTGCACGAGTGTCTCCGGTCGGAGATCTCACCCTTAGCCTCGGGGGACTTCGAGTGCCAGCCCTGGTAAGGTTTTCTGGTTTCACCCTTAGCTTCGGGGGACTTCGAGTGCCCGCCCTAGTAAGGTTTTTCTGAGTTCCATCTTTCAGTTTAGTGCAGTTTCGGGTGGAGAGTCGGAGAGTGAGGAAGAAGCCCTACGAGTTGGCACGCAGTCTAGCGAGAGCCTTGATTCAGCCAGGAAAGGGCAGAACCCGGTTGGAGTGAGGTATTGTTCCGGTAGGAAGAGGAAGGACAACGGATACGAAGCGCAGTGATAGATCCCGGCCTTGGAGATTGTAGATGCAGCAGATATTTGCGAGATGCGGTTTTTGTGAGTTGCGGTCTGGAGAGGGAGTAACTTACTAGATCCGGAAGGAGATTGCGGATACGAGGGTATATTGGCGAGATCCCGACCTAGATGCGAAGAGATAACATCGGATCCGGCCTTTGAGGTTGCGGATACGAGGAGATATTGGCAGATCTAGCATAGATCTGAAGAGCTAGCAGCAGATCTAGCCTTGTGGGACGCAGATCTGGAGAGATAGTAGCAGATCCGGCCTTGTATGACTCAGATCCAGCAGATCTGGGCAGAGAGGACGCAGATCCAGTCAGGGAGGACGCAGATCTGATGAGTAGGGTCTTTATGTGGGGTTCTGGCAGCATTTTTCAGTGTTTTCAGCCTTGAGGAGTTGGTCATCTCATCTGGAGGATTTGTGGGTAGATCCAGCCCTTTTGCCAGCATATTTCTTGAGCTTCTGAGCTGTTCCTGAAGGCACAGCGTTTTTGTAGGAGGAGGTTTTCTGGGGGCGATTTTCGGAGGTGGTCCATTTGCTTCACGGTTTCTGGGTTTTGTCCGGAGCAGCGAGTATAGGTGATCTGTAGATTTTTAGCTCATTCCGGCAAGGGGATCAGCCCCTAGCTTCAGTTCACTCCAGCAGCAGCAGTTTACGATAGTTTCTTCCAGCAGCTGGGATGCAGTTTCTGTAGTAGCCATTTCCTATTTTCTGAGAGGATTCTTCACTTTCCTTGAGCAAGGATAGGTGCCCTCATTCTGATTTTCTTGTACTCCTCTCTATGTACGTTCAGATTAATAAAATGGCTCAGTTTTCTGGCATTCTATGTGTAATTGTTCCATGATCTGGTTCAGCATTGTATTTTCTATATCTGTCTGGCATATTTCTGTTTATTACTGGTTATTTCCCTTTGGGGATATTACATTTATATGAAATTCAGAAGTGGTTGAAAGGGTCAACACTCTCTGCTAGGGTTGATGGAGGAGCGTTGGCTGTAGATAAAATTTGGAATGTCGATGAGCATGAAGATGAAGGGAGATTTCCAGCATCAGTTTAAATGAGGTTCATAGTAGGAAGACTTTCCATCATCTACATGCCCATTGTTGCCATCCCTTCCATTGGTTTAGAACTTTAGATGATACTCACACAGACAATACTCCGACTAGAGTGATTTTGTCAAGAAATAAATGGCTGAACCCTGTGAGTTTACACGCTTGCCCTAGAATTTTCCTGGATCTTAGCCCTATAATTTTCGGCCTTCAGGATTACAGTAAATTAGAGTATAAAACTGCAGCAGAAATATCACAATAATCACTTCAGACAACCCCAAACTTCTCGGCAATTCAAGGAGAAAAGCGAAGTTACCAGGATTCGGATACGGATCTGTATCCGGATTCGCTAGTTTTTTTTTTAAATCTAGGATCTGGATAATACAAGGATACGTCAAGTACAAAAAAAATTAAAATATAATAATATCTTTTAATTTTAAAAAACACTTTAGAGTTCGAAAATCAAATACTCCCTGAAAGCATCAAACACTTTTAGAACTGAAACGATTAGATATATTATAAATATGAACACTGGAACACTGAAATGATGCATCCTCCCTCATACATATTACAAAGTAACAAAAAGGATAATATCATAGATAATAATAGTAAATACATTTACATATCTTCAAATGGATCTGCGTTATCTTCTGCATATTGCAACTACATCATGAATAGATGATGGGGATCCTGGAGTGTATGAAGTTGCATCAGTAGGTTGGATTGGTGGTGGAACAATTTCCTCAAGTAGGTTGAGGTGAGTCATGGCATTCAGTGTCAGGTTCAAGTCAGAGATCTCAGGCTCCACATTCCACATCCTGCTCGAACCTTTCTTATACTCTGGTTCAACATGTGATAGGAGACGAAGGTTGGAATGAACATACACAAGATCCACAGCCTTTGTTGCTCCTAGCCTGTTTCGCTTCACTGAATGGATGAAGACATATGTACTCCAATTTCTCTCAGCTAATGAGGAACTAGCAACCTGTGATAACAACCTGGTGGCTAGAGTGGAGAGATGAATGCTATCCCCATCATGGAATTCCCACCAAGTAGTAGGATCAAGATGTCCTCGATCATCCATAGCTACTGGATCTGAAAAGCTACCAGTAGATTGTACAAATCCTCCAAACTCTTGGTATACTTCCATTGCAACTCCCATATCTCTATAAATTTTCGTCAAAGTTGTCTTGTATCCTTGTACCACTTCAGAATCCTTGTTTGGTGTTGTTCTACCAGGTAAAGACAAAATTTTGGAATGATAATATTTAGGGTGCAATGCATAGGCCAAAAGGTGTAATGGCGTGGTCATTTTGTTCCACCTTTTTGTAACTATGTCTTTCACTAAATAATAGAATGTTTCATAAGGGTCATTTTCACTTGCCCTGATAATTTCCCTTATCCTCTCAACATACTATCAATATTTTCATAAAATTCCCCCAAACAAGGTTTATTTGTGTCAAATGCCCTGATCAAGGTCAAAATTGGTTCAGTAAACCGCAAAAGGTATTGGACCTTGTCCTACCATGCATCATCGAGAATGATGGACTTGATTTTTGCCTTCTATAAGAAGTAAAAGTCTTTCATGATTCCCAAAGAGGCTCAATGACCATTGCCTGTAATGCTTGTCTCACCTCCACAAACCTCTTTATGACAAGAGTGTAGGAGGCAAAATGAGTTTCAACAACCTACAAGTTTCAAAAAGTCAAATCTCAAATTAGAAATCATATATAAATTTGTAATTAAAATTATGAGTTTCCAATACAAATAATATTGATTAAAATTTAAATAAGAGTACCTTCAGTAGCTCCAAATTTGCAAAACCCCGATATATGGCTTGAGACATTGAATGATTAGTTATGAACATTTGGATTTCTTTTGTTGCTACATAAATTTCATTAATCCATTCAATCTCACCAATCTTGGCAAGCATAAGGTTCAGTGAATGCACTAGACATGGAGACAAATATGTGATCATATCGACCCTCCACAATCAACCTTGCAGCTTTACAAACTTGTGCGTTGTCTGTAATGACTTGGAAAACATTATGTGGCCCCACACTTTCTATTGCCTCAATAAAAATTGTGGATATGAAAGCTACATCTTTCTCTATTTCACTGCAGTCAACGGCCTTCAAAAACATTGGCCCTTGGGGGCATACTGCAACAACATTAATTAATGGACGGTTTCTTTGGTCTCTCCATCCATCAGAAATGATGGACACCCTTGTTTCTGCCCATGTATCTCGGATTGCCTGTAGCTCTCTATCCACAGATTGTCTCTTTAATGCCAACAAAATAGTGCGAACCTTTTCATATCCAGGGTTTTTGTACCCTTTTAGCGCTTCATTAACTGCCTTAATCAATTGTTGCCAATAAGGGGAACGCACCAAATTGAATGCTAGCCCATTTGCATAAATGCAACGAGCTACATGTTCATCGGCTATGTCTCTACCTTGATTATTGAAAGTTGCTTCAAGAGGGCCTAGAGTGGGTCTTTTATTAGTTGTGGCAGCAGGCTTAGATGGCCATGGAGGCCTAGTTGTGGAGATTTGAACTGGGTGTTTTCCCTTAGCTAGCTTCTTGCAAAGATGCATAGAATTTCATTTTTCCAAGACTCAAACCTTGGCCAGGTTTTCCATTTACATCTTTTGGCCCAGTGCATACTTGCACCCCTGTGTTAGTTTGACCAGTGAGATGGGCCTTCACTCTAGTATGTGAGCCATTTTTTATATCTTTGCATTCATTGCATTTCCATTTAAATGAACCACCTCCAGGGTTTTTTCCAATAATCTCCACATACTACCATAGAGGAGATTTTGGATCTGTTTTGATGATTTCCCCTTCACGCTGCTCATGCTGTGATGCTTTCATAATATTAATAGTCTATAGGTTACCTCACTGCATATAAAATTCAAGTTACAATATATATTAATTATCAATCCACAATTAAAAATTTAGTGGCAACATAAAAAAACTTGTAAGTAGTTGATCCTGTTTTAGAAATGAGTTGCTAGATTAATCATTAATAATTATATTATATAATTATAACAATTAAAAAAAATGTAAATATACTATATAGTTTTTATATTATATATATAGCTTTTAATAAAAACTATATATATAATATAAAAATTATATAGGTATATTTTTATATATATAAACTTGATAGTAAATACTAAAACTATACAAACATACAAATAGTAAACACTATAGACCACACTTCATAATTTAATATTAAAAGTTAAATACGGTATAAAGTTTATAAATTTTATGCCATATGGGAATTGGGCAGGTGATAATAAAATTTAAATTAAATACAATGGAAAGTTTTAGTTTGGGGCACGTAATATTAATTAATTTAATTTAAATAAAAAATGTAACACATGTCATCAAATTAACTATAATATATACTATATCAAAATATAACTATAATTTATAGTATATAAAACTTAAAAGTTAAAACCTTAAAACGACTTAATACAATTTTTTTTTCTAAAATTTATCACCGCTGCATACTATACAGGGTATATGAAGCAAACAAAGTTCCTTCTCAAGCTTAAATACTCCAGAAAACTTGGAATACAAAGATATCCATGAGGATACAAATATTATATTATAAAAGATATGAGATAGATCATTGAATGTTACAAATGAGGCCTGCTTATATACCTACGCAGGTGCCTCTTCACGAAAGGTCATGTCTTATCAGACATGGCCTTTCAACCTAATTACTAACTAACTAATTAATCACTGTTTACATTATTTTATTCATTACATTGCCTTCCCCTCAAAAAGCTTTGTCCTCAAAGCTTGTCGATGAAAGGCCTTGATTTCTTTTCCTGCTACAAATATCTTCTCGTCTTGGGGCAGTCATCTTTGTTGATACAAGTTGATATGATCCTCTAAGTGACAAACAAAACTGTCGCACTGAGAATGGATCGGACCATCCTAAATCAATCTTCTGTGGAATCTTACGGCGACTTGAAACTTGTGATGAATTATCACTTGAGCATATTGCACTAACATTAGTATTCTTCAAAACATCGACTTGTTTATGTTCTGAATACATAGCTCAGTCGAGTTGTCTGCTCCCGTGATTTGGATGTCGATAGGGAACCTTTTTTGGTTTGCCTTTGATTTTCTTTTAGCAAGGATGTTATTGAGTAGGTGACAGGACCTTCACTTAGTATGTTCCTTGTTTGAACTGCAACATCGAAGTTTGTATCTTTTGTAACTTGCTCGTCTTCTTCTTGAGTTGTGACATTTACTGTATCAATGTTCGTTCTGTCTTCAACTTGAACTTCTATATTTGGAGATTTCGATGCTTCATTTTCGACAAGTTGTTGCACCTTGTTTTCCAACGACTTCTTGTCTTTCTTCAGCTTCTTAATTTGCATTAGTAATTTATTGTTGTGGTCCTTGAGGCGAGCAACTTCTTCATTTTTGTTTGTTGTGATTTTATCAATTTCCTTCTGCATATTTTGTATCACCTTTTTACCTTCTTGGAAAATTACTTTCGAAATTTCTTGTACGTCTTCAGGCGTCACGAAATTTGGCTTCAATTTAACGTCTTGCAGCATTATTTTCTTCTTTTTGTAGGAAAATGTCAAAAACTTCTTTTTCGTATTAAGGATGAATGAACCTAGTGATTCCATCCAGAGCGAACCCAGAACTATATCACTATTATTAGAAAATAAGGTTTTAACGGTGAATTGCGAGACAAAGGAATACTCCCCAATACTTAGGTGTAAATTCTCTATGTTGTATTGTTTATTATTTGTGTTAAATGAATTTGCTTCAGTTATATTTGATTCAGGGATCACTAATTGGTTAGCACATTCGGTACTAACATAATTATTCTTTCGAGTAAAATCGATAGATATGAGAACCTCTTTTCCCACAAGTGACCCTTTGATTTAAATTAGCGCATCGACACACATACAATAATTTTTAGGAAATCTTCCCTCTTTTAGTTCTGTTTTGGATGCCATTTTGTCAGACAACTTTGGGGTTTTTAAGGGTGACCCTTCCTAATATTTATAATCTTAATCGTCCTTGGTTTTGAATTTGTAATAACTTCAAAATACTTTTTCAATACTTAAACCTTTAATAACCTATTTTTCCTTTTATATACCTTCTAACTTTAATAATGATTCCTTAATATTTTAAAGAAATCCTTAATAATATTTTTCTTTTCGTTTTTTTTTTAATTACTTCCTTGATTTCTTTTTATGAAATCTTCTTTAATTACTATGTTTGACTTTCATAATAGTTTTTTTTAATTTTTTATGAAAAGTTACAACCTTAGTGAAACGTGGCTATTCACCTATATTCACCTATAAAATATATGTCCACTTATGTGTATTTTTCTCGGTTAATTTTCTTCACGTAAAAGTAAACTTACCATTCACATAGAGATTTTTTAATTCCTTTTGTTCTTATTTTACCTTGCAAATACCATGGGCAGTTACCATGGGCTTCTAAAACCACCAGCTTGTAAACCACTTATAGAATAATCAAAATAACCTTATCTACTCTTCCTTCTTTCTTTTTCCTTTTTATTTTTAAATTGTCTTGGTATGTACGTATATGTACTTCTTTATATATATCTCTTTTTTTCTTTTATATATATATATATATTTGACTATATATATATTGCTTTTGCTTCTTTTTTTTCAAAAAAATCTTTTTTTTTCTTCAAATTTTTAATTTTGGCCAAAGGCCTATTGGTGAAAATGGAGAAACTCCAAGACTGGTAGGAAAATGCTTCGACGACAACAATGTTGACAGATTTTTGATGGCCAAAGGCCTGGACCGAGGAGCGTAGTTTTGTGCAGCGATGAGCGGCTAGAAGATCAAACTGCTTTGATACCAAATGAAGCGAACAAAGTTCCTTCTCAAGCTTAAATACTCCAGAACACTTGGAATACAAAGATATCCATGAGGATAGAAATACTATATTATAAAAGATATGGGATAGATCATTGAATGTTACAAATGAGGCCTTCTTATATACCTACACAGGTGCCTCTTCACGAAAGGTCATGTCTTATCAGACATGGCCTTTCAACCTAATTACTAATTAACTAATTAATCACTATTTACATTATTTTATTCATTACAGTATAGTAATCCAGAAAACCAGTTAAGGGAATGCCAACAAAGTGGCTCCACACGGTGGAGGAAGCTCGAGAGTTGACACACAGTCGAATCAGTAATCCGAAGAAAATCGTTTAATGGAATGCCCGGAATGCCAGACACGGTGGAGGAAGCTCAACACACAGTCGAACCACTGAGGAGGTGACATGTAGAAGGAGGTGACACGCAATCAAATTTCAAAGTGCCACAACGCATATCCGAACAAAAACGACATTTAAAAAAATTCAAACGCTAAAACAGGTTTATGTCATATTTTATTGCCTCAACAGTTTTAAGATTAGTAGGAAACATAGTATTAAAAACTGAACCGGTGATCGGACTGGTGGACCTAATGAACTGGGTTTCGAATCGGAACCAGTCAAACCGGGACTGGTCAGATCTTAATGAACCGGTTTTTAAAAAAATACATTAAATATTTTTTTTTTGTAAAGTGGCAGTCTATTCATCTATTAATGGTACAAAGAATACAAAGATAAATTACAGTCATTCAGGGAGGTGGTCGGCTGCCCAATAGAGGGAAACTAGCCCTGCCACCTCAAAATCTTGAGAGTTCTGCTGATCATTATAGGCACAAAAATAAAGAGTACTTAGAAAACAAAGGGCTAAGTCCCAAACCAGAGTAACAAAAGAACATAAAAAACCTGCTAAGAGCTAGTTTCAGTCAGGATTTCCTCCTCAATCCAACAAGCATACAGAGAGGAGGGCGGCGTTGGACAAGCTCTATCTGTTGTGGTTTATGTCTTGACCTTGTCCTCCTGCTGAGTGTCTTGCTAAGGAGGGGTGACTGCTGGAGGCTGATTGGAAATTTGAGGAGGGGTCATTGCTGGAAGCTAAGGGGTTGCGGCTCGCTCCCCATCTGATGAAGAGTCGGCCTGATACCCTTCAGGAGGATCAGTGTTGGTGTTGCATGCTGAGTAGATGAATTGGTTCTCATATCCACCACGAATCTTGAAGTATGGTTGGGGCTGGTATCTCGAGATGGTGGATTTGTGGCAGGCCTTACTGTTGGGCTCGGCCATGTCCTCATCACCCTCTCGGCTTATTTTTCGACTCAATAAGGGGGCAGGATCCCAAATTTTCTGCGGTAGGCCGTGTAGTAGCTCAGCCTCCTGCCTACCACCTACTGGGAAAGCAATTTCCCTGTCATGTGCCATGGCATCCCAGATCTGAGTGGCCGTGAGTGAGGCAGAGTGTCCTTTGAGTATGAGTCCGTTAATGCGCTCTGTTGCCAGCTGCCTTTGACAGAGCGACCAGGAAAAGAGGTTTTTCATGTTCCAGTACCTAGCTGTTGCCGACTCATTGTGAGAATTCAAGGTTTGGCAATGCTCCTCTTCCACCTAGTCAACCAATTCCCAGATGTGGTTAGGAATCCCTACCTCAAAATTGTCCTGGAGATGCAGGGGAGCATTATCTTCCTCATTAAATATGCTAGAGGCATTCTGTACTCTTCGCCCCTGTTCGCTGCGACGACATGATTGTCTCGCCCTACGCATCCTGAGAAACATAACCCGAGCCAGATGGAGATGGAGCTAGGTGATCGAGGGAGAATTCTCGGTGTAATGGCTAATGGTCTTCATGGGGATGCACTAGAGGTTGTAGCAGCTTATGGCGTGCTCGGGACTACCCATAATAATGGTTGGAGCATGCAGAGGAGACCTCCCCCGGATGGCATTCATGGCATTTAATGCCCTAATCTTCATGCTACGGTTGGAGTGAGAGCCACTTCTATTACCTTGTCCTTTTAATCGTTTATTCTCGCATCGACACGCCCTTCCACCTGCTCCTGTTAAGCGTTACGCTCCTCATTAATGGGGCAGTTGTCAATGTTGGGATGCTCACTCACATCCAGGTTGTTAAGGTCCTGCCTAGCTTTGATCATGCAACGATGCTTGAGGTCCGAGCTGGGCCAGCCAGCTATCAAAGTCTTGGCTGATGACCGGGTTTTGACCTTCTACTCCTTCATTGGCAAGCTTGTCGGCAACCTGATTGGCACGCTTTTTGACGTGGTGGAAGGAGATTGCTCCTCGTCTGTTGATGAGGTTTTCCAGATTATTGAGGTTGGATTCTAGGTGCCAGCTAGAGGAAAGTTTGGAGGCCTTGGAGCTGTGTTGAATTTTGGTAGCTAGATGGATGGTTACTTGGGAATCTCCTTGTTGAAGAGGTAAATCCCCTCTGCGGGCAGAGGCGATCCCTGCTAGCCCAGACCGGGTCTAACAACAATCGTCACACGCTATAGTGCAGGTTCCTAATTGCAAATAAACCAACTAGCGATGACCTGGAATCCAACGCTATCGCTTGTAGAGAAAGTAGCGCTCCCGTTCCTTAGCTCTGGCAGATCACGATCCTCACAATCTTCGTGATCGGACACCTGCACACGCAAGAAACAAAACAAACGCAAGCGTAAAATCCAGTATATGCAACTATATGTCAGTCAGAGAAGACATAACTCATCATCATAATCAACAACAAGAGTGGATCTGGGCTAGTAGGGATCGCCTCTGCCCGCAGAGGGGGTTTACCTCTTCAACAAATTGGCGACTCCACTGGGGATGGGACAAGTCTCTCTCTTCGGATGTCTCGACAATGATCTCCTTGCTTGGATTTGGCCTTAAGGGAATGAATCAAGGCTCTTGGGAACTTGGAGATTAGCTTGCAAAGGAGATGGGCAAGCTTTTATAGATGGAGGAAGAGGAGTTGGGATCCCTATAATCATGGGATTGGCCCTATCCTCAAGGAAGCTTCCATGAGAGGTGGCAAACCACTTCCTCTACATGGAGATTCGGAGCCAAACCTCCCAACTCAAATTAGATGCCAGTTTATGGATTATTTAGGACGAAAGTTCCGCCATTTATTTTTAAAAAACACTCCTTAAAATGGCTGGCGCGAGTGCGACACTGAGATAGAGCGCCAATTGGCGCGCCCTATATGAAGGATTTCCCCCATTGGCGCGGGTACTGAACTGGCTTCCCGCGCCAATGAAAAAAGGGGTGTTTTTAGGGTTTTTTACAAGGATTTGTCTTCAGGGCAAGGAAAGCTCATGTTCTGAGGGATGTCATGAAAGTGGTTTCAAGTCATGTCACTGCTCACAGGTCACGGAATGAGCCCTCCAATTGTGCGGGATGGGGAATTGCAAGGACGGTGACAAATTGCTGTGTCACACTCCTACTATTAGAGGAAATAGATTTTCCTGATAGGCAATGTGGAGGCCCTGAGTTAGGCCTTCAAGCTCGGCTGCATTATTTCTTACCCATCCTAACGAGTCACAGTAGATTCTGAGAATTCTCCCCTGTTCATTGCGGAAAAGGCCTTCATATCCCGCTTTCCCTGGATTCCCTTTGGAAGCTCCATCATAGTTAAGTTTGAAGAAACCTCTGGGAGGGGGGCTCCAATGGTCTGGATTGGATGGATTTCTGACATGGCTTTTGGTCAACTCTAGGGGGGTTCCTATTTGGGAGATTCCAGCTTTGCAGAATGATATGTTCCTGGGTGGAGGTAGGAAGATCCGTTTGCATCCAGGTTCTCAGAGAGAGGGTCTCACTGATATGCCGAAAAATATTCATCCATTTAATCTCTTTGTTGGTGTTTTGATCTTTGAAGATGCGTCGATTGTGTTCTTTCCAAATCTCCCAAACCAGAAATCCTGGGGTGAGCTGCGAAATTTTGTTGAGGAGATTGCTTTGAAAGGGGTCATTAGTCCACTGGCAGATAGATCGAATGATATCTCCACGGGCCCGATTAGTGCGCCTATTAATGATAGCTACCCTGTCCCAGAGTTGATCAGAGAGAGTGCATTGATCCAATAGGTGATCCATCGTTTCTGAGTTGTTCTTGCAGAGATGGCAAAAGGAGGGACCTTGGAACCCTCTGACCAAGAGATTTTCTCGAGGATGCGCCTTTTGCTAAGAAACGAAAGGAACGTAGCCACCTTTGGCCACAGGTTGGTCGTCCATATGTTGTTCCAAATCTTGTCTTTAAAAAGATTTAAACCGTTGAGAGTTAGATGATGAGCCTCTTTTAGTGTGAACCTTCCTATCAGTTGATGCCCCCATTGTAGGATGTCTTTGCCATATGTGCATTTGATTTTCCTTTTTTGCAGCTCAGACCATAAGTTATCCGGGATTTCTCCATTCAAGGGATCCTGCCAGTTGGTGGGATGCTTCTAGGTTCTCATTGTCCGGGACTTAGAAGGGGCCCAGAAGGAGTCCACCGTGTTGAGGTTAGAGTACTGAAGATGCCTTTGCCATTGAGGAAGATTGAAGAGGCTGGAAAGTCTTGGCAACTATTGCCGGGAGTCTTCCCAGAACATGGTACTTCTTCCATCTCGGATTTCCCAGAAAATGTGGAGTTGTATAAGCTGAGGTTGCATGTTTGTCGCATTCCAGATGAGGGAGCCATTACAATCCATATTGAATCTGATGAGATCTTGTCGAGGCCATTCAGGAGAGTACTTGCTAGCCCAAAGGGTCGCCCAAGGTGTAGTGGGTTTGGTGAGCCAAGTCCACCATATCTTTGAGCCTAAGACAACATAACTGGAGGTCGGGTTCCGTAACCCCAGACACCCCAAATGTTTGGGGGTACAAACAATATCCCATTTGACAAGTGCCCATTTCTTTTTGTTCTTGTTTCCTCCCCAAAGAAATTGTCGCGGCATATTTCGGATCGCTTTGAGTACCCACTTAGGAGTTGCAAGGATGGAGAACAAATAGAGGGGCATGGATTGGAGTACATATTTGATGAATACAAGTCGGCCTGCGAGATTGAGCGATTGAAAGGTCCAAGAGTCCAATCTGCCCTGAAGTTTACCTAGGAGATCCCGCTAGGAAGAGTGTTTGAGGGTTGTATCAGTGAGGGGGGCTCCCAGGTATTTTGAAGGAAGGCTCGCAATGGCGAAGCCAAGGATTCTGGCAATATTGTGCTGGGTGATAATAGAGGTGTTAAAAAGGAAGATTTGAGATTTGTCAAGATTAATGGTGGTGCCAGAGGCTTCGGAGAATAGGGTGAGGATATGGTGGAGACAGAGGGCTTCCTGGATTGAAGGGTGCCCCGTGAGCAAATTCTCATCTATGAATTGCTGATGTGTGTGAGGCCTAGAATTGTGGAGGAAAAGGCCTCTTGAGCTTCCTTCTATGACAATCGCTTTGATAGATCGGCTGAGGCCTTCTGCCATGAGAATGAAGATGAAGGGTGAAAGGGGATCGGCTTGCCGAATGTCACACGAAGGGGAGAAGGTATCAGTGGGTAAGCCATTGACCAGGATTGAGAAGAAAGTCGAGGAGATCAAGGAGGATATCCATTGGACCTAGGTTTCCGAAAAACCGAAAGCCGTGAGTACCTTTTTGATGTATTCCGGGCTTAATTTATTGAAAGCCTTTAATAGATCAGTCTTGAGGAGCATTCCGGGGCTTTTTGTGACTTTGAGGGAGAGGATTATCTCATGGGCCATGATGATGCCATCCAAGATTTGACGACCTTCCATGTATCATGTTTGCTCAGGCGGAATAAGAAGGGGTAGGAGAGGCTGGAGATGGCTTGCCACAATTTTGGAGACAATTTTGTAAATGACATTACATAGTGAGATAGGTTTGTACTTGCTTGGAGAGGCAACATTTTCTTCCTTTGGGATGAGAGTGAGGAAGGTGGTGTTGAGGGCCGAGAGAATCCATTTGGAGTGCCTTGATTCCTCAACAATTTCCAAGATCTCTTCTTTGACCATGTCCCAATAGTGATGGAAAAAGTTTGCGGTAAATCCATTCGGGCCAGGGGCTTTTCCATCTTGAGCTGGGCGACCACAGTATCCATTTCCTGCATAGTTACTTGTCTCATGAGGAGATCATTCTGCTCCTGGGTGACGAAAGTCAGGATGTTTTCAGTTATTTTGTTGATGGCTTCTGATCGATCTGGTAGGGGTTCCGTGAGAATCTCTTTAAAGTGGTCCACTAGCTCTTTTGCGATTTCTTCGTGCTTTTCCACATGCGTGCCTTGGGTCGTGTGGAGAAAGGAGATGCGATTGTGCATTCTGTGCTGAATGGTAGACCTGTGGAAGAATTGTGTGTTTCATTCCCCATCTTGAAGCCATTTGATGTGTGATTTTTGGTGCTAATAAATTTCTTCTTGCTGTCTTCTGGCTTCTAGCTTGAGGGTCAATTGCTTCTCCTGAAGAAGGGTGTCTTCAGAGTGGCCATCAAAGATGATGGTTTGTTGAAGCGTTGCCATCTGTTGCTCGAGCATCTGTTGATCTTGAAATATGTTCCCAAAGGTGCTTTTATTCCAGTATTTTAGCTTGGCTTTGAGAGCTTTGAGTTTTTGTTGGAAGCGATGCATTTTGGATTTGCCATGCATTTCCATGCCAGACCACCAAGTTTGAACCATATCCATTAAATCCTGATGGGTCAGCTAGAACTTCTCAAACCTGAAGGGTTTTCTGGAGGCCTTACCTGGTCAGTCCCAATGGAGGTTGATTGGCCAGTGATCGGATCTTGCTGAGGGCATGATCGTGGCAATAAGCTCACCTCCCCTAGTGATGAAGTTTTTTGCAACAAAAAATCGGTCCAGACGACAAGCGATTTGATTGTTTCATCCTCTTTTATTGTTCCAGGTGTATAGCCCATTCGTGGTGGTGATGTCCACCAGATCATGTTCTTCGATGAAGTCTTTGAAGATTGTCGTGTCCGGATCGCTTCAGCTTCTGCCTCCTTTTTTTTCTCCCAGATTCTTTATCATATTGAAGTCGCCCCCAAGTAGCCAGAGCTGATTTGGGATTTGATGTTTGAGCCAAGTTAGGTACTAGAGTAACTTCGTCTTTTGTTGTAGGAGTTGAGGGCCGTAGACATTTGTAACAAAGCCTTTCATAGAGGTTCCTTCCGGATGGAAGGAGGCAGTGATGGTGTTTCTTGTGATGAGGAAGTCACTAAGGCCAATCTCTCTTGGATTCCAAGAGATTGTAAGGCCTCCAGACGCTTCGTTAGCGTCCACCGAGACTGAAAGGTTTCCTTTCCATAGTTTGGTCATCAGCGTTTCCATGGAGGTGCTTGTGCTTTTGGTTTCTTGAATCATAAGAATACTAGGATGGTCAGCTGCTATTTTCCTTCGAATCATTCAATGCTTAGAGGGGTTATTGATTCCCCTTATGTTCCAGGAGATAACCTTCATTAAGAACGTTTGATAGGGGAGAAGAACCGGGTTACCTGGGCATATTGCCCAGACTCCCCGAGGGTGTGTCCCACTGCGATCAGTCTTTCTCCCTCTCTTTTTACTGTCTCTCTATCCTTTTTTCCCCTCTTGAAGGATTCCTCCTTAGATGCCTAGGGTTGCTCTATCCGGAACCGAAGTGAGCGTCTGGATTTGTCTTGGGGTGATGGAGATGAAGGCCTTGCGCTTACATGCATCTTCCATACCCAAGATGACCATATCCCCAATATCGAAGTCTATGAGATCCTCTTCCATAAGGGCTTCCTATGTTCCCTCATCCCCTTGGAGGGAGGGTATTGTCGATTGAGTTTCGAGGGTTTGTTGAGCTTTGCCTTTTGCTTGAGGGGGGATGGATTGAGAGGGTGCATTCTGAGCAAATCCTTGTGGTTCTTGCATGAGAGGCGACTCCCCTTAGGGGTTTTCTTGAGCCATATCTGTATCTACAGGTTGCTTGCCCAAAATATCAAAACTATTGCTTATGGAGGGGGGTATAGGTGGATTATTTACCGCATTTTTTAATTTTTGGCATTTTCTGTGGTGTACCTTTGTGAAACCTTCTGCATCTGGTGTGGCCTTTGCTTTGGAGGGCTAATCTTCTAATTGAGAGGACATTCCCAGAACAGATGTCCATGCTGGTGACATTTTCTGCATCTGAACAGAACATGCTCGCAATCCATAGTTTGAATCCATTCAAAGTCTTCATGCTGAAGAGTGATTTGAGTCTGGCAAGGTTTTATCTATGTGCATGTAAATACATATGCGTGCATACGATGTGTACTTGTTGATCCTTGTTTGATCTGCAATCTTGACGAATTCTCCCAAAAGTCCCCCGATTTCCTGAAGAGTGAGTTCATCCCAATAGTCCTGGGGTAGAGAATAGAGCCTGGCCTAGACAGGAGCCCAGGACAAGTCTTCTTTGTCTGGGTTGAAGTGTTCAACCCAGTTTTGTAGATAGAGACCCGCTGAGTTGAAAAAATAGGGCCCTCTGTCCATGATTCAGTTCTTGTCCTCAAGATAGGTAAAGTTGATAATGAAGAATCCTTTTGGGCCTAGTTGAAGACCTATATGCCCTTTCGACTTCCAGTTGTCCGCTATCCATCCTCTGAGAGCTCGTTTTGTGGGCCAGATCCCAATAAATTTGCAGATTAGTGCGTGATCACGCATGAACTGGATTTTGGCATTTATATTATGTGCCGAAATGACCAATCTGGGTCGATCTGCGCATTTCGGAATGCACTTAGAGGTTGCATGTGCCTCTTTGTCCTGTGGTTTTGGAGTTGACTGGGTCTCATCATTGCCTGCTACTGTGTATGCAGGGATTTCCTGATTGGCCATGTTTGCTTGATCACTGGGTGGAGCGGCTCCCGAGGAATGGCCTTGGGAGAGGGCCTAGGCCTCTCCCGTTGCGTCTGCCATGGGCCCTACAGAATAATCAGGGAACAGTATTGCAGGAGGGCATTGGTCGGCGACGACAATGGCTGGAGGGTTTTGCAGGGTTTCATGCGAGTTGAAACCCTAGCTCTCTAATTCTCTGTCCGAAGCAATAAATAATTAATTTTTAATTAAAAATAACTATTTTTAAGATTTTCAACCATGATTCCAGCCAATAGAGACAAAATATGCAAAGTTTTCTCATTTATATACCATGTAAAGGTGAATATATCAAAATGGCATCGAGTGCAATACATATCATCGACAAAATACATAAGCAATGAGGCTCTAAATGGCCTCTAGAGTTCAAAAACAAAGCCTACAAACTATGGGGCTGCTGGCCTACTACAAAACTACATATATGATATTAGTGATCAACATTATCACTTGAAACTTCTCATCATGATCAAACTTAGTTGGTTGAGTCTTGACTCCCAAACTTTGCAACTGCTTGAGTCACAAACTTCTCTATTGGTTCAGTGACTTGAGTCTCAAACTTCTAAAGGCATTCTGCCCTAATATGCCCTATTACTTAATTTGGTGCTCCACATGGCTTTACATGGCCTCCTATCCCAGCCAAGTGTTTCTTGAACCTGTAAATACCCCCTCCTACAATAGATTTTTGTCAATATTTACAGATCATTTTGCCTTCAATCATATCACAATGAGCCCATGCAGTATCCTTGGATTTTGGAGGTATGATGGCTACTACTTAGCTCAAACTCTATGTTGTTCACTACTCCAGCAAAAACTCAACACTCTCCAAGCTCTCAATCAAACTCACAAAAGCTCAAAATGAGATGTGTGAGACAAATGAGAGGGTACCCTTGCTTTTAAAGGATTGGGGAGGGTGTTTTTGGAGGGAAACAACCCTTATTTTCCCTCCAAAACCACCCATTACTGGCCAAATCAGCGTTTGTGGGTCCCTTTTGCGGTCGTGGTAGCTAACCGACATATAGACCAACCGATTTATTGATAAACCGGTCAATTAGCACTGGTCGGACCAGAAAAATTGGCCAAGCCCCTCCCTTAACCGGGTTTTCAGGCCGGTTTGACCGATTACCAGTTTGAACTGGTCGATTTTGAATACTATGGTAGGAAAGGGAGACTAATGAGATGGAGAAACACAAAAGGATGCCGCCCATGTTGATCACACCGAAAAGGGGAAATTATAGATTGATCATGATTCTGAGGGGGTGCCCAAGAAGATAAGGTATATTCAATGAGGGGTTCTTCCTTGAGACCATACTCAGAAGGGGGACAGGGCTCATGATCACTCGATACACTTGAAAAGGGGCGAGGGAATCACTTGTGGAAGACTTTAGGTGATGAACAAGAGGATGAGGCAAAGGGGAGGGTGAAGTATTATATTCAACGGGTTTTTCCTCCTCAAAATCACCCTTTTCATGTAAGGGAAAATAATGATCCTTCTTCTCAAGGGTGTTGATGGATATGTCATCATAAATAATGCCTCAGAGAAAGGGGACACCACTCTCAACCTCATCTTCCTTGTCGGTGTCATAAATGGGAGTACAATCAAATTAAGGGCCAACAATTTTCCATTTACCCTTTTCAATGTGGAAATATTCTTCAATTTCATCTTCCAAGGGGCTAATGGGATCACCTTCCTCAAGGTTCTCAAAAGGAGATTCATCGAGAGTAATATCCTTGAGAAAGGTAAGGTTAGTCTCAACTTCACTTTCCATGGACTCATCCTTCGCAACACATGTGTTCTCAAAATCATCCTTTTCATCATGTGGACCCAAGGAGGATTCATCTTCCCATTCATTACTTAGGTTCTCAAGGTATTGATGATGCTTAATGAAGACTTCCTCTTGAATGCTCAATGCGGGGCATAATTGAAAATGTCTAAGAAAGCCATCAACGAACTCCTCAATAAATGAGATGCTCCTAGGTTCGTGATTTTGTAACCAAGAGTTATGACCATAAAGGGAGTTGAAGAATAACAACATAAGGAAATCTTGGTGGACCACTTTCTCCTTTGAAGTGTGTGCATTAAATGTCTCCACATGGTTAATTGCGGAGCTTGGGTTACCATCAAACACAGGTACCCCATGTACCATCCTTCTTGTGACATGATTGGGGTGCCCAGGGATGTTAGCAATGTCCAAAGCGGGAAATTTATCAAAGAGAGACAACCTATTTGAGATATACATGAAAAATATGTAGGAGTCGCTAGGGTGAATTTGAAGATGCCTAGAAAAATGCTTGCTTCACCCTACAAGCATCGACCTTAAAGTTCAATGAACAACTAGGGCTTCGTTCTTCCAATGGAGTTGCCAATAATGATGTGTCAATGTGTCGTATGAGGAACAAACCACACGTCTCGTGTCCCTGGAAATGACACTTGAAATGTTACCACTCAAACCAACAGGGGACCTAAAAGGGACTCCTAAGAGGGAAACTATTAGGCCAAGGGCAATGTTTGAGACTTAACCCACTATCACCACAGCTAAGACTCCCTGCTCTTTACAGACTTGCACCGATGGGAGGAGACTTGGTATTTAAGAAGTCACTTATAAAGGATAAATCAACAAATAGATGTGAAGTGACCTCAAAGACCCTTTCGCTAGAATAGGATTAAGAATGGAGCTTGCTTGCTCTTTAAGAAAGGTACAAGATTTTCTAGGAAAATGAGGTGAAGATTTGAGGGTTAGGTTAGAGGAATATGATTTGAAAATAAGTTTGCCCATCCCTAGAATCCTTATAGAACATGGATTCCTGAGTTGTCGTTGATGAATTGTCTTTGATAAGGAATGGGACCACACGAGGCCAAGTGGACCCTACCTAGGTTAAGGGGATGGAGTTTAGCAATTGATGATAATCTTAACCTAAACAAGGCGAGGGAAAGGATCAAAACAAGAATTTTCACTTAAAGATGTCAAATTGATCTTATGAGGTGCTAGCCTTGGGAACACCATGGCAAAGTTTGATCTTAAACCCAAGGCTTGGGATATCTCGCAATCCCACCGTTGGAATCTCTTCAAATTCAGAGGACACCTTGAGGACACACACCAACACAGTAGGGCCTAGGAGATCGAACTCTTTCTAGGGCTAGTTTGTCAAGAAATTGATGCCCTAGGTGGCCCAACGTGGCTAGACCTAGAAGAGAGGGGAAAAGGTGATGGAATATGGTTTAAAGTGACCACCTTTTGATGGATCAGTGCCTAATTCCTCTTGGGGATATGGAGTCAAGGAGAACTATTCAAATGGATTTCGTTTCTTGTTCAAGGAGGCTCTCAAAGTAAACTTTGTCCAATGTTAAGAGAAAGAGAAGAAAAGTGACCTGAAAAGTGTTTATACTTCGTTGCAGGTGGAGGAGGCTTATCGAGATAACTTCGATCTCTAGGACAATTCGTTCATCAAACATGGCCCATACATAGAGACAAGCTAAATAGAAACATAATTCCACATTGATGTCGTAAATGCACACAACAATTAGCCCTAAAATAACGAAAATCTCATGATCGATGTATGCAACAAAATGAAAGAAAATAGCATTAAAATTGTATTTACATGTACGAGAATATGTCCAACCATCAACACATTTGCAATATAAGAAGCTCCAAGATAGGACCTAATTCACACATCAAAATTCATCCATGATCCAAAAATATCTTTCAAGGAAAAAGTGCAAAGTTCTCAAGAGAGAGAATGATCCAAGTCAAGTGATGATACAAAATGAATTCATCCAACTCCTATTTATACACTCATTAGGAGTTCAAAATACCTAGCGGGACTACATTAGCCCCTAAAATAAAATAATGTACAAATTAACTAATTTTTGGTGACAAGCCCACCAAACTAGCTCACAAATAAAATAATAAGCCTCTCAAGAGGTCAAATAATAATCTATGCATTTCGTAGGGCCCTCCAAGAGGCCTGATGAGGTCCTTAAGTGCCATAGTGGTGCTCCCAGTGGGTATGGGGGCACACTAATGACCTAATGGATCTTCAAATGAGTCGAAGATGCTTGTAGACCATCTGTAAGCGCTTAGATGATGGAATAAATGATGCCATGTCAACGTACAAGTCCTGGGACACCCGCCAAGTGTGTGGTGCACCTGTGGGGCCAACTGACCATAGTGTACCAGATATATCTTCCTCGTCCAAAAGGTGGATCTCGAGCAATCTCTCAGCATCTTTGGGGATCCTTTGAGTGTTCTCTACTGTTGTGGAGGCCCATGGCTCTCTACACACACCCTATATGTGCCAATTTATCCCTCTGGAGGGTTAGGTACCTGTAAGGGAGACCAAACCCAAAATGGACACCATCTACAATTCTGCATAAGATCCAGTGTGTCGCCTAGCCTTCCAGCACAAAAAATCATTAAAGTAATTAGGTAAAAGAGCTTACAAAACATGGCAACAAGTGGACACTTCATAATGGCATGCCTTTCCATAGTGGGCTTTGGCATGTGCTAATGTCTCCAAGCTCCAAAGGGGGTTAGCCAAGTACCTTATTAGGTGGTTTCTACCTTTAGAGTGGATAGCAGGTCCAAGGTACATCCCTCAAATGGTGGTGGCATGTGATAAAGAGGTGAATTGGAATAGGGAATGAGAGGGGCAATCCCGAGCCACATATCAAGGCACAAGGGTAGCTAGAAAAAGGGAAGCCCACACCTAGGTATATAAGGTGTAGGAGGGAGAAATCGTGGTACATGAGGTGCCCCGACCTTGATTTTTCCACCCTTCTTTATATGCCTTTTTCGTTTTATGATTTTTCTTTAATTAATTGCTCGAGGCTCAAAGGATAAGAGCATGAGGTGTAAGATATAACAGTGATTACCCCCTTTTTGGTAGGGTGGTTCATTGCCCTCCAGGGGTTGGGACAATCATGGGTTCCTGAATGACAAAGGAGTCTCATCTAAGGCCTATGGAACCAGGGTGATGACCATGGGTATGGGGTAGAGCTCATGCATCGGCGTTTGTCCACGTGTTAATTGTGTTTGTCGCGACCAACTTTTGCATCTTGTTGTACATTTTCCTATTGAATGTGGCCATTTATGCTTTTACTTTTCTTTTCAGCTGCTTCAACCTCCAGGGCATCGTTCCAAGTCTGACCCAAGGTGGGGGCAAGGGAATGGGGAGGCTAACACTATGTGGACCGAGTGAGGAAATATGGACCCAGGTGGGAGAGATACTGAATGTGGGTATAGTGAATGGAAGGGGAGTGGTATATGTGGATAAGAGAGCGGGACCACATAACCAAAATCGGGGTTTCCCAAGTAATGCCACCTTAAAAATAAATGGTCAGTAAAGGAGATCCTACGGGATTAAAATGCAAGGGTAACATCCCAAATAGGTCAAGGGGACAAAAGCACAAACTAAACCCACTCTTTCCGCCGAATCTCCCCATCAATCCATGCCCAAAAGTGTCCATGATAAGTAAACCCAATACTCAATTACCAAATGACAAGACATACCTTTAGGTTCGGGAGGCCCACCTTCAAACATACGATCAATACAGATGGATGAGGGACCACATCGCTAGCTCAGGTGGCGAAGAAATGGCACAATGAGCTAATTGAGGGCTGCAAGGGGCTGTCGGTTGAGGACCATCATGGAGAACAAAAACTTCTCCTAAGGAAATCACCCACGAAGTGATGGCTAACAAGTTCAAAACAGGTCAAGTTTGCTCCTGATTATAGTCGAATAAAAACAGGGAGTCTCAACAAGTTTGATGCTTCAAAACATGAATCTCAAGAAGTCATCCTTCAACTTCTTTTTTTTCAATTTTTTGTAGAGGGTGATTTTGTATGGTGGGAGTCATGGATATAAAGTATTTGTAGGTTTTTATCTTGATGTCTATGAAGAGGATTCTGATTTATCATGTAATGAAAAGTTTCAACTTTTAATTTTTTGAAAATTTAAGTGTTTTTTGAGTTTTGAATCCATCGAATTTTATTTCAAGATTTTTTCAAGTATTTCCCACATCCGAGTCATGTTGACGCTTCTTGGCTTTGTCAAGTCATTCTTGACTCCAAGCTATGTAATTTTGGTTCTGGGCGAGTGTAGCACATCCACAAAAATATTTCTTCATTAGTTTGAAAGGGCGAGTGAAGGCATCAAAATACCTATTGTGGATTCTAACATGCCTTATCTATTTTTATAACTCATACATGTTGAGCTAATGAGTTATGGTGTTCTATCAAAGTTCAAACAGTTCTTCATGCAAGTCTTTGTGCCCTCCTCTGTTTGCAGCTAAAAAACAACTAAATGAAGCTCATGCAATTTTGTTTGCAGCTAGTCATGACAAGAATAATGTTGTTTTGATACAGTGCAACACCATTTTTAACTCAAAATCGCAAGGGGAATACATGATTGCAAAGGTTTCAAAATATGTTGGCAAAACTTATCCCATTTTCAGAGAGATTCAAATGTCAAACAAACATTCCTTCAACAAAACATGAAACCGCCTATAAAAAGGCCTATGTAATCATCTTATAACGGGTCTTAAAATTAATGATGAACACAATATTGAATATACTTGATACTTATACAATGGATCTTATTGGCACTAACTACATATTAAAACATCTATGCCATCAACATGTACAATAAATTTTCATAACACTAAATAATAGTGGTGTTCATTATATCATGTTTACTACTAGGCCAAGCTTGGGCCTAGGTTAGGCTCTAATAGTGTGGGATTAACCTACCTAATGCCTTGCACTATACCAGAGAAACAATCTGCTAGCTTCAATAGTATTCCTGAGATACTTTAGAATTTAGGACTCGCTTGTTTCTTTGTAATTGACACAATATGGGACTACGTGATACTTGATTGGAAATGATTCTTTTGAAAAGGAATCTACAAAAAAGCACCCATGCTATTTGACCAATTGAAGGAAATCTCCTCACTCAATGATACTAATTATGTGGAAATTTTGTAAGACCCAAAATTTGGCAATTTAACTAGAGAATTTATTAAAACCCGTAACTGTGCAATTTTAATTAAATAGTATAAAGCCCTAATTTTGTAATTTTACTCTGAGAATAACTGGAATTTTAAAGAAGAATTTAAATTTCAGGAGAATACCTGGTGATTGGTTGAAGGTGTTGTTGTTTCCGCTACTGTAGTTACCCAAACCGACCTTTACCCCTCAGCCTATCTAGGGTCTACCTATACAGAAGACAAATCTTTTGGCCCTACGTGCCCAGATTTCCAAGAACAATCAAGTTCGATATCTTCCTCTGTGGCTCTACTGTAAGTTTTTTCCCTCTCTGTGTCTCCCTTTTCTCCAAAGCTTTCTTCCCCGTTATGGTGTAATGTCCCTTCCTAATTATTTTCCTAATGTTTGAGGAATTAGTTTTTTAATTTTGATTAATAATAGCCCAAGGCACTTTTGAGAAGGAAACATAGGAGAAAGGAAATATTTGCATGATGGTGGGATGTGGGGGCCACTCACCCACATGCAATACGCACTTGTGGAAGAGGGAATTCGAATTCCCTAAGGAAAATCGAGTTCTAGATGGGGCCCATAAGGAACTCATGGCCAACAACTATAAATAGAAGGAATGAAGGAGCATTTGGGGTCTTTGTTCATTTGAGAAATCGATTTGCCTTAGCTGCTTAGCTGAGCCAACATTGTGTTGTTCAGCACAAGAGATTCCTAGGGAGAGAAGCTCAACCTTTCTTCGATGGACTTCGAGTGCCACCCAAGGAAGGCTTTCATTACCTTGGGACTAGAGGAGATAACATCTGCAGGTTCCACGTATTTCAAGAGAGCTTGGGATGCAGTCTGCAGCCAGCACTGCGCAGTACGAGGAGATAACTTGTGGTTGTGGAACTGGGTTGTGGAGGAACTGTTTGGAACAGCTACAGGAGAGATCCTTGGCCATTTTCAGGAGTGTGAGAGCAATTAGAGACAGGGAGAAGCCACCTTCACACAGTTTCCATCAGTCATACACCAGGGACTGCGTCATCCTCTCTATGAATGCGCAGTCATAGAAGTGCAACAATTTGGGGTAGCATCTACAAGAGGAATTTGGGGTTGAGGTGTTGGGGAAACACATGGAGGGGCCTTGGAGAGATTTTGCTGGAGTTTGGGGAGCAATGAGTGACAACAACAGGCACAGTGACAGAATTCGAAATTAGAAGAGGGCCAAGCTGTGAAGGGTCAAGTTTAGAATGTTGGAATTAAGGGAAAACTTTTCTGGGTTTTTCTGGGTTTTGGGCAAATATCACATTCCCAAATTCCTAGAGTTTTCTAGATAGTTTACAGGGGGTAGATCAGAGGCCAAATTCTGGCAGCAGCGCAGTCTTGGAGTAACAGTGCAATTTTTTGAAGGATTTATGTTAATTTTGGGCAACTAGGTCCAAAATCCATGTTGTACTGCTCATATGATGATGATTATATTTTTGTTGGATTCCTCTTTCGGAGAGGTGCAAGATTGATCTAAAGATCACCTTGTTTGGATGAGCAGAACTTATATTTTGATTTTATTTTCCACATATGTGCAAATTGTCAACGTCGGTCAGATTTGTAATGTAGGCTCACAAGCCCAACAAATGTGTCACATGCCCTCATTGATGGATATAAATAGGAGACAGATGATGCTCATTTCATCATCATCTCATCACACATTCTTCTTGTGATCTGATTGGTTCGTACAGCCTAGGAGAGGCTTCTCTCTCTCTCACACGCGTGTATCTGAAGCTGGAAAAATTTCAGATTGTTTTAGGGCTTTTGCTGAAGCGTTGACCAAAATTGACCATGGGTCAAATCTTGGAGTTTGACCTTCATTCTTGGACAGAAATTTCGATTTCTTGAGACTGCATTGGAGGGAAAAAAATCGAGGCTGGATGTTGACTTTGACTACAACCCATTGACCGTGGCATTGACCAACGTTGACTGATTTCTGTTGACTTGCGTTGACTTTTTGGGAGTTGTCTTTGAGGGGCATGTGACACTTGGAGAAAGGTTGATCTGGTATGTTGGAGAAGTTGGTTTGACCAACTAAGGCCTTTGTTGGCTAGAGCATCTTGTTGACTGTTGTAACAAACATTTCTCTCTATATTTGCTGGACAAGAAGAATTACAAATCCTGATATATTATTTGGCTTGTCTTCTGTTGATATATTATTATGTTCTATCAACATTTTACTTTCATGTTTATATGATTGCTAAATTGAATTGCGCCTGTAAGAAAGATTGAATTAAAACTACTTTAAGCATAGAACATACCATGGTTATCTAAAATTAACATGGTATCAGAGCTAAGGTGAAGACAAAACCCAAGCTAGTGTGAAAAGCAATCACCGAAGAAGTTGTCTTATCAAGGACAAATGGCCTCCTCAACCTACAAGGGTTTCAAATCTGATGATAAGTTAACTGATAAGTCTGATTATCATGCTTGGAAGATGTCTTTGGATTTGGTATTGGAAGATCAAGATGTCATGGATTATGTGCAAGGGAAGATAAATGAGCCTCCATCAAATGCACCGGCTGCCACAAAGACAAAATATAGAAAAGGGGAAATCAAAGCGAAGATGATTATCAAGGATTCTATACATAAGAACTTGGTTGCTTATATCTCCAAGCTTGGTACATCTAAAGAGATGTATGATAAGTTGGTTCACATGTTTAGGGCTAGCAATGTTAATCAAGTTCTCTTCTTCAAGAACAAGTTGAAGAATATCAAGAAGGGCAAAGATGAATCCATTCAATCCTATTTTATGAGGCTCACAGAATGATCTCCTAGCTATTGGAGAAGAAGTAGCTGACCAAGAGATCATCCTCATTGCACTTGGAGGACTCCTCCGAGACTGGTATGTATTTATACTACGATTCTTAACAATAATGTGATTCCTGATTTTAATGAATTGTTGATGAGATGCACTCAAGAGGAGACTAGGATGATGGAGAGAGACATTCCCTCGAATGGGAATGGAGGTGACTCTATTACCTTCATCGCTCATGCAAAGAAGAGGAACAATGGTGGTACGAGAAATCAAAACCATGCAAGAGCGAGTGTTACACAACATTTTGTCACTGTCCCTGCAATCCCCATCTCGCCCATTGGAGGGTCATTTTCGTGATCAATAAGCAGTGTCATGCCTTGCAAAGACCATCATTGTGTCCCTTTACATGAGAGTAACATTCCTCTTGTTGACAATTCCCTGAGCAGAGACTAAAAAACCCTTGTTATTGCCTTGGCGCAGGTAGTCAGTTATGCCCTCGCGCCAAAGAGGAAAATTAACACTGGCCCCCGCGCCAGCTGGCGCTCTGTCCCAATTTGCCACCCGTGCCAAGCTGTTTATGGAATGTTTTTTAAAAATAGAGGCAGAGATTCCACTCCAACCACCTCGAGGATGAGTCATTGGGAGTGGTTGAACTGATAAACCACGGACTACCTCCTTTAGGTTTATGGATTCCACCTCTTGTGGGAACTCCCTAAAGGATAGGCCTCCCTCCCACCTTTGTAGGGATCCTAACCTCCTCCTTTTTCTCTATAAAAGAAGCTATCTCTCTTAGAACAAGCTAGCTAAACTTGGAGAATTAAACATACTAAGTTGAATGACTAGAGAAGATAGAATAAGAAGGAATTACATTGAGGAAGCTTGAGTCCATGACTTCTGAGAGAGCTTGAATCCATGCCTTCATCCCGTCCGAATTCCCTGACGAGCATCTGAGACGCGCTTTGCCTAAACCCTACTGGAGGAGATTGCGACGTCAAAGCATTGGTTGTAACTCTTCCTTCTATTCATTTATATACATGACTACTGTTTGGTTCCACTTTTGTGTTACGATGTTTTTTTAATGCAATATGTTTATCCCTCTTTGACTAGCACAATAGTTATGAATGAAATGTTGTTATCTTGTATGTTGTTCTTGTTTCTTGTTCTATGTGCAGGTATCCAAGCGTAATGGCAGAAGGATTGTGACTTGCCGAGGCAGGAGCGAGAGGCCACCACCACTACAGCAACGACGATAGCGTTGGACTCCATGTAGGTCGATCTATCGTGTCTTTTATTCATTCAATAATTAGGAATCAACACTTTAGCATGTCCCTTTGTTTCTAGACCCACTCTAAGGCTAGAGGGATCGTTTTTGTCTGCAGAGGGGATTTACCTGCTTAACAAATTGGCGACTCCGCTGGGGATCAGTGCGAGTTTGTCGTTTCACTTTGTTGGGTCAGTTTCAATTATTGATTTAGTTATCTATCTTTTCTAGTTTGCTTGCTTAGTTTCCATCCTCTGTTCAGCTCCAGAGTGTCAAGATTGACCTCTGCTCATTAGGTTTTGGTTTTTTCCTCTTTTTCCCATAGTTATCTGGCCTGGCGCGGTTTTTATCTGAACATTCATGCCAATTGGCGCAGGTTGCTCTTTTTTCAGTTGTGCCAACCCCTGTATGGCGCGAATTACAGCCTTACAGTCGCGCCAACCCCTGTAGGAATTGGTTTGGCCTCCTTAATGAGTCTTTTGGTCAATTGTGCTTGATTCTGGGTTTTTTTTTGTGCGTAATTATGCCTTTGGGATTGTTTTGATTACTGTCGACTTGCTTTTCTCAGACATTCGTCCATCTTCTTATTAGTGTCAGTTGAGGCCTTAGGGTTTCTAGGTGTCCTAGTACACTGAGCCTTTTGATCGAAAATCAAGTCGGTTTGATTGTTGTCAGTCTCATTTGTGGATTGATTGCACTTAGTTTTCTTGATCTTTTTGAGTGATTGTTTTGGTTGCAGAGTCGTTTCGTTTTCTCGACTGGTTCTTCGCCTTATTGCTCCAGCCATAGATTACATTGCTTGTTTTGGATCATTTTGAAAACTTTCTCTTGGTTTGAAAGATTGCAACATTAGTTTGAGTGATTTCTTGTGTTTGTTTCGCATTTTATTGAGTCATTCAATTTCGATACCTACACAACACTTAAACTAGTGTTTGTTTTCATTTTTTATGTAATTAGTGCATCATGTGCTTTTTTTCATTAAAAAAAAAAAAAAACAAACAAACAAACAAACAAATAAACATATTTTGCTTTTTTTCTTTGCATTGAATGTGAAATACTCTTTTGCATAACTAGCATCTGATTATCTAGGAAAGAGTTTCATTTTCCTTAGACTCTATTAGATGCATTAGTGGATTTCTTCGCATACGTTCATTGTTTGCTTTTGTTTAAAAGATCTCTATCCTTCTCGTAATTAGCATTCATTGAATCGGAAATTTTGTTCATTTGTATATAGCTTGCATTTAGGAATTTGAGATTCAAAATCGATAGGGCCTTAAGATTGAAATATAATCCAAGATCAACTTTAAAATTTATTTAATTAACCTAAGGAAGCATTGAAACCTAACAAATTTTTTTTAGTGGTCTAGGCTAGAGATGTGTTCCGATGTCTTAAAACCTAGTAGCTGTCATTTTCCATCTGGCTCTAGACAGCTCTAGTACAGACTTGTGCTCCTCGTACCGTCGAGTATATAAAGGGAGACCCCTCTAGGTTGCAATCCTTTTATCCATAAGAAGCCGAGTCTACCGCATTGTAACCGTGATACACCGAACACAACATTCGGGGAGATTACCTACACGTACGTCAAGTCCTTGGTCATTTCTGTTTCATTTGATCACCAAGGTGTATATGGCAGTTCATGGAAACCTGGTATACCCTTTTGTTTAGTATTCCAAAGTAGTCATTTTGATCTTTTCATGACCCTTTAAAAAGAGAAGAGATCGTTGAGCACTTGTCCTTTCACGCTCGTTTAAAATTGAAAGCGACTAGAGTCATCTTTGGCCTGTTTCTCGACTCTTTAAAAATGAAACAGCAAAATATGGTTTTAATGTCATAAAATTAATCACCTACGATCACACACCCGTTAAAGTTTTATTACTTGGCCTGTTGTTTTTTCCTTGGTTTTGATCTTGGAGTCCTCGATTGGTTCTTTTTTTCTTCCTTTTTGTTTTGATATACGGTCACGGTGGCGGAACCACCGGTTTCGTCGTCCTCACTGCCTCCTAGTGGTAGTTCTTTTCCGGTTGTTTCTTTTGAAACCCCTCAATCCACTAGGTCTGCTGAGATCTCGCAACCTATTCTCCCATCTGTCTTGCCTCTTGCTACTCGATCTCCTCCTGAAGAGTCAGTTGAGTTCAATTGGCCTCCTTCTAGTGTTTAGTCTGGTTTTGGGGAAGAAGGAGAATTTCCTCCTCTTACGTCGGGCTTGCCATTTTTTGTTGTTGTTGTGCCTCCTAGTCCCCGTAGTCTTTTTGAAGATCTTACGGCAGAGTCAGACATGGACTCGTCTAGTCCTGTTGGTAGTGAAGGAATGCCTGTTTCGATAGGAGAATATCGGCTTTTTTCTGGAAGATGTCCCGCATGTTTCTACTCAGTCTTCTCCACCATCGGTATCACTTCCACTTGGATATAGGTCCTTGAGTCAGATTATGTCTGGTGTTGCCTCCATTGTGCAATCCAGTGCAGTAACTCCTCAGAGTTCGTTCCTACCTTCGTTAGGACTATCGCCTTCGACACCTGGTTCATCGATGACTGTTACATCTGTTCCAGTCCAACCAACGGTCTGTGTGGCTTCATCCACACTTGTTGTTACCCATCACTCGTCAGAATCTTTTCACACCCGCAGGTCTATTTTTCTCAATCCTACATGGCTTGTTAATCCTGACCCAAGTAGCTCACAAATCCGTGCCATGGAAACCCCGTCTACCTCCACCACACCCATGGTTTCTACGTATGTGTTTGACGAGCAGATGTTGGATATTCACCGACGTTATGCTCCCTCGGCGGAGGCCACGCCTGCTTCTAATGCAGTTTCCACTACTGTGATTCCTGGCGGTCTTACTTTTGAAGAGTATCTGTTGGCTGTTCAGCAACATAGCTCTCAGGGTTCTCGGCAGCCTCAGGCTCCTGGTAATCCTTTTTTTCATCACTATGATGTTGTCGGTAACCTGTTTATTCATATCCACTTCATTATGATGAACATGGTAATCCAGTCTATTTGCCTCCTACTGATCCTTATCATGCCATTTCTCAATTTAGACCTACTTTGCCTATGCAACCCTCTGGCTTACAAGGATAACCCTCTGTGGGACAACCTTTAGCTCAACAGGGCCCTGCCTCTAGTCCACAGGGACAACCATACGGCCCACAAGGCCAACCTTTACAAGGGCAACCTTTGGTCCAACATGGATAACCCTTTGGTCTTTTTGGTCAACCTCTGAATCAACCAGGACTATCTTATGCTCCTGGGGGGCAAATATACCCACCACAGGGACAACCTGTTGCACCACAACAGCAGCCACATGCTCATTATGGTCCAAATGTTGTGCAACCAAAACAACCCTACGATCCTTCTCTGGGTCAACTTGGTTATCAGGGACAACCTGGTCCATCACAACCATCAGGCCAACCTTTCCCACAAGGCCAACCCGGTGGTCCTGAGTATTTGGTTCAACCTGCTGAGCAACCGATTCAACCTGCTCCTCAGCCGATTCCATCGTTTCAACTGCCTGTTCTATCTGTTTATAGTCAGCCAGGTTTACTCGCTCAATAGCCTGCTCAACTGGGTCCGCTTGCTCAACCGCAAGGCGCTTACTACCCTCAAGGTTCATATCAACCGGTATATAGTGCGCCTCAGGTTCCTTACCCTCAAAATCAACCTGTATATCATCAACCTCAAAGCCATGCTTACATTCCATACTCCATACTCCATACGCTGCTCAGCAAGGACCTCAGTGGTCTTGTAATATCCCCAAAGGGAAATAACCAGTAATAAACAGAAATGCACTAATACAGATATAAACTGAACCAGATCACTGAATCATGACACATGTAACACCAAAATCTGAGCCATTTTATTAATCAGAAAGTACATAGAGAGGAGTACAATAAATCAGAGTAAGTGCACCTATCCCTGCCCTAGGCAGGTGGAGACCCTCTCAACGGAAAAGTGGCTGCAACAAGGACAGCGTCCTGGCTGCTCTGCAAGCTGAAGATGAACTGCGCTGGGCCTGAAGTCTGCAAACCCTCTCAAATGGAAAACGCTGTTGTCTGCGGTGGCCGGCGCGAGCGAATAAGCACGAGCCCTCGCTCTCCCGGACGGATGAAAATTTTCTGAGGATCCTGGAAAACGCTGTTAAGCACTCCTCACTATGATCTGCTCCTCAGATCTGCGTCCCACCTGATGGATCTGAAGCCTCCTATCACAACTGCGTCCTCCCTTTCCTGATCTGCGTCCTCCAAAACCCAAACTGCTGCCAAACCCTCAGATCTATGCTAGATCTGGAACTATCTCCTCAGATCTACAGCCTCTGGGGCTAGATCTGGTGTTTCCCCTTCAGATCTGGACTAGATCTGTCAAGATCTCCTCAGATCTGTCACTCCTCAAGCTGGATCTACTGCAAAACCCTCAGATCTGCAACATACAAGGCTAGATCTGCAACATACAGGACTAGATCTGTAAGATCTATCCTTTACCAAGCTAGATCTGACAAGAAACCTTCAGATCTGCAACCCTCACCTCCAAGAATGGACAGCGTCCTCACTCTGGGCTTGATCAGCGTCCTTCTGCCCCTCAAACAGCGTTTTCTCTGCCAGTCTGGAACTGCGTCCTCCTTGGACAGCGTCCTTCCTCTCCTGCAAGGAACAGCGTCCTCTCTTCAGATAAAACAGCGTCCTTCTCCTCAAAGACTCAGCGTCCTCCCTTCTCTTGCTCTGCGCAGCCACAAGAGGGCTTTCCTCCTCCTCGGATGTGCTTCAGAAATGCTGCTGCTTTGCTACTGAAAAACCTTGCTAGGGCGGGCACTCGAAGTCCCCCGAAGCTAAGGGTGAAACCAGAAAAACCTTACCACGGCAGGCACTCGAAGTCCCCCGAGGCTAAGGGTGAGATCTCCGACCGGAGACACTCGTGCACTAAGCAGTGCTGCAGACCGACTAAACAACCGGCGTGCTGAAGCAGACAAAGTCTAGCTATCAATAAGAATATCAAAATCATGCATCATCAAATGAGGTGAGAGCCTCTCCTTTTATAGCACCAATCTCCCTCCAAACTCACTCACCCTGGATCTGCGCAGTTTACCTTGGGTTAACTTTATGTCTCCTCCATCACCCACGTGGACCCCCAAGGCCCCCTCTCTAAGTTACAACGTCAAGCTACTAGAAAAAAGAACACTTTATTATAAAGTGAGGTGGCTAAAGTGAGGTGACCCCTCTTATTTCTCACTTTATTTATTATTCCTATCTAAAGCAGCAAAATAACACAAAAAACGCAATATTCCAATTAGCAAAGCTAATTGGGAATATTACAGTCTCCCCCGGCAAAACGTTGCTTGTCCTCAAGCAACTGAAGTGAGGGATGCTGCAAGATCTTCTCATCCTCCCAAGTGGCATCCTCATCTGGCAGATTCTTCCATCTCACCAGGAACTCTCTGATCTTCCTGCTACGCAACTGTCTCTCCCTAGTGTCAATAATGGCCTCTGGCTGTAATACCAAGTGCCCCTCATCATCTGTCGGAGGTAGCTCCCCGGTGACTGTCACATGCTGGCCCAGTGCCTTCTTCAGGCATGATACATGGAAAATGTTATGAATCCGGCTGCCTTGGGGCAACTCCAACTCATATGCAACCTGTCCGTTCCTCCGAATCACCCTGTATGGTCCATAAAAACGAGGCTTAAGCTTCTCTGCCCCCTTCTGTTTGAGTGAAGACTGGCGGTATGGCTGTAACCGCAAGTAGACCAAATCCCCTACCTCAAAGTGTCGCTCCACTCGGCCCCTGTCTGCATATAACTTCTGCTGATTTTGGGCGGTGGCTATGTTGTCCTTGAGAGTCCGAAGGATGTCTTGGCTCTCTTGGATCCATAGTTTGGCAAAATAACACAAAAAACGCAATATTCCAATTAGCAAAGCTAATTGGGAATATTACAGGTCTACTCCGACTCAAGATCCTGGTCCTCAACCCAAGTATCAACCGACTTATCCTGCTTCTAATCCCTATGATCCGAATCCTCCGGGACAGAATGTATAGGGACAAAATCCCGCTCGAACTGGGTGGAATGTACATGCAAGTCCTTATCAAAGACCTCCATGTTTTTTGTGCGAGTTTCTTGCTACGTTTAAAGTCAACACTCAATTACCGTTTCTTGCTACGTTGAAATTACTTGATGTGTCAAAATTAACGAACGATCCCATTCTTCATAACCCATATTGGCCTCCAGTTCCAACCAAGATTCTTGGTGATTGTCCTAAATTTGAGGGCAAGTCTGGTGAAGACCCCCAAGCGCATGTTATGACTTACCATTTGTGGTGTTCCTCTAACTCTTGGGTTGACGATTCTATTAGACTCCGTCTTTTCTAGCGAACTCTTACTGGTGCTGCTGCAAAGTGGTACATTGAGCTATCTCATGGCGTCTTCCAAGATTTCAATTCTTTAGCCATGGCGTTCCTTACACATTTTCAGTTACCAGTCCATTATGAGACCGGAATGCACCTCCTCACTTCATTGAAACAGGACCGAGCTACTCATATCTCGGATCATATTCATGAGTGGCGACATCGTCGTCACATGATCAAATTTGAAATTCCTGATCTGCTTCTAACTCATTGGTTCACTACCTCCTTTGTCAATCAAATTGCCAAAGACATCGCTATGGGGGCATGTGTAACCGAGGAACAAGCCATTGCTTACGCCCAATACCTTCATCTTGTGTACTCTCAGTCTGGCGCATTATATGATATCTTACCTGATGCTCCCCGACCTGGAACTTCTAAACCACCAGCGACTCCATCCATCGATGGTATTATTGGTTCTATGTCTCAGACTTCTCAAAAGTCTTCGTTGTCTTCAAACACTGGGAAGCCGAAGTCCGCTTCTTCCAATAATGTTGTTTTTCAGTCTACTTCGAATTCTGGTAAACCTACAGAAGTTAATGCCGTTCAGGCCAATCCTACGGATAAAGGTAAGAAGAAGGGTAAAGGTAAGGCCAAAGCCGATACCCTGAAACAGGATTCTCAGAAACCTCCTGCTGGCGATGGTTCTCAACGCAAACCGAAGTATCCTTGTTTGATTTGTGATGAAGAGCACTTCACTAAGGACTGTCCTCGACGGTTCGAAGTGAGCCGATTGCTCAAAGGCACCCAAGGAACTCCGGTCATTCTTAAAGAACCCTTCCCATCTTAGCAGACTCAAATGGTAGAGCAACCTCAGCCCTTTGCCCCATTTGGCTCTCAGGTGTTCACGATGAATGGTTCTGCAGCCGTTTCTATTGCTACTCGATCGAAAGATTATACTGGATCTTGTCAGGCCGCAGGGAAGGAGATCGCTGATGGTCCTCCTCCACCTATTACTGGTCCTCTTGAAATTGAAAGGCCCAATGCTCAATCTGTTGTGCGACCACCTTCCAAAGGTGTACTCCGCAAGTCTTCTTATAATCCCAACGCCCATGCCGCTCACCATTACAATATTGTTGAGGATTTGGCTCAGGCGCCGTTCGCGATGTCCGCGTTAGAAGTGCTTCAGAGTTGTCCGTCGCAGCAAAGAACTTTGTTATCTGCGATTGGTGAGATTGATCCTGCTGATACTAGCCTTCTTGCTTTCGATCTAGAGAATTTCGTTCCACGACTTCCGCATCACATTGCACTCATTATTCAAGTTATTAATGGTCTCGACATCCATCGAGCAGCTGTGGACAAAGGTGCATCAACTTGTGTCATGTCATCTTCGTGTTGGAAAGCTATTGGTTCTCTAGCCCTGAATTCATCACCAAATGCCCTAGAAGCATTTGATGGAAGAGAATCAAAACCCTTAGGTGTTCTCGCTAGTTTACCAATTACTTTGAAAGGGAAGACAGTCAATGTCGAGGTCGAAGTCGTTGATGCTAAACTCAATTATAATCTTCTCCTCGGTTGCAGTTGGACTCACGCCATGTTGTGTGTTTCGTCCACTCTCTTTCGTGTTTTGAAATTTCCACATGAAGGAAAGATTGTTATTATTGATCAATTGTCTTTCTTCACCTCTTCTTTCGAGAACAACGTTCCGTACGTGGATTAGATTCCTACTCCTTATGAGAGTGTAGGGCCGGGTCTTTTTAAAGATTTTTCCCTCATGCGTATTTTTCCTCTTCCTCCACTGAATACTGTTCAGATTCATATGATCTCTCGGTCTGGTGACCCATGGATTATTCCTTCGCCTGAACAGATTGATTCCTTCGAAGATTTGATGCCTTTGAGTCCGATTGAGATTGATTATTGTGAACTCATTGCTGCTTCGGAACCTCTGTCCTCTGATTGTGCTCCTTTGAGCATGTCTCTTCACATTTATTCTCAATCCCCCTGGCTTGGTGATTCAGATTCGCTTGATCCTTTGAAAGAAGTGTTTCCTTCCGATGAGGCTATCGTGGAAACCATGTCTCTTGAGGATCTGCCGTGGGATGATGGTCATCATCGTTCCTCGTTTATGCCTAGCCTCGGGGCCATGTCTACTTGTCTCAAGCATTTTGTATCTCAGGTTCCTTCTCCTCCGCTTCAATTCCCTGTTTTGATGCACAACGTCTTTACGAAAGGTAACTTGAGTAACATTACACAGACGATGCCTATTGACATTTCCGTTAAACCGAGAATTGTCGAGAACATCCATATTGGGGTTACTTGTTCTTCTGATGAAGTCAAAGTTTATACTAGCCCTTTTCGCGAGTTCGGTGATGTCTTTGCATGGTCCTACAAAGAAATGCCCGACATTGATCCTAGTATAGTGGTGCATGAAATTCCTACTTACCCTGGCTCGAAACCTGTACGCCAGCGTCTTCGTCCGGTGCACCCTAGAAAAGCTGCTGCCATAAAGGCTGAAGTTGAAAAACTTCTTCGAGCTGGTTTTATTTATCCGATTCCTTTGGCAGAATGGGTCTCTAATATTGTTCCTGTAGATAAGAAACAAGGAACTATTCGCGTCTGTGTTGATTATCGTGATATTAATCGAGCTTGTCCTAAGGACAATTATCCTACTCCCTTTATCGATCAAATCATTGATGACTGTGTCGGGAGTGAGATCTTTTCCTTTAATGGACGTTTTTTCTGGTTACAATCAGATTAACATTCTCTCGACTGATCAACATAAGACTGCCTTTATCTGTCCTTGGGGTACTTTCGCATATAAGAAGCTCCCTTTTGACTTAAAGAATGTTGGGGCTACGTTTCAGCGAGCGATGTCGTATGTTTTTCACAATGTTGCAGGAAACGCCCCCCCCCCCCCGGCTCCAAGCCCGGAACCGCGTCCCGTACGGAACCGTACGGGATCCGTACCCGGAACCGCGGTTCCGATTTTCGGAACCGCGGTTCCTAAAAAAATTTGCGATTCCTGCCCGGTCGGAACCGTACGCAGGGATCCGCGGTTCCGTACAGCGGATCCGCGGTTCGTACGGCGGTTCGCTGTACGGAACCGCCGCGGTTCCGGTACGGATCCGTACGGATCGCGAACGGTTCCGTACCGCGGCGTACGGATCCGACCATAACACTAAAAAAAAGCGCTTTTTTTAATTTTTTTTTTTGATTTTATGTGTTAGCTTGGTTAGTTAGTGGGTTAGCTTAGGGTTAGGGATGAAATGAAAAGCTTATAAGCTCTATTATTCATCTTATTTGCTCACTTATGTTTTTTGAGAGCTTGGAGAAGAGAAGAGAAAGAGAGGAGAAGAGAGCTTGGAGAAGAGAAGAGAAAGAGAGGAGAAGAGAGCTTGGAGAAGAGAGAGTTGAGGAGAGCTTGGAGGAGTGAAGGAGGAGGAGCTTGGAGGAGTAAAGAAGGGCTTCTATCTACAAGATCTAAAGAGGTAAGTGCAAACCCCAAACTCTCTCATTTTTTTTGTCATTGTTTTTTGTATTTTCTCTCCTCCCTCTCCTACACTTTCCCATTCTTTCTTCTTGTACATTTATTTGCAAGTTGCCCACCATCTATATTCATACTCAAAGATGATGTTTCTTTGGGTTCTATGTATCATTCCCCTCTTGGTTTTGATGATGGTAAGGGGGAGTAGAAATAGAAGAGGGGAACATGAAGAAGAAGAGGAAAGTGGTTACCATATGAATGACCCAATGTATGATGAGGAGGAAGGCTTTGAAGAGGAAGAAGATGATGAAAACATTGAATCACAAGATGGGAAAGTTGCATTGACACCCTTGTGGAACTATGTGACCAAACTTGAAGGGGGAAAAGGTGGTGGAAGCTACAAGTTTTTGTGCTCTCATGGTTGTCATGGAGGAAAACCATATAGCGGTTCATATACCCGTGTGAGGAGGCATCTTTGTGGGGTGATGGACAGTGATGAAAAACAGGGTGCCGTGGGGATAGCAATTTGCCCCAAGGTTTCAGCTGAACAAAGAAGAAAATACATCCAAATAGAGGAGGCTGCACAACAAAAAAATAAAAAACAAAAAACTCAATCTGACTCAAGTGCAAACTCTAGATTTGGTAGCTCATCTGGTCATGGTGGTTCTACAAGTTCTGGAGGTAAAAAAACTATAGCAGATTTCCTTAATGTTGCTGGGAGGGATGATGTGGATGGAAAGATAGTCCGATTTCTTTGTGCTTGCGGTGTACCATTCAATGTGCTTCGCTCTCCCTATTGGCATGAAATGGTAAAGGGCATCAATGAAGCCCCAAAAGGATACAAGTCCCCCAACTATGAGAAAGCTAGAACAGTGCTATTAGAAAGAGAAAAAGGAAAGGTTCAAGCAGCTTTGACACGTTTTACAAATGAGTGGGTAGATAGTGGGGTATCCATTGTATCAGATGGGTGGACAAATATCAGAAACCAACATTTGATAAATGTTCTTGGTGTTTCTGCTACTGGTGCAATGTTTATTGCATGTCATGATTCCTCCTCTGTCAGTGTAACTTCCCAAAACATTGCAGATCTCCTATTGCAATCAATCAGAGATGTTGGTCCTAGCAAAGTGGTTCAAGTGATCACAGATAATGCAGCAAATTGTAAGGGAGCAAGTAAAATTATTGAGCGTACTTATCCACACATATTTTGGTCTGGGTGCTTGGTGCACACATTGAACCTTTTGATGCATGATATTGTGAAGCATAAAGAATGTGGGTGGATTAATGAGCTTTACAAGAGAGGGAAGAATCTCATTAAATTTATCACAGGGCATACAAGGGTAAACTACTTCTATGGCACTTACTCCAAGTTGTAGTTGCTTAAACTTGCAAAAACCAGATTTGCAAGTTATTACCTCACCTTTAGGCGGCTAGTGAAGGTGAGACAAGCTCTAACTAATATGGTCACCGCTGAATCATGGGAGGAGATTAACACTGATAGAGATGGTGCTAATGCAACAAAGGACACTATTCTTGACATGTTCTTTTGGTCACAAGTTAAATATGTTTTGCAATTCACCAAACCAATTTATTACATGATCAAGTTTGGCGATTCAGATAAGCCAATAATTGGGGAGGTGTATGAGCAAATGGATAACATGTTGGGGCAGATTAAAGACATTGTTGAGCCTAGAGATACCACCTTGTACAAATATATTCGTGCAGAGGTGGTAAAGCGATGGGATATGCTAAATATTCCATTGCATGCATTAGCATATGTATTGACACCTAAATATTATAGTCCATCATGGCTTTCTACAACAGCACCCGGGGGGGCGAGCAAGAGAAAACCACACCTAGATCCAGAGGTCCTACAAAAATATATGCTTGCACTGGATAAATTAGTCCCTGATGAGGATGAGGCACACATGGTACGGAAACAGTTGAGCAGCTATACACTTTCCACTGGTCCATTTGGGAGCATGCATGCTATTAGAGATTGAGAGAGTTTTTCTTCTATTGAGTGGTGGAACATGCATGGCGGTGCTACTCCACTTCTACAGAATTTGGCATTGCGGGTGCTATCACAGGTGGTAAACACTTCTTCTGCAGAGAGGTGTTGGAGCTCTTATTCTTTCATCCACAGTGTTAAAAGGAACAGGTTGAGTTTAGACCGAGCAGAGAGCTTGGTTTATGTTCATTACAACTTGAGATTGTTGTCCCATTACTGTGATGATGCAAAGAGCAACAAAGACCTTATTGTTTGGGACAAGCATCCAGAGGAGAGCAATTTGGAGGATGGAGTGTTGCGATTAGAGCAATTAGAGGATGCTCTTATCCATGATGATGAAGATCGAGTTGACATGCCACCCCCCACTAGTGCCTTGGTTCCTAGGTCCCATGGTTCAACACCAACAACAGGGGCTTCGTCTTCAGCAACTGTAGTGCCATTGCCACGGCTTCCACAGCCACCATCTTCTTCATTGCCACCACGTGGAGGTGCACCATCACGTACTGTTCGTGGTGGAAGGAGGAGAGATGAGTAGATATTTTCAGTGTTCACAGTGCACACTTTACTGCTTTTGTCATAGATTATCATTACACTTGTAGGCTTGTTGTTAATTTGAACTTTTTTGTGTTGGTGGTGGCCAAGTGGCCTATTTTGTAAACATTATTATTTGAATTTTGGGCATGACTAATGTTGACAGTTGCTCGCTTTAACACTTATAATATGCTTTATGTTTTATAATATGGTTAAATGCTTTATGTTTATCATTTATGTTTTATAGTATGCTTAATTTTTAAATGTTTTATGTTTTAAAATTTATAGTATTTAAAAAGCCTTAAATGTTTTAAATTTTTATCATGCTTAAATGTTTTAACTTTTAACTTTTATGTTTATCATTTATGTTTTATAGTATGCTTAAATGTGTTATGTTTTATAGTATGCAGCAGGCTTAAATGTTTTATCATGATTCATGCTTAATTATTTGATGTATGTTTGCAATTGCTAGGATCTAGAATCTAGATTCTAGATTTATGATGCTCGAATAATTAATTATTGATGTACAATGGAATCATGGATGTCATATCTATCTTGATTTATGTAAGAATATGCATGTTTTCATGTCTTTTACAACTAATATGGTATTTGGGATTGTTGTTTTGAATATAAATGCAAAAAAATATAAAAAAAATATATATATATACTAGACGCTTCCGAAACGCTTCGCTTCCTAAATTTTTGGAAAATGACGCTTCCGCGTCCCCGCTTCCAAAAAACGTCCCCGCTTCGTCCCCGCTTCGTGCAACATTGGTTTTTCACGATATTCGACACATCGTTCAGCGTTATCTGGATGACCTTCCCGCTCATTTAGCTAAGTGCATGGACCATCCTGACCATCTTCGTCAGATTTTTCTTCGTTGTCAATGTTACAATATTCGGCTTAATCCACACAAATGCGTCTTTTGTGTTGATTCCGGTACTCAAGGTTTATCGTATCCAAAGACGAAATTCGCCTCGATCCACTCAAGGTTGAGGCTATTATCAATCTCCCCTCTCCCTCCTCATTACATTAGTTGCGGAGTTTGCAAGGTAACGCTAATTTTCTACGCCGTTTTATACCTAACTATGCAGAAGTGGCTCGAGGATACACGCGTTTATTAAAGCAGGGCGTCCCATTCTGTTGGGATGAGATTGCTCAAAAGTCTTTTGAGACCCTGAAGACATTGCTTGTCAACGCTCCTCTGTTGCGTCCTCCTAACTATCATCGTGATTTTTCCCTTTATTTAGCCGCCGCTTTCAGTACGATTGCCATATTTTGGTACAAGACGATGATGACAGTAACGAGCATGTTATTTATTACTTGTCTCGTAACCTTCTCGACCCTGAGACACGCTATGCACACGTCGAAAAGTTAGCGTTAGCTGCGGTTCAAGTTGTTCAGCGTTTTCGTCATTATATTCTTTTGCGTACAGTGACTGTGATTTCCGATTGCAACCCTATGACCTATATATTGTCTCGACAATTGCTGGGGGGAAAATACTCGAAGTTGATTGTCATCCTCCAAGAGTTCGATTTGGAATTTGCTGCTGCCAAGTCGAAGAAGTCACTAGTCTTTGTTGATTTGATTTGTTCCCTCCCTTCAGACTCTCCTCCATCTCGTTCTGAGCAATACATTCCAGACAATACACTTTTCTTAATTAGCACCATCGATCCATGGTACGGTGATATCATCATTTATCTCCAGACTTCTACTTTCAGATCTAAGTTGACGAAGGATGCCCGGCGACGCATCCGTCATCAATTGCAACCTTATCGTATAGTCGGGGATACCCTCTATCGCGTCGGAGTGGATTCCATTCTCCGTCGATGTTTGACCATCGAGGAAGCTGAGAAAGTCCTCAATGATTGTCACAGTGGCGCCTGTGGTGGTCACATGTCTGGTTATGCCACTGCACAAAATATTCTTCGTGCTGGTTATTTCTGGCCTTCTATCTTCAAATACTGCATTGTCGCAGTTCATAAATGTCATGATTGCCAGGTTTATCAAAGCAAGATGCGTGCGCCGCCTGTACCTCTTCATCCTGTCATTACCGTTGGTCCCTTTGCAAAGTGGGGCATCGTTTTTATGACGTGTAACCCTCACTCGGCCGCGTGGACTACTTCACTAAATGGGCTGAAGCAATGCCTACACTTGCCGCTGATGGTAAGACAGCAGCTCAATTCATATTCAATCACATCATTGCTAGGTTTGGTGTCCCTCAAGCCATCGTTACCGATCATGGTTCCCATTTTCAGCATTACATGGTGGCCGAATTGACTTCCAAGTTGGGTCTGCGTCACGACAGCTCAACGCTGTACTACCCTCAGGCCAATGGCCAGGTTGAAACCGTGAACAAATTTCTTGTTACCATGCTTCAGCGTACGATTGGGATCCATAAATCCAATTGGCTTCTCATGTTATTTTCAGCTCTTTGGGCGTACCGAACCTCAGTTAAGAGTGCAACCGGATTCACCCCTTTTCAGTTGGTTTATGGTCTGGAAGCTACTCTTCCGATTGAATGTGAAATACCTTCGCTCAAGTTGGTTGTTGAATTACTGCCGAACACTTCACCAGAAGAAAAGCGTCTCTTTTATCTCGAAAGGTTAGATGAAACCCGCCGCTTTGCTGCTCGGGTTGTTGAAGCACAAAAAAAGCGGGTCAAAGCTCATTTTGACCAATCAGTTTCCCCTCGTTCTTTTTTTGAAAGAGATCTCGTCCTCCTGTACGAGCAAGCTCATGAAATGCTGGGGGCAGGTAATTTTCAACCCATGTGGCATGGGCCTTACATTGTTAAATGCATATTGCATAATGGAGCCTATGAGCTCATTGATTATGAAGGTCATCCTTTAGAACAACCCAGAAATGGGTTGTATCTCAAAAAGTATTATGCGTGGGTCATTCATGCAAGATTTATGTACATAGGTGTTTTTTTCATTTTTGTACATGTTTTGATTTGGTGTGCTTTGCGAGCATTTTCCTGCTTATTTGGGTCTTGCTTATTTGTGCAGATGTCTATTACCCCTTATGTCGGTTTCGCGGATGGTGCTTCTCGCAGTACCAGGAATTTGTCTTCAACAGCCTGGGTTATTGATGATCCTGCTGGTGAGTTGATAGAACTGCAAGGTATTTGTCTAGAACGAACTACAAACAATGTCGTTGAATATAGTGTTGCCCTTGAACTATTAACTGAGGCAATCAATCTCGGCATACGCGCATTGCTTGTAAATCTAGATTCACAGCTTGTTGTTCTGCAACTCAATGGTCATTATTCAGTTAGAAACCCATACATTTTGAGATTGTATTTACGTATTCGTTTGTTAGAAAGACATTTTGATTTTATCACATATCAACATATTCCTAGACGAATGAATGCATTAACTAATACAGTGGCTAACATTGTATTAGATAGACATTTGCGTAGTTTGTAAAATCATCATTATGTGAAAACGATCCATGTAGGAAAATAGATGTATATATATATGTCGCGTGTTTGCATTAGTGTGCATCATACATTCAAAAAATATGTGTGTTTCTGTTACATTCTGAGACGCCATGTCTCTAAAAAATGCAGATATAAAACCTAGGTGTCTAATCGGTGTGATGCTCATGATAGCATGTCACTGCCCGTACAAGCCACCTCAGCAAGTGGTGAATACAGCGTGGCACCCAGACGGTATGTCTCTAGTAGGCGCGAGGAACATTGTCGAATCGTGCATAATCTGGGGCTCCACATGTGATCCCCTCTAGGTTGCGCACAAGCTCATCTTCCTCGCTTCCCTCACCATGAGGGTCGAAATCACGAGGAATTCGCCTCGCTATCGGAAACATGCCCGCGGGTCTCTTTGGGCCGACATCTGCAAATACATGGATTTAATGTCAGAGCATACATAAACAAAAAATCATAATACTCATGAAAATTAAAAATGAGTCTCACCCAAATCTTCATCCCAATCCTCTCCCTCCAGGAGTGGGAGGTCCGGATCACCAGTAAAATTTGTGCCAGAGTAGGGTCAGTCCTCCACGACGATCAACTGTCGGCGGAGCTAGTCAAAGAACTCTAGTCTCCAGGACATCTGTCGACCGCCCCCTACCATTGGCATCAGAGCCGCCCATCGGACCATCGGGCCATCCGTGGTTCTCTCGCTGGTGGTGTTGGGACTATGACCTCCTGACACTGAAAAATTGGTAGTCATTCCAGGAACAACGATACCAGGATAGACCCATAACCAAATTGCTTCAATTGCCCTTCTTGGATTTTTTTAGTTGGCGTTTCATGTTTATTGTCACAGCCTCTGCCCAGTTGTAGATGATCAGTGTCAAACAATCTACAGTAAGAAGCAACTGTGTTTTTGTTGCTTCATGCTGTGCTTGCGATCTCACAGCTCGTGTGATGGTATGTAGCACTACTTTTAGTGCTAGGTCTAGGATAGTTTGGATATCAACTTTCCCACTTCCTGTTCCCTTCCGTGCCCCTCGACATACTATGTCCATTACCATAGACATGCTCTCCATGCAAGGCCGGGTACCGGTTAGGATCGGTGTTGCTCCCCTCTGCGACAATCCTGTGATGAAGTAGACGTCATAAACATCAATCTCAAGTTCCTGATCTTGCAGGATGAACTTTTCTTGGTCCTCATCCCATATGCTGATCAAATATTGTAACAGCTCTGATTGAGCACGGAGACACGGTGTTAAGAAGAACTTCCTCAGTCCACAGTCCCTGAGAGCTTCCATGCATTTCTCATTCTCCATTGCAAGCTTGTCTTCTTCGCTGTGTTCCCGTTCTTTCCATTCTATCACCATTTTGCCGCTTTCTACCTGCAAACACATTCATATGAATGGTATTAGCCTTTTTTGACACTTAAATTTGTGGATGATTGGGGTTTGTGACTTGCATTTTGCACCAAAAATGGTTTGCGCTGTTAGTGCGCCCTAGTGTAAAAAATTGTGCGGTTGGCGCGACTCCGTGCCTGAAACCCGCGCCAACTGTCGTGCCCTAATTTTCATATTTCCTCCCCAAGAATTCAAAATTGGAAGTTGCAGGTAGTAAGAAATGATTCAAAAATGCAGAGAGAGATCTCGGCTCTTACCTGGAACTGACGGATTTGCGATTGGTCTGCTGGATTGTTCGCTATCGTTGCCACAAAATCACACAGTAAAATGGGTAACTATTTGCTCCACAAGAGGTAAAAAGTGAAAAGTAATTATTTTTACCATTTTGGGCATTTTATAACTTTTTACAACCCTAATTAGGTTTTAAGACATTTTTTTCGATTATTTTATTATATTATTTTCGAAAAATGGGTTTTACACGTGTCTCTTGTGCAGCAACAGGTTTTCAAGACATAGTGATGGAGTAATGAGTTAAATTTTATACTTTTTCGAACTCGGTAAAAACACGAAAAACTCACTACTGGAGTCATCTTTTAGCTCTTTTCTAACTTTCTAAAATTGAAAAGATTGTCGAGACTCTTGTCATTTCGAACTCATTAAATGGTTGCGAAGCGATATCTACTCAGTATACGTTTACCCCTTTTTCGGGCTGGGATAGATTATTTACGAAAAAGGAATACCTTAACCTATCGCGACTAAGAGGTTCTTTCAAATATTGTTTTCTACCTTTTTGGATCTGAGAGACTATTTACAAAAAGGGCCATGATGGAGTTTTATTTTCTGCCTTTTTTTCAAACTCTCTAAACATAAAAAGATGTCAAGTTCTCCCTTTGTCAGACTCGTTAAACCCTGATGACATCGGATTTCATCGCCATGACGTTACTCGAGTTCGTCCTTCCTAGGGCTCGTAAAATGTACTAGGTTGGATTTGTCCGAAGCACAAACTTACAATGCAAGCATATGTTATCCCCTTCAAGCTTGTTTTAAAAAATAATTGGGGTACTCGCCAGAAATTGTAATGACCCATTCCCAAGTATATACAAAACGATATTAGCATGTGAACGATATAGGCATTTGATAGCTACACCTGCCTATACCGCCCACATCGCACTAGTACACCTACCTACTAATATCAAGATTACATAGATTGGGAACTTAATATTAAGATTTCAGATTTATATTAAGTTCAACTAAGTATAAAATTGTATGAAAAGAGGTAATAAAAGAAATGAAATAATAAAGTTAAATCCTTAAGTTAAAAATGAGTATGCAATACTAAAGATTTAATATTAAAAGTACTTAAATAAAGTCTCAAGCTCTATAAATAAAATAACTATATAATCCCACCTTCATAAATGTATATTCGTACTCACATTAATGTGGATCACCCACCATAACAACATTTAATATGAACATGAGGATGGATAAGGCCTCGGGAGGTTAGAGGCGGTGGAGGAAGATTGTTTAGATTATATTCCTATCCAAATATAATGAAAAGTATACCACCATAAATACAGAAAATATCACCATTAATAAGGGGAAGACCTCGGGAAAGTAGGAGGCGGTGGAGGGAGCTTATTTAAGGGAGGTGATATGGAGAAGAGGGGGGGGGGATGTTTTGAAGGGAAAGAAACAAAATCTGCTTAAGTGAGAAGGAAATGTCAGATTGAATTGTTTGGGAAGGAGTCTCTAGGTTCTTGGAAATCTGGGCACGGGGGCAGAGGAGACATCCTCTGGGTCTGGGATTGTTCCCGGATTGGCTGGGAGGATTGATTGTCCCGGTAATCTGTTCACGACATCACTAGGTGCTCAATTAATCTTCAGCCCGCTTCAGGATTTGTAAATTTGTGCTGATTTTCAGGTATTTCTCTACATATAGATTAATCATGCAAGCTGAAATTTCAATTTTAAACTGTTACAATGTTTCATTAGATCTGTTTTTACTTAAAGTTAAGTTCAGATAGCTAAATTCTTAGAAATCAGGGAACTGAGTTATTACATTTGGTATCAGAGGGGTGTTTCAAACCCTTTTTCCGACCTTATAGGCCCATTAAAATTCATTTATAAGTTGTTGCATGTTTAAACCAGTCTCTGGTTGTTCAAAATTTAAAGAGGACAGATTTTAAACCCTGCTTGAGTCTTCAGTCTTAGTTATGGAAGATAGACAAATTTTAAGTTTAAATGACTGTGGCCAATAACATAAATTCGGAAGCTATCCCTGAGTGTTTACACTTTACATCAGCAATTGTATTACTAAAGTAGGAAAATTGACAGAGCATGAAAACATCAAGATAGCTGAAGACGCAGAGGGGACAACCCGGGGTAGAGAGGACAAGGTGCAGAGAAAAGTAATGAACTCAAGGGAAATAGTTTTCTCAAGCTCAGAAAGTGAGGAAGGATCTCAGACCAGGCATAAAAGTTAAGACCAGACCTTAGAACAAGCCCAGACGTGGAGATCAAGTCACGGACCAAGTACAGAAGTAGAGTATAGACCTCAAACTTGTCGAACAAGCAATATTTTCAAACCTGTAATATCTTCTGAAGTTCGGACTTGAGCATAAGATGTGGACTAAGGTAGCCTTTAGTTCAATGCTCGGACCCATGGGAGGGTAAAAACATACCTTCTCTAGGAGCAAAATTTCTATTTGATTGGAATGAACATTTGATCTATTTTGGAGCAGTCATATTATGCCCTTTTCTGGGGTTAAACTTTAAACTTTTCTGAGCAGAATTCAACCTTTGTTAGGAACAAACTTTGGCCTATCAAGAGCCTCAGGCCTTGCACTTGACTGTGAAGATAAATCTCAGTTCTGTCTTATTCGGACCTATGATCTTAACCTCTGTCCTCATTCCATCTGTGGAGTGAATTTGAAAATATATATATATATATAGTCACAGAAATCAGACAGATGATAATCTGTGTGCGAAAATCATTTTAATTCTCAACCCACCAGATCCTTCTTTCCTCTGTACTAGTTACCAGTCCCTCAACTGTTGATTGTAACCATGGAATCGATGCTATTTAGGCCAATGACAGGCATGTGCAGATAGAGCATCGGAAGCAGCAGAGGAAGAAGTAATTTGTCGTGATCGGAAAACAAAGCAACACGGTGGAAGGCATTTCAGCACCCCACGCTCCAGCAAATTTATGATTACAGCGGCGGCAAAGGGTTGAATGTCATATATATCTTGGGTATTGGAGAAATCAGATGAATAAAGGCTGAGAGATCAGATGTGCAAAAGCTGAGATTAACAAACCGAAGCTTGAATATACGAACTATATAACAAGCAATTTTTAGTCAGTCTCCTCGACGTCGGGCGGTAATATGCCCTACTGAAATTTTTATTTATGCATAAGGGATCGTGGCGTCCGATGCTACAACAGTAGTATAGGCAGCTACAGCGAAGCGGTATCGTGGCGTTTGAGGCTGCAGTAGTTGTGGCGACAGCTAGAGCGGTGAGAGCAGGGACGACAGAGGTGCTTCGGTGACATTTGATCACCAAATGTCTGTTAAATGTCCGATGGATATTATAACAAATGCCAGAGTCTGCGTAACACATGCAAAGCCCGTTAACCATAGCTACATATCCAACGCAACAAGAGCCAGGGCAAGGCGGAATATTATGTGCTGGAATATGTTGTGTTGTTCAATCTCGCATTATTATCATAAGATTAAAATCATCGCATTAGAAAACCTATCGCATCAACCGTATACATGGCATATGGTGTAGTTTTCAAATCATGCCGCGGGGACATTAAATTATGCAATATATATATATGTTATATATGGTATATACGTTATGCGATTTATATTTGATATATATATATATATTATATATTGAATCACATTGCAAAATAACATTACCGTCGGCGGAATGGTGGGCAGGGGTTTCGACCCATCCAAAATCATATGTGCCAAGGCCTTCACACGAGCGCAGGCACAAAATGGGCGGGGTCGGGTTTGAACCCCAGACCTCTGCCCCACAAACCCGCGCTTAACTATTATTATAACCAACGATTTCATTTTTACATTCAATTCGGCTGTAAATTTTTAAAACATATGGTTAACAAACATGATACTCCCCAATATATATATACATGAGATGGTTAACAAACAACATATATTTTTCCTTTGTAAAAGGAAGTTCGTCAAGGAGTCGGAACTCGAGACCTCCCCACATATATTATTAAACCAAAGTCTCGTTGAGTTATCAAACATCATGGTAATCAAATTCCAACGTTATTTAAATATTCAAAGCTCGATTACAGCTCGTTTGTATGGTTTTAAACCCAAAGGTTCACGTATATTGCAAATGACGTGTTATTAAACATTGGTATTTCAAACCTTAATTTATTTGCAAAATTCCACAGTTGAATTTTATTAGAGGTCTCACACATATGTTAAACGGTGGTATATTGATCTTTATGGTAAAGAGTATAATATAATGCGTAGTATATGGTCCGATTGGTGCAAACATTACATATATGTTTTATATACCATAGTTCATTAAATGATATCAAACGCTTAACCCAAACGCTTAAAACGTTTAACCCAAACAATGCAAACTCATGCATTTCGATATATATATATATATATAAAATTCGTTTTTGGCTTTCAGTTTTATGCTTTTGTATTTTATATACATTATTACATAGAACATAATAATTGTAAAATCAAAATATCGTGACTTTATTAAAGTGTTATTTTATGCTATTATTAAATGTTGCAATATGTATGAGTAGGCATTATGAAAAAGGTTACGAAGTACATGTGATATCTCACTTCTTTTCCAAAAATTGATTAAATTTAATTGTTTTATTTATTTAAATATCTTTGAGTGGGGAAAATATATATTTCTTTATGCATAAATTAGGAAATAATAAGAAATACATCATTTTTCTCAGAAACCATGCATTTCACTCTAGAGTTAGTATGCATAAATTACCCTGCATAGGACAAGGAGGTCGCGTTGCCACCCTCCTTGACCTCGGTACCAGTAAGACCTGCCTGCAGGTAAAATAGCAAAAGAACTATACCCGTATGCCAGCTCAAATCTTACGAAAATTATATTTTGTCAATCTGAAAATTTACCCTCTTCTCATGAATTTTATATTATATATTTCAGGAAAAAATTATCATGCTTAACACATACCAAAGGCGGCAGCGCTAGCGAAATGCAGCGCCGCCACCTCCACCTTCACCATCGCCTTCACCACCATCAAGATCGTCGTTAGCACCTGTTGCTCCGCCTGATCTCACTACTGTGATGAGCTCATTAGAAGCCATTATGGAAACCTTGAAAGGGTCGCAGTCGACCAGGAACAAGGAGGAGCGACGTCAGTCTAAGGAAAGACATTCTGAAAGGCCGAAGGATTTTGAGGACAAACCTCACAGAGAAGATATCTCGCGGGAACTGCAAAATATTAAACTCCCGAAATTCTCTGGAGGACGAGGTGGAGAGCATGCCAAAGCATGGTTGGAAGGGATGATCAGATGCTTTGCATTAAGAGAATATTCTTCAACTTCTAAAACAAAGATCGTTGTTTTCCAACTTAGGGGGAATACTCTGATTTGGTGGGGGAATATGGAAAAATAGTTACATCTCATTTTAGATACCGTTCCTTGGGAGTTGTTTGTGGACCGATTTCGTGCGAAATACTTGCCGCCTTTCTTTCAAGAGCAGCAAGCTGGAGCCTTCCATACTCTAACCCAAGGGGGTAAAACCGTGGAAGAATACGAGACAAAGTTCATGGAACTTGTGAAATATGTTCCTTATCTAGACACGGATGAACGCCAAGCCGAGCGTTTCATATTTGGGTTAAATCCTCGAATCAGAGCCATGGTAAGAATGTGGAAACCACCAACGGTGGCAGAAGCGGTGGAATGTGCTCGTTATGCAGAAGAGCATTTAGTAATTAAAAGGGATTTCAGGCCAGCTGAATCGATACCGCAGGCATTTACAGGAAAGACTCCCCGAAATTTCTTCCGAGGAAATAACTCGAGACCACCTCCTTATGGTAACAGATTTACCCCAAGAGGAGCAGGGGCAGGAGCTCCCAGGACCATAAATGCACTAGCTTCCGGGTCCTCAAACATCAGTACATGGAGGTCTCGAGGGACTGGTAATCGAGGAAGGAATGGGAGAGGAAGAAGCACCAAGGGACAGAGTTCTTGGTCGGGGATTTCTCATTCAAATGAAAAAGGACCAACCCGAGTGGACTGTTGAGGATGTGGAGGACCCCATCTTCGACGAGATTGTCCGGAGAACTCGCGGCGAAAAGGAAAAGAACCGTCATCAGATGCTCAAAGCAATCACAGAATCCATGCTGTTGTCAACAACAACCAAGCAGCGCATCAATCCACGGTAGTGGAATCTTAAGGTACAATCAATGGAATAAAACTCAAAATCTTATTTGACACTGGAGCTACTGACAGTTTTATTTCATCTTATGCATTGAATAAATGTGGGTTGGCAGCCTACAAGCAAGACGATTTTAGACAGGTAGAAATGGCTTCAGAAGACCTTCAATCGGTAGAATTAAGTGTGGAGGATTGCAAAGTTGATCTAGGAGTCTGTTTGACCAAGCTAAAAGTATATGTCACGACCCTAGGTACTTACGACCTGGTGATAGGAATGGATTGGTTAGAGTCTCATCGAGCATGGGTAGATTGTTCCTGGAAAACAATACTTTGCGTAAATGATATGGGTGAGACAATCCAAATTCAAGGTATTAAGAGAAAGGTATCTTTGCGTTTCATCTCAGCCATGCAAATAAAGCGGTGCTTGAGGAAGGGTTGTCAAGTGTGTGTCGTTCAAATGATAAGCAAAGAAAAAGGGCCTTCCTTAGATCAGTACCCGATTCTATCAGAATTTCCAGATGTTTTTCCAAAGGAACTACCTGGACTGCCTCCTCGGAGAGAGCTAGACCTCACCATTGAATTGAAACCTGGTACGGAACCTTTATCTAAAACTCCTTACCGAATGACTGCCCCGGAACTTCAAGAGTTGCAAATACTGCTAAAAGAACTGTTGGATGTAGAGCACATTCGACCCAGTTTTTCACCTTGGGGTGCTCCTGTAATCTTTGTCAAGAAGAAAGATGGTTCATTACGACTATGTGTGGACTATCGAGATTTGAACCGAGCTACGGTAAAGAATAAGTATCCAATGCCTTGCATTGACGACCTTTTCGATCAAATGAAAGGAGCTACGGTATTTTCAAAGATCGATCTACGATCTGGTTATCATCAACTCAGGATTAGCAAGAGCGATATTTCTAAGACTGCATTCCGAACTCGTTTCAGGCATTATGAATTCATTGTGGTGCCATTTGGGTTGACCAATGCACCTGCAGTCTTCATGAACCTTATGAATAGCGTTCTCCGCAAATATCTCGACAATTTGTACAAGTTTTCCTGGACGATATTCTCATTTACTCTAAGAATGAGAAGGAGCATGAAGAGCATCTTCGGATAATGTTATCTTGTCTCAGAGAGCACAAGTTATATGGAAAATTATCCAAATGTGCTTTCTTTCAGAAGGAAATCCATTACTTAAGTCATATCATATCAGGCGAAGGAATCTCCGTAGATCCTGAAAAGGTAAATACAATCAGGGAGTGGCCGATACCTAAAAATGCACATGAAATGCGTAGTTTTATGGGTTTAGCAGGTTACTATCAAAAATTTGTGGAGGGATTTTCCAAAATTGCAAAGCCAATCACAAACCTCCAGCGCAAAGGGGTTAAATATGAGTGGACTGAGGAGTGTGATAAAGCTTTTTCTGAACTCAAACGATTATTGACTAGTGCACCGATTTTGCGAGTACCAGATATGGATAAAGACTTTACTATATGTACCGACGCATCTAAGCAAGGGTTAGGCTCCGTATTAATGCAGGAAGGAGGCGTCATAGCATACGCTTCAAGAAAATTAAAAACTCATGAAGAACTTTATGCTACGCATGATTTGGAGCTAGCCGCGGTGGTCTTAGCTTTAAAGATGTGGAGACATTACTTGGTGGGGAGAAACTTTGTGCTTAAAAGTGACCACCAAAGTTTGCAGTACTTATTCACCTGGAGAGACTTGAATGCAAGACAAAGACGATGGAGTGAACTCCTAAGCGAATATGATTTTGCAATTTCATATATAAAAGGGAAGGAGAATGTGGTAGCGGATGCCTTAAGTAGAAGACCCCGAATATTCTCCCTCGTACCTATCAAGGTAAACTTGAGAAATCGAGTGCTTGAACATCTCGTAAGAGATAGTTGGTACTTAAAAGTAAGGTCGGGGCTCGAAAACAACCATTCGAAGGAACCTAAGTTCGAAGGGTATGATTTGGAGGAGGACGGAATTCTACGATTTCACGGAAGGATGTATATACCCGATAGTGGAGATCTCCGAAACACCATCTTGAAAGAAGCACACCACGCGGTATATTGTGCACATCCTGGAGTAAAGAAGATGTATGCTGACCCTAAGAGACTCTTCTTCTGGGCAGGCATGAAAAACGACATTGTCCAATTTGTCGCTAGGTGTCTTGAATGTCAACAGGTGAAAGCTGATCATCGTCACCCAACAGGTCTCTTACAACCTCATGACATCCCTATGACCAAATGGGAAATAATTTCTATGGATTTTATCGTTGGGTTGCCTCTTACGCAACAAAATCATAATGCCATTCTAGTTGTGGTGGATAGATTAACAAAAAGCGTCCATTTCATCCCAGTAAGAGATACATATGAAGTAGCTGATGTAGCTCGGGTATTCATAAATGAAATCATCAAATTTCATGGAGTACCTAAGAAAATTATATCTGACAGAGATCCTCGATTCACATCAAGGTTCTGGAATTGTATGCAGTCGGCCTTGGGAACTCAGTTAAATTTGAGTACTACCTATCATCCTGAGACCGATGGACAGACAGAAAGGGTAAATCAAGTACTCGAGGATATTCTAAGGATGTATGTTATGGACCAACAGTCACGCTGGGAAAAGTACTTACCCTTGGTAGAATTTGCTTACAACAATAGCTATCACAGTTCAATCGGGATGTCGCCATTTGAAGCTTTATACGGAAGACCCTGCAGAACGCCGTTGAGTTGGGACAGGTTAGAAGATCAAATAATCGTTGGACCGGACTTGATCCAAGAGATGGAGGATCAGGTAAAACTGATTAGACAACGGTTAAAAGAGGCTCAGGATAGACAGAAAAGTTATGCGGACACTCACAGGACAGATAGAAGTTATGTGGTAGGATATCAGGTTTTCATCCGAATTAGACCAAATAAGAGCACCATTCGGTTTGAGAGGGGGACAAAATTATCCCCCCGGTTTATTGGACCGTTTAAAGTCCTGGAAAAAGTTGGACCAGTCGCTTATCGTCTTGCACTGCCACCCCACCTGCACAAAATTCATAATGTATTTCATGTATCTGCCTTACGACACTATATTGCTGATAAATCTCATGACCTTCAATGGAAGGAACTGCAGGTATCGGACGAGGGAACCCTAACGGTCGAACCATTACGCATTCTGGAACGTAGGGTTCGACAGCTCAGGAACCACCGGATATACCAAGTGAAAGTCCAGTGGAACAAGTATAGTCCTGAATTAGCGACTTGGGAGGATGCTGAGACTTTCTGCCAGGATTACCTCGGCTTATGCTAAATTTTGAGAACTGAAAACTTTTGTGTATATGACTGCTCTATTTTGATACTTGACATTTTGAAACACTATGTAAAGATGAGTCTTTACTTTGCTGGTACATGGATACCCATAAAGCTAGAATGCTACTTCACTCTACTGATACAGAATATATGCTGTTAGTTTAAAATTTACTGGTGCATGGACACCGATATGCAATGTCATTTAAATTAACATTGCAAGAATGTGAAATCATAGATTAGACATTATAGATGAAAATATCTATCAATTTATTTCATTGCATTTCAAATATGATTCAAGGAAAGGAAATAAAAGAGTAACTACATTTGAATATGAAAAGTGAAACACATGGATATACAGATTGAAAATGGTTAAAGCAATGCATCATAGATGGAACATGTATGAACTAAACAGAAGCAGTATCTAAACGATAAATTGTATTGGACGTATTGATACCTATGTGGATAAATGTTTTAATTCAAGTCGGTTATATAAGTTCTAGGATCCATATCATAGATAGCAATGTATTTGAAATGTGTAGAAATCGTTATATGGGTAACAAATTGTTATGAACAATATAGATGCATATGTTGTAATATGTGTACGAGTGTTTACATTGCAGATTGTGTACCAGTGATTACCTTGCGAAAATAAGATTACCGGAACAATCTACGTGATGACAGATTTCCAAGAACAGTTGAGACTCCCCGAGATCCCACGATAGGGTGTTGACCCTGGTCCTACTGGGAGGGGTGGAGGTGTTGTCCACCGTTTATCCTCCAACACCTGGAGTCATGGGAGAACTGTGCGAGTCACGCTCCCCTAGACGTGTGATGATGACTACCGAATGCCTACAAGCATGTCAGGTCGACGTAATCGACACTGATAGCATTGAGGTCTATGAATGGATCAGTGAAACTGATGCCATGGCATATTCCTGTAGAGGACGGATAGGATGGGAGTGGAAGAGATTAGGAAGGATAGGATGATTTTAGAATAGTTTGGAGATGCGGTGAAGATGGAAAGTAACAATTACATTACGGATACATACTTATTTAAACGAAAATTCAATCTTAAAATACATGCATTCTACAATCACCCTAATCTCTAAAAAAAAACACAATATTGATATGAGCATATAAAACCATAAACTTAGGGACGAAGTTTTCTGAAGGGAGGAAGTATGTAACGACCCATTCCCAAATATATACAAAACAATATTAGCATGTGAACAATATAGGCATTTGATAGCTACACCTGCCTATACCGCCCACATCGCACTAGTACACCTACCTACTAATATCAAGATTACATAGATTGGAAACTTAATATTAAGATTTCAGATTTATATTAAGTTCAACTAAGTATAAAATTTTATGAAAAGAGGTAATAAAAGAAATGAAATAATAAAGTTAAATCCTTAAGTTAAAAATGAGTATGCAATATTAAAGATTTAATATTAAAAGTACTTAAATAAAGTCCCAAGCTCTATAAATAAAATAACTATATAATCCCACCTTCATAAATGTATATTCGTACTCACATTAATGTGGATCACCCACCATAACAACATTTAATATGAACATAAGGATGGATAAGGCCTCGGGAGGTTAGAGGCGGTGGAGGAAAATTGTTTAGATTATATTCCTATCCAAATATAATGAAAAGTATACCACCATAAATACAGAAAATATCACCATTAATAAGGGGAAGACCTCAGGAAAGTAGGAGGCGGTGGAGGGAGCTTATTTAAGGGAGGTGATATGGAGAAGGGGGGGGGGATGTTTTGAAGGAAAAGAAACGAATTCTGCTTAAGTGAGAAGGAAATGTCAGATTGAATTGTTTGGGAAAGAGTCTCTAGGTTCTTGGAAATCTGGGCACGAGGGCAGAGGAGACATCCTCTGGGTCTAGGATTGTTCCCGGATTGGCTGGGAGGATTGATTGTCCCGGAAATCTGTTCACGACATCACCAGGTGCTCAACTAATCTTCAGCCCGCCTCAGGATTTGTAAATTTGTGCTGATTTTCAGGTATTTCTCTACGTATAGATTAATCATGCAAGCTGAAATTTCAATTTTAAACTGTTACAATGTTTCATTAGATCTGTTTTTACTTAAAGTTAAGTTCAGATAGCTAAATTCTTAGAAATCAGGGAACTGAGTTATTACAGAAATGATGGGAGAAAATGGAACCAAGTTTTATTTATGTTGGCAGTATGTCGCTCTTGAACATGGCACTTGAACATGGCACTTGTCTGCAAGGTCCACATCATTGGCCTTCAATCGAGTGATTCTGCGGGTGTTCGACACCAGATCATTGTTCACATTCCGTGGATTGTACCGGTTGTACCTTGAGAGCCATTGTCATTATTGGTGGTTTCTCTCGTGCCTGTTAACAGCTTTCATCATTGGCTGGTAATTGGGTGATTTTCTTGCGTGTTCCACTTCAACTCATATATTCGCATGCTTGAATTTGTACTTGTTCGGGTCAATATGGAGCCCAAGACCCTGGATTTTGTCTGATAAAATCCAGGCTACGGATTTTGGTGGATTATCATGACTTATTGCATGACTCTTTTGATCGGATGGCTGCGACCATACCTAAGTCTATTTGTTGATCCTTACTGCTGGATGGCTGCGTCCATACCTCGGATCTCAGTTTTTATATATACTCTATTATGGATGGTTGCGCCCATACCACATGTTCATGTATCAGAGATATTAGTTGTATTCGTAATTGCAGGTTTTCCGACAGCAGTGTTTAGTTCGAACGCGTTCTCATAAAGCATTTCGCCCCTCCCTCTCCCTCGGACCTCATGCTTTAGGGGGCATCTGTTACACAGCATTTTGTCACTGTCCCTGCAATCCCCATCTCGCCCATTGGAGGGTCATTTTCGTGAACAATAAGCAGTGTCATGCCTTGCAAAGACCATCATTGTGTCCCTTTACATGAGAGTAACATTCCTCCTGTTGACAATTCCCTGAGCAGAGACTCAAAAACCCTTGTTTTTGCCTTGGCGCGGGTAGTCAGTTATGCCCTCGCACCAAAGAGGAAAATTAACACTGGCCCCCGCGCCAGCTGTCGCTCTATCCCAGTTTGCCACCCGCGCCAAGCTGTCTATGGATTGTTTTGTAAAAATAGAGGCGGAGATTCCACTCCAACCACCTCGAGGATGAGTCATTGGGAGTGGTTGAACTGATAAACCACGAACTACCTCCTTTAGGTTTATGGTTTCCACCTCTTGTGGGAACTCCCTAAAGGATAGGCCTCCCTCCCACCTTTGTAGGGATCTTAACCTCCTCCTTTTCCTCTATAAAAGAAGCTATCGCTCTTAGAACAAGCTAGCTGAACTTGGAGAATTAAACATACTATAGCTGAATGACTAGAGAAGATAGAATAAGAAGGAATTACGTTGAGGAAGCTTGAGTCCATGACTTTTGAGAGAGCTTGAGTCCATGCCTTCATCATGTCCGAATTCTCTGACGAGCATCTGAGACCCACTTCGCCTGAACCCCACTGGAGGAGACTACAACGTCAAAGCATTGGTTGTAACTCTTCCTTCTATTCATTTATATACATGACTATTGTTTGGTTCCAGTTTTGTGTTACGATGTTTGTTTAATGCAATATGTTTAGCCCTCTTTGACTGGCTACTAGTTATGAATGAAATGTTGTTATCTTGTATGTTGTTCTTGTTTCTTGTTCTATGTCAAGGTATCCAAGCGTAATGGCGGAAAGATTGTGACTTGCCGAGGCAGGAGCGAGAGGCCACCACCACTACAGCAACGACGATAGCGTTGGACTCCAGGTAGGTCGATCTATTGTGTCTTTTATTCGTTCAATAATTAGAAAGCAACACTTTAGCATGTCCCTTTGTTTCTAGACCCACTCTAGGGCTAGAGGAATAGTCTCTGTCTGCAGAGGGGATTTACTTGCTTAATAGCGAGTCGCAAAGGAAGAAAAGGAAAATGTTACACTTGTAACAAGTTTGGTCACTATGCAAGGAAGTGCCCCAATAGAAGGGACTCTCCTAAAGATGATGAAAACAACAACTTCAGGGGGAATGGAAATCAAAGGACAATAGGTTCAAAGGAAAGAGGAAGGCTCCCTCTGATCGAAGTGGAAATGGGCAACCTTTCAAGAGGTCAAGGAATTCTAGGTATGATGAATCAAATGTTGTTGATAATAAAAGAAATGAATATATTCTTATATCTACCCTCTATGTTGCATCTCCTTTCGATACGCTAGATAATTGGTTGATTGATAGTGGTGCCTCAAGGCACTTCACTGGATATAGGGAAGCCCTCTCTGATTTGATTGAAAAGGATACTAATTTGGAAATTATCCTTGGAGACAATGCCACCTATCCCGTGAAAGCGACAGGGACTGTGACCGTTCATCTAAATCAAGGTCAAGTCCTTCGCTTGCAAGATGTGTTGTACGTATCTGACTTGAAGAAGAATCTAGTGTCTATCTCGGCAATGGAAGACAAAGGATTCAAGGTGACATTCATCGATTGAAAGGTACGCATTTGGAAGAGGAACTTCAAAGGAGCGTTCACTCATGGTTTTAGAGTTGATAACTCTATCAAGTTGGAGGAAGTCCGCTGGGGGCCATGACATGTCACACAACCCTTCAATCCGAGCTATGGCACCAGAGGTTTGCACACATTCATTTCAAAGCCCTTCCCGAAGCAAGGAAGGTGGTGACAGGGATGCCCGAATTCAGGGATGAAGGTGTATGTTAGGGTTGTGCCGAAGGGAAGCATACAAGGGGATCATTCCCCTCAAGTGTCACGAAGACATCTGATATTTTGCAATTGATACATTCAGATCTATCTGGTATGTTGCCCGTAACATCCTTGTGAGGATGCTTATATTATATCACTTTTATAGATGACTTCTCCCGCAAGACTTGGATATATTTCTTGAAGAATGACGAAGCATTCAAATGGTTTTGTACCTTCAAGGCCTTGGTTGAAAATCAAACAGGGAAGAAGATCAAAATTTTGAGGACCAATAATGGGACTGAGTATGAGTCAAATGAATTCAATGACTATTGCAGGGAAGCCAACATTAAGAAGGAGACCACCACTGTGTATACTCCTAAGCAAAATGGTGTTGCTGAAAGGAAGAATAGAACCATTTTGGAAGTTGCCCATTCCATGCTCTATGACCATGGTCTTCTGAAGTTTCTATGGGGATAAGCTGCCAACACTATTGTGTACATTCAAAATAGATGCCCACATTGCACATTGGACTCCAAAACTCCCGAAGAAGACTTCTCTGGTAAGAAGCCCGATGTCTCTCATTTTAGAGTTTTTGGAAGTCCTGTTTATTTTCATGTGCCGAAAGATAAGAGAAGCAAGTTGGATCCTTCTGGGAAGAAGGGAATATTTGTGGACCACAGTGAAACCTTGAAGGCATATAGAATCTATGTGCTTGGTCAAAGAGAAGTGGAGATATGCCACGATGTCACCTTCGATGAAGATGCTGCCCTCAAGAAAGTGAGGAATCTTCCTAGTTCAAAGGAAGACAAAGAAGAAGAAGAAGAAGAAGCTGGAAGGCAGGAAGAACCGAAGGATGAATCGATGCCCGATGTTGAAGGTCTGATGGATCCTATAGATTCAACTCCTTCATATAAAAGGAGACCCTCATGGCTTAGGGACACTCTCGAAGATGCCGAGAGACATATCGCTTCAAGGGGAACATTCCGTGAAAGTAAGAAGCCGAATAGGTACCAAGGGTACCTAGTAGCCATGAGTACTATTGTACAATCTAAGCCTGGATCATTTGAAGAAGCCGTAAAGCATCAAGTTTGGAAGGATGCTATGCACGAAGAATATGAGTCCATTATGAAGAATGATGTCTGGGATGTGATCCCGAGACCGGAGGACAAATCTGTTATCACCTCGAAATGGCTCTACAAGATCAAACATGGAGCATGTTGTGGATCATTTGCAATATCCTTTTATTTTCGACTCTGAAAATATAAAAATAGAAAATTGTCAAAAATATGTTAAAATATTATAATCTTTATACTTTGGCATAAAAATATTTCTTTTCGTTATATTAAAATCAAAAGTTTAGACATTTTGAACCTTATGAAGTGGGTCCCCGACTTAAAGCTTAAAGGTCGATCATTATTTCAAGTGGGATGTGATGAAAGCTCGTACTCCGATTGAAGGACTCAACCCACAGGCACAACTAGTGCACCAATTAAAAAGAAGGGTGTCTTCGCAGTGGACCGAGTTGACTGCGGGGAAAACATAGATGTGCGGTGGAGATTGAATGTGGGGGGACAAGCCAAAATATTTCTCCGTACCCCGAGACCCCCCGCAGTGACGAAAGGTGCTGAGTTGTTCACAGCTGTCCTCCACATCAGGAGAACTCAACGGTTCGTTGGCGCGTCATGTCAGCATTTAATTTAAAAGGTTGCGCCACCTATTTAAGCAAAATTTGCATTTTATTGAAGTCATTTTGGATTAAGTTAATGTTTGAGAGTAATTTGTGCTGCGTCCTGTTCAGTTTTCCGTCACCCTGTTAAAATTTAGCCACCTTGCAAGTTGTTGGTTGTCGTAGTCTTGAATTATGGCCAAACGTTCATCTCTGTTTGGTTCTGCTAGTCATATCACTCTCATGGATACCGAGAGGGATATCCAAGACACTAATTGTTCCCTAGTCCATCTTCCATTTTACCAACAAGTCCTCTTGAACGACAAAGCTTCTCCAGTGTATACTGCCATGGCCAAGTCTGGTTTGTTGTCTGCATGTATCCCTAAAACTCATCTTTTTCCTGAGTTGATATCCTGGATGGTTTCCGTTATGTATCCTGGCAAATGTTATGTGATGAATTGTCAGGGAGAGAATGTTCTACAAGTGTCTGCCCTGTTAATCCGCCAAGCCCTTTGTTACCCTGAGTCAGAGTCATGTGTTCAATTTTCCGATGAATCCTTGGTAGCATATTATGATAATATTGCAGGTGAAGACTTCAATCGGCTTGTTTATTTTCTAAAGCCCAGCACACAGCAATTTCAGCTTGACAGCAAGGATTTTCCTATGGAGGTTTTTGATACTGAGATTCAGCCAGTACTGAGCAGCATTGCTAAAATTCTGGGCAAAAATGATTATAGTGTGGTGGATAAAACGATGTTAGGGATGTTTGCCATGATGATGAAGTGAGGAATGGTGCTGGATATTCCAGCCTATTGGCAGGAAGCAGTAAATTCACAGCTGATGAGTTTATCATTAACAAGTTCTTTCAGATTTCCTTCATTAATCATTTATTTGTTCTTATATCAAAATGTGGAGGAATTTATGCATCTAGGTCTGAATATCATGGACATGAATAAGAAGAGGCAGTCTGTAGTTTTCTGGACAGATATAGTAAGGAGAGAACAAAATGAAAATGGATTATTTGATTTTGTCAGTTATTTCATGTCAAGTGCATATAAGATTTTGAATGGATTTTCTCCCCCTTGTTTTTTACCTAAAGTGTAATATTCCTAATTAGCACCGCTAATTGGAATATTTGATTTTTGTATAGTTTTGCCGACTATAGTTAATTAATAAATAAAAGTGAGAAAAGGGGTCTAACTCACTTAAATAAAATAAAGTGTTTCCTTAGTAGAGGCAACGTTATAACTTAAAGGGGAAAGCCTTGGGGGTCCACACACACATGAGAGAGGCCTCACGTAGACTCCTAAGGTAACTGCGCAGGTCAAGGAGGAACTCAAGGACGCAGTTAGGGTTTTGAGGGAGCTAGCACTATAAAAGGCGGGGGTTTCACTCCATTTGGCATTATTGATATGTTATTGATATTGAGAGCTAGACTTCTGTCTACTTCAGCACGCCGGTTGTTTAGTCGGTCTGCAGCACTGTTTAGTGCGAACTGAGTGTCTCCGGTCGGAGATCTCACCCTTGGCTCCGGGGGTCGGTAGTGCTTGGTTTCGACAAGGTATTTCCTTCGGCCGCTTGTTGTGGTTTATGCGATTTAAGACGCGCGTAGAGCAGCCTTGGAGGATCATACACCAGAGAGAGTGATGGCTTAAAGTAGTGATACGTGCCTTTGTTGAGCAACACAAGTTGTGGCAGATTACCGTGAGCCAGCGTTGTGCTCCGGGAGGAGGTTGCCATTTCAGCCGGAGGTTTTGCAGGAGGATTCAGGCCCTTTCCTCAGCGTGTTTCTTGAGCTTCTGCGCTGTTCCTAGAGGCACAGCGTTTTTGTAGGAGGAGGGTTTCTGGGGGTGATTTCGGAGGTGGTCCGTTTGGTATATGGTTTCTGGGTTTTGTCCGGAGCAGCGAGTATAGGTGATCTGTAGATTTTTAGCTCATTCCGGCAAGGGGATCAGCCCCTAGCTTCAGTTCATTCCAGCAGCAGCAGTTTACGGCAGTTTCTTCCAGCAGCTGGGAAGCAGTTTCGGTAGTAGCCATTTCCTGTTTCTGAGAGGGTTCTTCACTTGCCTGGTGCAAGGATAGGTGCTCTTATTCTGATTATCCATTGTACCCATTTATATTCTCAGATTAATAAAATGGCTTAGCATTCCTGGCATTTTATGTGTACTTGCTTTATATTCTGTTTCCGGCATTTTTCTATATAGTTGTATGCTTGTATTGCTGCCTATTTCCCGTTGGGGATATTACAGTGGTATCAGAGCATAGTTCTGGCTCAGCCTGTGGTCTATGATCATACAGAGGTTTGCTGGAATTTTGGAGAGCAATAGCAGTTGCAGTATCAAAAACGCAATTGGAAAAAGGGCCAAAATATAAAGGGTCAAATTTTGAAGTTTGGAATTAGAAGAAACGTTTTCTGGGTTTTTCTGGGTTTTGGGCAAGGATCACCTTCCCAAATTCCTGGAATTTTCTGAGTAGTTTTCGGTGGGTAAATCGGAGGTCGAAGTTAAGCAGCAGTATGGTTTCGGCGGCCGTGCGGCCCGAGGGCACGTAGACACATAGCGAGAAAGAGCGGGAGTGGCGGTGGTGATGATGAGAGGAGATTTAGAAAGGCATTCCAATACATACGGGGGGGGGGGTGTCCATGGCGAGAGACTCAACTACTTATTTGGAGGTTAGGCAGCGGGAAACCCCAAGGGGATTTCGGATTGGTGAGGGATCGTGCACATCCCACCATTTGCCGGAGCATGTTGCCACTCAGCATATGGCATCAGTATGGTCGAAATTAAGCAGCAGTATGGTTTTGCAGCAGCCGTGCAGCTTCTGAGCAGCCTGTAGACACATAGCAGAGGTGTGGTGAGAGAGAGGAGGAGATTTAGAAAGGCATTCCAATACATACAGGAAGTGTCACAGAGACTCACTGCGCTGGAGGTTAGGCAGCGGGAAACCCCAAGGGGATTTCGGATTGGTGAGGGATCGTGCACATCCCACCATTTGTCGGAGCATGTTGCCACTCAGCATATGGCATCACATACACCCACACGTCCTACCATGCCCACTTTTCTGGATGAAGACATAGGGGCAGCAGCACAGCGAGAGCCGGAGCCGCGCCACATGGGTGACTATTTTACAGAGTACCAGGCATACGGGCAGGAGTTCATGAAGGCTCTCTCATCAGAAAATATCTCCAGATCATGTATGGCATTAGATTCCGTGATCATCACCAGGGGCACAGGCACCACCGTGATGACCACCGCGCAGCTAGCAGATTTCATTTGCCCACGTTTGATGGGTCATCCAGGCGCTCAGAGAAAGCTTGGGTGGAGAAGTTGGATACCTCTTTCCAGCTTGACCGAGTATCGGAGAGGAAAACCATTAAAATGGTTACCTCGCACTTGGAGGATGATGGCACACAGGATTGCAGGGAGTCCGAGGTTACACCTAGTGTGACACAGGATTCACCCTCAGTGGAGACCTCCTTGGCCGTGACGGTTGATGTGGTAGTGGAGAAGGTAGAGCCGACCCCAGTAGAGCCATCCATTGAGGTGATGACCGGAGTCGCGTCCGAGTCTTCGGGTGGTAGCGGCACACAGATGGGTGCAGTGTCAGGAGATGTACCCACCTTCGATGAGGCACTAGCAAGTACCGAGGTATTGGATGATGGTCGCAGACAGCGGTATCATTGGCTTCGGACGGACCTTCGAGTTTTGAGAGAGAAGGCCACGTCAGTACGGGAGGCCATTTTGTTGCAGGACCAAGAGCTGGAGGGTATGAGAGTGACTTGTGCCAAGTCGGCGGCCAAGTTGGTCCGCATTGGGGAACGACTAGATTCCCTGATGGTACAATCAAAGGGCACGTTGGAGCGTCAGATCATTCCCCTTCAGGCATGCATGGATGGGACTAGCAGTGTTGTTGGGTCATCTCTTCCCATTGGAGAGAGAGAGGCAGAGCCACCTAGTCAAATCTCATATGTTGACTTGGATAGCGGTATGAGACGATCAGAGTTGCACAGGGTACAGCAGCCACATGTTGAGGTTGGATGGCGAGAGATTTTGAGTTGGTACTCAGTGGAGCGGGCTATGGAGATAGTGATGGATCCGAGTTTAGCTCAGCAGGAGTCTCTATGCATGGGGAATACAGGAACCCCAGATTGGCATTGGGATCCAGGTGGGATCACCTATCGTTTCCCAGGCAGGTCGACTGACTATGTCTTGGAGAGTACGGTTGGCCTAGTAGTAGAGCATGTGCAGTGTCGGTCAGCTTCAGTGGCCAACCAGTTTATGAGCAGACACCCTAGGTTGTCTTGGTATGATACCCATATACGGGATCCCGGGGTGGTCAACATACCTTGGCAGGAGCTTGTCGGAGGAGGTGACATTGGCAGGCCACCAGATGGCGCCTTGTATGGGGCCAAGGATTCTTCACCTTTGTGTGGGGCACAGAGGACGCAGCAGAGCCGAGCAGTGGTGGTAACACTACTGACACACAGGGAGATTCACTTCTCGGACCCCTTGAGGAGTATTTGGAGTGATGATCCTTTCGTCGGCAGGTATAGTGATGCGACGGTGGAGACGATGTTACCGATTGGTGGTAGTCGGACCTGTAGAGGCACAGCTCTAGGACATCACATCTAGGGATGTGTGGGAGCCTCTAGCATTGAGTGGTGGATTGCCGGTGGACATGGAGTAGCATGGTGGTGTACCATAGTGTGTGGGACTGCATTGTGGAGTAGGAGTATCCTACATCACATTGAGAGCATGCGAAGAGTGACCGATGCCTGGACACAGTCAGGGCACGAGACGGTACAGGGTGCTACAGCAGTAGCACATGGTATCCAGCAGCATACCGAGGTATGCCTCAGTGTGCAGTGGCAGGTTGAGGAGTGTATGGATGATCAGTGGTATGCGAGGGCATACGGTGCTACACGGCAGGGTCTTAGAGCATTGCTTCCAGAGAGACTCATGGACAGGGACACTGGGCTTACCTTTGGGGGTATTTCACCCAAGATCGATGGAGAGACAAAGGAGCGATACTTGGCAGTATTTGTGGGGACTTACACACCTGACTCGCTTCGACATCACTCACAGGTACAATCGATTATGCTTTTGACCTTTGGCACCTTGGGCGTGAGCAGCAGGGTACGCGAGGTTCACCCAAGATATTTGGATGACACTCAGTACACTAGGCGAGAGACTTCTCAGCAGTGGCACTGGGTTGGTGTGCTAGTTGACAGCCACAGGTTGGGGGATGAGATGATCCTTTGCAGAGGTGGTGCATCAGTCATCACTGAGCCTACGCTTGGGGAGCAGGTCATGAGGGAGACATGCATCATTTTCCCCTCAGGGCATGTCGAGATCATACATGAGCAGAGGATACGGGGTACAGCAGAGGTAGTATCCCAGTATGTGTCTGGGCTCCAGACACTGTATCGACACTTTGTCGAGAGGGTGGATGGCATGTTCGATGCAGATGAGATGGCGGAGATAGAACAGGAGGGCATTCCTTCTGTATGCCAGGGTGAGGACTCTTTTTCACATGAGTACATAGGATCAGTTGAGGTCGCTTCTGCGGAGCGAGGGCAGTCATGCATGGATGGTGACAATAGACCAGAGCTATATTCTAGTGTCCAGGGTGAGCAGTCATGGGACTCTGCGAGAGATACTTTGGGTGAAGAGTCACTTGTGACAATTCAGCTAGAGCAGCAGGTGATGGAGCCTGAGTCGTTAGAGGAGGACACTACTCACATCAGGCATGATATTCCTTTGAGAGAGAGCCATATGGGCACTCACATCGAGCCTGTGGTGGATATGCAGCTAACCGCGGGGGTCAGCCATTGAGGAGGAGCAGTCAGCTGCATTGGCATCGAGTACGGTGACAGCTGTTGCAGATCCATATCCTCTGGAGGTGTTGGAGGTTGATGGGATTGTTATGCAGGGGGCTAGTAGACAGCAGGAGCTGTTGGATATGTTGGAGCATCCATCTTTGGGTCGACACTGGGATGAGGCGCAGATAGATGTACTCGCAGTCAGCAGAGCTGCAGTGTTTTTAGTGGGTAGCACTCTCTAGGAGTACATCGATGGAGCTTGCAGCATACCTTGCCCACTTTTGCCCATTATAGAGAGAGGGGCTTCCTTCTACAGGCAGCTTCCATTGACAGACAGGGTAGAGCAGTGGGAGTTGATTACAGGCTGGCGGCAGCATCCCAGGCATGTTCCATATACCGTTGTTGTTGCTACATCAGAGGCTTCCTCCAGGATGGACTGGCGGGAGATCGTGAGTTGGTACCCTCTTGATGGTACGGTACTCTTCGTAGGGGGCGCAGCGGAGCAGGGGCCCTTAGACATAGTAGATGTTACAGGTCCCAGTTGGCAGGAGGGCACCGATTCTCATTACTTCAGGACTCCTTCCCAATGTCAGGAGAGCAGGATCAACATGGGATTGAGTCAGGACGTGGATTGGAGAGAGGTGATGAGTTGGTATGCAGTTGGAGAGGCAGCATGTGCAGTTACAGGTACATCACAGCAGGAGCCCGGGAGCATTGATGCTTATTGGTGGTCTTCACCTCTTAGAGCATTAGTCATAGCCAGAGGCAGTGCACAGTCCGAGCCGTGGGACTTGGGCGATTATTGGCCACGGTGGCGATGGGATCCGGGAGGATTAGTGGTCGGCTGGTACTGTGAGAGGTCACTTTGGGATCCTGGCATTGAGATATCCTTTCGTATCAGAGTGATGCAGGAGACAGAGAGGTTTCAGTGGGACCTAGGCGTATTTTACAGTATCGGTGGGGAGCATCAGCTAGAGAGTAGGCTTGTTCAAGCATTGCTTGAGAACAAGCAATTTTTGCCGGATGAGGATGCCACTTGGGAGAGCGAGCAGACTTTACAGCATCCATCAATTTAGTTGCTTGAGGACAAGCAACGTTTTGCCGGGGGAGACTGTAATATTCCTAATTAGCACCGCTAATTGGAATATTTGATTTTTGTATAGTTTTGCCGACTATAGTTAATTAATAAATAAAAGTGAGAAAAGGGGTCTAACTCACTTAAATAAAATAAAGTGTTTCCCTAGTAGAGGCAACGTTGTAACTTAAGGGGAAATGAGGTCCACACACATGAAAGACCTCCGTAAACTCCTAAGGTGTGGAGTCAGAGGAACTCAGGGCGCAATTAAAGTTTTGAGTAGCATATAAAAAGACAGTTCACTCATTGGCATTATTGATATGTTATTGATATTGAAACTAGACTTTTGTCTACTTGGTAAAAACGGATGTTTATTGGGTCTCAGCTTGATATTTGAATACTGTTGGTGTATTGGTGAAATCTACCCTTAGCTAGGACTTCGCAGTGCTTGCTCGAACAGGTATTTCTAGTTTCTATAGGTGGTTTGCAGTGGATTTTGGGTGGACGTTGCAGAGGAGTTGGTCTCTTGGAGTGACTGCGCAGTCCAGGAGAGAGGACGCAGTTTCAGCAGGGAGGATGCAGTCTTTGTTGAGCAGCGTTGTTGTGTGGTGATTTGGCCGTGGTTTCAGCGTTTTTCAGCCTGGAGGAGGTTTCCATTTCAGCCGGAGGTTTTGCAGGAGGATTCAGGCCCTTTTCTCAGCGTGTTCCTTGAGCTTCTGCGCTGTTCCTTGAGGCACAGCGTTTTTGTAGGAGGAGGGTTTCTGGGGGTGATTTTCGGAGGTGGTCCGTTTGGTCTATGATTCTGGGTTTTGTCCGGAGGAGCGAGTACAGGTGATTTGTAGATTTTTAGCTCATTCCGGCGAGGGGATCAGCCTCTAGTTCCAGTTATTTCCAGGAGCAGCAGTTTACGGCAGTTTCTTCCAGCAGCTGGGAAGCAGTTTCTGTAGTAGCCATTTCCTGTCTCTGAGAGGGTTCTTCACTTGCCTGGTGCAAGGATAGGTGCTCTTATTCTGATTATCCATTGTACCCATTTATATTCTCAGATTAATAAAATGGCTTAGCATTTCTGGAGTTTTATGTGTACTTGCTCTATATTCAGTTTCCGGCATTTTTCTATATAGTTGTATGCTTGTATTGCTGCCTATTTCCCGTTGGGGATATTACATAAAGCTCAAGAATTCTTGCATTTAGGAGCAAATTGTAAGTTTGGAGATTGGTTTGTGTTTGAGGATTATTCAGAAATTAGGTTATATGGAACAGGGGTTGAGCCTTATAGACTTTCAATATTTGTTCCCATGAGGCTATTTGCCTTGGAGTTCACTTGACAAAGTCTAAATGTTGATCAAGTTCATTTTGTGCCCATGAAAAAGGGACATATGTTTAAACTACCCATGATTGTAGGTCCTTTCATTGTTAATATGAGACAACCATTTGAAGAAGTTACTAAAATGCTAGATGAGATGCATTTGCTGCTAGGGGAAAGTTAGGCTTATGACCCACACAGTGTAATTTCCAATAGAAGAATTGAGAATGGGTATTCAACGTTCATTCATGAAAGCAAGTCAGATTTAGAAAAGATAGTTAGAAGAGGTGTAGTGAGTTCAACAGGTTCAAACATTTAGACTCCTATTATTTCAGAAAAGTCTAATAAAAGAAGTAAAGAAACAGTAATTGACTTAGAAGATGAGGAGCAAGGAGCTGAGAAAAGGACAAAGTTTAATCAAGAACATGCATATAATCAACCTGGTTACTCTTTACAGCTGGGAGAGGAACAAAATGTTCCTTCTTCACCCAGAAGATATGAGACTTCTCATGAACAAGTACCTTTGATTAAACAGATGTTTGCCCAAATTGCAGAAAGGAATCAGAAGATGAAAGCCAGCATGGAAGCCCAAGCTGAATATTAGATTGCTCCAGATCAAACAGGGCTTTTGACTACTATGGATCTTGAGAAAGATCAATTCAGAATTGCCTTGTCACATCCTACTGACATGTCAATTGGTTCCTCTAGTAATTTCAATATTGTAAATATAACTGTAGAAGTGAAGAAAATCCCGTTGTTGGATAAGATGAACTTACATATGCAGACAGGTCAATTGATTGTAAATGCCCTGACAAAGACTAATGCAATGGCAATGAAAGTAGAGAATATGCTTGGGAAAATCATTAAATAGTTGAAGTTAGAAAAAGCCAACTCTAGGGCTTTAACCATTCAGAATGAGGAACTAAAGAAGATCATAGTAAAGATTGGGGTGGACCCTAATGATAGGGCTGTAGTGCAAAAGCTTCTACAAAGTGCTGAAGCAGAGATATCTACTTTGAAGAAGAAGCTAAAATTACCTACAAGGGAGCATTCAATGGCTGCAGAGGTAGAGAACGAGAAAGAAAAGCTGCTACAGCAGCTGATGCAAAAGGAGGAGGAAATCTCCAAAATAAAACAAACTGCAATATCACTACAAAATCATATTGATAGTCATACTTGTACTTTTGTTTTCCCTTTAGGTAACGAAGATCCTCAAGCACAGATTGCTCTATTGAATACTGAAGTGCAGATGGCGGAAAGAGACCGGAAGAAGGCTCAAGCAGACCTAGAGACTGCATCAAAGATTATTCAAGCTGCAGAAAATGAAGCTAGTGAATACAAAATGGACAGTCAGAATGCCAATGCTGAGATCAAAAGCCTTAAAGAGAAATTGAAAGGGAACATATCTTTAATACATGCAAAAGATATCATTTGGAATGATATCATTTCTGAAATGAAGTCAATTTGGGACTTCTTGATGGTGGTTGCAGAGGAAAGGAGTCTTATCAGATAATTTGAAGAACAAGTAATGGCAAATAGACAGAAGACAATCTATAGGGCTATTTGGGCAAAAAGATTTATTGATTTCATTAATTCCAAAACAGACCAAGAATTGGAGGAAAATGAGATTAAGGATAGAATCTTATATGCAGTAGAGATTAATAAGATGATTGTCAAGAATGATTACAGGAAAGCCACAGAAAAGAGGTTGATTGAAATCAAAGAAGCAGTAAGTCAGTTTGATAAATCATTGGACAAATTAACAAGAGCAGGTTTACCTTCATGCTGGGAAATAGGAGGAGGTCTATTGTCATGGGATTCCTATGAAAACTTACTAGTATTTAAAAAAAGCAAAGTTGATAATACACATGAAAAGACTCAGGTACTCAAGGGGGCAACGATGATCAACTTTCTTCAGAGACATTTTTAGCTGTTGTGGCTGGTAAAAACCCTATTTACAGAAAGACCAACTTATAACCAAATTATTGCTTTCAGGTTAGAGTATCATAATTTGATACACTCACCCAGGACAAGAGTGGAGATATGGAAGAAATGCAGAGCCTAGACAATAGACTTGCCAAAGGATCCTTAAACTTCAAAGAAAGACAAATCTGAAGTTGATCTGGGAAATATAGTAGCATCGTCAGCTATTCACATTCATTAGGGTGTTAATTTTTATGTTATTATAATCTTTCAGAGATGATGTAAATGTAATAAGACTTTTTGGAAGTATGTAAAAGATAGTCTTCAAAAATCCTCAAGAGTTGAGGTAGTTAGGATCAATTATAGCAGTTTCAAACTGCTTTTTATTGTATTTAATGTAATAATTCAGAGGAAGGAGGATTCCAAGTTTTGGACCTTCAGACTATAATTTTTGTACTCAAAGTTTTCAAAGATTAATGAATGAGAAGCAAGTTTCTGGAATATGTTTATGTTGATATGTGTTCAAGTTTTTGTTCTGTGTTTTTTATCTTTGAATAAAACGAAGTAATGAGCAGCAAGTCTCTTTTTACCTATGTAAGCAAGAGTTAAAATCCTTAATTGGTGCTTCTTCGTTTTCACTGTTTCTTTCATATAATTCTTCTGGGGTTTGAGATGATATATTTTGTGTAACAGAATATCAGTTTGGACTTCCTTCTTTCATTTTCTTTTGGTCATTTCATTCAACATAAGCAAAATACAGCATTGTGACATGTTCATTATATTTGATATTTGAGGGTTTAATGATAAATACTTGAGGGTCATTAAACAGAGACAAATAATTTTGTGACATAATCAAATTAATGGCTTAAGCATTGATTCCTTATCACAGCTAAGGAATTGTCTCTTAAGGTACAATAGAGCCAATGGAAGTGCTGAAAAGTACCATAGGGGCTTCACTCAATGAACCTCTAACATATCATGTATGATCATAACGTATTAAACAATACCCTTAATTTGAGTACATATTGGAAAACACCTCTAAAAATCACATTATTTAACCCCCTACCAATATAAACCAAATACACCTCAATTTAAAAATCCCCTACTTTCACTATATATTAGGTATCCATTTTTTCATTAACATTTTTTATACCCCGTTATGTTTTTTCATTAACTTTGAGCTCCATTTTTTATACTTGCCAATATAAAAAACCTTTACCCCCTATATATCCCCCAATATATTATGTCATTTTTTGCTCATTATATATCTCCCAATATGAACCCACATGCTATTGTATTGCTCTCATAGTGAAGCCCCTGTGAAAAGTACAAGGCAATATTTGTTGTCTGAGGCTTCTCTCAAAAGGAAGGCATAGATTATGATGATATATTTGCACCTGTTGCCCGCTATACCACCATTTGATCGATCATTGCCCTTGCTGCAACGCAAGGATGGAGTCTCCATCAAATGGATGTGAAGACTGCCTTTTTACGTGGTTCAATCAAGGAAGAGGTTTATGTGGAACAATCTCTGGGGTTCGAAGTCCAAGGTAGAGACACATATGTATGCAGGTTGAAGAAAGCCCTCTATGGGTTGAAGCAAGCCCCTAGGGCTTGGTATGAAGGGATCGATAGCTACTTGATGAAGTTGGGCTTCACTCAAAGTGATGTTGATCCAAACCTTTATTGTAAGGTTGATAAAGAAAGGCCTCTCATTCTGGTTCTCTATGTGGACGATCTCTTCCTAATAGGTGCTGACCCTCTCATTCATCAATGTAAGAGCGAGCTAGCTTCTGAGTTCGAGATGAAAGGCCTAGGACCGATGCACTATTTCTTACGCTTGGAGGTCTGGAAAAGGCCAGGTGAGATTTAGCTTTCTCAAGGAAAATATGTTGTGAAGATGCTGGAGAGATTTGGGATGGTGCACTGCAAGTCCGTGACTACTCTGATGGAACTCAACTTTAAGAAGTTGTGTGGAAGTGTTGTTGGGCCCGAGTTGGGAAATCCCACCGAGTATCATCAACTCGTGGGGGCCATGATGTTCTTAGTGAACTCACGTCTGGACATATGTTTTGCAGTGAACACATTGAGTCAATATATGGTTAACCCTCATCGCATTCACTGGATTGGTGCCAAGAATCTCGAGATATCTTTGGGGCGCAATCAACCATGGGTTGAGATACACTGCCGAGAGTATGAGGCTCCATGGATATACCGATGTTGATTGGGCAGGCAGTGTGATGGATTGTAAGAGCACATCTGGATGTTGCTTCACTCTTAGTTCTTCTTCGATACCTTGGATGAGTAGGAAGCAAAAATCGGTTGCTTTGAGCACCATTGAGGCCAAATACATTGCAGCGAGTATGGTTTGTTGTGAAGCTGTTTGGTTGAGAAAGCTCCACTGAGTTGTTTGGACATGTGCTAGATACCACCGTTATCCTTTGTGATAACCAAAGTGGGATACGTCTTTCCGAGAATCCCGAGTTCCATGACCGATCCAAGCACATTGATATTAGGTACCACTTTGTCCGGGACATGGTACAGCGAGGCGCTGTAAGGCTCCATCACATTGGGACTGATGAGCAGGTCACAGGTATTCTCACGAAGCCCCTGGGGAAGGTCAAATTCTTAACCTTCCGTGAGAAGCTTGGTATTGTGGACAGACCCTATTTTGAGGGTCCTGCTTGAGTTGGACTATGAGCTCTAGGAGCTCTAGGGGGCTTGGGGTAGTTTCTTGGAGCTAAAAGCAACCACAGGGTTAGGTTCGTCGAACCTTGTTGGTATGCTTCTTCCCCACCGTTGTGATATTGAGTTGGTTCACCCTCTTCTTTGATCTATGCCCTGGATACATCCTACCCATGGAGTTTTGGACTCATGGGAAGTACCTCTCATTTGGCCAATGAGGTGGGAAATGTGGATAGAGACCAATACCATGATCGATGGAAGCATCGGGGATTTTCGTACTCTCTATGTCTAGGATGGGATGTGTCCAACACCTTGATCTGGGATCAATTTTGATGAGGTTCTTACCTCCAAATTAACTTCGGGTCATTATGTGACTCTCTTGAGTCTGATTGAGGTTTTAACCTCCAAGCTGACTTCGGGTCAGCAGAGTGTGATGTCTTTGTGACTCACTCTCGTTTGTTTTCCCCAAGAGCCAGCGAAGCATGTTACAGCAAGATGACATAGGATTGTAGGATGATGATGATACTACATGATGGTACTGGATGACAGGATGGCACAGGTGGACAGATGGAGTTCTCCCTAGTTGAGAGGGAGTGTTAATTTTGGGAAACTAGGTCCAAACTCCATGTTGCACTGCTCATATGATGATTATATTTTTGTTGGATTCCTCTTTCGGAGAGGTGCAAGATTGATCTAAAGATCATCTTGTTTGGATGAGCAGAACTTATATTATGATTTTATTTTCCACACGTGCAAATTGTCAATGTCGGCTAGATTTGTAATGTAGGCTCACAAGCCCAACAAATGTGTCACACACCCTCATTGATGGATATCAATAGGAGAGAGATGATGCTCATTTCATCATCATCTCATCACACATTCTTCTTGTGATCTGATTGGTCCATATAGCCTAGGAGAGGCTTCTCTCTCTCACACATGTGAATTTGAAGCTAGAGAAATTGCGGATTGTTTTAGGGCTTTTGCTTAAGCGTTGACCGTGGGTCAAATATTGGAGTTTGACCTTCATTCTTGGACAAAAATCCTGATTTCTTGAGGCTGCATTGGAGGGCACAAAAATCTTGGTTGAACGTTGACTTTGACTATAGTTCGTTGACCGCGGCATTGACTAGCGTTGACTTCTACGTTGATTGATTTTTGTTGACTTGCATTGACTTTTTGGGAGCTGTCTTTGAGGGGTGTGTGTGACACTTGGAGAAAGACTGATCTGGTATGTTGGAGAAGTTGGTTTGACCAACTAAATGCTTTGTTGGCTAGGCCATCCTGTTGACAGTTGTAACAAACATTTCTCTCTATATTTGTTGGACAAGAAGAATTACAAATTCTGATATATTATTTGGCTTGTCTTATGTTGATATATTATTATGTTCTTTCAGCGTTTCACTTTCATGTTTATGTGATTGCTAAATTGAATTGGGCCTATAAGAAAGATTGAAGTAAAACTGCTCTAAGCATATAACATACCATGGTTATCTAAAATTAACAATTTAGCTATTGTAGTTGTTGGGATATTTTGTACTCATCACCTGGTGCTTGTAGCTTGCCTTGTGCAAGCCCAGGTACATTTTCTCCAACTTATTTGTACCACAACTCTATTATTAATAAAATCTTGGCTAGTTTGAGGATTTGCAGAAATTTATGGTTATTTTGTTTATACCAATTTTGCACGACTCGTACTCGTATAAGACTCCAGAACGACCCATATAAAACTCATAAATTTTAAGTAGAAAAAATAAACTAATGATAATTCCAATCCTTATAAGTTATGAAAACCACAATATATGCAATAATTCTTAACATCATCTCATATCTATAAAAGTACAACATAACATATTTGATTTTTGTAAGCAAAACATTTAGATACTGAATAAGAAAAGGAATCATGATTCCATAATTAAAATAAAAAGATGTCAGCAAGTTCAAAATTGAAATACACAAGTCATAAATGATAAATGATAGTCTCATAACAATCTTGAGTCTCATCACTCATGGACGACCATGCCTATAATAAGTCGTCGTGGAGCTCATGGTAGCATCGGTAGGCTGAAGCAACTGTGAGGCAGGTGTATTGGGAGTCTCCATTGGAGATGGAAAACTAGAGAGATCCTCAGTCTCTTCGTCAAGCCAACTCAAATTAGGGGGCTCCTCCTCCACAACCCAATCAGACTCTAAATCAACAGTGTCCAATAAAATTGGATTTGTATCCTTTGGTTGCACTTGTTTTGTGAGAATTCGAAGGTTGTAATAGATGAAAACCAACTTCTCCATCCTCTCATGCTCCAACATGTTTCTCTTTTTGTTGTTGTTGTGCTCAAACACTAACCAATTGTGCTCACAAGAAGAAGCACTACACGGTTGACTCATAACTCTGATGGCGAATTATTGTAATTGCGTTGCCTCAGAGCCACAATCTATCCACCAATGAGCTATAAAAAAAATAACAACAAAGATTATCAGTTTGCAATACCAAACATATAAAATAGAACTAGCAAAATTACAAGTTAAGTTCTAACAATTTGCACTTACAAGGCATTTTCTTGTCCTTGAGACATTGGCTTGAGCTGAATCCAAACATGCCAGATGCTTCCTTGTACATATCTCGTTGTAGGTTGATTTTGTCTTGAATATCTACATCTAGGAACATATTCTCAATGCATATCATGACACCTCTCATCATCTCAGGATCTCTTTGAATGTTAGACCCCTCATTATAGAATAAGCTCGGATTGAGATATGCTCCTGTTGCATGCAATGGTGAATGTAGGTGCATGTCCCACCTGGAATCAATAATTTTTTCCATATAGGGAGATATTTAGATTCATCTCCCTTATAGAAAGTCTTGGTGGCCTCTTTGGCCCTATCCATGCCTTCATAATTATATCCCATTGGAAGTTTCTCTCCATTCATCAATCTCAAGAGTTTCACAAGGGGCTTAGTGAAGCTGAGAATCTCAGTGACTTTGTCCCACAAACTATCACCAAAGACAGAGGCTTTCATAGACAGTGCTTTTGGTTTTGTTCTATCTTTCCAAAATACCCATTGTTGGCTACAAAACATTCTTCGCAAAGCTTGGTACACATACAAAAGGCTTTGGAGGGAACGAAAGTTTGTAGCAAACCATGTGACAGCTGGGCGACTAAGCTCACCCTATGTGAATTCCCTCATAAGGTTCAACACCCAAGCATGATTCTAAATATACTTGGTAATTTTCTTGCATTCTTGCACAACATTTTGCACCCATTCCAACTTCCCATCGGCCTCAAGTCTATGCGATGGGTAGAGCATGGAGTCCAAAAAATGGTGGGATATTTGGCACAAAGCAACCTTCCAGCTGCTACATAATTTTATTCATTGTCCGTGATTACTTGGATAACATTTCTAACCCCAACTTCCTCCACCACATCAGCCAACAATGTAAAAATCAAATGTGCATCTTTTACATTTGCAGATGCATCAATGGATTTTAGGAACATGGTTCCTTTAGGGCAAGCTACAACAAAATTTATTATTGTTTTGCCCCTCTGATCTATCCACCCATCAGACATAATTGTACAACCTGTAATTTTCCAGGAGCTTTTAATGCTCTCCAATTGTTCCTTGACACGCGCAAGCTCCTCATCTAGCTCTTTCCCCCTAAGTGCATAATAAGATGGGGCTTTGTATCCAGGGCCAACACTTACAATGGCATCCACCATGGGCTGATAAAAATATGACTTTGCATAGCTGAATGAAACACTGTTATGGTACCAAAACCTCCTCACTGCCATATCTGCCTCCTTCCTCTTCTTTTCATTAAAACTATCCAAGGTTGGTTGAGATCTTGGAGTTGTACAAGGAGTGAAGAAAGAAGAGATTATACTCCTGTTTGCAACAACACTTGAAGAGGAGTTACCAATACCTGGACTTTGAATTTGTGTTTCACTCTAAGATGAAGATCTACCTATTCCAACAATATCATCTTTCCTTCTTCCCCTATTAGAAGTTTTTTCTTTAATGGCTTCCAAAGCAGTTGCCATTTAAGTAGTGACTTCATCAGGGCAATTTTGACAACATACCACACCATTCCCAGGAATTCTAGCTAGGTGGTATTTTAGTCTATTTATGCCTACACGCATTGTGGCATTGCAATAATTGCACTTGACATGGTGGTCATTACCGACAATGATTCGTTGACCATGTGCCCATGCCGATTCAACAAACTTTCTAAAACCCTTTGGTGGCATGGTGACGAAATCTGGAAGAAAAAAATAAAATTTTAAAATCTAATTGATATTTTTTTTTTAAATTGTTTTTTAATTTTTTTAATTTTTTTAAATTTTTAAATTTTTAAATTTTTTAAATTTTTTTAAATTTACAAATATTTTTGGCCTTGTGGTTGAGTTTCTCAGCCACACAAGGTCGTTGTGTGGCTAAGAAACCCAGCCACAAAGGGCCGCTATGTGGCTGAGAAACTCAGCCACAGAGGGTCGTTGTTTAGTTGGGAAACTCAACCCATAGGCCCTGTGGCTAAGTTTCTCAACCACACAGCGACCTTGTGTGGCTGAGAGAATCAGCCACGGGGCTTGCAAGTTGAAACTCAACCACACAGGGCCGTTGTGTGGCTGAGAAACTCAGCCACAGGGCCTGCGAGCTGAGGAGGCACCCCACAGGCCTTGTGGCTGAGTTTCTCAGCCACACTGGGTCGCTGTGTGGTTGAGAAACTCAACCACAGGGCCAAAACAATTTGCAAATTGCAAGTGAAAAAAAAATTAAAATTGAATTGATTGCATAAAGTTAAAAAAAAATTACATGCAAGCAGCAAAACAATGAAACAAGGATCATGAAGCCTACCTGGACAGTGTGCTCTACTCTGCCAATGTTATGACTCCGTCTTGTTGTTACAGTGTGCTGCTACTCCCAAGAAAACAGAGGACTATACAACTGTCTAAACATTTGTTGCTTTCAAAATGTCTAGTTCTGCATCGCCTGAAACCATATCCCTCCTCCAAAAGCTAGGAGTAGATGATGGTTCCTACATTTACCAACATTCCATGATCATGAGCATTGAAAAAAGCCTTACCACTTTCCTTGCCTATGCCTCTGAAAGGGAGAGAGGTGCTTATAAAGCATTTTCTTCCCTCCAAATTCCCTTTTCCTCCACCTCATTTCCAAAAAAAAATAGAAAAAAAAAAAAAAAAAAAATTGAGAAAAATCCAAAACTTTTTGCCTTTTGATGTGGGACAAGTCTTATAGGGGTCCAATACGGGTCCTATGAGAAACTCGCGGGTCTTATGTGGGTAGGCGAGTTTAATACGAGTTTGAGCTTGTAAGGGTAGCGAGCGCGGGTTCTATGCGAGTGACTCGACTCGCTATAGAACCTGCAAAGACCTGCGGGTCTTATATGAGTGGTGCTTCACTGGTTTATACTCTGAAAATTTATGGGTTTGTATAATTGCATGTTTTTGTTATCATTGTAAATTTTCCATTAGGAACATTACAGTGGTATCAGAGCATGATCCTGGCTAGCTGTGGGGAAGCTAGCAAGATCATGGAGGTGTTAGACACACAAGCATACTGATTGGTGAACTTATGGACACTCCAATGACACAAAAAGGGAAGAGCACACAGGGGATAATGGAGGAGTTGATGAGGCAGAGCCAACAATTGGTGAGGCGGAACTAATAGATTTTAGAGGGGATGCAACAAATGATAAATAACCAGCAGAGAAGCCACACACTTGCACACTCAGTTTAGCAGAACAATATCCATGGCCAGCTCAACCGACCTACCATGCCTCATTTTCTGGGTGAACCAAAGAAGGAGAGGGAAACAAACACCTTCGAAGATTTGATGAGGCCCTCCATGGATAGGATTGATGAGTGTGAGGCGTTGGACCCTAGGATCAAGAGGGCTTTCTCATTTGAGGAGCATAGAGGAGGATAGTTAGAGGATGAGACTAAGAGGCGCTTTTGTTGGTGGAGACTTGGCTTTAGATATCAAGAGTCTACGGAGGAGGTTAAGCATGAGATTGTGGGCACACAGGATTGTGAGGAGCGTGCCAATGTGTCTAGTGTGACGGAGGAGTCACCCTTTTTGGAGATCCCTTTGGTAGCTCCGGTTGACACCCTAGTGCAGAGAGTAGAGCATACACTCAGAGGGCCATCTATTGATGAGGTGCCACCCATGGATGAGGTATCATCCATTGTTGAGGGGTCTATAAATGAGGTGTTCAAGGCCATGTTTGAGTTTTCAAGTGATAGCAGCACACAAGAGGTCAATGAGGTGTCGAGAGACATATCCACCGTTGATGAGGAGTCGATAGGTACAGAGGAATCCAGATCTGTGATAGAGTTTCTAGACGATAGCTACCTATCGCTGATTTTTGAGGATGTTGTGCATGATGAGCTATCTTTGGAGGGACAGTTAGTGGCTCATGTTGAGCCCATGGGGGAGGAGGATGAGCAACCATCCTTAGAGTCAACCATTTATGAGGAGCAGTCAGATGCATCAGTTGCCAACAGAGATGGCATACTTTTAGATGATACTCCCTTTCATCCATACATCAATGGGGCTTGTAGCATTATTAGGCCACCTCCACATGTTGGTGAGAGACAGGTTGCATTACCTGGGCAGATTACATGGATTGGCCAGACTAGTGAGATGGGGTGACCGGAGTTGCACAGGGTGCAACATTCGTGGGATGGGGTGCAATTTCCGTGTACGAGAGTTTGTGCTCTCGATCCATCCTGCGGGGTTGGATGGCGAGAGGTATTGAGTTGGTACCTGATGGGGCTGGCTAGGTTTTTGGATACATCCATGGTCGGGAGCGTAGTTCAGCAGGTCGTGGTCTTCAAGAGGGGCTCGAGGGTTGGATCATCATGGGGACCCAAGTGGGACTCCCCACCACTCCATGGATTGGGTTAGTCATGGTATTAGAAGGATGGTGGATCCTATGATTGGACTCACCCCTATTTTCATATTCCCACCAGATTTCTGGACAGCAACAGTGGCAGGTCAAGCTGACAGAGGAGCAAGAAGACTCCATGAGTTGTCTTGGCATGTTGGTCATGTGTGGGGGCATTGGATGAATAGTGTCTCTTGGCAGGAGATTTTTAGAAGAGGTGGCATCAACAGACCACCAGATAGTTCCTTGGATGGAGAGGAGGATTTCCCATGGCTATATGGGGCACAGGGATCACAAATGGAGCAGGTTAGGCAGTTGGGTACATCCATGACCGCATTTTAGCAAGAGGTCGTGGATTACTAGCGGGGCATGCAAACCAGACTATTTTTGGGATTTGGGTGGGGTTTCCCATCACATCATAGAGCTTGTAGGTGATAGTAATAGCAACGTGATGGGCCTGATGCTTGGGCATACACATTTTCATATCTATGTCAGCACTAGTGATAGGATGGTTTGACAGGAGAGCAGGCAGATTTCACGATTTATATTATCATATTGATGGAGCCTGAGATCACAGGGTGATTAACCTACTCTGGAAAGAGTGGGTAGGAGGAGGTGGCATCGACAAGCCACCAGACAAGGCATCATATGGAGACAGTGCTCTCTCATTGATGTATTGGGCACAAGAGCTACTGAGGTTCGACCTGATAACGTTATTCTCAATTGCATGTGAGGAGTTGGGCCACTCAAGTGCACCTAGGAAGATGAGGAGGTGTAGATCACATCGTGGTGGGTGTACTAGCATAGTGGCGGATGCATGGGTACATATGGGATGCCCTATGGTACATGTTGGCACGACATTGAGGGTTGGTATCTAGTGGTTCATGGAGTTGTGCCATGGAGTTCCATGCTATGCAAAGGAGTGGAGTACATATTCATGTGTAGTAGCAGAGCATGATGATGCACAACAGGTTGTTGGAGTCTTGACGTCAGAGAGATCTCCTTACGAGGGCATCAGGCACACCATTGGGTTTGACACACTCAGATTTGTAGAGCGAGTTGATCATAGGGCCAGCCATGAGGTTCCATTTATCACTCTCCAACATTGCACAGACACAGGGGATTTGGATATCGTCTCTTAATGTTCTCATCACGAACAACAGGACCCAAGAGACTCATCTGAGACATTTGGATGGGACACGGTGCATCGGGAGAGTGGCTTTCCAGCTATGGCATATTGTCAGAGCGCTTGTTGGTGGATGCAGGATTGGGGGTAGTCTGATCTTCTGCAGAGGTAACACTTGCACCACACTTGAGCCCACACTTAGGGAGATGCATGACCCCCTTTTGGCAAGGCATTTTGAGGTGTCTCGGGAGCATCTACAGCAGTTGGTGGACCTTACTTTCTGGTGGGCGTTTAGACTCCAGGAAGTATTGGGGGACGCTTTCAGGAGGAAGGACGCTAAATTCCACTGTGTGGTATGTTTGACGCAGGGAAGTTTCGCACACACTAGATTGATTCGTGATGTATGGAGCCCATGTCTTGACTGCACGCAGGGACCTGAGATGTGGTACAGGTTGGTGCTAGCAGCTGTTAGGGCCGTGTCACAACTGTTCTGGCTGTGGGATCCAGGGAGTTGGTTGGTTGATGGGACACTTTGTTTTGTGATGAGTGGTATCAGAACAGAGGATAACCCAACTCACACTTGGTTTGACATGTGGGGGAGTGTTGAGGCCTTTGTCGCATGGCAAGGTTGGTTTTCCTCGTCACTACTATGGATTAGGCTGAGTGTTGGATGGGTAGGTCATGACATCGTGGAGATTCTTGGGCCGGACACATTGGGGCTCTATAGATATTTTGCCATCAGGTCCCCAGAGAGGAGGATACAACTTGCACATGATGGGAAGACCGTCATGGTCAGAGTTGTGCAATGACAACATGGTGGCACCCTCTTTAGACTAGCATGGGATTCGAGCATCATAGGATTTGGCAGTACAGCTACTCCGGGGGATGAACCGATTTTGAAGTGAACAAAGTTCCTTCTCAAGTTAAATACTCCAAAAAACTTGGAATATAAAAATATCCATGAGGAAACAAATATTATTATATAAAATGTATGATGATTGAATTGATTGATGATGTTACAAATGAGGTCTACTTATATACCTAGACAGGAGCCTCTTCATGAAAGGTCATGTCTCATCAAACATGCCCTTTCAACCTAATTACTAATTAACTAATTAATCATTATTTATATTATTTTATTCATTACATTGCCTTCCTCCTCAAAATGCTTTGTCCTCAAAGCTTGTTGATGAAAGGCTTTGATTTCTTTTCCTGCTACGAATGCCTTCTCGTCTCAGGGCAGTCATCTTTGTCGATACAAGTTGATATGATCCTCTAAGTGACAAACAAAATTGTCGCACTGAGAATGGATCGGACCATCCTAAATCAATCTTCTATGGAATCTTACGATGACTTGAAACTTGTGATGAATTATCACTTGAGCGGATTGCACTGATATTAGTATTCTTCAAAACATCAGCTTGTTGTTTCTGTTCTGAATACATAGTTTAGTCGAGTTGTCTGCTCTCGTGATTTGGATGTTGATAGGGAACTTTTTTGGTTTGATTTTCCCTTATCTTGTTTATGTCATCTCCTTTATTTATTTGAAGTACCTGATTTCCTTTATCTATGGACGTTGGAAGGTTAATTTCTGGATCTTCACTTGAATCTTTTGTTGTTGGAATTGCATCTTCTGAGTACATATTTACTTCATCTAGTTTGTCCTTTTCTTGAGTTGGGATATTGACTAGATCGAGGTTTGGATTTTTTTCTTCAATATGGACTAAAGACTTTGGTACTTCTTGAGTAAATTTTTCTAACTCGTCACTAAGTAGCTTCTTGTCACTTTTGAGCTTCTTTATTTGCATAACAAGGTTTTGATTATGATTCCATAAACGCAAAAGCTCTTCGTTTTCTGAATTGTTGACTTTATCCTTAGTATTCTTCTCTTCATCTTTAAAACCTTTGATTTGTTCTAATAAATTTTTATTAAGGTTGTTTAGACATAAATTTTCCTCTTCTTGTTTTGATAAGTGTTTCTTGAGTTCCTTCTTTGTGACCTTAGTCTTCTTGACTTGTCCAATTAATTTTTCAACATGGTCCTTGAGGTGAGAAATTCCGTCGTCCTTTTCCATTACTTGTTTGTAATGTATATCTGCAAGATCTTCATATTCTTGTTGTAACAATTTCTTGTTTTGCCAAAATTCGGCTATTATGTCTTTCTTTTGATCTTTCAACTACAATTTCTTGGTACATGGGATTACATCGCTTTGTAGGGGTGATGAGGGGTGTTTATCTTGTAATTTGGATTTTGTCTTCTTCATTTCCTTATTAAAATCTGTATGTTGTTTCCCAGCTGTTACCATTAATTCTTTTATCCGCCTTGCTAATGTTTGTTTTTCTGTATCACTTATAAATTCAACAAACATATTTGTAACATTTTTTTCAGACAACGTTTTGATTTCTGAATGGTTCTTGACAATTAGGATATCCTTCTGAGCAAAAAGGACATATTTCAAAGAAACCACGGTTCTTTGTAGAAATCATCTCTTTACCTTCTTTTTATTTTTCTCCTTCAAAGATCGAATCCCTGACTCTATCGATAATTTTATTAAATAATACTTCGATTACAATTTTAATATATTATTTGTAATATATGTTGAGACCTCTCCCTCTAAAAAAATAAAATCCCTTTTTTTCTGATAACTTAATTAATTATAATTAAATAAATTTAATTAATTTTTTTTTATAAAACCCTTGTATCTCCTTTTTGAAAATTTTAAGAATATATATATATATATTTAGGGTCCTTTTGATATATGGTCTTCTTCTTTTTTATTTTTCTTTTTAAATTTTTTTATTGAAATCTTTATATCTTCTAATATATATGTTTCAATTACACCAACTTCAACAATTAGTTCACGTTATATAATTCCTTCTCAACTTCTTATACTTTGATTTTCCTTTCTAATGTCAGCTCCACGATATACCACAGGATTATACCTTATTTAATGTAAATCCTTATAATTAATATGAGACACGATGTATGATGTGTCGTTTTGGAAACTCTTAATCCTACCAATAAGATAACCCTTTGGTATCTTTTACACGGTTTAATGTCCTTGTAAAGTTTAGTGCAGATGAATTTCTCCACTTTCTGAAGGCCTTGGTTGCTCAGGAAATTGGATTGGATATTGACAGAATGGAAAAAACGACGGATCAAATAGCAGTATGAATTACGAATTAGCAGCTCAGAAAAATTGTTGATGTTTGATGACGTGCTCTGGGGTGGAAGCGATCGTTGTGTGGCTCGTTGGGCGGCAGCCGAGGGTTGGACTGATACACAGCGACAGCGGAGAGACAACGGGGTAATTCGGAGGCAGATACAGACAAGTGAGCGGAATGGCGTTATCGAGCTGCGGTGACCCAGGAGGGCGGCTACAAAAAAGACGTAGTGTAGGCAGCGTAAACCTATCGAAGAGCCCAACAATACAGATGCGGGAACGGTAAACTCCAGAATCTCCCGTTGGTAGAGCCGAAGAGAGTTCCCTCTAACTGAGTGGCGTTGGGGAATATGTCCAAAAAACTAAAAGCGCTATAGGTTACCCCCTTAGGCGGTTTCCAATGGATATCACAATATGAGACAGTAAGTCCTGTAGCATTTTGTTTCTATAACTTTTCAATAATAATAATTTTATTTTATTTTTTATTTTTATTTTTATTTTTTAATCCCTCTTTTCTTTTCTGACTAATATTTTTTTGAATATATTTCTTCCTTTTTATTTTTTTTATTTTTTTTTTGCTTCTTTTATATATATATATATATATATATATATATATATATATATATATATTATCTATTTTTTTCCAAAATTTCCCTTTTTATTTTTTTCAAAATTTTTACTATGGCCAAAGGCCTGCCAGCGAATCTGGTGAAATGGAGAATCTCCAATACGTGGCGAATCTGGTAGAATGGAGAATATCCAATATTGGTGTAGCAAAACGCTTCAATTATGACAACAACCAAGTCGACGACGAGTTAGAGGCCAAGGGCCAATGATCGGAGAACGAAGCTCTGATACCAAATGAAGTGAACAAAGTTCCTTCTCAAGTTAAATACTCCAGAAGGCTTGGAATATAAAAATATCCATGAGGATACAAGTATTATTATATAAATGTATGATGATTGAATTGATTGATGATGTTACAAATGAGGCCTGCTTATATACCTAGACAGGAGCCTCTTCACGAAAGGTCATGTCTCATCAGGCATGCCTTTTCAACCTAATTACTAATTAACTAATTAATCATTATTTATATTATTTTATTCATTGCAGGTTTTTACAGGGGGAGACCATTCAAATTTTCCATTGGGCTTTAGTGATTCGTTGATGGCGTGGAAGACTTCATCAGCATGGTAGGGGTATCAACAGGAAGATATCATGGGAAGCTTATGCGAGAGAGACTTTATCTTTACAAGGATTGGGTAGTATCTTCAGGAGTTTACTTTTGGAGTGTGTGAGATGGACCACTCGGTAGGGCAACTACATGAGGAGTTGGACGGAGTGCTACATTATCATAATCATAATTCCCAACTCATTTATGGCATGCAAAGGGCTTCTACTATTTATACCTTGTAGGATAGTGAGTGGAGCAAGGGGAGGCTCACGTTGGACATCATGACTTGTGTCCCTAGTATCTGGGGACTCCTTTATGACAGGTTAGCACATGGATCGGGAGTGGTTCAATGGCACAATTGGGACCCCAATATTGCTTGCAGTGGTAGTTGGGTCTACAGGGATAGAGCACTTGTTCAAGAATTGCATGAGGACAAACAATTTGTGGTGGGGAGGGCTGCAATGTCCCTTACTAATTATTTTCCTAATGTTTGAGGAATTAATTTTGTAATTTTGATTAATAATAGCCCTTGCACTTTTGTGAAGGAAACATAGGAGAAAGGAAATATTTGCATGCTGGTGGGATGTGGGGGCCACTCACCCACATGCAATACGCACTTGTGGAAGAAGGGATTTGAATTTCCTAAGGAAAATTGAGTTATAGATGGGGCCCACAAGGAACTCATGGCCAAAACTATAAATAGAAAGAATGAAGGAGCATTTGGGGTTTTTGTTCATTTGAGAAATCGATTTGCCTTAGCTGCTTAGCTAAGCCAATATTGTGTTGTTTAGCACAAGAGTTTCTAAGGAGAGAAACTCAACCTTTCTTCAGTGGACTTTGAGTGCCACCCAAGGAAGACTTTCCTTACCTTGTGACCGGAGGAGATAACATCTACAGGTCCCATGCATTTCAGGAGAGCTTGGGACATAGAGTCTACAGTCAACGTTGCGTAGTAGAAGGAGATAGCTTGTGGTTGTGGAGTTGGGTTGTGGAGGAATTGTCCGAAGCAGCTACAGGAGGGATCCTTGTGCCATTTTCAAGAATGTGAGAACAGAGAGAAGCCACCTTCACACAGTTTGCATCAGTCATACACCAGGGACTACATCATCCTCTCTGTGGCTGTGCAATCATAGAAGTGCGGCAATTTGGGGTAGCATCTACAAGAGGAATTTGGGGCTAAGTTGTTGGGGAAACACTTGGAGGGGCCTTGGAGAGATTTTGTTGGAGTTTGAGAAGCAATGAGTGACAGCAACAGGCACAGTGACAAAATTCAAAATTAGAAGAGGGCCAAGCTGTGAAGGGTCAAATTTTGAAGGTTGGAATTAAGGGAAATTGTTTTTGGGTTTTTCTCAGTTTTGGGCAAAGATCACATTCCCAAATTCCTAGAATTTTATGGGCAGTTTACAGGGGGTAGATCGGAGACCAAAGTCTGGCAGCGGTGCAGTCTTAGAGTAAGAATGCAGTTTTCTAGAGGATTTAGCTATTGCAGTTGTTGGGATTTTCTGTACTCATCACTTGGTGCTTGTAGCTTGCCTTGTGCAAGTCCAAGTGCATTTTCTCCAACTCATTTGTACCACAACTCTATTATTAATAAAATCTTGGCCAGTTTGAGGATTTGCAGAAATTTCTGGTTGTGTTTATACTCTGAAAATTTGTATGTTTGTATAATTGCATATTTTTGTTATCATTGTAAATTTTCCATTTGGAACATTACATATGGCCTCTTCGACCACCTTATATGCTTAAATTTCATTCTCGTTGTCTTCCTTCTCCTTCCATCGTTTCCCCATTTCTCTTTGTTGTCACCCTCACAATATATTCGACCCTCTTTGCTTTTGGGCAGAGGCAGTTTTATAATGAATCTAATAAATGGTTTTTAAGATTTAATAATATTTTATTATATTTAATTTATAATTTAACTAATTTATTTTATTAGTATATTTTAAATAGATTGCTCCATTTAATATTTAAATAAATAATTTTGTTTAATTAAATATAAGATTAAATTATATATTAACATATTTCTCATTAATTTTATCATATATACAAAGATATATTTTTTATTTAAAGCTTTAAACATATATGTGTAGGTATGTAAGGGTGGTTCATATGTCGGGACTCCACTCAGTATATTTATAATATTCTAGTGAGTAATTGATTCATCAACCTAAACATAAAATTTTTATTTCAATATTAGCCAGTAGGTATAGTAGTACAATACATGTGATTCATGCATATGTCGCTATCATATGGATGTCTCGTATGTATGCTAATATTCACATTTTGTTTGTAATTGCAGGCAGGTCATTACAAATTTCATCAAACCTATGAATACTCAATGTATATCCAACACCCCTTGAAGGATATTGAAAATCTGTTACAAGTGTTCTTTATATCTTAGTCATCTATAAATTAGGAACACAACAAAGAAAATTGAAATTTTGCATGCATTGATACTTGTGAAATTACAAAGACATGGATGCTTAAGGGATCATCACATGAACTTATTTTATTCTTTCAAGTCAAAAAAAAAAAAAAAAAAAACTTTTTTCATGTATCACTCTCTTGTTTGTAGTTTGAGAATACTAGCCCCATCATAAATTGCTTCAAAAACGTTGCTACTCCCTTGGTATTCTTAAACAAACTATCTATGCAAGGGAAATGATACAAGCATCCCGTAGAATATGTGGTTGCCTAATGGTAAGAAGAAATATTTTCTCCCTCTTGGTTGCCATCACTCTCATGTTGAAAGCAGATTTTTGTTGAATTCCCCTAGGCAACCATCCATCATTTAGAAACCCCTCTACAATTCCCGCTAACAGGAGGTCCACCTAAGAGAGCTTTATTGAAGCCAGTCAAAATAAGTGGTCACCATGTTTGTCATTAGTGATACCATTCTCTTCAACTTCATTGGTATTGTGAATGGCGGGATCACTTCTTTCACCCTTCTTCGTTTGACTTCCCTCAATTACAAATGCTATGTTGACATACTTTGGGGATAAACTAGCCATTGCTGTCAATAATAATTTCAAGGACACTACATACATTCTTATGTTGTAGTCTATCTGTTAGACTTTTTGGAGGGTTTTTTGGCATTTTTTCTGATTAAAATTTCTCAGAATCCAATAGGAATTTGCTGGAATCACAAGTTTGAGTTGTAAACTCTCCACATTTCGAATGCCCTGGAGGTTTTTTTCGGCATGTTGAAGTCATATATACAGTCAAAAACCCAATTTAAACAGCAAAAATAAAGATCTAATAATTAACCAACGTGCATTCTTACCTATAAAGTGAACATTGCAATTTATAAAATTAAATTGTCAAAATAGAAAAATACATGGTTATCTCGTAATGTTCTTGGTCTCACAATATATCAATGATCTCTTTACAAAATTAAATTCTCAAAATAGAAAAATACATAGTTATCTTGTAATTTTCTCGGTCTCACAATATATCAATGATCTCAATATCATTTGGAGGGCCGACACGTTTCGAACTACCCAGTGTAGTTCATCGAAAGTCCTGATGATGAACTACACTAGGTAGTTCGAAACACATCGACCCTCCAAATGATATTGTGATTTTTCCGGAAGAGTTGATTAAACAATTATGGATCACAAAAGTTTACAATCTGAAATATCAATGATCTCTTGTGCAATATGGGTTTCTCGCAAATGTCTATGCAAGTCTTCTAAACTAGGCAATAGGCACATATATCACCATTCCTAGCATCTTTACATTGTACATCCATGGCAAAACCCTTATGGACACGTCTTCACTTCAGTTCTTGGAACTATTGTCTAAGCAGTTTCTAGTGTTAGGATATTCCAACACATAGGAAATAGTTAAGAATAACTTAGTCTAGTGTAGAGTTAGGTAAAGTGTGTTACTTTACTATGTACATTTATAACTTATAATCCGACGGTCACGATTTGTAGTGATCCGACGGTTCACTCTCTCCTCGGTATTAACGACATTTGATCCGTGGCTTGACACCCGATTGGTCCATGATCTCTATTTAAAGAGCATGGAGGGTCATTTGTCTGGTAACCGTTTATGAGAGAAACATATGTAACTTTTCTTCTTATATTAATAAATTGTCTGAAGTGTTGATTAAACAATTATGGATCACAGAAGTTTACAATTTGAAATATCAATGATCTCTTATGCAATATGGGTTTCTCGCAAATGTCTATGCAAGTCTTCTAAACTAGGCAATAGGCACATATATCACCATTCCTAGCATCTTTACATTGTACGTCCACGGCAAAACCCTTATGGACACGTCTTCACTTTAGTTCCTGGAACTATCGTCTACGTTTCTAGTGTTAGGATATTCCAACACATAGGAAATAGTTAATAATAACTTAGTCTAGTGTAGAGTTAGGTAAAGTGTGTTACTTTACTATGTGTATTTGTAACTTATAATCCAACGGTCACGATTTGTAGTGATCCGACGGTTCACTCTCTCCTCGGTATTAACGACACTTGATCCGTGGCTTGACACCTGATTGGTCCATGATCTCTATTTAAAGAGCATGGAGGGTCATTTGTCCGGTAACCATTTATGAGAGAAACATATGTAACTTTTCTTTTTATATTAATAAATTGCCTGAAGTGGCCGCGTTGGCTCAGGCTGTGGATTGTTTCCCTCTTTGAGGGTTTTAACCACGTGATAATACTGGTGTACTGATTTGTGATCTGTTTGTGAGCGGTGACCTTTGGTTTTTGATCTAAGGAACTTACCCTGTAAATTCCTACATGGTATCAGAGCTATTTTGAGGGTCGCATCCGTTGATCAAAATCCCAAGCCGGTTTGACTACATGCGACTGCCATTTTCTAGATCTACTATTTTGAACATTTTCGGCCCTAGAGAACTGCTCTGTTGTGTTTGGAGCATCTATTACAGTGAGGAACGCCTTTCATTTCATGCGAAAAGGTTTCTGGTTGCCCAAGTTATGTCAGTGTAGATCTGGAGGTATAAAGTATCTGTTTTGTAGTTATATTTGTTAATAGTTCTACTTATTTCAGTTCCCTCTGTTTATTTCGGTTTTAGGTTTTATTTATTTGTCAAATCTATACCCTCTTATCTGTGTATGCTCTTTGCTCTGCGCTATGTGCGATCTTGGCAAATCAGAAATAGGAGGAAAGAAATTTTTTGCTACATATGCTCTTTCCCCACGTCTTTGTGCGATCTCGAGAAATTAGAAATAGTGAAAAAATAGATAGTTGCCGGTAAGGCTAACCAAAAATCTAACATTCTTCCATAAGGCTTGCATTTCGTTTTTTTTTTTTTTTTTGCTCGGATTTTTCTGTTTTTGTGCAGGAAAAAGCACGCACACCGAAGACTAAAAAACAAAAACAAACCCCTTCCTCCTTTCAAACAATTACAGAATCCTTTTACTATCTCACTTGGTGAGAAGTTAGTATATGAGAATAGAGGTCTTGGGTTCAAGTCTCTTTCTCAAGCTTCTTTTGTAAAAAGTTTTTTGTTGAAGGGGCGGTATTTTTTTTTTTTAGTTGAACTTCATCATCAAATTTCAAACCGGTCCCATAACTATTCGGCATCTACAACTCCGTTTTTTCAAAAAGGCATTACTTCTTCATCCAGAAGTCGTTTTTCGAGCTGTTTTTTTTTTAATCAGCCTAATTTTTCGAGATCTTTCCATTAGAGCAGGTAGCTTCAGCTTTTTTCAGCTTCATTTTTTTTTTTAATGGAAAGTGCATGCCCGATTATTCTTAACAACACCAATTATTTCCAATGGCTACCTCACATGGTAGATATACTTAGAAGTAAAGGGCTCTATAGAATAGCCACAAGACAAGAAAATAAACCTTCCAATGATGATAAAGTCGCTAAATGGGAAAATAAACAAGATCAACCACGAGGGTTGATAGGAATGTCCATTGATCAAGATCTTCGATTTCATATCCTTGACATTGACACCCCTCATGAAGCCCTAGAAAAGCTAAATACTGTCTTTGGCATTCAAAAACAAATCAGGGCCCACCAGCTTGAAAATGAGTTCCTTACTTTGGACCCCAATAATTTCTCCTCTATTGAAGATTTTTGGTCCAAATTCAAGACCCTTAGACTTCTTTTAAAAGGTTGTAAGGTCAAAAAAGAATATGGTAGCCTTATCTATTGCATCCTTGCTAAGCTTGGCCTTGCATACTCTATATTTGTTTCCACCTTCCATTCCACTAGAGAAGCCATCATTTCTTCAGGAACCACCTACAAGAACCCCTCTTTTGATGCCTTTTGCGATTCTTTGATAAGAGAACAAGAAAAAATCTTACACCTTGGTCTTATCACTTCTGGAAACGCTTCTAAGAAAGCCTTAGCAGCCCAACAACAATCATATCAAAAGTATTCCAAGAAGCAGTATCCTAAAAAGTATGGTCCGAAACCAAACAAGGGTCCTAAGCAATTTCAGCCGCAAACTGAAAAAGCAACTCACC